>CM069303.1:5515000-6160000 GCA_035609425.1 Epinephelus awoara
GTCAGAGTTGCTGAGATTGTGATATTCTTACAGTAATTTATTTTTTATCAGTTGTGATAGGAAGGGGAGATTTGCAATTGGGGTGGTTTTACATTGATTCTGTTCTAATTCTATCCAAAGGCCATTGTGGTTGTATTTTTGTATCCATTTGAATAAATATTGTAGTTGATTTGGCAAGAAGTAGTGAAGAAAGTTTGGGCCTTCTAAGCCACTTTGTGGCTTTCCATTTCGTAGGATGGAAAGTGAGTTTCTCGGTTTTTGATTTTTCCAGTAGAATTGAATTGTTAATGAGTCGAGCATTTTAAACCATTTCAATCAGGAGAGACATGTTTAGGTTAGGAAAGAAAATATTTAATTACAAATGCACATGAGAATGGAATGTGAAAATGTGAAAAGTCTTTGGCGATTAGACCCCTTCGAGATGGTGAGCTGTCAGGAGGGAGATGGATCCGTAGCCAATTAGGGAACCCCCCAAAACGGTGTGAGGAGTGAGAAGGACGACAAACCGCATGACGTGAGGCAAACCTTACCTTACCGGGAGGCAACAGGCTTCTAACAAAACAAGCAGATAAAGATTACTAGGGAATGCATTGCAGAAGAAGCATGAACAAACTGAAACGAGGAGGCAGTGAATGTGAAAGGACAGACTGGAAGGCCTGCATGACTCCTGAATGGGGTAATTTAACCTTGATGAGAACATTTGGTCAGGATGAGACTGGGACAACAAATGGGGAGATGCTATCTAGAAAACAGGGGATACGAGATGAGCATGGAAGGGAAGTGGCAGAAGGAGGCTTGGATAGATCTGACCACCGAGATGAAGCTAGGGTGAAATGGCAGTGGCAGGGATGAGGTCATAAGCAGAGGGAAGGCTGGGATGGCATGACAACAAAGGGGGGGCTGCCATCTAGAAAACAGGGGATGTGAGATGAGCATGGAAGGGAAGTGGCAGAGGGAGGCTTGGATAGATCTAACCACTGAGATGAAGCTAGGGTGAAATGGCAGTGGCAGGGGATGAGGTCATATGGCATGTGGTGCCAGAGGTCACAGACCATGGGGCACTGCATGAGGTCCCGAAGACCAGGGGTGTTGGAGCATACAGCATGGGGTCCACAGATCATGATGGGGCATTTGCATGAGGTCTGAAGAGCGAGGGTGTTGGGACGTACAGCATAAGGTCTTATGGGCCATGATGGGTATTTGCATAAGGTCCTGAAGACAGAGGGAGGCAGAGCATAAAGCATGAGATCCCACAGACCATGGTGGGGCATTGGTATGAGGTCCCAAAGATCAGGGGTGTAAGAGCATGCAGCATGAGGTCCCACAGAACATGATAGAGCATCCATGAGGTCCGAAGACCAAGGTTTTTAGTGCATGCAGCATGAGGTCCCACAAACCGTGATTGTGCATTTGCTTGAGGTCCTGAAGACCATGTAAATGAGCAAGAGATCAGGCGGACGAGGTAAAGGAAATGAACGAATAAAATTGCAATAAATCACGGCCAACTTGAATAAAAGAATACAGCAGAATATGTCCCAGGACAAGCAGATAGAGAATTGGGAGATAGAATTTGTGATTATATCACCAAAATGGAATATTTATGGGTGATGCATGATTTAGGATTATAAAATGATAGATGGGCAGTACCGGATGAGCTGGTGTTCGTGCATGCAGCATGTAGTTGGAGGGCCACGATGACTGCAAATGGCATGAGAACATGTAGCGCATGGGTATTGAGAGAACGTGGGATAAGTGACAGTCATCCTAACCGAACTGAGGCAGATGGAATTGGAAACATGAACGATTGCAAGGAACATAGGACTGCACAACAAGCTAATTTCAGGTCAGCAATAATGCAATAGCAATAGCAATAAGATAAGCAAACGAAATGGCATATGGCTGATGCATGACTGTCGCTCCATCGAATGTAAAGGTGGGCAAAAGGACAAACCATAACTGGGATTTGATTGAAGGTAGCCAAAGAGGAAACTACGAAAGACCACCACCAGCTATTTGCATGAGTTAGTAAGAATTTGGAGAGCAGAATTTTGATTTATGAATTGGTGCTAGAATGGAGCCATACCTAGTTCCCCCCAAAACCAGTGGGTACTTGCTACCCACGAAAAAAAAAAAAAAAATAGATTTTGCCCTGGTCCTTGATCTCTGTCTTTGTATATTATATAGATCACTTTTTATTTATTTATTTATTTTTATTTATTATTATTATTGTTATTATTTTAAATTTTATTTTATTAAAGAGATGAATTTATTTATTCGTTTATATACATTTATACTACCTTCCTGCATTGCTCAGCCTTAATAGATATTACCAACACTGATTGGGAAGTGCAAAGCTAGATGCATCTAACTCAACAATAAGTGGATCAAGATTATTGTCCAAATAGATGTAGTGGGTCCTATGATAAAAGCCCTACAGCTGAAATGGACAAGTGTCACTAGAGGATTAGAGACTGCATGGGCATCTTCGAGTGTATGCTGACCGGCTACATTTCCCCCTACAGGCAGTCGACAAATGATGCTCTGGATCACTACTCAATACGAACAGAGTGACATGGCACAAAGATGTCATGTGCATGAGGGGGCGATCACGCAGCTACTTGCTGAGCTCAAATGAGTTGATAACTACTATACCTGTCCTTGAAGTGCGTGAAAACAGGAAAAGATCGGGCTGATTAGAGGCTGTACTGCTCTGGATGACGGGACTGAGGCATGTTCCGGGCCCAATTCATGGATGAAATCGTGAATGGTGAATCTGAGATGAATATAATTGTGAAGGGCAGCTTGAAATAAGTAAGACCATTTACAACTGGGAACTGTGATTACCGGAACTGATCAGTGTACATAAACTGAACTGCACGCAGACTGGAAACATGACAATTAAAAAATAGCACAAGGGCTGAGAAAAAAACCTGGAGCGCCGCCAGGAAGGAGCTGCTTGCGAGGACCTCTTAATAGAATAGAATAGAGCGAACAAGATGATTGAGCCCTGGCCGTCATAACCGCGGTGTGAGTCAGAATGGTGGTTCAAAACATTGTCTACTAGATGAAGTAAGTCTCACTAAATAAAAGCCCTGGAGGAGCAGACTTACTGACCCTTTCTTAATGTGCATGTTAATCAACTATGGTGGAGGGAGCCCAAGACGTGCCAATGGCTGCTTCTGTATTACTGTCCATATAATCATGGTAATAATAATAATAATAATGATGATGATGATGATGATGATAATAATAATAATAATAATAATAATAATAATAATAATAATAATAATGATAACAACAACAATAATAATGATAACAACAACAATAGTAATGATAATAACAATAACAAATACATTGTATTTGGAGGCGCCTTTCAAGATGCCCAAGGACGCCTGCAGAGCATGGAAGAAAAGATCAGTAATACATCATTAAAACAAAACAACATAGGTACAAATATAGGCTAATGCAGAGAGTTTTTTTTTTTTTTTTTTTGAGGATGCAGTATTGTAGAGGAAGGCAATGAAGTTGAATGAAAACAGGGGTGATGAGGTCAGATAATTAGATACAGGTGATGATGCGGGTGGCCGAGTTCTAAATATGATAAAAGACGAGAATCAGGTAGATGGATGTAATGGTACTGCAATAGAGGCTGCCATACTTATCCTTTGAGTATTTTAATTTTTAATTTTTAAGTTTTTTTTTATTTTTTATTTTTTTTAATTTTATTGCCACCTGATGAAACAGCTGTTGTGAGAGCACGTGGATACTGTAGACACGCATGCAAACTACGCTGTGTTCCTGAAAGAAAGGGAATGCAAGTAAATATGCGTGCTCCACTGGACAATCGCTGAAAGGCTTATGATTGAAATGATACAGGAAGTGTGGTAAGATGGCGGCATGATGCACATGTGAGTTTATTTTATGAATAAAGATGCAGAGGAAAAAATGCTTAGCTTAAAGCGAATACCATAGAAAACGGAGGGCATGGTGTGCCTGCTTAATAAACCCAGTGAGCCGAAAATTGAGGTCCGCCGCTATTGCAGTATTGCGGTAACTGTTTTCCCATTTAAACGAGGGTGAAGGGAGAATAAATAAATCACTTCATATTAATGATGCAGTGATAATATTGTCTGCGGCACTGAATGGAGTAGTAGGCTGATCATATGACACACACTTAACTTAACAGTGAGGGAGGCTGATGATCGGATGGCTTAAACTGCCAGCTCCCTTGCCGTGAGGGATTCAGGAGCTCCGGGGCTGGAGAGACTGGAGACAGAATGAAGCGCTGGTTCGGGGTGGACGCCAGCTGAGTGGACCGGTCGGCTGAGAGTGGTGGCCCCTGCATGTGGAGGCCTGCGGTGATAATGACGATGGCGAGGCGGAGGTGAAGCATGTGCAGGGACTGAAGCAAGGTGTGCGTGGAAGCTTGGCCGGAGTAACGGGGGACGGCACGTGGCAATCCGGGTGCACGTATGCAATGTGTCACAGAGAAACAAATCATGTTAGGTGTAGATTGGTCCACACCTTGAATCCGTACACGGCACTGAGCTCGAGACTGAAGAAGGAAGCGGAGGCAGAAGATGTGCGTTGACAATATGACTTATAAACAGGTGAAATAGCCTAAACTGGAGGACTTGAGAGATGATTCCGCTGCTGCTGAGGAAACGCACAAGACTGTACAATCAGCAAAGACTGCAGGAAAAGGGTAAGATGAGCAATTGTCTGCGGTGATTCTGCCTAGAATGACAGCTGAAAGTGGCAGAGGAGAGAACAGATTTAAAATTTCGTAGTGACAACCTCATTGGCTGATGGAGGCCGTGGCTAATTACGATAGGACAGGAAAAGAGTGTGCGCCCAGTGGCAGCTGATTGGAGGAAGCAGTGGGAGTGAGACAGGGAGAACTGTGAATGAATGAGCACGGAAAGGTCTTCCTGATTGAACTTACGCTGAGCTTCATTTGTCAGTGGGGATGGTGGGAATCATTGAAAACAAGTAATTGATCTGAGGTAAAGTTTTCATTTTAACTGTCGTAATTCGTCCAATGAGATTGAGTGGGAGCTTGGTCCAGTGTTTAAAGTGTTCCTCTATTTGTTTTAGCAGAGGGGTGTAATTGAGGTTAAAGAGTTCTGACAGTGTTGGGGAAATATTAACACCTAAATATTTTATATTGCCAGTGTAAAGTGGAAGAGGGGAATTTAGGGTTGCAGAATCCCAACCCTCTCATGAAGTTGTAAGTTTCCTGTTGTAACACAGATAGGTTCTGTAAATATAATAATAAATCATCAGCATAAATGCTGATTTTATGTTTTGAATCGGCAACCTGAATTCCTTTTATTTTATTGTTTTGCCGTATTGCTACTGTGAGCGGTTCTATGTGGCAAATAGAGATGGTGAGAGTGGGCATCCTTGTCTGGTTCCCTGGTCAAGTGTGAAGCTTGGTGAAGGGATTATAGTGGCTTTAGGTTAGGTGTACAGTGTTCTTATCCAATGGATGAATGACTCTCCAAAACCAAACTTGCACCGGGTGCTAAATAGAAAAGTCCAGTTCACTTTGCCATAGGGCTGGGCGGTATACCGTACGCACTGGTATACCGGGAATTTTTATTTTTATGATATGAATTTTTCATTTACCGCCATACCGGTGTGTGCGCATATGTCGGAAACGCAGAGCGGCGGAACGGAACACAGAGCGGCGGACCGTCGCACAGCGGTAGATTGAGCGGCGGCTGTTTGCAGTGTTACACCAAACAAGCTGCATGAGAGCAGTGGTTGTGGCAGAGACTACAGGTGGTAAGCTAGTTGAGCGAGTTGAGCGGTGAGCATGGACGAGGAAAATGACACAGACACAGAACTCATTCCGAAAAAATGAGCCGTGTCTGTTGTTTGGAAGTACTTCGGTTTTAAAAAATCTGACACGGATCAAACACGCATCATCTGTAAGTTTTGTCGAGCTAATGTTTTAGCCGCAGGAGGCAACACAAGCAATTTACTTCACCACCTCCGCCACAATCATATCCTGGAATACGAAGATTGCATTAAAGTCAAATCTGCATCTTCTCCCCACTGGGGAGAAGATGGAGGGACCGTCTACGACAAGAAAAGCAAACGGTGGAATGATAATACCAACTCTATTACACTCGACTTAGCCAAACATATGGTACCGCTTAGTACTGTTGAGAAATATGGCTTCCGGGAGATGATTAAAACGCTGGAACCCAGATATGTTTTACCAAGCCGAAATTACTTCAGCCGAACAGCAATTCCTGCCTTGTACCAAAAGCACAGAGCCAAGGTAGAAGCAGACTTGGCTAACGTTAGCTACTTCTCAGCAACAACCGATTTATGGTCTAGTCGCACCATGGAGCCTTATCTTAGCTTGACTGTTCACTTTATAAGTGACGACTGGATGTTGCAAAGTCATTGTCTGCAAACGGGCTTTTTCCCCGATGATCACACTGGCGAGATACTAGCAGCAGGCTTGCAAGAGGCACTTGATTCGTGGGGGTTGTTGGAGCACAGATTAGTGGCGATTACAACAGACAGTGGAGCCAACATCGTGAAGGCTGTGGAGCTGAATAGTTGGACAAGACTCCAGTGCTTCGTTCACAGACTTCACATAGCCATTGGTAAGCACTAGTTATCTTATTAAGTTGAACATTAATGAATCTGTTGTAATAATAATAATAATAATAATAATAAATCCGTTATACTACTATTTCTACTACTACTACTACTACTACTAATAATAATAATAAAATCGTTTGTTTTGTGCCATTTTTACAGAGAGAGCTATGAGAGATGACCGTGTACAGCGTGCAGTTGGAGTCTGCAAAAAAATTGTGGCAGCCTTTTCATACTCCTGGAAAAAAAGGAGGGACCTGGCCATCGTACAGGAGGAAATGGGTCTTCCAAAACACCAGCTCACAACAGAGACGCCCACCAGGTGGGGATCACGCCAAATGATGATACAAAGAGTACTGGAGCAGGAAAGAGCCATCAGTCAGGTTCTAACGGCTGACAGGAAAACAAGGAATATGATCCTCAGGTGACAAGATGTGGAGGCCCTGGAGGCTGTCAACAAGGTGTGTGTGGTTGTTTTTCTTTCTAATTTTAACTACGCTTTTTTTACTTTTCCATTTATAATGTGTGGATGCACTTCTTTAAGTTTACTGTTATGAAAATAACAATCTTTCCCTCTAATCTAACTCTCTCTCTCTCTCTCTCTCTCTCTCTCTCTCTCTCTCTCTCTCTCTCTCTCTCAGGTGTTGGGCCCACTCCAGGACTTCACAGATGCCTTATCTGGAGAGCACTATGTCAGCGTTTCGTACGTAAAGCCAGCACTTCATATGTTCAACAGTACCATTCTTGCGGAGGAAGAGGGGGACACTCAGTTGGTCAAGGATGTGAAGAGAAACATTCTAGCCTACTTGAACGAGAAATACTCAGATCCAGACACAGATGACCTTCTCGATATCGCCTCTTTCCTTGATCCACGATTCAGAACCAACTACTCAAAGAAAGAAAATGTGGAACACATCATTTGCAGAGCCGTGGAAGAAATCAAGTCATTCGAGGATCAACAACAAGACCCTCTCACAGGGCCTTCTGGTGCTGCAGCAGCTGCTGCAGGAGGGCCTGTTGGTCCACCTGAAGAGAAGAAAAAGAAGTCCTTGTCCAGCTTTTTCAAAAAGCAGTTTGCCAGCAGCATGGGCTGCAGCAAAGTAACCACCGAGGAAAGCATCAGGATGGAGCTGCGAGCCTACTTGCACACCACAGAGGTCGACAGTGATGCTGATCCTTTGCAGTGGTGGAGATGCCATAAGGCAAACTTTCCCCGTGTTGCAAAACTAGCTCAACGGTACTTACGCATACCTGCCACAAGTGCTCCATCCGAGAGAGTGTTCAGCACTGGTGGCAATATCGTCACATGCCATAGAGCTGCACTCAAACCAGATGCTGTGGACCGTCTGGTCTTCCTTGCTCAAAATTTGTGATGGCTGAAATGCCTAATTTATGGAGCTTGTCCATAGAGTTGAAATGTGTGTATTATTTCTATGCTACAGGATAAGCCTGCAAGCTCAGTTGCACTTTCTGTTACAGTTTTGATACTTGAATATGGTGGTACTACAAGTTGCATACTTTAAGTTTACTTTTTATTATTTGTTTAAATGTGTGTATTATTTCTACAGTACAGAATAAGCCTGCTAGCCAAGTTGCACTTATGTTTTTGATATTTGAATACAGTGCACTGCTCCTGGATTCGAGCAATACTATTACTTATGCAAGTTGCATACTTTTTGTTTACTTATTATGTGTTTAAATGTGTGTAGGCCTACACACCTCAATTTGAAAAAAAAGTCTGTATGGATGCAAGTTGTTTAAGAAGGTGTGATTGTTTTAGAAGTCTTCACTTTGTAGTCACAGGGGACACATCTCTTACATTGTAGTCAGCTTTAAATGATGTTTTCAAGTTGCACAATAAAGAATTCTGTATTTTGACTGCAACAGTCTGGGTCATGCATTCTGATTTCTGCACCTCATTACAATTATGAGTGCCTGGCACTCAATTCATTGTGAACAGCAACATTTTGTGGGGCCATTCAAACCAGGGTTAATAACAGACTGGTAATTCTACATCAAATTACTGCAGTAATTGTTCTCTAAACGATTAGGAATTGGAGTTAACAAATACCGTGATACCGTGATATTTTAAAAAAAAATACCATGATATCAATTTTTGGTCATACCGCCCAGCTCTACTTTGCCAAGTGCCTTCTCGGCATCTAATAATACAATGATATCCATATATAAATTTTTGTTACTCACTATTTGGTTAGATGCTAAACTTCACCCACTGTGTGCAGTGTCAGTACAGTTGAATCTAATCTTATATAAATATTTCAATGGTAGTTGATCAAAAGAACCATGATGCGTCATCCAATCATACCCAAATTTTGTGGCATTGCCCACCACTATAAGTCTTTGCCCAACAATCTACCCTTCGCTGAGGGCAGATTTAACAATTCTAGAAAATTAATACAGCAGCAATATTTCCTTTCTTTCTTGATAAATTCGGTGTAAACAGAACAACAATGACACACTGTTCTTTCTGCAAAGTCTTATGCTGGGAATATGTGGCTGCATGGACTGTATATAATAAATCAATCTTTGCTGAATGACTTTTCATTTTGTTGCGGCAAAAATCGAGCCAGGTTAAACTTCTTTTGGCTGGATGACCTGGTTGCATTGAAATGAATGACAAAGTCATGCTGTCAGTCTGGATGAAGGTCATGAAACTTGTTTGAAGTAATGTTAGTCCTTGACAACCTGACAGTGAATAATAATAATATCCTACATTGAACTGGTTCTATCCAGACATAGAGAGGGTTAGGGGGCCCCTTGGGGTGTTGCATCATTCATGGTGCAGATGCTGATTTTGGGCATGTTTCTGTCCATCCTAACAATGGGGCAATCTGCCTGAAAGACATGCCATGTCCCAGACTCATGAGAGAGCAGAACACAGGAGGGAAATAGAAACTGTGCTCCCTTTTGTGAAAATAGCAAAAAATAATTGTTTCTGGCACATATTACTTATCAGAGGCCTCGTGTTTTTTGCCAAGTTGTTGCCCCTGGTAGGGAGGCAATTTCCTCTGTCCTTTGAATGTAGCTGCCATGTGTGTGGTTTGTTTTTCACTGATTTATTTCCATTTCCCCTTGCTGTGTTTAACAAATGAGAAGTGCTGGCCATCAGTTTGTGATTGCTCTCTGCGCGTGGTCTCTTTGATATTATACACCATTGGTTGTGTGTATGGCTGTAAGTGCATAATTGTGTAACCTTTAGCATGCTGCAACTCTTTTCCAGCTCTGTTTGGATCCATAAGTTGGATCCAAACAGAATGTTCAAACCATTTCCCCATGTTATTTTTTGAGCTGGTTGACAGCCGGGTCTTTTCACTGTGTCCCTTGGGTTATTTGGGAACCTCTGCTAGATTCAAATGAACCTAATGAATGGAACATGTAGTTATTAGCATATTGATTTAAATGCAAGGTTGCCACAAGACATCTATTTTTTGCCTTTAAATGGACAATCATAGCCATGGTTATGTGAACAGAAGAAAGAAATAAGGGTTGATCCACTGAAGAATGTCAGAATATGTGATTAGAGTATCTGCTATTATTTGTTCTGGTGAAGGAGGAACACAATAGCTATTTCTGCAACTGTTTTGTTTTTCTTTTTTAACAGTCAGAAAGTTTTATGTTCCTGTACCACACAAAACTTGGGGTGCATAACAAGTTTGGAACTTTGACACTGGAAAGTATTTTCCTTCTGCATACTAAGTCAGGGAGGTTAGGGTAAGGTTAGGGTTTTGGCAATTTTGTCATCAGACAAGAAAGACCATATTGGACAATTCTGCAAAAACCCTGATTTATATTCAATGACAACAGTTTTTCTTCTTCTAATGCAAATGTTTACTGGCATATGGTAACTATTACTGGGTGTAGGGAAGACTGCGGTAAAGGCAAAAAAATATTAATAGGGTCAGGCAACTAAAACTCTTGGTTAAAGTTCCATGCTTCAAGTTATGCTGTTACGATAGTTCCCTAACACTAACAAGTTGCTTTGAGTTGCGTAAATGTAACTGTGAAACATTGTCCATGCTTTAGTTGGCAAAAGTCAAGATACTGCAGAGAAAACAAATGACTCTTACTGATTGTTTTGCAGCATCAATGCTTTGGAACTATCCGGATAAATTCAATAAAATGTTTCCATGGTATATTGATAAAATTGTGATCTAACCAAACTGTTCTCATGGACTTAGTACGTATTCCATTGAAAAGTAATGCACCAAAATTGCTACTTATCCGACATAATGATGAGCCAGTAATCTGTATAAACCATGTGTATTGGAAGGCTGCTATCACATATGCACTGATGGGATAGAGGAGGAAGCCGTCCTGAGTGGTCCAGTCAGGTGGTTTGGGAGGTGGATGGGTCACAAAGCACTTTCCCCCAGGAAAGCGGTGTTTGGAACTGTGAGAACTTTAAGTTTTAAGGTACGTCCTCGCCATGTTTCCTTTTCCTTTATCTGAGCACAATAACTTGTGCATCAGACACTGACAAAAAAAAAGCCATCCTTTCACATCAGCATGATTTGAAGCAACCCAGTGACATCAGGGGGAAACGCAGCAGGACATCAACCTAAGTCAAGGGGGCGAAAAGTCCCAGTAGGGCAGGTGAGAGTGGTGGTGGATGGGTCCAACAAAGTGAATGAAAATTTAACTACAGGTGGAGACAAATACAACTCCAACTGAATGATAATCTTGCTCTATAAATGCTGGATGTGTAACTTAAAAAGTAAAGATATGTCTTTACAATTTGTTTGAATGATTTTCTGGCTTAAAACAGCAGCTCCAGTTGAGACTAGGGGAAGATTGTGGTTATGGTTATGGTTAAGACAAGGCAAATTAATTGCTGTTATGTGATCTGAACCCAATGCACCCACCCACCATCTTGTCATACAAACTCTCACCTACTACTTTACTACATATAGAGCACTGCTTCCTTCATATTTGCACAAAATATTGGCACTGATGCACTTTGTAAGGTACAGATTTATCCAGTGTGACCTTAATTTCCTGGGGCAAGTTGATGGATATTTTAGAATTATTTATTCTAATGTAACCAATGTAAAAACAAGAATACCAGTGTTTTTATAGCCTTTAAAAGGCGTAATTCACTCACCAAGTGGTCGTTTCCACATCAATTACTCACCCTGTGTTGAGTTTGTGAAGAAAACTTTGTTTTCCTCGCATGCGTCTGGTGAACAAAGAATTCCAAAACCACAGAAAAGTTTTGATGAAGTCTGAGGTAACCACGTTTCACAACAGCAAAACTTTATCAAAACATCTGTTTACAAACTGTCGCACCACTCAAGTGGTATAATTTAAGTCTCATTTATCCTGTCATATGCTCAGTGCTTTCCAAACAGACAGCCCTTTGTGACGGAAACAAGTTTCACTTTCAGTTCAGTTCCCTGTCAGGAAGGGCTGTCTGTTTGTGAAGTAATGAGCAAATAACTGGATAAATGAGACTTGGATTATACTACATGAGTTGTGTGAAAGTTTGTAAACAGATGTTTTGATATAGTTTTGCTGTTGTTAAACACAGGACTCATGACTTTAATCTATCTAGAATTGTCTCAATTTTTTGGATTCTTCGTTCAGCATAGAGGCATGTGAGAAACACATTTTCTTCTCAAATTCAACAGAACCCAGAGTGACTAATTGATATACGCATGGTCATCTTGGATATTGCCTTTTCATTACATTCCCAGATAGCACACATACATCTGGCCGACGTCGCCGCAGCTACTTTTATTGATCGTTTGAACGTCGTGGGTTGGTCATTTTCGATTAAAGGCCGACGTCGCAGCGACGTCTTGGCAATGAGCAAACGCTCTCCCTGCGACGTCTTAACGATGTAAACTTGATACATCGGGTCGATGTTGGCCAGATGTATGTGTGCTATCCGGGTTGGGTTTTAAATCATTTTTGTGATCACACAATGTTGCATGGTGAGTGGAGAGTTTGATTTGCATCATCCATGAGAGAAATGTTTTATTGCGGGTTGCATGAACATTGCCAGTGAAATACACGCTTAGTTTCAACATTCCTGCTATCCTCCTTTGTCATGTAGCACTGTTTTTCAAGTGGTAATACCCATGCAGCAACAATCTCAAAGTGACAGAAGTAGCTGTTAGCATCCCATCAAGACAAACTTGCCTTCAAATTGGAACAATTTGAAGGCAATTTATTCAAGATCACAACTGGACTAAGCCCAAACAGTTCTCAGCCTGCTCAAAGTAAGGCTATCCAGTATGAAGTGAAACTATCACATACTGCCTGACCTCCCATCTTGTTTCAAGGTGGAAACAAACTTTTAGTGAGTTCTCATCAGGAATTAGCTCACACAGTTTTCAGCAGAAAGTACTTTCTCTGTTCATTTTGCTGAGAGTTGGACTTTGCTGGATTCATTACAGTTAATTGGCTGTTTAGTGGGACACTACTGAACAGTTGAGTGTGGGAGCTGCAGCTGTAGCATTAGCATCAGTGCAGGCTGAATTATGCATGGAGGTTAAAGCTTCTGAAAGCTTCTCCTTATGATTTATTAATGTCTGCTTGCAGATAGGGATGGATTAGGTCTGCGGCAGGGATACCAAACGATGACACGTTCACAATGGTCACGGCGGAGTTATGTTACAAAACCGGATGGAAATCAAAGCCAGAATGATGATATTATTCCGTCGACTTCCAACATTTGTGAAACAGTGGGTGCTCACGGAATTTGAAGTTTCATACATTGTGCATGAGACAGACTCAAAAACTGTGGGGAGACAGATGCCTCACCGTGAGCTGCTCTGTTAAGCCTGGCTGAAGCTAACTGCTTTATGGTAAGGCACGGTTTGATCCGGTGGTGTGTCCAGACTGTTTTGACTCAGATGACCTAAGTGGAGCAGCGTGCATCACTACTATTGGCTATCAAACTGGGTTAGGTTACATCATAAACAATGAAGGCAGTAGTTATGGGCCAGGCATACCTTAACATAAACAGAACCTTAATCAAAACAAGGTCACTGTGACCTCATAAAAATGTTTTTGGCCATAACCTAAGAGATCATATTGTAATTATGACAACATTTCAAACAAATGTCTAATAGGATAAAGTGATGAAGCAAGTTATATCCAAAAGATTAAAGGTCAACTTCACTGTGACATCATAATGTTTTGCAAAAACTCTTTACTGGCCATTACTCATTGTCACAACTCAGGAAGAGAAGGGAAGACATTTGGTTGGATACCAAATTTGACACTAATATTAAAGCTGTGCTAATTGTGTAGATAGCATGTAAGAAAACAACAACAACAACAACAACAACAAAAACCTTTAATAGGAAAAACCCATCCATGTTTTGGAATTTGTAGCTTCTTTGTATCAACATCCATATTTGAAGCATTGTCAACTGTGATGGCTACATGTGGGACATGGATACATGGATGTAAATTGTAACTGCAACTTGACTGGTTAGCGGAGACAAACAACAAGGCAGTAATTCTAGTTTTATTACAAACACCAAATTCAGATGTTTTCTGATCCTACACATAGGGGCTTTAAAATCTACTCTGAATCTGGACTGGTTGTGCATTTTGTGTTTATGTATAACAAATAGCCAATGTACAGACTTAACAGATGTCAACTGTAGCTATTCTATTATCCTCCAGTCTCTCTGCTTTTTGTCTATGAAGTGGTTTTGTTCATTCATTCATTCATTCATTCATTCATTCAGATTTTTGCCCAAGACGAGACAGTTTCAACTTGCACAGACAAGTCTTTGACTCTGTCTGCACCATAACTCTGTCTTGCATTTTGTTAAAACACAATTTAAGACAACAGTATGGACTGTGTTGACAAATATAAAGAGAACAGGAAGCATTTTGGCCTTTATTGAAAAGTATTATCTCTGACCACATCTGGGTCCCACCTCCAGTTTGTAACACTGGCTTTCTGTAGTCTCCAAGGTAAAATAGCTCAGATGATGTCATCACTTTGTGTTCACAGTCAAATCAAAAGTTTTCCACTAAGTACATGGACTAAACTTGTACTGTGTGTGAATATAAGAGAGTTACAACAGAGTAGGAGAGAGGTGTTTTTAAGGTCTTTCTAGCAGTGTATTCCGTGTAGCTTGAATGGAAGAGCAAGGCACCTGAGCTATAAATACACACTATAATCTGTGTTTTTAATCATGCTGCAAGTACACATCGTGTACAGCCCTCAGCTCACTGAGCCACCAGGATCCCCCTCACATCCTCAGACTCTGTGGTATAATCCTCTCGTACTGTCACAACAGCTAAATCTGCCACCTGTGTCATACACGATCCTATTATCTTCCCTTTACAATCTAAACACCACTGGAGGTGCCTGACATCATGTTGGAAAGATAGACAGGTACATCCTGTTTGAAATTCCTGTCACACTGGCTTTGCTGAACTTTGCCTTCCAGCCTATTTCACGGCTGATCCATCATGCATGTCAAGTGTGTCTGTTTAACCCACTAAAGGACACAGTTGGCCTTCATTACGCTACTTCCTGACTCCCAAAATGCTTTGCACTCCAGTCTTCGCCGTGATTCTACAGTGGTGTGTTAGGGGTTGTATGTGGGTGTGGGTGGTTGGGGATGTTGGATGTGCAGCAGAGCTTCAAATTGGCTCTCCTTGCCTCATGTCGAGAGCCGCAGTTTTCTGAGGTAATAGACATGCAAATAACACGGGGTGTGTGCTTATATTTCCAGGCGCCGTTGCGTCTCAGCGCTCGGTCAATAACATTATGGAAATGTTCCGTGGATTCTTTGGGTCTCACTGTTTGAGTTGGATAACAAGGCAGTCCAATGAGCCTGTTAGCACGGCGACAGTGACAGAATGAGGTGTTTGTATTGTCACACACTGTATCACAGCGTATGGCAGGAGGGAGAAGCGGGGAGAGGAAGATGTACTGTAGAAGAAAGGCATCCAGAGAGGTAGAAAGTACAAGTGATCAAAGTTCTACACTCTTTTTCGCTGTTTACTCCGTTTACCAAAGGAAACGTGTGCAAACACATCTTCACTCTTATTTTCTGTTCTCACTTTCTGTTCTAGCTGTCAAAGTCTCCGTTTGTCGAGTTTAATTGCTTATCAAAATCAACATCATACTGCCGTTTGAATCCAATGCATGCTTGCATAATTGAGTTCTCCAGTTTATTTCTCACTCAAGCATGCCTCAACGCTGCATCTGAGGCTCGCTCGAAGGGACAGTGTAAATGGTTTATAGAGCCCAGCCTCGATCTTGTTGATTTTCAGATTTAACAGGGTGACAAATTGAGATGTGGCTTATGTGGAGCGTGTTTGCTTAATTGCATTGCCATAATTATTGCCATTCTCAAGACAATTTCTCCGCCCGAAGAGGGTTTTTGTGTGCCATTTTGAAGTGCATGTGTGTAAGAATAGAGTCCAGTGGGAAATTTGAACATCTGTGTCTCACTGCCTCACTATACCCAGGAGAGAGCTGAAAATAGATGGTTTGCCTATAAGGAATCTGCTTCAGCAGGTAGAATATCAAAAGAAAATAAATGATATAACATATGGTTAACCTGGCAATTACTTTTACTTTTGTTTAGTTGCAGCTTGCACTCATTACACTTGAATAAAACTGTTCTCCATAATTATGTCGTCCTTCATGGGAGAATGCATTTAAAAAAAAAAAAGAAAGAAAGAGAAAAGGTTCCCTTTAGGGCACCATCAGCTGTTCTCTGGCCCAGTCGGTTGCAGTCTCGTAAAGTGGGGTTTGATGTAGGCCATTGCTTAAAATATTATGTCTCTGAAAGTTGCTATGTTACAAATATGAAAACAAAGACTATTTTTGTTTTACCACACTGTGTCTGTAAAGGCAGATTTCAGCCTCCTGGGACTGTTCAAATTGCAACACGTAGAATTTGCATTGCTTAGTGATATAAATGATCACAAAGATGCATGAATTTCTTTTTATGTGTTGTTCACATTTTGATCTAAAATTTCATGGTTTCTATACTTGTGTTATTTTACCCTACTGATAAAAAAAATGCCTAGGCAGATGTTGTCTGTACTGTATAGATAGGTAAAGGATCAAGGCGCAAACCTAACCTACCATACAGCCTCACAATATAAAATTTTCAAACATAAATATAAATCCAAATATGCACAATTGATCATCTTCAGTTGGTTTCTTACCTGTAATGTAGTCTTTATTCATTTATTTTTAATGGTTAGGAAAAAGTCCTGTTTCAATTTTCAGTTTAATAATAATTTGATACATTATTTTCAAATGTTAACCCAAAGCCATAGAAATGGTCTCCAAAATATATGAATGGCAAACACATACCAACAATTTTAGTCAAAACTGGAGAAACTTATAATACTTTACTTTAATACTTTAAAGTCTCAGGGCCCCTGTGAAACTGCACCTTCTTAGGGCAATAAAACAGTTTGTCTTGGGTCGTTGGTACAATAGAAAAACAAGAAAGGACAGCAGAGGAGATTACTGCACACCAATAACTGGGCTAGAAAGCCCCAAAAAGGTCCATGTGCTGGGATCATTGCAAAAAAGGTCTTTTTATTTAAAAAAGCTGTGTACAAAAAAATCTTTTAGACAAGGACCTTGACTGTCATCAGTCAAGGTCAAGCATGTTTGCTGCTGTTTTTACTCACTCTTATTTTTTTTGCACTTTGAGCAGCTTTTTTGGTAGGGGCAGGCGTCAACACACATCTTGGAGCAAATTCATGGAGTATCCAGTTACACTTACTCTGGTATGAAGTCCAAATATGTCCTTATTGTGTCCCATAATCCCTCTAGCCCTGGATCTACTTGCCATAATGCTGCGGCAGCTCGTTCCATCCCTATTAAGTCTACAGATTCTTCTAACCAACTGTTTAGGCTGAAACCGTTTGGTGATTCAAAATATAAATTTTTCATAAAGCTGGATGTGTGCAAGGTTTCCAACAAATTCTCCAAGTTAAATGAGGAAATAAGGCATCTGTCAATGCTTTTTCTGACTTGGTTAAAGTTATATAAAAGCCCTTTTCACACTGCGCAATAAAACCACTAACACCTGTTAACATCTGGCTTTTGAGTGTAATGGGAAAAGTTACAATCGGCATTCAGTCACAGGTCAAATGATTCTGCAGTAGGAAAGAGAAAAAAAAATGATTCTGCAGTAGTCACAGATGTTTATTAGCTCCAGCTTTGATTGGCTTTGATGAAAATTCTACACCCTAATTTTAGCCCGTTTACCGGCGAGGTGCAATGATGGGCCACCACAAAATACTGCTTGTTTCCATCCAAGCAGCACTCTAACAATGACCCAAATATAGTCTGCACTGAGTTTGAAAGAGACGGAATAATATACACATATTAAAAAAAAGATGTCACCACTGTAACATTTTTACAATCCTCCGTGTTGCTCTCTACTGTTTACTTACCTGTTATCCAGCCTGTCCATAACGTCCAAAGTGACACACCAGGAAAAAACAAAACAAAACAAAAAACAGAAAGGCATTCAGATCTGCTCCAGAGCTGTAATGGCTCGAGTCTACTGGCAATGGGATAGGTGTCTAACACCTATTTTTAGCAGGTGTTCCCACATTTAAAAAACCTGCATGCACACACTAACCTTGTTGGGACATTTTGACATTTTGAGGTGCTATAACAGCAACACAATCTACACAGTCCCAAAGATTTAAATAAATGTTTGTGTTTTTCTGTTGTGTGTGTGTGTGTGTGTGTGTGTGTGTGTGTGAGAGAGAGAGAGAGAGAGAGAGAGAGAGAGAGAGAGAGAGAGAGAGAGAGAGAGAGAGAGAGTTTGTGTGAAGGGAGAAGATACTACTGACTATATTAAAATGATCCTGTGTGGGCTATATGTAGGTACATAAATACATGAAAGTTTTAGATTAGGTTACATAGGTTACATACCTGCCTCACTTTCATGGCTGAGATCACATTGAAATAATAGACCCCAGTCTAGAAAATGCAAGTTGTCAATGTCAAAGGAATGTATAACATTACACTTAAGACAGCAGTTTTGTAAGAGTCAGAGACAACTTTTTGTCATTTTTACTTTGTTGGTTTAGCATGGCTATGAGTCATTTTATTGTCAGAATCAGTGGGACTTTGTGTTTGTATTGTTTTCAGCTGTTGAGCAAATCTGAGGATTTGTGTCGGAGACAGCCTCACAGTACATTGAGTTATAAAAATATGTCTGATAGACTGGGTCCACATAGATGAAATTCAAAAAACTTCCAGGTTCTTTTTCCCAGTGATGAACAAAGAAGAGCAATGAGACAGAATGAAACAAGCAGAGAGGACATGAATACATGAACAATGGATTGGATTTTGTACTTGATATTCTCTGAATTTCTCTCTGGAGCCATTGTTCTCCTTTTTTCTGTTCAGTAGTCTATAACAAGTCTGTTTTTCCTTCACGGGGTTTAGTTTTTCTCCTCACAAAGTAAGCTAGATTGAATGGCAATAAGCATTGAGGCAGAATTAGTAACCAAACCCTCTGTCTTCACTGCAGTTGCCTCTTTCGGCCAATTAAGCTGTATTCCATTTCCGCTTCTTTCTCTGCCTCTATCTTTTCTGGCCCCTGCTCCCTGCAGCTCATTTGGGATGAGAAAGACACTTAAGTCAGGCCAAATGCACAAGTGTTTTTACCCAACCAGGATTTGTTGTGACCAAGACCATGCAGCCCCCTCCCCTAGTTCCTATTTGAATGTGCAATAGGGGAAGGAGAGGATTACTGATGGGGGTGACAGCTGTCAAAGACATTTTTCTCTTTTCTTTTTTCCTCTCCTCTTGTCTTCTCTCCTGCCTCCTGTCGGTCATTCTCCATTGTGGTCATTATCATTCTTGGCTTTGATTCCAGTGACCTCCATCGGACTCTCCAGGCTGGAATGTCTTCGAGCAAAATACACAAGAAAAAAAAGTGTTCTGTTTTGGGTGAGGAGCCATGTTTTGTTGTCCAGGGAACCAGAGGAATATGCAAACCAATGTTTTATTGGCTCAGGCAGATACATCTGGTCCCCTTCCATTCAAACAGATTTCAGGCTGACCTGGCCCACCTCGGACCAGTCACAACCGTTTATTTAATATGGGGCATGTTTGAGACAATGATTAACAATGCAAAATATGTGATGTCATTGGCTAATGCACTCTCATGCTAGGGACACTACAGTGAGCAGAAACCTAGCTTAATGACTGTTTGTTATTTATGAGGGGGGAGGAGGTGGTGGAAACAGGGGGAGGAATGTCAAATTTTTTAAAGCACTGGGACTTGTGTTTTTGTTTTTTAATTTTATTCTGGTTTAGGGCAGGGATACAAATTCAAATGGTTGAATTTTGTATTAATTTTACCACCAATTATTAAAGAAAATATGCATATTTTCTTAAAAATTGTCAAAATTGCACCCTTTATCATAGCCAGAAACAGCAAAAACAGAAATTATTAATGGATTTTAATTTTTTTGACAGTTCTTGGACACATGACATGCTGTGAATGCTTCCATCAAAAAAAAAAAAAAAAAAAAATTAAAGTGTGGCCTTAAATAAACCATTTTCACTAACTCATAAGCATGCACAACAAGAGTGAAAATCTGAGACTTTTTTCAACTCCAAGATTTCGTCTTTAACTTTTAACTCTCAAACTTTGAAGGCCATGATACCATGAAGATGTAGCAAAAGAGGCAGCTTCCAGCGACAACGGATGAACACCAGTTGTTTGAAATGGCTTTGGCTGCTACAATGAACTAGTTAGACTTGGCTTTTTCTCTAAAAGAGGAACAGAAGACGGCACTCGAGTCTTTCCTTTGCAAGAAGGACCGGATACGGCAAGAGTCTAATCTACCAGTTAGCTCCGCTGGTAGCTAAGCATATACTCCCCTTCTAAAATAAGTGCCTCATGAAAACATAGTTAGCAAGCTAACATGAGCTTCATTAATTTTTCATGTGTTAATTTAATCTTTGATGTCATAATCAGGAGGAGAGATAAAGATGAAGAGAGAGTGGGAGCTTGTTCATATATCAGTTAAGGCTGTCCTTTGGTTGATTTGATGACCTGCTCTACTTCATTAGGAAAATTTTAATCAGAAAGTCTTTTTTTCTCCATTATTTTCCTTGGCCTGCACACCCTATATGTGCCAACATGGAAATGAACTTGTACTTGGAGTAATTTATTAACCTGTACTTTTTTACTTTAACTGCAGGAAGTTTCTGAAATGGAAATTTTCATTTTTACTTGAATCATTTTTTCGAGGGAGTTATTGTACTTTTACTTGAGTATAGATTTGCAGTACTTTACCCACCACTGCAGTTTCAGAAACAACCAGATAGCTGCAGCTGATGTGAAACATTCTACTGAAGTACTATTTTTAAATTCTGGCAAAAATGGTAACATTCATTCACAGACATATAGACACTACACCATCACAGCTCATCTCTACAGTCTGTAGTCTGTTTACATTTGTCTGTGATTTGCCTATTTCATTGCTCTGATTGGTAGTAAGTCTATCCAGTTTTGTCCAGAGGCATTCTGGTCTACAGCTGTTGATAATGCTCCTTGAAAATTGAAAATTAACTGAGAGTTTCCAGACTAACTGGCATTTGCATATTGGTCTGACAGTGCCAGGCTAACATTTTGTGGCAATCTATTCTATAGCTCCAGAGGAATTTCTCTCAAAACCACACATCACCTCATGATGGTGCCAGTGAAAAAGTCATATTGTCTGGTAAACATGAATATCACTACCAAATGTGTCAATGTATCTGGTAGATTTTGGGATATTTCAAAGGATAGGATTCAAAAAAGGAAGGTCTGGGGAAAGTCATTAGGATTAATCCTCTGTGGGTCACGAATATCAGTACAAAATTTCATGGCAGTCTAATAGTTGATGAGATATTTCATGGTAGCCAGTACCAACTGTACGAGTCTTAAGACCTGCAAAGACCCCAACAGGACAGTGACTCATTCATAAGATTAGTTAACATAATCCCAGTTGACTTCTTATACCATATCATTTTACAATTTTAAAACTGTATCCTTAGATTAATCCACACATTTCTTACCTGTTTTCAGAGACAGCATTTTCTCGTCAAAGTGTTTGGTGATGAAGAAATAACCACTCTGATAGGTTGTGAGAGTTGTTGGTTCCTTTTTAGCAAATAAATTGTACAGTTGTACATAAACTTTACACTCTATTTTTACCTCAGGCTTTTACCATCTTATGAAATGTTAGTCAGGTGGATTGAGAGCCATATTAAATGAAATAAATCTCCCTGAGGTATCAGTTATGATGGATCCAGTGCAGGCTGTCTGTCAGTCTCAAGCTAGAGCAGCTTTCCATGACCATGAAAAAGGAATATGTAGAGAAAATAAATGACTCCTACAGCCACCAGAAGGAAACTCATGGGCCTGTCCATGACAACGTAGACTCCCCAGCAGAGCAGCAAGATGGTCCAGCGGTTAGTCTGGCTAAATGCAGGCCCACAGGGCTCAGGTTTGATCCCTTACAGCCACACACACACACACACACACACACACACACACACACACACACACACACACACACACACACACATCCTTGGGTAGGACACTTAACCTCACACCCCAACCCGAGGGAGGAAAGAGATTCTCCCTCTTGGGGTTGAACAAAGTCTGTCAAATCAAACAGTGTGTGTTTATCCCTCTCTGACTCATTTCCCCCGTCTGTCAGTGTCATTATGTCGTTTTATCTCTCTCTACCCCTCTCTCTCGCTCTCTCTCTCTTCATAAGCAGCTTTAGAAGCGCCACTCTTTTCTGAAGCCAATAGCCGAGCATGTCTTCCCTCCGGCTTACACACGAACTGCAGTGGGTCATCTCTTTAACTGTGAGCTGTCTATACGGCAAGATAGTCCACACAGTAGCCACTTGTCTTTACTGCAGGGATTAAAGCCCCACTCCAAAATTGCAATGCCGTGGTGCCCTCTTGTGAAATGATGCAAATCCATGATTTAGATGGACAGAACCTTCTACACAAGAACCAATTAGTCATTATGTAGCCATGCAATGGTTACATATCTGCTCTGAGTGTGAAAAATGTCTCCTAATTTGTAGTGTTTGCATGCATTTTTATACAGTTCTGTAGTTTGTATTATAAACAGCAGTGAATATTTTTTAAGTAGTCAGGGGACACTGGAAACAACCTTGTCTTGTTAAGGTACAAAAGTCTTGCTGAATAACATCCTTGTTTCTTCAACAATGTGACATGTCGAAATACAGACAAAATCTAGACAGAATCTCAAAATCTTTGCAGTTTTTTGGGACTTTAATTTTAGGACCCCCACGGTTTCATTTTACAGTGTATAGTCAGCCCAGTTGCCAGATGAAGATGTTGGCATTATACATTCCTGCAAACCATGGACACATCACATTTGTACATTTTACATGTATGATAGTAACGTTTCCAAAGTGTAATGTAATGTAAAGTGTAATGTTGAATATGAGCTGACCTTGTCATCCGGAGGTGGAGGGGATGGTGAATGGCATGGCACCAAGGCAAGACAGCTACCAAGCTGCAAACCACTGTTCGAGACCAACAAACAACAAAAACAGTTGTTTTAGCAAATCATTACTGCAGCAGCTTATTAGCCCCCAAACGTGTTTTTTTATGTTCCTTACCAGGATTGTGCCCCCAAAAGTTAGTATTTTAAGCCAAAACATGATCTTTTACCAACCGTAACTAAATGGTTTTTGTGCCTAAACCTAACCACAAATTAACCACAGTATTGTTGAAAAAGTTTCAAAATATTTGCTACATAATAATGCACAAATTTAATGTATCCATGGAAATGTACAGTGCCAACATTTATTGTGGTGATTGAGTTTATGTAGTTCATCATGATAACTAGAAAATAAATGAATATTGGTTTATCCAAATGGCAAAACACATTTTCTCCCTCATATCACTGTATCTAGCCAAAAGATGAAAATTATGTTTTGACAAAATTCAACAGCAACATCGATTTACCGACATTGTGTGTGTTCTGTAACTTTGGGTAAATCGCCACGCATTGAAATCAGCTGTGTACAGAAAAATGAGGGGACTGTTTCTGCAAAAATGTGTCACTGTTGAAATTTTCAAAAGCAATTTTGGATTCGGTCTTGGCCTACTGCATTCATATTTACTATTAAATTCAACATGTCAGACTTCATCGGGGATGAAGTTTTACTACTATTTTTCCCTTGTATTTTGATAGTCTACCAACCCTGATCAAGATGCCATGTCCAACCAAAGAAATATTGTTTCTAATAAATAACACTGCACAAAATTGTTGCACAAAATTGTTTCACAAAAGATGACACCATAAACCAAATTCAATAGAGAGGGCATGAATTGATGAGCTAAGATGTATCTCCCTTTGTTTATGAATGTGACTGTCCTTCAAAATACATAGAGTGTTTTTAAAGGCAGAAATTATGAACCATATGTACATTCTTGGCAGCAACCTCCATTGGCAGTAGTAATTATGACAACAGCAAAAGAGGAAGTCATGTGATGTAGCATAAAGAGCAAGGGACTCCACTTTGGGTGTGAGGGAGGGGAAGCGGGTGGGTGGGTCAAACAAGCACTGGACATTTGTTTCTCATGTGAAACCAATTGTCAACATTGAGTTATTTTGACAAAGAAACATAGAATGTAGACACGTGAGTAATTTCAAGTGACATATTTCACATGAGATCCGTGATGTTACCTTAGTAGCAAACATATTTGTATTAAGTCAAATCTTGATGTTTTTCTAAACCTCAGGAAGGAGTTTTGTTGCCTAAACCTAGCCACATAGTTTTTAGTGTAATTGCAACCGTTTCATACTGTAACTTAATCCATGCAGTTAAAACTGTGACCGTTGGTCATCTGAGCTCCTGTCATCTACCAGTAGGTGCGCTAATTAAAGAATGCTTCTGTGGGTCATATTCAGAGGCATATGTCTTATGTGGTTGTATGGGTTGGAGGACTTGTTGTTATGAACTGTGGCACAGATTCATAATATATAAAGTGCTAACATATGCTTTTATGCTCCGCTGGATATTACCCATTGAGCATAAACAATCCAGATGCACTGTACAGTTCATATATACTATATGTTTATTCAGTATGTGTTCAACATCACAAGAATAAAAGTCAGCACATGCAGAGCCAGCAGCAGTTCAGCTCTAATGTATAATGCAAGGACAAGATTTTTGGCATTAAAATGGGTATTCCCACATATGTTCCTCCATATTAGCATGGAAATTATGTCAGGCTAATTCTGCTTTAACCTGGCTTCTCCTGAGGTTGCACACTGCACAGCTTGCTGCCAAGGCCTGCCATACTCACACATTGTCAAGTGGAAGTAATTGCAAGTGGCACGACCTGTGTATCCACACTTATGGGTATATGCACTGTGTGCCTATGTGTGCAGCTTTGTGTAACTCTGGTGTGTTGGGGCTTTCTCTTCATTTCCTGGTGAGAGGAAGTAATTCTGGGCCACAACCTCTTTATTACCATCTCTGTAGTCTGAATAATGCACGCTGCTGGCATCTGATGACTTCTGTCTGGCTTCATACCCCGTTTTCCTTTGTCATGTAAATAGAAAGGAGACCTCTGACACGATACCTCTCTTTCACTCTTTGCATTAAATGCATTTAGAGATTTGCTATTAAAGTAGACTTAGATATTTTCCCTACTCTCAGAAAATGTCCCTTTTAACACTCGTGTTATGTTTTTGGGTTGTCCATCTGTCTGTGCAGATTTGGTTCTTGTGAACACGATATCAAGAATGCCTTGAGATTTTTTTGAAATTTTTTTTTTTATTTGGCACAAACATCCACTTGGACTCTGGGATGAACTGATTTTGATGGACAAAGTTCAAGGCCACCGTCACCTTGCATCTATGTCATTCTAAAACTCTAAAACTCAAGAATGCCTCAAGACAATCTCTTCAAATTTGGCACAAACATCCACTTGGACTCAGCGATAAACTGGTCAAAGATTAAGGTCACAATAACCTCGTCCCTCTCACTCTTGTGGACATGATATCTCAAGAATGCCTTAAGGGAGTCTCCTCAAATTTGGCACAAACGTCCACTTGGACTCAATAATGAGCGAATTAGAATTTGGTGGTTCAAGGTCAAAGGTCAAGGTCACTGTGCCCTCACAAAACATGTTTTTGGCCAAAACTCAACATTCATACACTACTTATGAATTTCACAAACAAGTCTCATAGGATAGAATTATGAAGTGATGACATACACCCAAAAGATTAAAACACTTTTCTGACCCTTCTTCATCACCATAACTTTGGTCAGATACTGAACTGGTGAATCTTGGGTGTACTGTCTGCCCAATTAAAGATTAATCTGTGCTGATTGTATGGATCTTTTGTGCTGCTGGGGGGAAGATATGTGTGAACCATCCATGTTTTCACAGAGATGGATTTAGCTGTAAGTGCAACTTGACTGCTGCACAGAGGCATACAGTGCAAGGGAGTAATTCAAGTTATTGCTATGAATTCATTTTTATTTACGTTCAGTCCAGTCTTGATTGTCCTGCCTTGGAAATTCAACTCACATCATGGCAAAAACAAATATTAGTCCAAAGTTAGCACACAAAAGCAGTAAAAACTTAAATAAAAAAAAATGAATAAATAAAACAGGTAAAACCAATGAATAGCAAAATCTAATAAAAACATCATAATACAGTATTACTGGGATTGTCTTGCTGCTAAAGGATGAGGTGGAAAGGAATTGCTAGAATGCAAATTAAGTGATTTTGAATACTTGCACCTGGCTCACCCATAATCCTGCAAGCAATTTTCATCACTTGTTGAATGATCTATAAAAAAAAATGAAGTGTTTTTTTGTTTACATGCATAACAATTCACTGAGCAATGGATTAATGACAGACAAGAGGATTATCCTATTAAAGTGATAGATAGGGATGTATTTTTGGTAGAGTGTTTAAGTTTGAATATCTTTAGGAAAAGGGAAATCTTATTTAGGAAGTACTGAGCATACTACAGGATAAATGAGCCTTGGATTATATGGCTGGAGTTGTCTGTGTGTTTGTACATGTTTCCATCATGAATTCAAGGTAAGACACAGTGAGTAAATGATACACAATTGGTCATTTTTGTTAAGTATTCCTTTGAAACCTTTAAAGTCACATCAGGATGTAAAACACTGAGAGTTTGCAGTGACATGAGTTAATCTCAATGGAATTAGTGCAGTGAGCTGATTAAGGGAGGCAAAATAAATCTTCAAATCTTTTGCATTGTGTTTATCTTAGGAGAACTTTGCCATGTCGATTTGTGCTGTTGAACCACAGAAAAAAGGTCTTGCCAGTGCTGCCTAGCCTTGTCAGTTTCCACTCTGTGCCTGCTATCTGAAAAAGGCAAAATGTGGCTCGCTGCTGCAATTTTTCTGTGTCTAGAAGGCATGTTTGTGTGTTTCATATAAGAAGAAATTCTTTGTAACACAGGTCAACATGTCACAGGAGTCACAGGACTCTTTTTGTTGATTGGCTATGGGTATTCTGTTGCCATAATTTCTACTAAAACTTAAACCTAAACCAAGGCTGTACTCCACTGCAGAGTCAAATGGCCACAGCTTGGAGCAGCCGCTGCAGGCTTTCCATGGCCATTGCATGGTGGCTTACTGCAAGCCGCACGTCACTGCTGCTTGGTGTGTTTTTGCCATTATAGTATTAGCTTTACCTTAAAGTTTGGACACATCCACCTAACTATAAGGAGGAGATTTGTAACACTACTGTCAGCATCAACAATTAGCTTTTTATTTTTCCAATTAATGCCAATCTTTCATAACTTTAAGAAGTTTAACAACATTTAATGACACTATGAATGAGGTGTTAACTTTAATCAATATACAGTTCTGCTCACACTCAGACTGCTTAGCCCTCATGTTTTGTAACCATGCCACAAACCAGTCACAGAGCCAATGAGCAAATGAGTTCGTGAAAGGAAATGGGCATGGTCGTGATCAGAAAGCAAAGTATTGATGTACTGGATGATTTAGGTTGTAGATATATATTTGAAACCCCTATCAAAACACATTCCAAATATCACAAAATGTACCACATTTTCACTCCGACCTTGTTATATATCAACATTTGGTCATGGACCGTCCACGTCATATCTGGACTGGGTGCACTGGTTGTTGATGTTCTGGGATGTCATGTCAACTTCTGCCTGTTTTCAAAATACACCTCCGTTTCACAGTAAGTATACAGTTTGCATACAGTCTCTACTAAAATAAACTCACTACATCGCTACAAAACTGGGAATCATTTGTCTCCTTCAGCAACAAATGCACAGGGTTACATTTAGCCAACACAAGCATGTGGTTGGGCTAAGGAAAAAATGACAAGGTTTGGCTTTACAATCTTATGGGAAGCAAACACCAGCCTACCAGCTGTAAGTCAGTAGTTGTTGGACCGGCCCACCACCCCTCTCGACTGCCCTACTCAGACTTCTGCTCCTTTAATTTTCTTTGTTGTCCCGCTGCATTTCCCCCTGACACTGCCAAGTGCCATTAAACAATTATGGTGACTGGCCGCAAACTACGGTGACATGAAAGGACAACTTTTTTTCATCTGTGTCAGACACCGGAAGTCACTGACCAAGCGTTGGTATTCAACAACTTTGAAGTGAGCCTGGGTTGCAATGTGACTGCATTTGAACAGAACAATCCCTGGTACTTTGATGAGTCATAACTTTGTTGTACAACAGAGATTTTAACACTTACTGCCAATATGGTTTTCCCCTAAATACAGTCTATTTTAAGTTATGATAAAGAATTTTTGTTTAGTGTTTCTCTTTTCATTTGTTTTTTCTTTTTTTTAAATATATAATTAGTTGTGGGCGGCACGGTGGTGTGGTGGTTAGCACTGTTGCCTCACAGCAAGAGGGTTGCCGGTTCGATCCCGGATGTGGGAGCCCTTCTGTGTGGAGTTTGCATGTTCTCCCCGTGTCAGCGTGGGTTCTCTCCGGGCACTCCGGCTTACTCCCACAGTCCAAAGACATGCAGATTGGGGACTAGGTTAATTGATAACTCTAAATTGTCCGTAGGTGTGAATGTGAGCGTGAATGGTTGTCTGTCTCTATGTGTCAGCCCTGTGATAGTCTGGCGACCTGTCCAGGGTGTACCCTGCCCCTCGCCCGATGTCAGCTGGGATAGGCTCCACATTTTGCGACCCTCAAGAGGATGAAGCGGTTAGAAGAAGATGAATAATTAGTTGTTAAATAGCCATAAACTGTAACCTAATTTGTGGTTTTAGAACAGTGGTGCACAGCCTGCAGGTAACGACCCCATGTGCCATTTTTAGGAGCTTGACAATTGGAAATCACACTTTTCTGTGGTTTTCTTTCTGATATTTTCTTTCGACTCTAAAAACATTTGAGTAAATGCCTCCCTGACTCTTGATCTCCTGTAATGAAACAACCAGAGAAAGAAAAAATAAGTATTTGGTTCAGCACATTGTACAGCCTTGTGATAGGTTTGCTCTTTTTTTGCCTTGTCCTTAATAAAACCTTGACCTTATTAAGATGTTCCTCATCATTTATGCATAGCGTGTGATCTCAATGATAGATTTATGGAGGAACTTGCTGCTCTGCTGCATCATGCATCCTCTTGCTTGGCATAAATACCAACAGGGCAGTCAGTTAGTCCTACAAAAAACAGGGTAAATGTAAACCTTCAACACAAAGTCACATATATTTCTGTGTTGTACTTAATTATTGTATGTAGAGATGGATGGCATGAAAGAAGAAGGAGCCAAAGTATTCAATCGCTCCCTGGTGGCTGGCTGCAGTATAGGTCATAAACCCTGCCCCCTTCATGTTATCAGATGGAACATAGGCTAAATAAAGATGGTTTCTGTTATTTTAGATAGTGGCTTTATGCTGATGCATACCGATAAGGTTGGTTTCAATTAGTAATTTGATGCTATAAAACGGGTGTGTGTCAATCAGTGTGCTCATACACATCAGTGCATTGCATTTGGGTCAAACAGGTGTATGGTTGGGAACTCGATACCGTAGTTCCACTTCCCAACCACTACTGCACAGGCTCTGGCAGACTCTGACTGCAGGATATTTGGGCTTTTTTTTTTGTACAGTGGTAGGAAGTGGATACACACATCATCCATCTCTTTATAAAGTCTATAGTTGCACGAACGAAAAGAGTGTCCCAAACCATGTTTTCCACAAGGTCTTATTTCCCCTCACATCTGCACCAGCAGCAGGATATGGTACTCGCGTTAGAGTACCATGATTACTTTTTGCAGTAACGAGTAACCTAACGCATTAATTTGCTGTTTGAAAATGTACTAAAGTATTTGATTACTCAAACAAGACATCAGTTACTAACGTTACTTTTAGAACGCTGGTCCTTCAGCTCCGAAACAGCAACGGCTGTCGCTTGGTTCTAATAACTGAGATAACGTTAAAATTTATCAGTCTGAAAGAAGCCACAGAGCTTGTGGCTCGCTACGTGATCGGAGAAATGCTGGTGTTGTCTACGGTGGAGTCTAAATAGGTGGAGGAGGACTCGCTGACAGACATATTTCAGACTCAGGGCTTGCATTATGCCTGGTACACGCTACATGCTGGTACTCACCAATTATCCCCAGTCGTCTTTCACAGCGAGTGTGATGTCATCGGGTCATTCTTGTCCAGTTTTTACTACTACCACTATTATTTGAGTCACTGCCAGAACTGTGTGTGGTCATGTTGTTGTAATCACCTAAAAGCGTCAGCAGATGGCAGGAGCTACATTTGAAGCGCCATATGTAAACTGTCAAGCTACTGTATCTTCCACAGGAAGTTCTGACAAATGTTTCAGAATAAAAGCCTATTTAGAAAATGGAGGGATTCTCTCAGCCGAGGTTTTAAGGGGCTTTTAATTTGAAACAAGTGTTATGTGATATGTGTGATATGTTAACTTTACAAAGACAACAGAGCGGATAAAAAGTAAATATATAAACACACAGAGGGATTAATAAATAACAGACCGTCTATAATGTAGTTTGTTTCAAATGAAGCTGGGAGCAGTTGTGGTGAGTAAAAGCCCCGCCGCTATTTGTTAATGATATTACTTTATGTCCGACCGTGAGGATGTAGAATTGTTTCCTAGCTTGATGACAGTAAAGTTAACTCAGTGGGTTGACAAAGTGCCTCTGCTGTTTCACACCATCATTTCCCCCTTTTACTCTGTGTGGTAACATCCCTAGAGGAAATATTAAAAATGCTGGGGTGTTGTTGTCATACAGTTGTCTACGGCAGCAGAACGCTCTGTGTTTCTACTGGTCAAAGTGACGGCTGTGATGGGAGAATTGGATCTCAGTGAAGGGCAAGTGGTCCATAACTTTAATTTTGGAGACAAAAAAATGTAGGCTGAGCGCCCTGTGGTCCATTGTCCAATAGGAAATGTAGAATACTCAAAAGTACTTTAAAAGTGCTTGAGTTACTTTTGTCAGGGAGTAATGTTGGAAGTACTTTTAAAGTAAGTGTGTTACTTTGCTTAGGGAGTAACGCAGTAAAGTAACTGGTTACTTTTTTTTTTTTTTAAAGTAACGCAGTAACGTACAATTACTTTTAAAGTAACCCTTACCCAACACTGGTGCTAAATAAAGTACATTAAAACTCATCTGGCACATTGTTTGTGACCTTTTATCACTAGAACAGTGAAGCTCCAACCTGAAGCTCTTGGTGAAGTGGGGCTTTCTACAATCACAAATGAGGATACACAATTTGTTTTTAACAGTCTGGGTAGAAAAAAACCCTTTTAAGAAATCACAAGCCAAAACTGCTGAGGACATGAAGTTCTGTGACACACTAGTTTTGGCGAAAACTCAAATGACTCTAGTCCATGTAGTAATGGATAAGAGTTCCCATTAAGTAGTTATTAACCATTCCATTTAAACATTTAGTGCCATTTGGCATGCTGTCTGGCTCATAATGAGCCCAAACTCAGACTAGGACTGAACTCTCTTAAGTGTCTGTGGTGTGCATGGTAAGAGTGAGACTACATGGGACACATCAGTGCTCTTCACACAAACACGTCCATAACCATATCTCTCTTTTTACCACTTGTCTGTCGTCTTCTTTCTCTACTCATCTCTCTCTGTTTTTGGCAGACACTGACAGTAAGTACACCAGGGTGTTAAGAGTGTCATTAAGCTTTCATTAAAACACCATCATCATTAGAGAAGGATTAGTTATTCCCTGGATCCACCACTTCAGCAGCTCAGGAATATCAAAACACAATCAAAGTCTATTAAAACAACAATGTTGCCGGCCCACTGAGAAACACCAGTTGGCTCCCACCAGCCACCTTTTTTTTTAGTTTGTTTGAGAGTGAGAGACGGTCTACTTTGGCTGTAGATTCGCCTGGAACTGTCAATACGGTGCCAAAAACATGTTGGCAATGAGCTTGTTAGCATGTAAAAACTCCAAGTAAACTGCATACATATACTCATTTACACAACAAGTAATGTTTACTGAAGAGCTTAGCGTGTTGGACACACACACACACACACACACACACACACACACCTACACACACACACACACACACACACACACACACACACACACACACACACACACACACACACACACACACAAACACACACAGTGTTTTAACAGGGCTCCTGCAGGTTCAGCAATGGAAAACCTTTTACAGTTAACTTCCTCTTCCATTGTCATTGTCTTCCTGACATATTCATGAGCGAGAAGTTCTATAGTCTATCTGAATGAAGTGATAAAGCTTATCTTACAGTTTTCTTGTTTATATTTTAAAGTTGATATTAAAACTAAAATTACTAAAATATGAATAGCACTGTGTATTGGTGCTAATATTAAACCTGAGCTTCAGTACTGATGCCAAAAGACGCTTTGTCACTATGGTACAGTGCTTTGAGGAATATATAGCCTGTTGCAACAGCAATTTGTAGAGTCTTCACCATATCCTTAGAGTGAAGTTTGTATTTAATGATTGTGTGAAACTTTATTTATACAATGGTCCGAGTGAATACTCAGTTCTGATTGGCTGCAGGGTGTCCGTTAAAAACTACTGAGTAGTCCCGGTGAAACTGTCCATTCAACATTCTAAACTAATGCACCAGCTACATTATAGTATCAGCCTGTGTCTAATGAGTTAGGGAGGCACATAAGTAACTTACAACACTGAGTGTAATGTCAATCAGTGCCTCATCCTCTGAACACCACAGGAGGGAGACTGGAGCTGCATGTACTACACTGCTCCTCTGAACTAATGCGATCATCTCACATTCCATTTGCTACTTCAGGCATGTGCAACATTACACATGGCATATCATCTGTTCTTAATCTTTGAAAATTTTTGATTGCAAAAACTGTAAAAATACAAATAAATATTCTTACTTTTTATTTCTTTAGTAGGCAACCATGAGAAAAGCAGGATAATGCCCTTCAAGGTGTCCATTATCAGTTTTTAATGGCCAAGGGGGACTGGACAGTTGCCTCCATGATCAATTGTTGTAATTCAAGTACTATTAGATTAATGATAATAACAATAACAATAATAACAATAATAATAATAATAATAATAGACTAATTATGGACACCTAATCCGTCATGACCCCTTCCATTCTCTTGGCTTGGCCCTTGGACACCACTGTTGAGAAAGGGTAACAGCCCTGTGGCACTCATTCATCCCTTCCTTTGTCAGGGGGCGTTCAGGGACTGCATAGGTGGGTTGTGTTGTTTCAGGTACCACTGACACAATGAAATACAATCAAGGAAAACCATTTAAAGTAATAGATCCATGGATGTGAAAGTCTATCAGACACCAAAGCACTGCACAGCTGGTTATAATATTATGAGGAAAAATTCTACTGCCCTGAAAAAGTTCTCACAATACTAATCATTCTATCTTTTGTTGCAACAATCAAATTGGTGTACCAGCAGCAATGTGATGGCCACATTACTCAGTAAACTATCAAGAATTATTTTAAGAATTATTATTTTTTAAGAATTATCAGCCTCTTGTCAGTTTATAGAAGTACATGACATGTTTTGAACATGAATAAATAAAGGTAAGAATCTTTGGTTATACAGTATGCATTTGCTAGTACTGAAAAAATGATTCAAACATTTTCATACCACAGTATAGCTATAAATGAGTACAGCACTGCAACCCTAGATGACACTGCATCACATTCCAGCAGAAGTCGAGCCAGGTTTTTTTTTTTTTCTTGCCAGATGACCCTTTATTTTTTTTTACCTGAGCCTGTTTTGATGGCACACTTGTTGTGTCAATAGAGTGCCCTCATTGAAATGAACAAAATGGCTAATGTAAGTCTGGACACAGCCTCATCCTCCCTCTGCTACTAATGTGAATGGATTCACTGCTTGGCACCAATGGTGGAGGGAGGAGGGGCTGGTTGGTTTCAGCCTCAAAGTCTGAAAGAATTTGCTATGTTTGAAGATACTACAGTAATTAGGCTAAACAGTTTTACACACTTTACTACACCGGGACAGCAAGATCAATTGAGGCATAGCAGTCAAAGATATCTAATTTCTGCAGATTTATTTCATGATTGTTCGGCTGTAGTTTAATAGATTTCTCATGCTGCCTTCCTTAAGGGAATTTTGTTGCACTTAATGAGCATTGTCATTGCCTGGAGCAAAAGTAACCACAACTTTGACTGTGGTTACATGCAGATCAGGAACTGGTCCAACATTCAGAAACTGGTTTTGGGGAGTAGCTCTGCTTAACACTGAAGAGGCAATACAAAGTATCATTGGGTGGTGCTGACTTACAGTTAATTTTTCAATACTTATTTGTACAGAAGCGCATCTCCCTGCACCACTGAGGTACTGCTTGCCCAGTACCAACCATTAGTTATTATGTCTGATGTTGTGGGAGCTGATTGTTTCAGCTCACACAATGAACAGGATGAAACAAGGCACACTCAACTCACCCAAACCACTGATTGCTTCATTTTGTTCTATGTGGTTCATTACAATGTCTCAAAACAGCTCCCTTTCTCTTATGTTTCGGAGAATCACTAAAGTAGGATCAGACAAGCCTAAAGCTGGTCTCGTTGTTACAATATGATAGATCGAGGTGTTTGAAAATTGCGTGGATGGAAAAAGATCAGTGCATGCAATTATACAAATTTAATTTGTCACACTTTTTTGAACACAGTAGAAAAATGGATTTCTTGAATAAATGATTTGAAATATTACATTTGTAAGACTCAATGTGACATTAAATGCAGTGGCTCAAAATCAGATATGCAGTTGGTATTGAGTTTTACATTTAACTTGAAACTTAAATTCAGTTTTCTTTATTTAGATTTATCTCTGTGAAGGGCAGTAAAACACTTTTCTTATTCATGGCAAAGTTGAATTTATTACTACCTTTCTGTTCCATTTGTTAAGAAAAGAAAGCCTTGGCTGTCCTTTTATCAGTCCTGGCCAAGTCTCATCTTAACTTCTTCTCCTGGTGTCCGCTGTCTGACCGATGAATGCTTTATTCCAATATATAAAGTTGAGGGATAGAATAATGCTGGTAGATACACCTCTGGATAAAGTTAGACTTTTATTCCCCAAGAAACTTTAAGGCAGATGTCCCAAAGCTTGAAATATAATTTAAATCTGGAAAATCTAATTATAACTGAAAGAATCACATTCAACTTCAAGTAGTTGCATTCACAGGCAAATAGTGCCTTACAGATTCAGCTCAACTGTCAATAGTTTGGTATAGCCTCAAATGCACACTGAATGATTCTGATTCCAATATCTCAGTGACATGAACAAATTTCCCAAAGACAGGTTTAATTAACTCAATCCTAATGCTAAGGTCAGCTTTCTGATAATGTTGATAGGATTAAACCTGCTGAAGAGAATCTGCCATTAAAATAAAACCCTCAAAGCAAAACATGCCAGGGGCAGGGAAAGTGCTCACCTCTAAATGACAGTAGAGTTAATGTTTTGTGTATAATGTTCTTTAACTGCTTTATTTACTGTGCTTGCTCCCCATCCGGTTTTGTTACATTGCCAAAATAAATTACCCCTCTGACAGCATTTTCACAATGGAAAAAGAGCAACATCAATGCATCAGCACCCAGGGGTGTTTCTAGGAGCTGACAGGGTCTGGGGCTAAGCCCAGACCATCTGGGGCTGAGGTCAGGGTGTTTGTGTGCACACCAGTTCTTTGTGTTTTGGTGGTCTCTGCTGTCCTGGAGCTGCTTGAATTTCATGTAATGTTACTGCATTGTATGACTATGACATTGTATTACGTTTCATTAAATTTGATTTGTAATAGTGATGTTAAGACAACTGCTCTGGACAAAATGGACATCTGCAAGGCACCTGGGATTTTTTTTAGACCTATGGCATTAGTATCTAACTGTTACTTTACCTTTTCAGGGCTTAACGTTAACTTTTTTCCGAAGGAGCACATGTGCTGTTAAGTTGAAAAAGTAAGGAGCGCACAAAGAACTTTGGGGGCACAATGTAAATTGATCAAATAATGTGTTTTCCGTTATAAACGTGATGCAAATAGACATTTACAAGCAACATTATTTAATGAATTTCTATACAAAATGTACAGAAAGGTAAAATCATCAAGTTTTTAATGTTATTATCTTGTATATATTATCTTTGCAATATGATTATCATATATAATGTTATTACTATCCTAAAACATTCTCCAGGTCCTCTGAAACTCTGCAGGACTTAAAACCTCTTTCACACAGAGCTTTCGCAGCGCCCACCAGGGGGTAGGGCGCAGAGGACAGGATTTGGGGGAGTACAGGCTCGTTCAGGAGCTACAGCTCCATGGTGACCGCTTCCGGGTCTACTTCAGGCTCTTCTCTGCTATTGGACGCGCGGCGCCGAGGTGTCGTCACAGCGCGCAGGCGCCGCAACATGCACCCCCTTGCACGCCGCTCAGCTCGGCGGCTGAGCGGTGCACTCTTGTGCCGCGGTAGCACATACACAATGAATGGGTTCGTCAGCGGAGGTCTGTGCTTTGTGCACTCTGGAAATACACTCTGCCCAGCAGCGGTACCGTGGCGAACGGTCCCTAAAGGCCTCTACACGTGATCAGCTGTAAAACCGCTTTGCGCTGGCTGTCCCATTGTTTGTCTATGGAGAGGGCAGCAATGCTTTACAAAGCAGCACTGCTACCCTTGGCAGCGCGCACCGCTCTGATTTTCCGCCCGAGCGCTGCGCTCAGAGTTGAAATTATTTGAAGTACGGGGAGAACAGAGCAGGCTTCCCCAGAGATCTGCCGCTTAACCCAGTCCATCTCCTCCACACTTTGACTTATTTCCACCCAGCCGACAGTGGGACTTACATTCATTGTGCCAACAGTGGCTTGGAAAACCGCCCATAACCGTGTCACATGGGGAAGAGGGAAGAGGGAAGGCAGCTGGAGTTCCTCCAACATTTGCGGTCAGATTATCATATTTTTTTATTGACAAAAATATAGGCTGCTTCGGCTGATTTTTTTATGCGCACGTGCCCCTAAATATTTTTTACAGTTCGCACACACCTATTTTAGTCGCAAATGCGAGTGAAACGCTCGCACTGTCGAGCCCTGCTTTTTTATTGTTATGCCAGTGATAGCTTTGGCTGGAGGCATTACGTTTTCGGTTGTCCCTCGATCTGTTCGTCCATCCATCTGTCCATTTGTCCATTTGTCTGTCTGTTCCATTCTTGTCTTTTTGGTGTTCATAGGTTAAGGTCACTGTGACCTTATCTGTCTTAATCTTTTGAACGCAGTACTTCGAGAACACCTTGAGGGAAATCCTTCAAATTTAGCACAAACATCCACTTTGACTCGAGGATGAACTGATTATATTTAACTGGTCAAGGGTCAACGTCACCTTGTCTGTCTCATTTTGTGGAGCAATAGGTGGATATCGAGGAAAGAGGAATGCTTGGGCAATCATGAAGCTGCCGCCTGGTGGTCATTTACACAGTAAATTAGCTTGATAGGAATTCATATCTAATGTGCAAGACTATGGAATAACATGTCAGAAACAATGCCATCACCAGCCCCTTTGATGCCAGCACTGACACGATGAAGAACCTACTGTATTTGATTGGATTTAGACAAATGCTGTAAAAAGCATTGTGCCCTGACTAGACTGAACTGCCAAAGGCAAAGGCAAGAAAGCAAGGAATTACTACAGACCAGATGAAACAAAAAACATGAATAATTCTTCCCTAATCATGAAAAGACAAAACAGATGTAATTTTGGCATTGTGTCTTAGAAGAACTGAATCAGTTCCTCTGTCTTCTCTGAATCTTTCTCTCTCCCAATTTTCCTGTCCCTCCTTCATTTCTGTCTGCTGGCGTGAGCTTAGCAAAATGTCTAATAGTAAGGTGTCAGATATTCACGGGGATGTGAGGAGAGGACCCTCCTGCAGTGCTTATTAGCTGTAATGCATTCCTCTCCTTTGCTTTGATCACTGTGGGAGACCATGTGATGCTTCCTGCCATCTCATTTGTTTCATGTCTAACATCTTCTGTCTCTATCATCCATCCCCTGTAGTCTCTTTCTGATTCTCTCTTAGAAATATTCGCATGCATGTACATACTGACTCATATACAATAGACCTGACTGAGCCGAGTTATGTGGCTACATATTGTATGTGTCTGTGTGATATAGTATAATAAGTTTGGTTCAGCGTGTTAGATTTGTATTATGTTGTTTAGAGTCATGGCACAGGTCACTTTTTAGCTACACCAGTACCATGGCTCTGGGTGTGGCTATGTTGGACAGTTGTTTGGTTTTTCTGTCAGTCTCTGATCAGTCAATTGGCTCACTATTTTGGTCGAATGGATCGCCATAAAATTTGCTTCAAATATCCATGGTGCTCAGAGGATGAGTTGTCATGTGTTTTTCTGACCCCTCGACTTTTCATCTTACACTAACAAAAGGTCAAGAATGTCACCTATCCTGTGAAATATCTCATCTACAGGATGGATTGGCAGAAAAAATTGCTTCAGTCATTCATGGTTCCCAAATGATGAATCCTACGTACCTTGGTGATCCCTAGTTTTCCTGTTTTGCTACTATGACATTGACATATATGGTTTGGAGTGGTATTTCTCAAAAACTTTTAGATTTAAGGCATTCATGTTCCCCACAGGTGAAGGTGATGCTTCAGAGATGTCCTAACTTTTCTTCTCTGCCATGATCAGGTCAAAATTGCAATTTGTCCAATTCCTTGGATCATTACCAAATACCTCTGTGATAGTCTGCCAAACTGTCCACTGTCAGCTGGGATCATCTCCAGCCCATAGACTGAATATAAAGATGGACAATGCATCTCTATGTCTATGTCTTTATGTCTCTCTATATGCAGTCTATGCTCCACCCCATGCATCAGTACAGATGCCTCAAAGAGATTCCTAGTTTTGTTCAGTTACAGGTCCTGGCACAAAACAGTTACTTTGCCAACTGCTCAGAGCCCATGCGAATAACTGCCAATAAGGCATGGACATTTTTTTTTAAATATCTATGCCTTTTGTTTTCTTGAATTGAGAAGATTTAAAATCATTCCCATTTATTTCTTGTTTCAGGGTCAAAAACTGCTCAGTTAAGATGAATGTCTTTCCTGAACAAATGTGAATGATAGTGAAATTTACAGCACATATTTAAGGATGAACTCCCTTTGAACTGACAGTAGGATTATGTGGTAACACAACAGGAGGCAGGGACAAGTGCAATAGATGCAGGTGTATGTTAATGATGTACAGTAGAGGTAAGGGATGTCAGTTTCGGTTCATTTTGCTTTCAATAGCCTGACATCCATGAACCGGTAACTAATAGATACATTTTTAAGAAAAAATAACAAAAAAAACCCAACGTAAAATGACATGAAATACAGGCCTTTGCCGTTAGTTGGGTACACCACTGACTCAGTGAGCTTTAGCACCACATTCTAAAGTGCTATCCAAATGAGAGGGTGATATTTTAATGTTTTGTATTATATTTTATCTTGTTGGATTTGCTGACCAACAGCAGACTAGATGCATTAACATGCAGAAACATAGTGACCACTGCCCAACCTCTGGTCTCCACTGGTTAGCTAACATTAACCTTGTCTACTTGAGTTGAATGGGGATTAGTGTGTGATTATGGCTGGGGATGCTGTCCCAGTCTGGTACATGTTGGCCACTTTCTATAGCCTCTGTAGCTCCTTCGTTTTGAGCTGCAAAACCCCTTTAGTACTGTTAACTATGTTAGCACCACTAACCGTGCTGACACTGCTAACAATGCTAACAGGGCTAACACAGTTAATAATGCTAAAGGAGGGTTTGTTGCGATATTCCAATGATATTGCTAGGTTAGGTTACAGTAAGTAATCAATTGCCTAATATGTTGCACACTAGTTAATATTAGTTGCTACCACATCTGGTGTTGCAAAGTGCAGTAAACTGACAAGAAGAGAAGTTAATTTAGAAACTGACATGCATAGCTGGCCAAAAATATTTTTGCCAGATAATCAATCAATGACATCCCTAGTAGAGGTACTCTCTCTTCTACATGACCCAGGTACATTATGAAGGTATATTATGATTTGCCTACAAGGCAAAATGCCTCTTCCAAATGTTTCATGGATGTCTTCAAAATGTTAAACATGGCTCAGTGAGTCAGCCATGTTGCCAATATGTCCCAGTGACCAACCATGGCAATGCAACCAAAACATCTCCCGGTGCTGAAAGGGTATTTTTCCCACAGACTACCATTATAAAAAAACACAAAATGTTATATTTCTAACCCTTTCACATAGCCTAGAAAAGCTTTTTTTCCATGCATCTGTCATCATTCCAATGTAAAATCTACATGCCTAACAGGCAGAGCAATAATAGGACACTAATACACGTGTAGTGGGCTTCACAAAAAGGAGGCAAACCAGGTAAGGAGAAACTAATTTTGGTTTATATTTTAAGTGAGCAATTTTCCCTCAAATGAACTGATGCCATCTTAAATTGTTCGTGTTCAGATCAAAATGGGCACCTGGTCAAAAGAAAAAAAAAAGCACAGATGTAGGAAGGTGCAGGCTTTAAACCCTGTGTGGGTGGGAACCCTTACAGAGGGTGCAGAGCCAGCTCCTCAGGTCAAGACTCAGCTGTCTATTTACATCTACAGGAGAAGGGTTACTCCTGTGAGGACAGCAATTTGCACATCTTGGCCAGGGAGGAAAGATGATTTGAAAGAGGAGTAAAAGAAGCCATCTACGTCAAGCTGGAATGACCATTGTTAAACAGAGGGGGTGGCTTGAGACACCACTTATCACCCACCTACAATGCAGTCTTGGGATCCCTCCCAGACGACTTCACACCCATTCACCTCTGGTCCCACCTGATCCTAACGACTCACATGGTGGCCAGGTGGGTCAACCACTCACATTGTGACCTTAATGACTCTGAAACTAAGAGCTCACGTGACCCCTATGACTCTGCAAAGGTTCCCACCCACACAGGGTTTAAAGCCTGCAACTTCGTACAAGTCATTTAGAACTGAAGAAGCTTCTTGGATGAGAGGCGAAATGTCTTCGAGAAACACAAGCAAGTCCAGTTGCCTACAGCATAGCCCTAGCACTTAAGATTACCATGACCTGGATGACTTAGAATCTTCACCGACATGATGATACTGCGCAAATTGTGAAAGGTAAAAGTAGCATAGATGCAAGCATAAAGTAAGATATTTTAGGTTGAGGTACATGTTATACTACATTAACATCTCAGAGGACTCCTGCTGTCTCAGCTACAGTGCATAAACCTCTGGCTAAACCTTGCTGTCTCAGTAGTTTATTTCTTGAAACCGGTATCAGTTATGGCACTCTGTGACTCACTGAGGCCTTTAAGCATTGCATCAGTGTTGTCACAATGATTACTTCCAGAAGAACATACTTTTAAACAGTGAAGCACAATTCATTATTAAATTCTTGCCAAAGATAAATATACGTAGTGAATGCAGCCATTTTAGTTAGCCATTTGCCTTGCACGATACCCCATATTATCAACACTAGAACCACATACCGAACAAGCCAGGGATTAATGAATGTCTAGACCACACATGAACAGCCCAGTTATTGAATTTCTTGAACCTTCCTGGCAGTTTGGCAGAGGTAGGATTAAGTCACATATGCAAGTCACAAGCAAGTTTCATGTCTTAACCTTCTAGTCCCAAGTCAATGTAGTGTGAATCAAGCAAGTCAAGTCGAGTCCTTGCTATAAGTTAAGCAAGTCAAGTCAAATCTTTGTCCAGGTCTAGCAAGTAACAAGTTGAGTCATTGTCACCTACTCATACTGATAAAGTAACAAAAGCTGTCCCCAGTGGAGGAATGGGATGAAAAACATATACTCAGGTATTGTTAATACAAATCTGTCTTTTCTTGTCATGCCACTTTCTAATTCTACTCTACATTCATCTGTAGATTTTAATTCCTAGTTACTTTACAAATTAAGAGTTTTGCACACAAAATATAAAAATGTTCAAGTACAGTTGGAAATATTTGTCAATTAATGAACTGACAGAAAATAAATTGGGACTCATTTGATAATCCTTTGTCATTTTTTTTAATGCAAAAACGTTTCATGGCTCCAGCTTTACAAATGTGAGGAATTATGCTGCTTTTGCTGGTTTGGTTGTTTGACATTACAAACATTATGAAGGTGTCACTTTGGGCTCTGGGTCATTGTGACACCGTTTTTATGAACCTAACAATCAGTTGATTAATTGAGAAAATAATCAGCAGATAATTAAAATAATCATAAGTTCATAGTTCAAAATGAGCTCCACCTCAACCAACTACAACAAATCCAAATCCTGCTTTTACATTAATGCACAAGTCATTGAATGATATAATAGTCACAGGATTCCGGGATTTTTCTCAGTTCAGTACTTTTACCTTTAATACTTTATTACATTTTCATGATTACACTTACAGTACATACTTTTACTGAAGTAACATTTTGAATGAAGGAGTCATACTTATAACAGAGTATTTTTATTGTGTGGTGTTAGTTATTTTTATTTGAGTAAAGAATTTTAATGCCTACTCTCCAGCTCCAAACCCTGTTTAAAGTGAAAGACACTCCACTCAGGTAACAAACCTGATGCTGTGAGAGAGCGGGGACAATGAAAATCCCCAAACTTGAGCAGAGCAATAACAGGAGGGCACAATAACTCACTAAATGACAGCGGAGAGGAAAATATATCATGGTGCATGCTAGATAGAACTGAATAAAAGCATAAGGAGAAGCTCATGATACTGCTGTACATAGGCTACTGCTGCGGTCGGGAAGACAGAGCTCAAGTCATCTGCCTCAAGCCAAAGTTATTTCGAGTCTTTTATCAGTGTTAGTTAAGCAAGTCTCAAGTCCTCCAATTTCTGATTTGAGTCAAGTCATGTGACTCAGGTCCCCCTCCTTTGCTTGGCATTGAGATTACTGCATTACAACATTTTTATATTCTACATTGAGTCAATTAGTAATGAAACCTTGACCAATAATACATGGCAAAAGATCCATAATAGTTTATCATTCAGTTAGTCTCCTACTGAGCCTGTAAAACATATTCCATGAAACAAGAAAATATTCAGCCAGGGGGTGAGATGTTTCCACTTGTTTTCAGTTTCCCACTTTTCTTTTCTTTAAAGAATTACTTCAAAGAAACGAGTCCCGTCATTAAAAAAAGAAAGAAGAAGTCTTAATTTGACACAATGCTGCCTGATAGGTGGAACATTCTCACCCAATTGGCAGAGTTTTCCATTTTGTTTTAAGAAATCCTTTACCCAGAGCTGACAGCCAAACATAATTTGGCTGTGTCTGTTCATGTTAAGAATGTGGCGTGTTGTAGTTGCTCCTAGATTTGAGCAAAAACATTTTAATTTTGCTCGGAAAATGTTGTTTAATGATCACATCTTTTGGCAACTTAGCAGTGTTAATTAACAGGCCTAGAATTCAATTTGTTGGCAAGCTTCAATACACTTTGCAGACTGTTGTAGAATAAATAAATGATTATTTTAAAAATAACTCTGCTTGTGAGTGTAGGAATAACTAATGCAGACTTACTCATGCACAAGTAAATACATATCTGTAATCAGAAGGACTAGAAATGTACTTTTAAGTAAGACACTTTCAAATGTCTGGAAACTCTACCATTCAAGTGAAATAATTGCAATTGAGTTGAGTTTACAAGTGTACGTGCACACACATGCACGCGTGCGCACACATACACACACACACACACACACACACACACACACACACACACACACACACACACACACACACACACACACACACCTTCAACATCTAGGTCATCTTTCGGAGAGTATTCCTGAACCAGGTTTATGTCTGCAGAACTGTGAAAGCTCTTTTCATCTTCTCTTTTTAGGATATTTATTTTCAATGAATCATAGACCTGCACAAATTCTTATAACAGACTAAGTTATTTCATAATTTGCCAAGCTACTTTTCATGTTTTCATTTATCCCAAATAATTCACTCCTTGTCCTTGAGATTCAAACTTAACAACATAAAACAACTTAACATATGCAACCCTCTGTGAATTGGCCTTTTCATAAAAAGCAACAAAACAGCAGCCACACACTCAAACACAACTGATAAATGCACAAAGTTCAGCTCCAGCACCTCTTTAAGTGTTTTGCCTATGGATGAGCGGTGGCTTTTTCCACTTTTTCATTTTCATTTTCATTTTCATTTTAATTGGCCTTTTCATAAAAGGGGTCTGTCCATGCAGCAGAAAGACAACCATTTTTGACTTTGATGCTACATGACCAGTTTTAGCCATTTACTTAAGCCCCTTTGCCACAGCACAAAAAAACCCACTCACACCTGCTAACATCTGGCTTTTTAATGTAATAGGAAAGGTCCTACGAGAATCGCCAGCTTAACTTGGTGGAGTTTGAGTGTCCCTGTGAACCTGGGTCAGGGTCAGGTTCATTGTGTGCCTCGCGTGCCAATCCCTGGCGTTGCGGACTGGCTTTTGGTACGTGGAATGTCACCTCTCTGATGGGGAAGGAGCCTGAGCTGGTGCGGGAGGTGGAGCGGTACCGACTAGATATAGTTGGGCTCACCTCCACGCACAGCACTGGTTCTGGAACCAAACTCCTGGAGAGGGGCTGGACTCCCCCAGCTGAGTGCCGCTGTGTTGGGGTTCTCCTCGGAGAACGAGAGGGTTGCTTCGATGTGACTGCAGGTGGCAAAGAGAAGGTCTCAGGTTGTTGTCTGTACTTATGCACCGAACGGCAGTGCAAAGTACCCGGCTTTCTTGGAGTCTCTTGGCGGCGTCCTGCAAGGGTTGCCAGCTGGGGACTCCATAGTTCTCCTGGGGGACTTCAACGCTCAAGTGGGCAATGACAGAGAAACCTGGAGGGGGGTGATTGGGAGGAATGGCCTGCCTGATCTGAACCCGAGTGGCGCTTTGTTATTGGACTTCTGTGCGAGCCATGGACTGGCCATAACGAACACCGTGTTCGAACACAGGGAGGTTCATAAGTGTACCTGGTACCAGAACACCCTAGGCTTAAGATCAATGATCTCAATGATCTGGTCTTGGACACCGAGGTGAAGAGAGGAGCAGAGCTGTCAACTGATCACCACCTGGTGGTGAGTTGGATCACATGGCAGGGGAGGCTGTTGGACAGACCTGGTAAACCCAAACGTGTAGTGAGGGGTGAACTGGGAACATCTGGCGGAGGACCCTGTCCGTCGGGTCTTCAACTCCCACCTCTGGGAGAATTTCTTATGCATCCAGGGGGAGGATGGGGACATGGAGTCTGAGTAGGTCGTGTTCAAAGCCTCCATTGTGGAGGTGGCTGCTAGGAGCTGTGGTCAGAAGGTTGTCTGTGCCTGTTGGGATAGCAACCGAAGAACCCGCTGGTGGACACCAGCGATGAGGGAGGCCGTCAGGCTGAAGAAGAAGGCCTTTCGGGTCTAGCTGGCCCAGGGGTGTCCTGAAGCAGCAGACAGGTACCGGTTGGCCACAAGGGCTGCATCTGTAGCGGTTGCTGAAGCAAAAACCCCGCTGTGGGAGTAGCTCGTGAAGGCTATGGAGAAGGACTTTCGGTTGGCCTCAAGGAAGCTCTGGCAGACCGTTAACTGACTGAGGAAGGGAAAGTAGGGCTTGTCTTAGGCTGTGCTCAGCAGAGAGGGAGTACTGCTGACCCGAACTGGGGACATCGTCGGCGGTGGAAGGAGCACTTTGAGGACCTCCTGAACCCGGCTATCACATCCACTGAGAATGAGGCAGACCCTGAGGACTTGGGGGGGAACTCTCGCCCACACCCCTGGCGGAGGTTGCTGAGGTAGTTAAAAAGCTCCCCAGTGGCAAGGTGCTGGGTGTGGATGAGATTCGCCTTGAGATGCTGAAGGCTCTGGGCACTGTTGGGCTGTCACGCCTGTTCAGTGTGGCATGGTGGTCGGGTACGGTGCCTGCAGATTGGCAGACCAGGGTGGTGGTCCCCATCCTCAAAAAAGGGGACCGGAGAGTGTGCTCCAACTATTGGAGTATCACACTGCTCAGCCTCCCGGGTAAAGTTTATTTCAGGATACTGGAAAGGAGGCTCCAACGGATTGTCGAACCTCAGATTCAAGAGGAACAATGCGGATTCCGTCCTGGTCATGGAACAGTGAACCAGCTCTTTACCTTTGCAAGGCTGCTGAAGGGGGCGTGGGAATTCACCCATCCAGTCTACATGTGCTTTGTGGACCTGGAGAAGGCTTACGACTGCATTCCTCACGGGGTCTTGTGGGGGGTACTACGGGAGTATGGGGTTCCAGGCTCGCTGCTACAAGCCATTCGGTCCCTGTATGACTAAAGTGAGAGCTGTGGGGCGTCGATAGCGTAGTGGATAGTGCCGGCGCCCCATGTATAGAGGCGATGCCTCGCTGCAGTGGTCACAGGTTTGACTCCAGCTTGCAGCCCTTTGCTGCATGTCAGCCCCCACTCTCTCTCTCTCTCACCCCATTTCACTCTGTCCTGTTCATTAAAAGGCAAAAAGCCCAAAAAATAATCTTTAAAGTGAGAGCTGTGTCCGCATACTCGGTGTGAAGTCGACCACGTTCTCGGTGGGTGTTGGCCTCCGCCAAGGTGGCCCCTTGTCACCAATCCTGTTTGTGATCTTCATGGACAGGATCTCGATGCGCAACCGGGTGGAGGAAGGGGTCCGGGCTGAGGACCTCAGAATTGCATCCCTGCTTTTTGCAGATGATGCGGTTCTGTTGGCTCCACTGAGTTGCACTGAGTTTAAAATAAATTAAATAAATTAGAAATATTTAAAATGAAGTAACCACGGTAAAGTTTTCTAAGGCCCCTATGCTGCTTGTACACACATTACATTTCATGGAAAAGGGGTACTTTGCCCATGAGGAAGACCTACAACTACCAGAGTGCACTGTGCTACACAGGACCAAAAATCTGTCCCGCTGGTGGGTGGCAAAATATGACCTCGTCGTAATATAGTATAGTATAGTATAGTATAGTATAGTCCATAAAGACCTGTTAAAATATCCAATTTATGAGCAATAGCAGTTGTATTTATACATTCAAGTGAAAAGTTAGAGGGCATAATAAGCTAAAAACAGGTTAGCTAACATAGGATGCCAGAGTGCAGGCATATGACTTGTTCAGCCATATGCTCCTTTTTTCATGAAATATTTCACAAAACATGCCACGTACCTGGCAGCCCAACATCTTCATTTATTAGTTGTCATGCAATATTGGTCCTGTTTTTGTTCTGGTAGTGTTCCAGGCAGATATTCCAAACTACTTGATGCTGAAAATGGACAAAAATTAGCATTTCTCCTATGGCTGCAGGTAGTTTCTATCAGGTTTTTATTAAGGATGTGCAATTAATTGTCTGGTGATCATGATTACGATTTTGAGGTCAAACGATTTCAAAATTAGTGAAATTGAGGGTGAATGATTTTTGGTCACGGGCGCTTGGAGATGTTATTTTGTCTTCTACAGAAGCCGTGCATGCGCAATACCGCCCCTCCCCTCCTTTCCTCTCCTCTCCTCTATTCACTCCACAAGCCAGTCAAGTAGGTGAACTACGAATCAGGCGAGGGGCAGGGGATCACGGAAGATTTAAAAAATGGCAGAGGGAGAGCGAGACAGGTTGTGATGACTTATATTGTTTAGATGACGACATGTCATATCTGTCTCTACATGGTTGAACGTTTACAATTCTCCTCTGCTCTCTGTAATGCACACGGCGGAGTTCGGCCCTGATGCGCGCGCACACACACACACACACACACACAGACATTTGCACACCAGGCGCGCACAGACACACACACACACACACACACACACACACAAACAGATACTGTACTCACATCAGAAGAAATCGGTCTGGTAGCAGTCTGTCAATCCAGGTATCAGTTAATATCACTGTCTAGTAATGGAGAGACTGATTTACAGAGCGTGGACACTGTCCAGGTATTGATTTGTCAAGTTCTCGCTTTACCGAACATTCAGAGGATGGTGAAGAAAGAAGAAAAGAACCATCATGAGAATATTAGCTCTGCGGAAACAAAAGAAAAGAAAATCAGGCTGATGAAATCATTCTAAGTTTGTTAGCAGCATCTGTTTAAGTGACTCTTGGTTAGCTCATATACTAATACAGGACACTCTAAATTTATTTGATCACTTGACTTTTGCTACATTGTGGAACATGTCCTTCAGTTTCCTCAAATACGATGCGTAAGAATGGCCTCATCAACATAGCAACATATTCAATGACCTATGTTTTGATTCAGAGGTACACTACATGTTACCCCTCTACACCCAATGAGACTACATGTTCTATTTGGTTTCAGTTTCAGTTTGGACCCGTATCAGAATCTCTAAGGTAGCACTCATGGAGCCCTGGGTGGAACATCAACATTGAACACGCTCACACCGACTTTAGTTTGCAAGAACTGTATTGCTGGTCATCAGCAAGAACAATATAACATTTCCCTTTTAATAGAAATATGAAAAATAACAAACTGCGCGCAAAAACAAAATAAAAAAACATAGAAAATAGAAAAATATGTTGTGTTCACTCTATATTGTCTTTTTTTTCTTTTTTTATGAGCTCAGTGTTTTCTTTTCGTTGGGGCCCTTTTTATCTTTGTGTCTCTATATTCGTCCTACCACACCACCGGTTTGGGAGGTAATTTCAGCTGTCCTTCTTTCCTCTGTTCCGGCTTGCCATCTGATTCTCTGGATCCCTCAGTCCAGCAGGGGTCTGGAAGTTGCCTGGTGGTTACCCAGGGCCTGTATCTTCTCTCTCTAACGTCGACTACTGGTGGCTCTGATGTCCTCTCTTTCAACATCACCGAATCGCATCCTCTCAAAAAACCTGACCGCCGAGTGGGCGACTTCAAACACAAACTCTGTGGGTTCAGCTCGGAGTGGATTCCGACCATTTCACTCAGCTTTCACCGCATCTGGATATTTTTTCTCTGCCAATTCGCTTTCCGTGCAGCCGAACGGTGTGTCTCCTCTCGCTCTATCTCTCTCCCAGAGTGTTATGCGCAACAGCAACGCGATTAGCCAGTGATGTCATGACGCATCACGCTCTCTGCTCTGTGCGGTGCAGTTAACCCTATAAATGCCAGCTATCTCTCACCCACACACTCATTTACACTAAACAATGAACTTCTATTCACTTTTCTTTTAATTTAATCACAGTTTATGAAGCCTGGGCTACATACACTGAAGGGACATGTAGGATCCAGTATTTTTGGAGCTTGGTGTAACAACCTCAGACACCAAACTGGTGGATTCAAATGCATGACTCAAGCAGTGGTTGGTATAACAAAAGTATTTTACTTGGCAAGAATGCAAATCAAAACAAAACCACTCGCAATGAGGATCAAAGTACAAAGAAAAACGCTTGGATGATCAAAAATTATCACAAAACTTAAATCAAACCTGATAACATGAAAACCTGGCTGGGACGTTTCACGAGACTATCACACAGACTGAACAAGATGAACTGGCAACAAGACCAAGGGAGACAAGGACTATTTATACATGAGGTAGGGGAAAACAGGTGAGTGACCAACTTAACATAAAGTGCTCATGACAACAAAGGACTAAACATGAAACTAAACTAAGGACATGTAACATGAAGCACTAAACATGAACATGAATAAAATTAACATACTTGATGAGACACAACAGTACACCCCCCCTCCCCCCCCCCCCCACAAGAAGACAAATGCAATGCTTTGCTCAATATTTGTATGATGGCCACTTTCCACCATTAACAATGATTCATTTGACATCACACAATCAGTGTTTGCCAGGAAACAGAAAGCACAAGTAGACTACCCTGATCCTACGCTTCTGAATTACTTCAAGCAATACATTTGAATTAATTACATGTAAGAAGCTTGTCAAGACAGGGTTTATGTGGAGAGGGAGAAGATGAGGGTGAAAAACAAAAGTCCAACATCAAAGACAATTGTTCTTAAGCGTCGTCTAATGAAGGGTTTAGAGATAGTTCCGGAGTATGTGGTAATGAAGTGCTCTGAAACGCAAAGTGTTTCTACTACTATATGTAGGGTCCTTGTCCTCCTTCAGATTTTAATCTACACCTCAATATTGTTGCTCTCAGAAAAGTACTCAACTTGTATCTCAAAATCAGAGTCTGTTGGTGTTGGCAGCACCCAACACAAAGTACAATGGCTGTACTACGGCTCGGCCCTGACTATCCACAGGAGGCAGCATATTCCATATTGACGTGAATATTAAGAATTATGACACGCACACCAGAAGGTGGCACAGCATAATACATCCATACTGTATATCTCGGTGAAAAAGGCAGTGCTGCAGGCCTGATAACAAAGGGGCTGTTTACTGTACTACTTGATAAACAGGCCAGTAACATGCTCTCCGAGTTTCCTTCCATTTTCTCTGTACTGGGCCATTTCCCTCTGGTAACTCTTTCTCAGGAATGTATATCATTTCTTTCAGTAAGTTATTGAAGAGGAAAACAAAGCTCTTTGAACCAACAAGCTTGCTAACTGTGAGCTCGTTAGCTCAGTCACTAAGGGGACAGTAGCAGCTCACAAAGTCTGCCATAAAGATGTGTACCATCAAATGCTGTCTCATAACTGTCTGCAAACAAGTTCTCTGTTGTAGAGCTGTTTATGCTCCGGTAAAATTGCCCAACATAGCTAACAAGCTATAGCCCCTTTTACACTGCCAGATTTTCCGCAAATGTTGGGCCGTTTTGCCGGCAAGCTGCAAGCGTTTGGACACACAGAGCCAGATTGGCGAGTTGATCTGAGGTGCCCAATTTTCCACCTCTCTACGGTAGTCATATTGGCGGAACCCTTTTAGTTTAAACAGAACGATGCTGCCTTCTGCAACGGGAGGGGCTGTGGATGACTTGTGGGAGGAGATGTTGATGACGCCGCACTTGCAACCCACTGGTGGTGGATAAACAGGAAACAACTGATAGCAGGAATTAGCGAGCAGCTAGTAGCAAGAGGGAAACGCAAACCTGACAGACACTGTAAAGGTGCATTCTGTAAAAACAAAAGTAGGTAGGTGGCATTTTGCTGCACTTCCTGATTTTGTTTTTATACTGCCAATGCTGAAAGAAGACTGATTGGGCTGTCCTGCAAATTTGCACAATTCCTATCTAAAAAGGGCTTATGATAGCTTTGTCTGTTTTGGACTCTCTTACTCTCCGTACCCTTAAAAGTCAACACCATCAAATGGTGCAAATAAGGGGGGGATTATTGTGCCCTAACATGCTGTATTATTAATGGGTGACTCAATTGAAAACCTTAATGTTTTATTTCACAGAGAAGGGATCACCTACATGGAGAGGTATTAAATCTTGTTCCCTAAAGCTCCCACTACCTAATTATATATACTCAAAGTAATTTAAAAATCTAAAAGAAATTACAATTAATCCCATAGTTAAAAATATGATTGGTATCTGGCAGGAGGTTAAAAATCATGTAAAAGATACCTCTTCCATCTCTCGCTTTAGCCCAATTTGGGGCAGTGATTATTTCACCCCAGGAAAATCTGATGGGGGCTTTAAGATTTGGGCTGACAAGCGTTTGGGACAGCTAATGGACGTTTTTGATTGCCAAAGTGGAAATTCATTGTGGACAGACAGCTGCGATGTTAGGCGATTCAACTTGGTAATAGTGGGACGCTCGTTTGGTTTTGGTACTGTACAGGGTCTCATTATCTTCCACTCAGAGCCAAATTGCGTAAGATTGAGTATACCGTCTTAATACCAAACATGTTTTTACAGTTCTAATTATCTTCTCAATTCTAAATTATTTGGAACAACTTGTTTGCAATTTATGATTATCAGTTACTTTTCTCTTGGTATATGCTACATTTTTTGTGCCCCTATTTTACCCTCTTTGCTAGCAGACTTCTTCAACAACATTTTTCCTTCTACATTCTACTCAATCACTTTCTCTACTCCCCCAGTGTCCTTTTTCTTACCCTAACACTGCATTTTTCTACCCCCTACACCTCTCATGTCTATTCTTCTGTTTTGTCATCTTCTTCCCCTCAGCTCACCTTCTCACAACCTTCTCCTCACTTGTCCCTTCATCTGCTATTCACTTCTTGCCATAGCCCTTCTCCTCTAACCTCTTATCTTTTTGTCAGATCTTGCCCAACCATCTCCTGACCTCCCTTTTCGTCTTTACTTTTTACCTTATTTCCCCTCCACAATTTTCTCACCCCTCGTCCTCCCTCTCCCCCTTGTCTTGTCTCCTGTGTTGTTCATGGATTATTAATTGTCTTGTGGAGCTTGAATGCCAACATGGCACTCTGTAGAGCAGCCACAGAAGGCTATTGACTAGAAGTTTGGTTCAAAGAAACCACTGGGGATTTTTCAAGGGTTGCTGAACTTGTCCTCACAGCTAAGGTTAGAGTATAGATTATTCACAAACTTGGACAAAGTATAGATCAGCTGCAAGAGAAGCAGAAAAGTAACAATATGCTTAAGTTAATGGGCTATACAAGATGCAACTGGCTGAGGAAATGAGATATTAGCGACAAAGGATGGATGCCGTTGTAATGACTTATGTCTCTGCCAGAGCTCCCATTTGTTTGTGAAGATATTGTAGCCATAGTTTGACTGTGACAAAGGGCAAGGAAGTGCAACAGAACATTTTTTAAGTCAGAAATGTATTTTTTCCTTAATCCTGCCAATTAGATCTTATTACTGAGATTTCCTGAAAACAATGGGCAGTGTAATTACAGTCTGAAAATATAGGGATACTGAAGTGTAGTATTGTAGTGGAACAAATGAACACTGTTAGAAAATAATCTGTAATATGTGCCAGTAAAACTAGTTTATAAGTGATAGGTCATCTGTAAGCATAGACGTTTGCAGCTTCCATCTTAGTTCAGAAAGGATTTGTAGGAGGGATTTAAGTTGCAGATGTTATTTCCTTTAAATGAATAATTACACAGATAATAAATTGACCCTTTGTATATTTTTTTCCAATTAACCTTTGAGGCGCTCCTGCACACGGAACAATTTCAAAGGCATTAATTTGCATGTCATTTAAAGATACATCACTGAATGGAACAGCACACATACAAAGCAAAATTTCACAACACCCACACACAGATATGGGAACTCTTGGCAGTCTTAGCAGTAAAATGACAACACATGTTCTAAAAAATAATTGCTGACAGGCCACAGTGGTGCACAGCTGGATGCAGGTATTCTATGGAGACAGTAAGATGTTAACATAATAAACACTGGAACAGCATTGGGTTTTCTGCAGCCTTTGTCAGTGTGTAATTATGGCTGTTAAATGTATGTCAGTAGAGAGAGGCTACAGAACCTTCTGACAGTGACAGTCCATTGACACACTTTTTTATAATGAACAAGGCTGAGAGTAGTAGCCCTTTTAAAGGTGGGCTTTGCATTTCCAAGATACATTCGGACTAGCTCATTGTCATCGTGTCCTTCAGTCACTGTCACACATATTTTGATGCTACGATTTTGCCGGTACAGTTTTTGATTTTCATGTAATTTATACAGCTAGCTCTTTTTTGCTGTTTAACATCAACTTCTACAACAAGAGTCATGTTTTGGCTTTTGAGACTGATCTTTTCAGGACTGTACATGTTTCTCTGCACCTGATTATTTTCAGTATTGGTATTGTCTAGATTGACTGACAGGAAAGAATTGGTCAATAAAATCTCAGAGAATTGTAAGAAATGCTTCAAATTTCCTGAAGCTCAAGATGCACTTAAAAGCACGTAGTCTTTTATGCTACATAGCAAATACAGGTTTTTAATAATATATTGATGGATTTAGTGGATAGACTGCAGCTATTTATCAGTGTCTGCCTATGTAAGGACAGTTTCCATTGATAGGTTTGCTTGAATATGTTTTACAGTTTACCCTGGTGTGCCATTATGCTATATGCAAAATAAACAGTGAGAGTTCATGAAGACATCTCTTTGTCTAACAAGGAACTACAACCATTTGATTGCTAAGTCACAATCCTTACTTACCCTACCATAACAGATACTCTCATTGATGATATGATTTAACAGGGAATATAACTAATGAGGCCTTTAATCACCTATCACTTCCTGTTACAGAGTGTGCCAAAACATTTTGTCCATTTTCAGGTTGACTTTTTTGCTTTTGTTGTGTTTTCAGCAGGTATTGCTCTGATACGGTGTTGGCTTTTTTTGTTAGGAAGCAATAAAACCCTATTTCTGTTGGTAACAGCATTCTTGTCAATAAATAAATAAATAGATATTTTTCTATTTAAATCATCCAAGGTTAGTGTGACATAAGGTTTGCTTAACATAAGCAGCATATGTTTTGTATTGAAAAAATCTCAGCTCAAATAGATGCCAGATCCTTCATTATGAATTCAGTCTGTGCAATGTGCTTCAGTGAAATTATAAGGAGTTAAATGCATCTCCAGAGTCGAGGTAAATATCACATTTTTTAAACAAATTATCATCATTATGATTACATTTGCATCCTAAGACATAAAACTGTACTTTGTTAGTGAGTCCGGCTGTGTACGTTTTTGTGAGTGAATCTGTGTGCACGTCTGCATAATCTACTGAGTATGTGTCTCAGTGTAGTTGTGTTAGTGTGTCAGTCCATGTGTATGTGTGAAGCTCTGGAGTGCTTTCCTTAAGGATAATATGATGATGAGGCTTCTCTCATCTAAGATCTCTCAAGAGTCATTCAACTCTTACTCAACTCTTCCTTAAGTTATCGTCCATTTGAATCAAATGAGAAGATTTTAAAACTACTAATCAGTAGGAGTCATGGAAGAGGGCAGTAATTGCTCTCCTCTGTATGTTTTATCTGTGTATGTGTCCAGCAGACATGGTATTAAAGCTCCATTTTAAATTCACTTCCAGCTAACTGTACTGTTTAAGTGAAGTGCCTTTTGGCCCTTGACACCAGGTTTACACAAAAAAGCCTCACACAGATGACAGCATGTGTAACCATTTACAATGGGATACAGTGAAGTCACAACTGAGACATGTCAGATTAATGTGACCATATAAACAATTTCAGCAAACTATTTTCTTCTTTATTTCTTTTGTCATTTGCTAATTAGGAGCCGGGCAGCCTAAGCTGCCAGGACCCTATTGTTCTGCTGCATGTTCTTCTTCTTCTTCATTCGAGGAAATCCTACTTCCCATGTGCGAAAAATGACCAAACTTTGCACAAAGGTCCAGTCCCATGCCAGATTGCCACAGCAGCAAAAACAGGCCAATAGTCCTGATGGTGCAAGCCTCTAAATTTCAAAATTTTGAAAATTCACAACAAATCAACCATATGTGCTACAGATTTGCAACTTTCACCAAAATGTAGCCCCAATACTGAAGAAACTTTTGTACACTGAAACCTGTTTTAAATTATGAAGTCCATCACTCTGTTTTTTTCAAAAACTGTTAAACTTATTAAACCTATATCCTCCCACAATTTTTACTCAATTGACACCAAACTTGCTACAGAGCATCTTCAGACTGTCCTACACAAACAATCCACACAGATTTTTGATTTATCAAAAATTGAGCCTACAGTGCATCAAAATGTTTGACTGTAAACAGTATTGTAAACATATACTTGCAAATTCTTGCTAAATACATTTTCAATGTTCATTAAAAAAAAAGACAAAATTTTGGAGTCATGGTAGATGATGTTTGGAAAATATCAGAAATTTATCTCAAAAACTGAATTTTTTTTTACAGCATTTTGAATTTCACTCTCATGCCAACAATTGGAGTCAATGCAAAAATGGTATTTTTAAACATCAGTTTTTCACTTATGGAGCCAATAAATCATTGTTAAAAACAAATCACCAACGTCTCCATGCTGTCTAGATGCAATTTGTATATTTTCAGATTTTTGTCTTAATAACTGAATTTTTGACAGCCGTTCTGAAATCTGCCTTTACACACTAACAGCTGCTGTCTTGCACACAGGTGACTGGCTTAGTCAATTTGTGAAGCTACATGTGATGTTTCTGTTTGCCAGTTAGCTCAGTGAGATAGAGGATGGTTCTTGGTGTTGAAGATTGTGAGTTCAAGCCTCAGCTTGTGCAACATTTCTATATGAGAAATCTACCCAAACTTTTCATAAAGGTCCAGTCCCATGCCAGATGTCCTCAACTGGAAACACAAGACAATAGTCCTGATGGTGGCGCCACAACTGATGGTAATTACTGATTGTGGCTACTGTCTGGCACGCTGATACTTGGCTTAGTCAATTTGTGAAGCCACACATGAACTGTCACTTGCCAATTAGCTCAGTGAGATAGAAGACGGACCTCAGTCTCGGAAGTTGTAAGTTCAAGCCTCAGGAAAGGCAGAACGGACATTGTAATGTGAAAGTCCTATGTTCAGTCATCATGCTATGTGGATTAGAGACTACCAAGGTTAAAATAATTATGATCCAGGCAGTTTCGCGGAGGGACAAATACTCTTTATCAACACTTCCCTGTTATTCCTTGTCTCTTTTCCCTGTTTCTTTCTGCTGAGCCTAATTTTATTTTATTTGTGCAGTTTTGCTGCTGAAAGGTAATGTTGATTTCCTTTTAAAATGAAGCCGTAATGGTGCATTTACAATTTTACAAATAGGCCTATCTCTGCTATGATTCATTTCATTATTGATTACCATTCCAGTTATTTTCTATATTAAATGTTCGTCTATAAAATTATGTAAAATTCATATTACCTTTCCCCAATTCCAATCTGGCATCCACAAACATCTCACTTTGTCTGACTAAAGGTCCAAAACCATGATAAAGCAAGATTTGAGCAGGATATCCTCAAATCTGTGAAGGTAACTCCAACAATGATGCCTGAAACAATCAATCCATCATGAAATAGTTGTGGATTAATTATGTGTTTGACTTATTGATTTATTGACTAATCACTGCAACTGTAGAATTCCTATAATGAGCTAGAAGAAGTTTTGAACATATATACCGCAGAGTTGTCTCTTGCTAATTAGCTCAGTGAGATAGAGCATAGTCTCTTATGATTAGAATGACACCTTTTTTTCATCTTCCTACACTCTGCTTGTTGCTCAGAATTGCCTAATTTTGCCTAAAATTGCCCGGCCCCGACCATTGCTGCGCAGCAGCTATGATTAACTGTTAGAATTTACCACCACATTTGTAGTGCTGTGTGTTCACGTCAGACAACTTGATTTCCACAGAGAAGCACATTTCACATTGGTTGAACTATATGTTGTTTCACTGTGATTGGCTCAGCTGTTTTAAAGTTATTAAAAGCAGTGATGTGACTGGCTGAGAGTGTATATATTAATCACCACACCCTCTGCACCACATTCCACCTCACCCTGCCCTTTGCACTTTGTGCTGCTGCATTTTTATCAACAATAAGAGCAAGTGCACATAGAGACACCCAAAGGGTCTGCGCATCCAGGAACTAACACTATTGGATGTTGTGCTTGCTTAGTGAAATAGGGCCCTGTAACCTAAACTTTTAGAATGCTCCCACTCCATAGACTACTGTTAAAATAATGGATGTAGATAATGAGAAAATGGGCTGGGGTGATTCATCAACATAATCAGCCTCTTGCCTAAATATGGTCACAACACAATGGCGATGGCCGAAATGTCAAACTTGAGGCCTTACAACAGGGGTCCACAAACCAGTGGGTGATATCACAATAGCTATATCCATTATTTTTACAGGCTATGGTGAAACACCAACCAGTAAAATGCTCTCCTTTAAGGGAAGCTGATTAACCTTCTTTCCAAAAGACCCTCCCTTTTGCAGTAATGTCTAATATCCGCTATGCATGTATGCTGCAATGGTGACTACTGGGAAGCAGTGAAGCCTTGGCTCTGCTCTCCAGCACCTTTTTTGATGATGTATTGTGACTGTAAGTTATGGTAATTATTCACACAGTGCACATCGTGTGTATCCCATGTACTGTATGTATCCCACTGCACAGGAGAGTGGAACAGCAGTGCTATGAATTGAACCTGCATGAATGTGAAGCAAGGACTAGGAGGAACATTTTACCCTCTTAACGAGGACAAATCAAACAGTGCAACCATCTCTGTTGCCCTGAGCAATGCCCATATTGGCTGAATGGTGGAAAACTTTATCTCTATTAGCAGTCAGTCCACTAGATTCAGAGGATGAAGGAGAGAAGGGCAGGAGAAAGAAAGAGAAAGACAACTAAGACAATAACAATGGGGAGATAACAGGTGTCCAGGAACATACACACACCTTTATCCTGGATAAATTAAACCCATGAAGGACAAACAAGATTTCTGGTACCTAGCTAACAACACTAAGATAAGAGCTCAGTCAGGCAGATCAGGCCCTGCTGCCCATAACTATCACTGAGAGACAAAGCAAACAACTTACAAACAACCTAAGCCTTATCATGTGACAGACTCCACTGTGAAAGAGAAAGAGAAGGGTAGTATAGAGAAGGGATGTTTCTTCATCACCATCATGTCAGATTGACTTACAAGCTGCAGGCAGTAACAAACTGCCATGTCAGATGTTTATTACTAAAAGCGCCATGTGCATTATTATCTCTTTTATAGATCATGTGCAGGACATTTTTATTTCACAGCAAAACAAGAAAAGAAGAAGTGGTAGACTGTGCATTTGACCTACTTAATACTACATCTGTTAAAAACAAACTACTTCATAAGGCCTTGTTGTCTTAGCTGAATAGGCTGCATGCCAGAACCTATGTATCGCTCATATATTCATCAGTTGATTAAATACAGGCCTGAAAAGTCTTTTTTTTTAATAACTAATACTAAAGCCAAAACGTATCCCTTCTTATCCCCCTTATCATTCAGAATAAAAGAGTTTGATTGTCTCCAGTTCTTGACATATTCAGGACATTTCTACAGGAGAACCAAAGTTGTATTTCCAGGGTTTCACATGTACATCACAATCGGCTGCCATAACAATAAATATACAGTCTACTACTGTTGAATGTTAGTTACTGTTTGAAGTAACCATAGGAAACAGAGCCTTCTGGAATCCCATATTTTAACAAGTATGTGTGCACTGAAATTACACCGGGACAACGGACAACTATCAAATGCATAAGTGTGTGGCTGTTTGTTTTGTTTGTTTGTTAAATTGTCGAAAGTTCTGCCCTAACTCTTGTTTTCACCTTGGTTCCTTCTGATTCTCCTCCTGTATTTTTTGTGTTTCTCTCTAGCTGAGGTGTCAAGAGAGGCTGGAGGAAGTCTGACATCTCTTTTGGTTCAGCCCGTCTCTGCCCTCCTGGCAAAGACGTTACTGTCCTCTCCATCCACAGGGCAGGGTGACTCCTGTATTCCTTTAGCCATGCCTCCCAACACAGGTAAGTGCACAAAATACAGTATGACAGGATTATTTTAATCAATCAGAACAACAAACAAAATATATACATATTAACCAATACTAAATACAACTACATACTTTCACAATCTCAATGATAAACATGTCTGATAAAGGTCACAAATAAAACTCCTCATTATTTGTCAATGCAGTTGCCAGAAAAATATTGTACATTTGTGCAAACCACAAAAACACTCGTACATTCGTACATCATAATGTTGTGGATACTTTTTAACTTTGTGGTTCTTTATGTTTATATAATGTTGTGTTTAATGTGGTTAGGTTCAGGCACACAAACCACTCGGTTATAATTTGGAAAACATCATGTTTTGGCTTAAAATACCTGGTTTTGGGGGCTCTGTCCCAACTTTAAACACATTGTCTTGCTATGAAAACAAAAACTTTTCGTGGTAATATCCCTGGTGGAAAAACAGTGATGGGTTACCAAAACACAACCAGTTTTGTCGTTTGTTGTATAATAGTGGTCTGCAGTGGTCTGCAGCCTGGCAGGCATCCCACCTAGGTGGCATACCATCCACTCTCTCTCTCTCTCTCTCTCTCTATATATATATATATATATATATATATATATATATATATATATATATATATATACATATCTACAAATGTGCAAATGGAACATATTTGTGGATTGCAGAAACAAACAATGCCAACATTTTCTCCTGGCATCTGGGTTGCACTTGTCAAGCCAGAAATATTAAAAAAACACATATTGAGTGCACAATAATAAAGGAATTTTTATAATAATCAGAAGTTTACATTTTGTTCCATTAGCTTATCGGGAGCTCCACCAGCACATTTTTATCTCTGTTATAGCCAATAGGGAAATTTGTCTGCCCAGTCCATGTGCATTGTGTACTGTAGAAGGCTGAACACCATCTCCCCTATGGTGTCTCATGTGAGTACAAGGAAGACATGGGGTACAGGGTAATTGTCTGTGTACTCCTAAAATGAAGGCTGTATTTCCCATTCTCAGGAGTAAGTCAAGTGCATTCTTGTAGTGTGTTGGACTCCACCAAGGTTGTACCCAGTCCTGTTTGTAAACCCGTGACTGAAATCCTTGTTCTTGAGTCAAAAAACTATGGTTTGGTGACAGAAGGTTGCATCTTTTCTTTAATATTCTCTCACGTTTTGTCCTGTCCTCGCTTATCTGATCTTTTTCTTTTATTTGGTGGCGTGGTTTCCCTCTTCCGAAGCAAAACATATGTGTGGCCCTCCATTTAAAGTGTGAGAGAATCATACAAGTACAAAGCAGGTTCACACAGAAATGCCCCGAATTGATCTTCACCTTAACCTTCTACAGTGCGAAAGGTGAAGTGCGTATATCCCTTTCAGCCACTGATTCAAATATGGCGACGCAAGAGGGCAGCCTCCAGCAGCCTGTGTATATATAGAGAAATCATTCTAAGCCTACGAGAAAGCTTCCATTGTATTTGAATTGCATTAAACTTTAGTAAATATATATTTCTGAAAGCAATAGTTGATATTTGCTAATAAACAACCACGTAAATTACACATTGTAACTTTAAGCTAACTAAAGTTCTGGGTGACACCCTTTGAGTTGGGGCCAAGCTGCTACATCAAGTAAAGATGTGCAACAGCTGAAATGAGCTTCCCTTACTGTGTGGCTGGGCTCACCATAAGACTTAAGTTTAGAAGCTCGGATAGCCAGGAGGAGTTGCAGTTAAACCACTGTTTCTTCACATTGAAAGGAGCCAGTTCAGGTCATTTAGGCGCCTGGTTAGGATATCCCCAGGATGCATCCCTGTGGACTTATTCTAGGAATATCCGACAGGGAGGAGATACACATACATATCTGAACATATTAAGCCAAACACCTCAGCATCCCCCAGGACGAGCTAAGGGATGTTGCTGAGGAGCAGAACGTCTGGACTTTCATTAGCACGCTGCCACCACATTCCAAACAGAAACAGAGAGTGATTCTATTAATGTCTATTTGTGTCAGCATGTAGAGCTCATTTTAGAAAAATAAAACATCCATTTACAAGTGTTAGGCATGATAGCAGTCTTGATTATATTATCATCTGTCCTACAGATGCCCTGCTGCAATCCAATTACAGGCTTTGTAGGGATCCCTTTCAATCATGTTGAGTGCAGTACCAGGGCATGTCACTGTTTTGCATCTATAATTACACTAAAGATGCTTCTCTTATCTTTGATACAGAATTAAATCGATGAATCGATTAAACTATTGACAGAAAAATAATGGGCAAGTATTTTGATGATGGATTAATCGTAATTTTTCATGTCAAAATACTTCACTAACTGAATATATTTGGGTTTCGATTGAAATAACTCATTTTAAAATGTCACATTAAATAGATTTTAAAGAGCATTTTTAACACCTTTGATATTTTATGGACAAAACAAATAAATTATTAATCAAGGAAATTATTGGTAGATTAATCAATAATGAAATGAATCATCAGTTGGGGGTCTAATTCAGATATTCAACCTATTGTAGAAGTTGAAAAAGTAGTTATGTATTTATGTCTTAATTGATTTGTATGATTATTTCTTTAACAGGCTCACTGCTGCTGCACAAACCAACAAAAAAAACTATTATTATTATTAACGCAAAGAAAGTTGAAATTGTGGGTCCAGGACTTCACAGCTGTTGTATCATTCTGCTCTATCTAAATGGATCACCCTCACCACCACCCATCTCTGCAAGCATATCAGTCACACTGTATGGTGACTCAGCGAGTTCATAACCTGGAATCTCCAGCAAACACGGCCTGGTTGAGTCACAGATGACACCTATCAACCTCATCTCCACTGTGACTCAAATGTCGCCTGGAAGTGTTTGGAAAAGGACATGTTTTCATGCAGCTCCACTTTTTTTCTGTCTTAATTTTCTCTCTCTCGTATTCATTACTTTTACCTTAATTTCACCTAGAAACTTAACATAATGAGCATTTATTACTCCAAAGACACAACAAAGACAGAATAAAGGGTTTATCAAATCCCCTAGTCCTTGTTATATACAGTTACATTCACATATGAATTCCACACTACAGAGACAGGAGCCGCACTGGCAACTATAAACCAGGTGCGTAAACATAGTGCAGGGAAGTGCTTGAAACACCTCACATGTCCAGTAGATAATGATAAATTACATCAAATGAAGTCACAGTCCAGCCAGAACATGATGTCGCCATGTCCAGTGAACATCAGGGGAAAGTGCACACCAAGGCAAGTGTTCTGTTGGGTCAGTGATTCCATTTAAAGAGTGGTCATTTCAGCAGAAGTATGGAAAGAAGGAGGGATGAGTAAATGATCCAGGTGGACACAAAGGATTGACTGATTTACTGTTTAGCCAACATGATCGCTATACTCATCATATTTTGAAGCTTGAAAAGCAATCAGAGGAAGCCTTTTGCTTTATATCTTGATGCAGGAAGTTGGTGGTAAGGTTTAAGGAATCAAACTGCTTGGTTAGGGTAAGGAAAAGATTGTGGCTGACAGTCACGTCAGTCAATTCACGTGACTTGCAGTTGATTAAAGACTCACGTGACTAACAACTTGTCTGACAAGATAATTCAATTGTGACTTAGTTTCACACAGGATACAAACACTGGTCTCCTCGGTCAAAGTCCTGTGCTTGTTGGACCCATCCATCTCCCCTTCCATCTCCCCTTCCAACCGCCCTAAGCGGCAACTACAGTACTCAGGCGACCTTTTTTTTTTGGGAGTGAAACCAGGCTGATTTTACTGAAACGCAAGGTGAGGCAGATTTTTGTCTGGTGAAAGCCTGTGTTTCCTATTCATTTGAACACAGATCTAGGCTGTGGCTGTGGGGCCAGCAAAAAAAAAAAAAAAATCACAGTGGCCTGCAGCGGAAAGTTGAAACAGACTCAACTTTTAGAGAAATGCTACAATCATGCTGCTGTGGCCAATCAGGAGACTGGTGAATGACTGAAAAAGATGCGCACATACCACAGGAACAGCTAATTCAGTCTCATTCTCTTGTTAAATGTTAGTGTGACTAAAAAAAATTTGTATGAATTAACAGCTTATGTGTAGTATCCTACAAAGAAAAGCACTTGCTTTGTTTGTGTGTGTATGCATGTCTGTTTTGTGTCAGTAAAATTACTACAATAATGATAAATTTTACTTATATTTTAAGCCAACATAAACATACTAACTGAAGACAAATAGGCCTACTCACTGTGATAGCAAGACTAGATTTATCTCCATCCCCCACTCCCCCACAAATGGGCTATTTTGCACTCCCATATGACACTGCGGCCAATTGCTGCAACGCCTGATTTGGTATGCCAAATCATTCATATATGAATGCAGCCTTAAACGAGATTTATACTTCTGTGTCAAATTGGCATAGAGTCTATGCCGTAACATATGCCATAGCCTGCCATGCACCTCCTCAGAAATGTAACTACAGGTTGCGGTGGGGCAGCCCTTTTGTCTTTTTTTGTAAACTGAGAACCATTGAAAACCTCAGAGGAAACTAAGCTGTTATTTACTTCTATTTCAAAAATAAGAAACAATACATTGTGAATACTATAAAGCTCCCACAAGATAGTATTTTCAGACTTGTGTGTGATTTATCCTTGCTTCATATGGGTAGAGCAAATCTCCACTAGTCGCTAAGCTAATTTGTACAATTTAAAATGCCATAGGCTCATGCTAATAACATTAGCATGTTGTATTTGAGGATAAAATGTGTCCAGCAAAGGGCAAGTGCTTTGTCTGTGAATGTTGCAAGTTATAGCGAAGCCAATTTGTGGACTTGTGTTTGAAACTGATGCTATTAAGCCATGTTTAATGAGTGTGTGTGTGTTTTGAGGAGGAGGTGTAACTGCAGAGGGACATAGACACACCACGGCACAGGTATAAATGCTCACATCGGCGTAGGCCACATGCATAGGCTATGGCAAAGGCTCTGCATAGAGATGACACACGAGTATAAATCTGCCTATAATCTTTTGAGTGCTTCTGTATTTCTTGATCAATGTTATTACGTGGGTTGGCTCATCCAGAGCTGATTCTCATGATAGATGAATCCACCGCTGTGTATGAACGTATTTGTAGAAGAAGCACTTGATGGTGCACTTATTTTTAAAACCCTGCCCACTTTCTCACCTCTGCATACCTGGTTGGTCACTGATTAAGTGACAAAGCCCTGTGGTGGCTTTAGGATGCGTGAGTCTTGCCCGAGAATAAGAGTATGATTTTGTCATATGGCCACAAAGTCAGCAGAAAAATCAGGTCTGGGTGGATGGATTTGTCAACAAAATGTCTTTCTTTCAGTTTGCTCTGTTTCCTATGGTTACTTGTTTCCTACTGATATTCAACATTGGGTCCTTTTAAGCATGACCATGGCCAACCCAACCTAAAAAAGGGGTCATAAACCCAAGCTGTAAGCCCAAACTGCAGTGTTTCTTTGACCCCTACCCAAGTTGTTTTGTGCCTAAAACTCACTAAACCTTAACCATAGTGGAGTCAGATCAATAAAACATTTTATTTTTGCAACAGTGATGTTATTGAGCAAATTACAAATAATGCAATGGAAAGAGATATTATTATACCCTAAGTTGCTCGTTATTCAGGTGAAAAGAATTATTTGACTTGTCTGTGCATCAACCAACAGAGGGCTGAGAGCTGACCTTTGGCACTGGGTAGGAGGAAGAGTCATTGTGTGGAAGAAGTGAGACAAAAGCCTGGTGTAGCAGCAGGGTTTATTTCAAACACCCACCAATTCATTCATTCATTTTCCATACTGCTTATCCTGGTACATTGTCACAGGTATGCTGGAGCCTATCAGCTGACATTGGGCGTTTCACACTGGACAGGTCACCAGACTATCACAGGGCTAACACATAGGCAACCATTCATGCTCACACTCACTCCTATGGGCTAATTAGAGTAATCAGTTAACATAACCTGCATGTCTTTAGGCTGTAGAAAGAAACTGGAGAACCCAGAGAAAACCCATGCTGACACAGGGAGAACATGCAAATCCACACAGAGGGGCCCGGCTGGCCTGTGGTTTCGAACCTGGAACCTTCTTGCTGTAAGGCGACAGCACTAACTACTGGACAAAATGAAGCTCAGAACCTGTAGTTTTTATAGATTTATTTAATGTCCTCCATCAAAATTACCGTAGTCAAATATTAAACAATAACAACGCTTTACCTTGCATTTCAGTCACTATATATCTGTTAAAGATGTAGCACACTTTATGTATTAGTCCTCAGTTTCATGAAATTCCGACTTAGCATCCACTAACATCCTACCAAGCTTTCATGGAAACAGATGGAAATAAAAAAGGCTTGGAAATAAATACGGCAGCAGGAAAAGAGTCCCCTGAAATACAAGTAATCCTTTTAACAAACCTATTTATTTATTGAACTATAATGGCTTTGTTTTTAGATATTTATATATTCACTTGAACATTTATTTGATAGCCATATTTAAAGTATTTATTTTCATTTCTTTCTTTCATTATTTATCTCTGTAGAGAGAGATGTGGAAGTATATTACATAATTAATTGTATGCTAATATTTGATTAATTTGATGTTTTGAAGGGACAACAACTTCATTGCCACTGAATATTAGCTATGAACATACAACATTTGCCTGATTTAACATGGCAAGGTATGACCTACTCCAACTTCCAGTCTTTTTTCTGAATACAGATAGAGAGACAAATAATTTTGTTGGTTGAACAGATACATATACATATACAGATACAGACAATGACGTTGCTGTACACCTAGTAGTGGGGATATTACATCCTAGGTTCCCATTTGTAATGTCGTTATTATGTCTGTTTGCTGTCACTTTTCCAAGCCTCAATGTAAAAGCTCTTCAAAGAAAAAAAGAAAAAAAAAATAGGCAAAGCAGCTTAATCTGGAGTGTTTTGTTATAATGCTTCAAGAGCACATACATTTTGACCTCAAGTGCGTATAAAGAAAAAGCAAGCGCAATAAAAGTAAAGAGGCATGCAGAGATATCATTTACTCTATATGTTATAGGCAGTTGTACCTGTCATCCAGCAGGCTGGTCAGTGACTCGTGTAGAATGTTACTCTCACTCCTTTTTTAAGTCTCTACTAACACAGAACAGTCTAAAAAAAGCCCCCTAAAGAGATTAGCATTCTTGGAACTTTCTATATAGACCTGCTCTTTAGCCCCTCATTTATTAAATCCCCCCTTTTTTTGTTGTAGTTGTATATTGTCCTTGCTCTTGTTATTTTGTGCTGTTTAATTGCTTGAACTATTTTTTATTGTGGCCCAGTTTTGATTGCCTTGAAATGTGACTTGTCTCTTAGGTGCGCCTCATGGTCAGGTCATCATAAATGAGATGCAGTTGTTAATTAACCTATTGTGAATGAGGTGAGAGAAGCTCTTACTGTAGGAGCCACAGAGACCTTCCTTCACACAGAAGGAGAATGAATAGATAGATGGAGGGATTAAATAAAAGAGATCCTTTCTTATGATTGGGGTTTCCACATTCCTCCTTGAAGGCAAAGAAATACACTAACATATGAGGGAATCAGGGTGGGACATTACAGACCTTCAGGGCAAAAATGGCCATAAAATTCTTGTGAAAAAATGGCAGTGTGGAACAAAAGAGGGAAGAAATCAGCAGTACTGCAGTGTCTTAACCAGCAAAGTCATTTCTCTCACTTTGAAAGGAAGGCTTGTCTCCTTTTAAGCAACCCACATACAAATTAAAGTAGAAAAAGTCTGAAAGAAAAAGAAATATATATATATCGAGAGAGTTTAATTTCCTTTGCGGAAAAGAGATGAATAGATGATAAGAGGGCAGCTGGGATATTTTCCCATCATTCAAACAGGAGGGTGCTGGCTATAAATAAAGAAGAAGAGTAGGTAGAAAGAAGCAAAACAGGAGAACAGAAAATGGAGATGAAAAAGGTGAAATAGGTGAAGAAGGAATACTCTAAAAAGCTGGTTCAACCAAATTTTAAAATGTATTTTTGTCACATACCTGCGGTGTTATCTAAATGTAATGATGGTTTTAGTTTTATCTTCTTGTGTTTGAAATATGTGGCTGTGAGATTCCTGCCACCAAACCAACGTTGTTGAGGAATTTATGGTGAATTTTTGATGTTGGCAGCACTGAAAATGACGTTCAAACAGGACTGATGGTGGATTTATACTTCTGCATTGGCTCGACACAGAGCCTATGCCATTGTGAGGATTTATGCTTGTGCGGTGTTGTGTCCTGTGTCACTCTGCAGTTACACCTCCAAAGTGCCTGTCTGCAGTTTCTGTTAAATAATTAACAGTTTGAATGATACAAAACACATTTAATACACATTTTAAAGACGGCTAAAAAGGGACACTTTCAAACACAAATACATGAATCAGCTTCATTATAAATCGCAAGATTCACAGACAGAACACTCATCTTTTGATGGATGTATTTTCCCCCACAAATACATCATGCTAAGGTTATTAGCATAAGTTTAAGGCATTTTAAATTTTAGAAATTAGCCTACCGGCTAGCTGACTTTTCCTCTACTCATATAAAGCCAGGAACAACAGCAACATTTAAGAAAGGTAACATTACAAAATCCGGCTCCATTACAACTCACAAGGGTCACAGACAAAACAACTGTCTTATGCTGTGTTCCCACCAAATGCGATGAACGCAATTTAATCGCTCGTAATGCTCATAACGCGCCGCCCGTAACGCCCAAGTTTCGACGTCTGACCATTTTGTTAATTCGCGTCATCCGCGCGAGTAACGGGGAAGCCGGCGGCTGTGCTAACTGGAGCTAAGCTAGTGCTAACATTCATAGTACAACCATTCTGCAAACTAATTAAAGACACATATTTACAGAACTTACCAAGTAGACCAGTCTCCTTGGCGTCTTTCACCCGAGCCTGCTCCTTTTTGTTGTGATCTCTGTAGAGTAGGCATGTAGTATCATATAGGTCCGGGTAGCCACTGACGACCATGGCTGAGATAACCACCATCGCTGCTTTGTACCTGCTCTGGAAGTCCTGAATGCGTCGGAGGGCCAAACGCCGTCGTTTTTGAGTTCACCCTATCCTGCAGAAGCGCATCCAGCTCGGCGAGTTTCACCACCTCCTCCAGGAACTCCGTCTGGATGATAGCCGCTTTCAGCTGTACTTCAGGCTGACTGGGGCCCAGTTTGAGGACCTGTTGGCGAGGGCTGGCGCCAGGATCTCCATTTACAAGTGGACCAGTTATTATGCCTTGTGTGGGAAAGCTGCTAATGATTGGTCAGAATTTCCATGCCGGAAAAATCCAGGAAGCAAACAAAACATTGAATAAGAATACACTTATAAATAAATAAATGCGATGGTGTCTAATGTCACAATGGAGGGAAAACTACTTGGGTTGATTTAAGCGCTGGTCATTGTGTACTATATTGCTCGCATTGTTCTTTTTAGGCCAATCATACAGTTTGAATATGAGGCGCAGCTCCAACTAGAATACAATGTTGTGATGCATTTGATGGGTCAGATGCCCATATTAAGGCAGTACAGGAGGAGGCACACATTAATAATCCTGCTTGTTTAACCCAAACAACGCGTAATGCAATTGCAGTTGGTTCGGATCAAGGTCAGAACGCTGCACACTAACCACACCAGAGTTTGTAACCGGACTGAAACCACCTAGGTCTTGGTTTGGTTGTTTTGATGCGCACCTGAGTGCGATTGCTGTGTTCACACCTGCCCAAATAAACTGCACTTAAGGGACAAACAAACTTGAGTTTAAATGAACTGAACCAAACAGGGCAGGTGTGAAAGCACCCGTGGTCTGTCATCTGGCAGTTGTGGCCTGATCTTGTAAGGGACGGCTTCACTATAAAGCCTTGGCATTTTGAGGTGTATGACTCTGTGTGCTAGTGTGTGTGGTTAGATAGACTGTGGATTTGTGTGGAAAAAAAGAGAGATGAGATGGATACAGTATTAAGAGGTAATTCCTGCTTTCGAGAGCATAAATCCCCTCTTATCTCAGCATCATCACTGCAGGCCTCTACCACACTGCCACCTTCTGAGCCTTCACTCCCTCATTCTGAGTCCTCTGTCTTTCACTTGAGCCTCCCCTCATTCATCCCCCTCCCTTCCATCCTAACCCAGCAGCTTTTTGGGGGATGCAAGCGAGTCCTCATCTCTTGATTCCAGCATGTTTCCCCATTGTACGTGTGTATGGTCTGTCCATTTCCATTTATTCTGCAATAAATCCAAACAGCTGGTCAGTGACTGGAACACTGCTTTCTGCTGTTTCCCATGTTGCACAGATAACAGTCTCTCTCTCTCTCTCTCTCTCTCTCTCTCTCGCTCACACACACACACACACACACACACACTCACACACACACACACACAGGTCGACACTGTTAAGCACCTATGCTGCCCAAGTGGGTCACAGACAATCAGTGATGCACCCCCAAAAACCATTGGGCAAAGACATGAGTACAATTGATCTTTCAGTGCAGGTGTGCGGATTGTGCATGTGTGAGCTACTCCTGCCCCAGTATTGTTTTCATTTGAAGGCTTACAGCCCTCGGTGTCAGTGCTATTTCAGAAAACTTAAGCTGTTTTTTTTTTTTTTTGAATGTCTTTTATCGATCCTTTTGGCCATTTATAGTTTTGTAGAATGGTTGGCGTAATTTTAGTGTATTCTAGTCTTTTTGGTGTGATATTTTTTTAGTAGTAGTCTAGTGGGTCTTTCAATGGACATCATTCATGTGTCACACAATCTTTTTTGTGTGTCAGAAGCGGCTCCAGCTCTGGCAGAGCTACTGTTGGTTTTGGAGTGCACATTTTGAGCGTGTGTGCCCGTTTGTGTTTGTCCCCACTCTCTGAAGACAGGCATCTGTGTAGACCGAGCAAGCTTAATGTACATCCAATGGTTCTGCGAGGCGGGCTTCTTTTTGAAGTGTTTCCATTACATCAAATGATTCTGAAAGAGGGGAGAGAATGGGCTTGAGTAAGGGAGAGAGACAAAAGGGAAAACAAAGGGAAAGAGCGAGAGAGATGTAATCTGTCTCCAATCGATTGGCTGCACCTCTGACCACTCTTGGGATCCAACTATCATTAGTTTCCATCTGTCTGCCTCCTTTAATTTTTTCCCCTCTCTTTAATTCCTTTTCTTCTTATTTTTCTCTTTTAATTCCCATTCAATTAAGGCTGGCTGTATTGGCTGGCCATTGGTTAATTGCTCAGAGTCCCTCCACAGACCTTAACGAGATGACGCGGCTGACCTCAGAGTACTCTCAGTGCTGCGTGCATGTGTGTGTGTGTGTGTGTGTGTGTGCGTGTGTGTGTGTGTGTGTGTGTGTGTGTGTGTGTGTGTCTATATCAGTGTTTGTTTTATTTTATTTTAGTTTTTGCCTGTCTGCATATAAACAGTGATGTCAAGTTGTGAATGTTGGATCTTTGAAAGAACTTTCTTGTTGAGCTGACATTGACATTAAGTTTTTTTCAGTTTGACAGCATTAATTACTTGTGTGCAACTACAATACTTGCAACACACACACACACACACACACACACACACACACACACACACGCACACACACACACACACACACACGCACACACACACACTAATTTGCTACATTATATTTTGCAAATATTTTCCCACACTCATCTTGTCATAATTGAGTGCACATGGCTCATAGCAACCTCTGGAAATGCACTAATAACCACTGCTCACAACCTATCAATGACTAACCTTCAACAAGCTAGAATCATAGTCATCATCCTCACCAGGCTCTTGGCCTGATAGCAGTTCGTTATCATAATCGACTTGTACAGTCATGGGGCCAGTTGGCTGTACTGCCAAATTCAGGGAAACCACATTGGAGACAGGTTATGGTAGTGAAATGAACATTTAGTTTATGGGCAACAGCTCTGGTGGACGTTCCTGCAGTCAGCATACCCATGGCATGCTCCCCTCAAACCTGTGACATCTTTGGCATTGTGCTGTGTAATCAAAGTGCACATTTTAGAGTGACCATCCCAAGGCACACCTGGGTAGTAATGATGCTGTTTAACATACATCTTGACAAACTGACTTATCAACACTGATTTTAAGAACTGCAACACATGAGCGACCATTTTAAAATGGAATGTGCTAGTGAATGTGTCTGCATTCAGCTAGCAGCAAAAGATTCATGGAAGACATACCAAAATTGTATTTATAGTAAAAAGCATGGTGGTTTAGTGGTTAGCACTGTCGCCTCACAGCAAGAGGGTTCCTGCTTCCAACCCAGGGTGGGGGGGTTGAACACAGAGTGGGGGGGCCCTTCTGTGTGGAGTTTGCTCCGGCTTTCTCCCACAGTCCAAAAACATGCAGGTTAGGTTAGCTGGTGACTCTAAATTGCCTGTAGGTGTGATTGTGAACATGAATGGTTGCCTGTCTCTATATGTCAGCCCTGCAATAGTCTGGCAACCTGTCCAGGGTGTACCCAACCTTTCGCCCAGTGTAAGCTGGGATAGGCTCCAGCCCCCTCGCAACCCTCAAGAGGATAAGTGGTTACGGAAAATGAATGAATGAATGTAAACTTTAAGGCATGTCATCCTAAAGCAGTGAATAAACGACTCTTGTTTCCTGCAAATTTCGAGGTCAGCTTTTAAAATAGTGTTTAGATGTCCTTCCTACATTTCTCTTTCGTACTTTTTCCATTTGCAAAATAAATTGCAAAATATTGCGTTTGCATCTCAGCATCTACATTCCTCAGTCTTGAGTTTTGCTGAACTCTTTTCAACGTGATATGACAGAAACACTTGAAATGAATAGGACCTCTCAACACTACATTACGTGGTGGTGGCATATTTGGGTTTAGGCACCAAACCTACTTGCATAGGTTTACAGACAGATTGTGTTTATACAGTAATATAACTATGATTCTTACATATAGGACATAAGCACATTGTAAAGTGACCTGAATGTTGACTTGTAGTTTCATAGGAGGACATAAACTCTGGTCTCCTGAGTGAAAGTTCTGTGTTTGTTTGACCCACCCACCAAACCAACCTCCTCTCCTTGCAGACTTTCTTGTTGTTTATACTACCTATGGAGTCACAACATTAACTGCAACCCAGTGCATGACATCATTGAACCAGGGAATTAGTGTGCTACCATGTCAATTGATCCTGATTGACCTTTTTATCGGGTTGACTTTTTCTGTCTACACTCATCTGGATGAATGCCTTGTGTGTGTTGTCTGCAGTCATGTAGTTGTGTGTGTTTGTATATGTGAGTGTGTATGCATCTGAGAGCATCTCAACCTCTCTCATCTTTTCAGCCCTTTTAGATTGATTAATTCACTGAACACACTGTGTCCCCATCAGGCCTTTGGGTTTTGGCTCTTACTCTATCTGAGTGTGTTGACCAGACAATTACCAAGCTAGTCCATCACCACCTCTAAGGCGTGTTGCAAGCCCTTGTTTACCCTGGCAAGGCTGACTGATCGTGTACACATTTACACACACAGAGGCATACACATACACACACTTCTCTACTACTTCCAGCTTTATGTTATCCAAGTCTGACCTGACTTGAAGTCATAAGGTTCACTAAAAATGTGTGCTGTGTGTATTGACTGGTACTGGAGGAAGCATGACTCATATCGCCACACCATACACACCATAAATCACCACTTAAGTTGGCTCATCTGCAACTATTAATTTTTTATTTGTAGTTAATTACAGTGCTTTCACAGACATATTGACAACAAAATAAGATGCCAAATTTTCTCACGCCTCCTGAAAATTACCCTTCATATCAACTGAGCTGCACTTTAGATATTTAATTGGACCATATGATTGTGTGAAATACAACGATTTGCTCCCATTCAAACACTAAGATTTAAGTGATCTCAGGCATAAAGGCCAGTGCAGACCAGTCAAGTTCTACACCAAACTGGGAACAAAGCATTTCTTTATGGAGCTGGTTTTGTACACAAGCGCACTGTCATGTTGAAATCAAAAAGAGCCTCCCAAAACTAGACACTATTGTATGCTGTAAATACCATTGTATTCTGTATAGTAGCATTAACATCTTCCTTAATTGGTTCTAAGGTGTCAAGCCCAAGCTTTGAAAATAATGCTAAACCAAAAGCTCAAAAAGCATTTTAGCTATGTTTTGGTCAACCCCCTCACAATGCCCGAAAATGGTTGGCATTGCAAGTTCCTGCAAACCCCCGATATGTTACATTTGCACATTATTATGTAACAGGTACAGTGAATTTTCCGTTCAACAAACTGTGATAACATGTGATTAGGTAAAGCACGAAAAAACATGTGCTTATGGTTAGGAAAAGACCATGTTTTAAATACCCGGTTTTGGGGCCGCAGTCCCCACTGGAAAAACATGTCTCGGTAATAAACAATCATCTGATGTGGCACAATCTGCGTTGCTAGAAAACACCCATTTTTGGGGTTGTAGGGGTTGGTAGGTGTCTCGCCTAAGTGACAGGCCATCCACCATCCTCTCCACCTCCAGGTAACAATGTCAGCTCATACACTAGGTCACTTCAGAAATGTTGATGTGATACATATGAGATTGTGCCAATGTAACACATTTGTGGTTTGCAGAAACAACACGTTCTCATACCAACTAGTAAACTATTGGCGCTTGGTTAGTGGACTTTCATGTCTATATATGACACGCTAGGTATCCTCCTGTGTCTGTTGTTGATATTCCGGGATGCCATGTCAATTTACCCTTGTTACATGCAACATGTCTTTTCTCTCTCTTTTTCTTCTCTCTCTCTCTCTCTCTCTCTCTCTCTCTCTCTCTCTCTCTCTCACACACACATACACACACACACACACACACACACACACACACACACACACACACATACACACACATACATTCATCTTCAGCCAATTAATGCAGTAGAAAAAAATCATAGCTGAAGAATGTGACTTTGGCTAGTCAACTGTGCCTGAATTGCTTCATTGTCTTGCTTCCTCCTCTCTTAATTTTTGAACACATGGAATTCTTTTTTTCTTTCTTTGTCTTTCTGTCTCCCTCTCTCTCCCACTCAGTACAAATGCCAAAAGTGTAACAAATTTCCGAGGCAATTACATTGTGAGGCCGCGGAGGGAGAGGAGAGCGAAGCAGAACAACTTGAAATGGCTTTATAGAAAGGACTCCCAGGCCCTTTAATTACACCACTATTGATTGCTGTGCGCAGGTTTCCCACATTCGCTTACTGCTTTTACTTTTCAACTCTGCATTTAATACCCTGCAGAGAACGATGCCGAGATGCCTCTGAATTTAGATTCTATGGTTATATATCAGCTCTTTTCATTAGGTGGCACTTATGGTTTAAATCTATGGGTTCATGGGTGATAAAGTCGGCTTGCTTTATTGCAAGATGTGATTAATTTCTTGTAGCAACAGGTGGTGTTTCAAAGTTGTTGATGCTGTCGCCACTGAATTATGAGTAATACAGTGTATGTGGTGGTGCTGGAATGCAGACAGATTTTATGGCAGCAAAACTATCAGATACTTGTACAAGCAATACTTCACAAGTATGCATAAAGGCACATAAATGTCATAGTCATTAGGTGATTCATGATTTCAAACGACTGACTGAGTAATAAATGTTTGTTACTGTTTCTACTGGTAAATGACCTCATGCTATCATTGAGTCATATAAGTCATTGCTAATAGCACATCTTAACTTATGGAATGTGTGTCAGTTGTTTATGTGTCAATCCCAACACACTGACAGAATAGGTTGCTTGCCAGTGACTCCCAAAATGACGTATGACAGTTGGACACTATCAGCGACAGGTTCTCATATTCATAGAACTGGAGTTATATCCAGTAACTCCTATTTAACATTGCAAAACGTTCATAGTTTGGGTAGGCTTAGGCACCAAAACTACTTGGTTAGGTTAAAGTTTGGGTTTAAATAAGTATGTTCTTACCTAGCTAAAGTTACGTATGGAAGTTGAGTTAGGTTACGTACATGACGTAAGTAAAGTATGTTGCTTATGTGATGTAACTTAAGTAAGTAAATTTACATACATAAGTCAAAGTAGGCCAACGTTGACTTTTGGTTTTACGTGGGTCGCAAAAAATGGTCTTCTGTAGTTGTCGGTCTTCATACTGACATCACCTGGCCTTCTTTGCTCCCATCATAATTACCCCAGCCAACATTTGTATGTGGGGCCCACGTGGGTAGTAAATGAGGTGAAAAATGGGCCCGATATGGGATTGCCCACAGGTTCCAGGTTCACTGGGGTAAAACCACCCATGTGTGCAATTGGCATGGAGCCATTATGGAACCCATGGATAATGCCATATAGGGTCAATTTTCCAACTCATTGGGCCCCACAACATCAAATATGATCTGTCTTGTAAGAGCCACTTGTTTTACTCATAGTAAAAAAGAATGGCTTAAAATTTTGGGAACATTTTTATTTGGCTTCTATCTAGAAGTGAGATGACAATATGAATATCAATCTCATGTCTGTGTATTGAAAAAACTGAGTTAGAGATGGGACATGAGGAGCTTAGCTCTGCTAGCTTTAAGACTGGAAGCAGGGAGGAAAGAGCTGTGCTTTGTCAAAGATAACTAAACTACAGCTCACGAGTGAACAAGTTTTAATTCCTTTGTGTAACTTGTACATAGAAATCAATTTTGATAAGTCAGTTTGTCAGGTTAACCTAAAAAAGTAAGGCAATTAAGCCTTTTTACCCAGACACTGGTGTATCCCTTTAAATGGTTCGGTGTGAAGGAGGATATACTGGCAGAAATGGAATATAGAATAGAATAGAATAGAATAGAATAGAATAGAATAGAAAGCAGCGTCAGAAGATCTCCGATTCTTTTTTTAATGTGAAACTGCTTTACCTGCTTTTTTCCCCACTGTGTTTGTTTTAATTTAAGGAGAACTCTCTGCCGATAATTCAGCTCCGAAGAAAGCCTCCTGAATGTCTGGATCTTAAATTATCAGTGACAAAAGGTTAGCACCCATTAGTAGGTGCTAGGCTAACGGCCCTTCTCCAACATGTTGGTGATGCATTAGAGAAACACTGACGATGAACAGTTAGCACACATAGGAGGTGCCGAGCGAGTTGCCCATCTGCAACTTGCCAAACAGTGTCATAGAAACACTACTTCATAATGAGAAACTGCTTTATTTGGTGTTTTTACCAGTTCTAATGACCGGGTCTGTTTGTTTTTGAGAGGAAGAGACCTTGGCAGATAATTTGGCTCTCGGCAAAAACCTCCTGGACAATAAACACTGAAGGAATTATAATTAGAAGGAGTTTCAGCAAGTTGCAATCCATAGTCCTCATTGCTAGACGTCACTGAATTCCCCCAAATCTTACATCATTCATTCATTTCATCGTTCATTTAAACAAATCTTAACCAAAGGGATGGTAGATCAGAAAATGCTGATGTTAATTTTTTTGTCAGACAATCTCTCTTGTAGTTTTAGGAGGACTTGTTGGAAAGTGCTTTTTTTCTGGGTCAGTCATGTGTGATGCTCCTTTGAGCAGACAGAGGTTAAGTATCTTGTTGAAAGGCCTTTATAAGAGACTGAAAAGCTGTGCAGAGGGATGACCTGTGTCCCTCAGAGACAGCCTTTCTAAGCACCCTGCCACCCTGCTGCTTACAGGGGAAGTCAGTCTTTCAGGAGAAAATGGCCCAAGATTGGACATTGTAGCACTATTGGTCACATCATAATTCATTCGAGTTGATAGATTTTGTTTTAGGACATACAGTATTCATATCAACCATTGATATTTATTGTTTGACCGTTACTAATTCAAGAGCAGCAGGTAGAAAATCATGCAGGAAAAAACCTGCCGAGAGTGGCTATGGAAATATCTGCTTTTGCATTTTATTTAGCTTGTGAAAATCAGACACTCACTGTAGTCCCTTTAAATATGTTCATCAACTCTTAAACTTAACTCAGAGTCACCCCTTACCTGTAGGAGCAGCCCCATCTGTAAACCCATTCATCATGAAGGGGAATTACTCAATGACAAATCTCTCTCGCTGCTCTCTGTGCGTATGTCTGCAGATTGAATACACAAACGGGCCACATGTTCCATCCCTGCTCTTTAGCCAAAGTCATTTGTGCCAATGTCAAAAGTGATAAATGGGTTATGTGGCGCCTATGAGAGAAAGCAGTGAATTTTTATAATGTATTAAAGAGGAGCGGGAGGGCGAGGAGGCAGGCAGGGAGGAATGGAGGACGGGAGTGGAGCTGGAAAAGTGGGCTGTCATGCTGTAGTGCTGTGCTGTAGGCAGGGGACCTCTGTCACACACAGTTTGAGCCCCTGCTTCACATCTTTACTGGCACCTCGTCTGTATTTCCCTCAGATATCCAGCCATCAGCTTCCCTGGAGCTTTCAGCCGTCCAGCAAGGCAGCAGAGCTGGCAGACACAATATCCAGTGACTGCTCTGTCAAGTGCAACGTATGGCAGTGTACAGTGTGTGTGTGTGTGTGTGTGTGTGTGTGTGTGTGTGTGTGTGTGTGTGTGTTTAAGAGTGGTCTTGTTTTGCTATTTTTGTAAGAGCCACTCTGTATTTTAGAACTTCACAAGTTTATTTTCAGTTTCTATTTGAGGTCATTTTGGTTGGTTCCCATTTCATGATAGGGGTATTTAAGCGTTGGATGGAAAGATAATAATGTCTTTATGTGCCCTCTCACACAGACTCTGCCCCCTACTGGACTGTTTGGGTCATACTACTCTAATCACAAGCACTATATGCACACTGACAAAAGCATAAACATAGTCGGACAATCAGGATGTGCCTAACCAAATATATGTGGACACCACTGTATATAAGGAGGTGGATTTCCGCCGTCAGATATCCTACAAGCTCTAAGCCTGTCCTAATAGAACTAGGGTTGCAAGATCTTAGCCTTTGTTTCTCACATTGTGATTGCTTAAAAAATGGTGTTCAATGCATTTCCTTCCTCATCTGATGTCTTTGTGAATTTTTCTGAAACCATGGCCAGTTGCCACCATCAAAACTCAGTAGAATAGTGTGAATCTTACACACAGCTTACGTTTAGTACGCATCTGGATTTTCACTCTTTGCAGTTATATATTCACATATATGTGCATCCTTTCAAATTAGCAAATACAAACTAAATGCACTGGGCTAGTACATTTCATGACAGTCTTTCTCTGGTATTGTTCAATACATTCTCACTCCTTACATGTCAAATACAGACACTTGGTCAGTGGCCTGAAACGCTGCGAAAGTCTATGTACCCCACTGGCATCACTTTTGGATGCTCAGGGAAGGTGTGTCATTTTCCACTCGTGACATACATAATGACTTTTCAAAATAAATTACCATTTTCATAGTAAATGTACAGTTTCCGCTCATTGAATGCATACAGTCTTGTTTCAGTATAAACTTCCAGTGTAACTTAATTTTAGGTGACAAAGGGCATGGTTATGTTAAACAAAAATCATGTTTTTGTTAAAGTAAGATCATCCTAATCACTTAATGTAACATATGTCGCATGACCATCAACGTTAGGGCTGTCAAAATTGCTCAAAAATGACGTTCGAATATTCCTTCTAAAAATAACTCATAGGTTCGAACCATTCAAATATTTTTTTTCTGCAATATGTCCACAAGAGGGCAAAGTAATACAAGGAAACATACTTGTATATGTATTAATACAAGGAAACATTAAGTACCTGTAGGTATTTTTATTTCAACATAAACGACCGCAGACCTCTCGCTCGCCCTCCGTCAGGCCACATCGCCTGCAGAAGCACTGTGAATAGCCTCTAAGTGCCAAGAAGCGAAGCCAGTTTTCCTAACCCTAACCCTTTCGGCACCCATGTTAACCAATTGTGTCATCCACACTGGCTGAGCCGTGGCCGGCTCGATTGTTTCGACGTCTGGCCCACGCCAACGCCCACTCGCAAAGAGGACAGCTGCGATGGTGTTTTTTTTTCTCCACAATAGAATATCAATTTTTACATTCGAAGGTCCATTTTTTATTTCAAATTCGAATTTAAATTCAAATTTAAAATATTCGTTGACAGCCCTAATCCACTTCCCCCTCCCTCTCACCCTATGCAAACTTTCTCAGTCTTTACACTATGGCTGCTGTTCAGAACATCAAATAATGATGTGGCCAGGCGCATTGCATACAGGGTACCTCAGTGCATTAGTGAGCAATGCCGATGGCCACTGACTAAGAAACAATATTTGATGATTTGGAAGTGAGGGCAGGTTGTAATGTTTGTGGAAAATATTGGTTAATCTTTTTACTTATTCCCTGTCCTCATATCATCATCTTGTTTCTCTTATTACAGATTTTAATGGCCATGGTGTGTGAGCCAAATTAACATGTGACTCCTGTGCCCTTCACTTCATGCTAACACCTCAAATGAACATTCTTGGACAAAGAAAATTACCATTCCAAAAATTTGAAAAATAAAGCATATAGAGAAATTTAAAGCTATGTGTGGGGAGAATCGAGACCATGGGGGATTGTGTCAGAGTGGACATACTGAGAGGGAATGAGACCTTGGTGAGTTTATCTTTCAAGTGGCTCTATGCTGCATGGTTATTATTCAAAGCCACCCCTGACAACTTTGTTCTGTAAATGGCTGAGTGATGCAGAGATAACACACACACACGCACACACACACACACACACACACACACACACACACACACACACACGCACACAGCAGTGGGTACAGTTTGATGAGAACAGACAGGGACACAAATGGAATCTGTAACTGTTTTAATGTCCCCTCTAATGTCAGACAACTGGCCACCTCATTAGTCACTTAGCATATACATTGCATCACATCAATGTTTAAAAGATCTGGAGCTCCATTATCATATTGTCAATGACAGAAAGACCTTTAACAACATGATACAATATCAACACAAACACACTGATGTGTTGGAACAGCAGATGCAGAAAGAATCATTTTAGTTTGACATCCTTGATCTTCCAACAACAACGCAATTGGACCATTATTTCCACTTCTCAGCTTCTTCCTGTTAATGGTTCTTCATCTGAAGGATGTGTTGTATGTTTGTGTATGTGTGTGTCAATGCAGTATGTTCTCAGTGGTTGCACAGATTTGGGGACGCATACTCTTGCCATGTATAGTGCATCACGGTCAGATTGTACCCAATGGGAAGGGGAACACCACCTGAATTAAGAATGTCATTGTTATTTCCATGGTCTTGGGGAGTTTAATCAGTACTTGTAAATATGAGCTACTCTCTCTCAAAGCCAAAAACCCGAGAAGTAAGTCTCAAACTTGTAATGTCGGGCCGTCAGTGGCTTAGTGGTTAGAGCAGGCGCCGCATGTACAAAGGCTCTTGTCCTTGCTGCAGCGGCTTCGGGTTCGCCTGCAGCTCTTTGCTGTGTGTCATTCCCTCTCTCCTCCTTTCACGCTACACTGTCCTATCATTAAAGACACAAAGAGCCCAAAATAATAATCTTTAATTAAAATAAAAAAAACTGTGAAGTCATGGGGTATAAAGTCTAGAGCTGTGTCATAGACAATGAGTGAGCGCCTGACTTTGTGGATCCACAGAATGTTTGTTTTCTTTTTTATACTCAAATGAGCTTTATTCTATTGTAGTGTTCTCAGTTCTGAAACAGAAAATGTACCCATATACCCAGAACATTCCCCTGACTGCTCTCAGTGTCATCTAGAACATCTTTCATTGTCATCATTCATTATCTATGGAGCAGCTCCAGACTTTATACCCTATGACATCACAAGTTTGAGTTTTAGCACTCGAGATTTTGGATTTGGGAGAAAGCTCATGTTTACTTATATTTTTGGACTGTCTTTGACCATAGTAATAACATGTATGAATTTTAGAAATGGGCATAGTTTACCTATAAAGAAATTTGAAAACTGATGAGCACTCTTATTCAACTGTCATTTACTTGACATACAGTATATTGGGTAAGACGCTGGGAATTTGAGATACCAACCAGGGTTTCATCGCCATCTTGTCAAATACCACTGCTTTATCAGTGATTTTTGGCATCACACACAGATGCAAAAAAACAGTTTATAATGCTGCCCAGTGGTGTTACGCTGCAAAAGATGCGTCAGTTTGCTGCGGACTTTCACTGCTTTCTTTGCTTCCCGTGTGAATGTTAAGACAAAGCATGATGTTTTTTTTCTAAACCTAACCACATGCTTTTGTTGCACATGGAAATAAACGTAACTGCAAGGTGTTTTGCCAATTTGTTGTCGTTTTTTCCTTTGTCTGTCCTGCACACTGATATGCATCTCTACTCCCTAAAATTCAAACATTCATATCCAACAAATATGCAGTTAGAAAATATAATTTGAGGGAAATGTTATGCTACAGGGATTATGTTTTTATTTGATAAACATAACAAAGAATTATTTCTATTAAATGTATCTGCAAAATGTTCTCTGCCAACAAATTTCATTTATATTTCTAAAGGTTTTGGGCCAAAGTGGTTAATAGAGTGGATGAATCAGTCAACACTGCCTAAAAATAAGCTGTTGATTTGCTGTTTTTTTTTTTTGAAGATTGTTTCTCACCAGTTTCCTCTGATTTCAGTTTGCTTTTCTGTCCGGCATGTTTTACTTTATATAGTAACAGCATCTTTAGCAGAGCCTGTAAGTCGTGCTGTTCCTCATTTACATTCACTCTCTGGGCAATTACCAACAAAATAAGGGTTTAGTATTTGGATTCAGTGTCACTCCTCAACTCGCTGATCAAAGCTAGGATTGTGTTTGAAACGTTGCTGTGCCACTGATAGGACGGCTCATTCTGAAGCCCCAATAGTCAGAAAAATTCCAGACTGAACCGTAAGGCCATTTTGTGCAACATCCTATTATCCTGAAAAAGCAAACACACAAAAAAAATGCATAGCTTTGAAAGGCATTTTCTCCACATATACACTACACATTCTCCCAAACAGAAACACATGGACAACTGGTTGATGGAGAAATCACTTTTTTTTGACAATTGGAATAAGAAGCTGTTGGAACAATGAGCTGTCCCTTTTTGAAATCACCTACAAGCCTTGTAGGCTACAAGGAATTTCAAAAATGTTTTTCTTTTCCCCCAGTGTAGCTCATCTTAAAGTTTGTCTTTCCTTCCTCATAGAACGAAAGAAGATTACTCTGACTGTTGGAAACCAGGTGTCCTATAAGAAGATCTACAATGTTGTGGGATACCTGAAAGGAAGGAGGAACCCAGGTTTGTTACATGCTCCATAGTTTTGTTTTCAAGCAAAAACTGTTTCTCAGTATTTTAAGTATTTGACAGAGCAATGACAAATGAGCCAATTAACCATCTTCATGATCATGATTCAGTTAAAGTCTTGCTAAAATGTTGATTACTTTTCGTCACATCTTTGTTATTTGTTTATCGCTAGTTTAAGTTCACATGAAAGGGTGTGGAGCTACGTGCTTGTTCACTTAAAATCCTGTTCACTCAGTTTAGCTTGAGACAAGTAGCACAACATAGGAGACGTCTGTATTAAGATTTAAATGGTGGACAGCAAACACCAATTTTGCACCCATTCCTACATATACAATAGTGAACATGAAAAAAAGTTGACTGAAAGTTATGTCCAGCCACATCCAGCTTGTGATAACAGTAGCTACATTAACATTAGCTCACCATTTAATAAACAAGAAAGCATTTGAGAGTTAAAACATTTATCACTGATTTAGTGATTAGTCAAATGTTTGATGATGCATTATTTAGTAACTTCATTTATTGTTCTAGCTTTTGAAATGTAAATATTCTCTGTTTTATTTCATTCTAGTCTCTCATCCATTATAGAGGTATATTTCACCTTGCTGTTGAAATAGTAATGGGCATTTTTCAGAATCAAAATCCGAAATATTTTATTGATCCCCAGGGGAAAGCACATAGTGTTACAGTCGCTCTCATGCTGAGCATAGAGAATTATAGAAGAAGAAATGTAAGTGTGAAGTATGTAAAAAAAATATAAAAATAACCATTTCCTGACTTTTTACAACAAGCTATTAATAAATTATTGGAGTTTAATAAATCAGTTAATTAAGAAAATTAGCAACAGCTCAAACCACTCAGGCTCACCGTTATGGTTTCTCTCTGTCATCCTATCCCTGTTTTTTTCCCGTTTGTTTCAAGACTAGGGTTGGGTACTGAAAGTTGGTGCTTATATGGAACCGGTACCTATAAAACCGATACCTATCAGACCGAAACAAAACGCACATTACAGTGCCTCCTTTTGGTGCTTTTTTTAATGCTATGTCTCCCTCTAGTGAATGTTACATATAACATAATCATTCATTCAATTATTTGTTCATTTGTTGAGTGTATATTATTATTTAAAGGCACACTAAGCACTGTTGGGAGTCACTTCTGTTTACGTTCAACAATGTTCAATCAAACACAACAGAGCAAGCTTGAAACCACAAAATATCTCCATACTGCTCGTCCGTGGTGATCCAAGTGTCCTGAAGCCCCGGAATAAAAAGTTGTTTGGAAAAACATCACTTGAACTCTGTTTTTAGCCTCAGTGTAGCCTGTAGCTCTAACTGCCTCTCTGTGCATCGCGTTCACATGTGTGCGCTTGTGCGAGGCCGTGAGACATGGGCACCACGTTCGTGTGTGTGCTTGTTTTCGTTGGTCTTGCGCTGGCTGGTTGGTGCAGCCCGGACCCAGATGTTTTTGTTGCCATTTGCGGAGCCTAACCTTGCCTACAGAGATCAGACTTTAATAGTGTTAATATTATTGTAATGTTAATTTGTTAAAATGTTTTTGATTGTATTTTAAAACTGTTAATAGAGTTCATATATATTTCTAGGTATTTCTAATTTGCCTCAGCAATAAATACATTAAAACATTGTTTTTATTATAATTTAAAACTGTTATACAAAATACTCACACACTTCTGAAAGATGGCTCATTTGTACGATACCCAGCCCTATGCATTTTAGTCTATTCATAAGATGTACTGAGTGACAGGTCTCAGAAACATCTAAACATTTTAATTATCAATTCGTTTGTCTCCTCCTGTGTCCCAGTCTAGTGTCAGCTCAGGTAATATCCAAACATATTATGTCCATTTAATGTTTAAATGGCAGCTCAGCCCCTTCTGCTAAGCTGTTTCTGCCTTCATCCTTTTATAATTGTCATTCTGCAGAGGAGACCCTTTATCTTGCCCTTGCCTCGCCCCCACAGACATCCTCCTCTCCTGCCCTCCCCTCTGCTTGTAGCAATGCAAAGCTATTGTACCTGTCCTGCCCAGTCACTGGTGGAAAATTACCTTTCTGATTTACAGTGTGATATTAGGCAGCCATAATGGGCCACTAAAGCAGATAATATGGGCCACAAATCTCCGGAAGGAGCGACGCTTTAACTGGTTGTTGGCGTTTGATCATATGTCTGTTCGGCGCTCATTTATCTCGACCCTAAACAGGATGAATATTCATGCACATTCGCAAACGTTTTGACTCTTACAACCCACAATAATATAGAGGGCTATTTTACTTGAATTTGTATTGCTATATGCAAACAACACTTAGATAAAATGTGGTGGATGAAATGTGGACATATTTAAGTTGCACTTAGTGGAATGATGTTGCTATTTTTCCACCGTTTCATTAGTGGCTTCCCTAACTAGTACTTTGTCTTCAAAATCCTGACCACAAACCATTAGTTTTGCAATGGCATGAAATGACTGATCAAACCTGGCTTCTCTTAAGTAAGTCTTGACATGATTACCACTGTAGCAATGCAATACAGAGTGATTAGCATTGCCAAGCAGAGGGGTATTTCACAAATTAAAAAAAAAACTTAAATTGTATCCAATAATTTTTTATAGTTTTTGGTGCTCTCTCTCGACACTGTTACTCGACATATTATCTTATTGCAGAAGCATCAAGCCCGTACAAATTATCAGTGTAGCTTTAGTTCGGATGACACCTCAGCATGCTGAACCCTTCATGTTCTGTCAGTGTTGGAACTTTGAAAGGCATCCTGATTACCAGACCATCATGTGTATTACAACAACTTCACTGTTACATAGCTGCACATATCATCCTCTCATACCTCCCACCTGTGTGGTACTCTTCAAGCCTTGTAATTATGTCTACATGACTCTGATATCAGCTTGTCTGCTCCACTGTAAGTGTAGAAACAAGAGGAAGGTGTAAAGCTATAACAGGTAAAGGAGAAATTAGATGTGTGAGACCAGCTAAAGTTAGCTTGAACATTTAGAGTTGTTCAGATGTAACCACCTGAATCCTTAACAGAGAATCAAACAAAGGCATGTATATCAAATTTGACATGAAGCCCTGCATTATAAAGAATGAGGAGGTGTTAAACTTAAGCTTCAAATCAGCATGTCAGCATCAGTTAGCGTCACTTACAATACCAGATTCCCCTAGTCAGTGCTCATCTAAAGTGTTTATTTATACAGAGAGTAGCATATGCTTCGACTTTGTATGTACTAACAAAGCTATCTGATGCTGGCAGAAAATGTGACAAAGGGGGTAAAGGCTATAAGGATTGTAACGTTTGTCGTTCTTTACAATTCCCATGAAAAAACACAGCTGACAATATTTTAGTCTTTCCTCCAAAATGTTATAACTTTTGAATATACAATTGTTGAAGGCAAAAACAGAAACAAATAGGGGAAGTTACAGCAACAGCAACAGCACAATTAAGGAAAAATGAGAGAAAAGTTTAACTCTTTAAAAACATACCTCCTGCAGGCGGCCACAGGAGATTGTTGTTTGTATGATCCTGTTTAAAAAGATCTAAAATAAGAACCACACTAGTTTGAGAATTCATTTTGTTTGCAGCAGAAAGGCTGCAAACAAAAGGCTTCTGTCCTCACTGCCATCATGTCATGACCTGCTGTTACCTTACGTTGTTACGTTGTTTGCATAATCCTTATTATATATTGATTTAAAATTAAAAAAAACATAATAGTTGGAGCATTCATTCTTTTTGCAGCAGAAAGCTAAAGCCTCTGTATTTCATATCATCATGTCATTACCTTGTGTTACCTTACCTTACATGCAGTGCAAATGTAGTATTTCGCCAGAATTACGCTGGAATTACCCCACAGATTTCCCCCTAATGACTGCAGGAGATTATTGTTTACATAATCCTGTATATATCAACCATATAAATCATAATAGGTAGAATATTCATTCTTTTTACAGCAGGAAGCTAAGGCCTCTGCTTTCTGTGTCGTCACATTGTAAGCTTATAGTGTCATTATTGCGTGATGTTGTGGTGCAAAACCATGCGAAAACATATGGTGGCGCCAGAGGAATAAATGACTCCATCACAACACCTTTGCACTCTGCTCATAGAAATGAGTATATCTCAAGAACTACAGAATGTGCATAGACAACTTATGTGTCAAGAAATATTTTGCGTATGTTTCCACATTTATAGATGTTTTGGATCAATATGTTTAGTGTTTTTATTTTGTGAAATCTAAAGAAAACCTTTTTTAAATGACACTATTTCAATTCTTATAAAACATATTATGGGTTATTGATTTACATAACCCTTTTAGCTTAGGTTGTGCAGATTTAAGTTGTATGAAGCATTTGAAGACACTCCATGAAATGACATTAGAGTGAGCAAAAATACCATTGTGGGCACCTGCCGACAATTTCTATTGAGTTCAAAGAGTTAAACCTTAGTAGCATAATTGATGAAAGCTATATTTTCTTGAATTTTTCATGGGGACCATGACTTACCTGAGCCTTGCCAATTTAATGCATCACTTCCCTCAACCACAGACTTTGACTGGAAATATGTGGCCTTTTCCAATTTTATAAAAATTAATCTTCTTGAGAGTTAAAAAGGTCACAACAATTTGACTCTAGTTTTTGTGCCCACAATATCTGAGAGTTTTAAACACAGAGCTCTACAAATGTAATAATTCAAAGTCATATAGCCAAGGGTGGCAGAGAAAGATATAATCTAGTCACAGATGGAATCTACATTACAGTGGGATACCTTAGTAAGTCAAACCTCTTAAATGCATGTCAAGATTTGAGGCTGTATACTCCCTCCATTGTATTATACCCAACTCCAAATCCATTTCCCATGTAGATGTTAAAATACAGCATCTACCAAGGGATGCTCCAGGTATACATCATTATTATTATTATGTATAGATTATTATGCACTGAAAATATTGCTCCTCAAGCTGAGGGGAGCAATATGTGGGCTGAATGCCTCTAGAAAGACACGTGAAGGTAGTTCATTAAGATTGAACACAGACACAACCTGAAGACATCTAAAAAACCTGGGACTGAGGTACAGTACTGAAAAAAAACAACAAAGAAACCATCTCCCCTCAAGTACACTAAACCTCAGTTGGTGCCTGCTGAACCATTAATAATTCGTCCACACCTGAGGGCAGCAGGAACACAGCTTCATGTATTTAATGATTTCTTTTATTCATAAATGTTTCATACAAATGCTTCATTTAATCTTTAGTGTGTGAATCCTGAGCAATAAACATAGCCATGAAAAAACATATACAATTTAATGAAAAAAAAATTGTAGAGCAAATTGCACCTTCACATATGACTGATTTGAGGCAGTTTACAGTAATGGTTGATTTACCCTAGAAGCTGCTCTCAGTGCGATAATATGTTGTCAGATTCTTAGGCTAAGCTAGCAGGCTTCTCTAAGCACCTCTTTTCTCAAACAAAGTCATCAGCGCTCTGTGTTGGAGTGATGAGCTTTGCTCTCTTCTTCTCTTAGCCTGCAGGAAGCTGCTTTGTGCATCCACACTCTATCTTTGTAGAAAATGTAAGGCATACAAAGAAGCCTGGAGCATTCATGTTTGTGTGTGTCTGTGTGTTAACGTGGGTGAGTGTGTTTCCCAGGGAAACCATACATACACTGTACGTAAATACTATTTTGTTATAGTTTTCCAGAGCTATGCATTTTCATTTTATACATCTACATTCATCATTTATTTTCCTCCATTTGTTTCACCATCCACATCACATCTCTTGATGCTTTATGTTTGTCTCTGAGAGTTAAACAGATCTATGTCAACAACATCCACTTTATTATACAGTAGCATTAGTCACCTACAGCCAAAGAAATAAATTCATGAATTGCTCTTTTTATATGTTGTCAGATCGCTATGTGCTGGTTGGCAGTCGTCATGACAGCGACCAGGGAGGCGGGGCTTCAGCCATCATGAATCAGCTCATCGCAGCGCTGACAGAGCAGTCCAAAAGAGGATGGGTGCCAGACCGTACCACTGTGTTTTGCTCATGGGGAGGGTCAGCCCTAGGGAATATTGGGTCCTATGAGTGGGGAAAGGTCAGTAAACACAAGAGCATCTGTTTTGTTAAATGTCAGTTTAGGGGTCAAAGGTTGTGGCTATATATGGATCACCATACACATAGAGAAACCTATTTTTCTGCCTCTGCGCTGGCAATAGCTTTGGTTGGAAGCATTATGTTTTTGGGTTGTCTATCCATACATCCAATTCTTGTGTACACTATGAGGGAATTTCTTTGAATTTGGCACAACTATCCACTTGCATTTAAGGAAAAAGTAATTGGATTTTGGTGGTCAAAGGTCAAGGTAACGGTGACCTTGCATCCGTCTCATTCTTATCAATCAATCAATCAATCAATCAATCAATCAGTCAATCAATCAATCAATCAATCAATCAATCAATCAATCAATCAATTTTATTTATAAAGCCCAATATCACAAATCACAATTTGCCTCACAGGGCTTTACAGCATACGACATCCCGACATCCTTTGGACCCTCACAGCGGATAAGGAAAAACTCCCCAAAAAAAGGTGATATCTCAAGAACACCTCAAGGATTTCTTTTTTCTTTTTTTTTTTTTTTTTACAAATTTGGCACAAACATCCACTTTGAATCAGGGATTAACTGATTAGAATTTAGTGGTCAAAGGTCAAGTTCACTGTGACTTGTCTTATACTCGTGAACTCTATATAGGCCTAGAGGTAATGTCCTCAAACTCAAACTTCAGAAAAACTTTCTCCTTTTCTGATGCTGCTAGGGCTTGGTAGTAAAGCCCTGCGCGAGACTGTTTTCTTCAACCCGCTTCTGCCCGCTCCCGCTGAATTTCTGACCGTTACTGCCCACAAACACAACGTGTGTGTTACACTCCTGCCCGCACCCGCAATGTGTATGTCCACTCCTGCCCGCTCCCGCAAAACTCTGAGAATTTATGCCCGCACAATAATAGAGACTTTGTGTCTTCTCCCGTCCCGCAGGAGAAAACATCATTTTATAGGCTGTTAATAAAGAGATTCATGGGGTTGTTTGTTTCGTTTCCCTGGCCTGCATGTCTTTTGACGCACTGGTCAGGAATAGCTCTCCTATTTCATTGTTTTCATTTAGTTTTTAATGAAGTAAAGGCTGTTTCATATTCTATTCTCCTCCTCTCTATTTTATTTATTTTTCTACCTTTATATAACCACGCAGTGATTAAGGTTAAGGTCTCTTTTCTAAGAGAGACCTGAATAAGAAACATTAATGAGATAAAGATAAAGCCTATGCTCATTGACACCGGCATCATCACGTCTCTTTATGTAATTAACAAAACGAACGAATGAATTTAACAAATGAATCACTTGGCCATCATATTCCTGTGGAGGAAGAGAATGTTGCTGACCGATTGCGGCCCCAATCCTGTGCATCGCTCTTCCTAAATGCGCCCACAGACACTAAAGGTCCGCTCTGAAGGCGCACTGGATGCGGGGATACTGAAGATGAAACGCACCAGCTTTGAGAGTGCTGGGAAATAGAGGGCTCAGTGCGCCTGCAGACCTTGTTTGAGCTTCTTTCCACATCATTTGTTAACTCCATCCTGTCGCTATAGGCTACATCCCGATCCCGCAGTGTTTTTTTTAGCCGCCCGCTCCCACCCGCAGCAAAGTTCAAACCGCCCGCTCCCGCAAGATTTGGGTTGGGTCCCGTGGGACCCGGCAGGACCCAATCCCAATGCAGCCCTCTACTTGGTAGCAGTTTCTGAAAATGGACCTAATTAGCAATTACAAGAAGAAAGAGGAAAGCCATTCTAAGTAGTGGGTGTTTATACTATAATCTTCCAATGCAGGAATGCTGCCACAATAGAAGAACAAGTGGACACACCTGCAATCAGACTATATTGTTTTGACTGAGGAGGACTCATTTATGACTGGCTATTTATTATTCTTATTCCCACATAACCCAGTTACAGTTTTGGCTGACAATGACTTCCTATAGAATTAGAAAAACATCTTTGGCAAAAATGTCTGGGATACTTATGTGTACTTCATAAAATTTTCAGATTTAAACAAATTGTAGGTTTTAATTTGATGGATTAAAATTAGATTGAATTACACTGCAAGCAAAAGCAGAAGACAAAAAAATGACTGCAGAGGACAATAATGGAATCCTAAGAACTGGAAAGGACACTTTTTGTGGACTTGAGATAATGATAATGATGAAAATGCGATGACAACAATTATTTAATTATGAATATCATTGGAAGTGTAATGATAATAACATCTGTGTGTGTGTGTGTGTGTGTGTGTGTTCCCTTCAGGATAACAGTGTTGTCCTACAGAGCAGTGCAGTGGCCTATGTCAGTCTGAACTCTCCAGTCAGAGGGACAGAGACTCTGAGAGCTACAGCTTCCCCAACACTACTGCAACTCACTTCAGATATACAGAGAGTAAGTATTACTGTATTACTGCTGCTGAAAGCTCTGCTGCAATTGTTATCACTATTACTCGCACATATGACTGCTAACATCACTGCAACTCACAGCAGGTGTGAAGTTACCTGACAACATGAATAGTACTACTAACTGCACTTCAACTAATACTACTGTAAATGTTTTTAGTGGTACTGCAGCACAATTTAGATACTGAAGGTAATCTGCAATATTACCTTATTTCATCTCAAATTCTGTATTACAAGACGGATATTACGGGACATTATTTACAAATAATAAATACAGGACTACTGGAAAAAAAAAGTTTAGAACAAAATTATATTAGTTAGTAAATTAGGTGTTTTGTTGTTGTTGTTGTTGTTGTTGTTGTTGTTGTTGTTGGTGTGTGTGTGTGTGTGTGTGTGTGTGTGTGTGTGTGTGTGTGTGTGTGTGTGTGTGTGTGTGTGTGTGTAAGAAGTCTAGCGTAATAGAAAGAGCGTAAGTCAAGGAGAGTGCGGAAGCACATAAAACAGAAAAAATAATCACTGTGAGTTTAATTGACTATAGCCTTACTGTTTGCTATTATATTTAATTGCAAGCTGCTATCATCTCATCTGTGTGCATATCAATCTACCTGCAGTTTGACAAACTTTTGATGAAGGCTATTCTATCAACTGTGGAACTGAAGTACCTTGAACAGAGAGAAACAAGATGCTGGAATAATCTTACACATAGAAACTGCATTTAAAAAAAAGAAAAAGGAAACCTACTATGCTGTGTTTCAGATTGCATACTTCTGTGCTCATACGTACTATTTTTAATAGCACACGTGCACTGTAAGGACCTAGATGTCATAAAGGTAAAAAAGTTGGGTGTGGAGTGTTGGGAACTTCTCACCCTCAGTGGTCACCTTGTTGCCTACATAGCAGAAATAGCAGGACCACAAACACAGCACAGTGAACACAGAAGCAGTGTACTAATATACTTGTGTATTTTTCACTACAACTTCACTGTTGTTGGATGTAAGCAATCAGTTTGTTTAATAGGTAATCCTGTAATAAATTGGTACTGTAGACTATAACGCAAATGCTAAGGTTAGCTTGCGAGCTAGCTATCAGCAGCATATTTTATTATCAGGCATTGACGTTACATGTGCTGTGGCGTAAACTATACAGTCCAGGGGTGTGATGTTAGTTACATTGGTGTTTATGCATGTTAAATTGCATCCTCACTGTGGATAATTTTAGTATTTCATTTGTTTGTCTGATGCCTGACAAACTATAAATATTAGCAGAATATGGCAGCTATCTAGCATCAGCCACAGACATTCATAATGTGCTTTGAAAGCACTTTCATTTTAATACAATAAATAAATGAATATGGAAGATATAGCAAGCATATATTTTGGGGAGTGAAAGTCATTTGTCAAATGTTGGTGATGATGCTCTGCCCGGATCACAAGCAGAAAAAGAAAAGCTGTCAAATCTTAGAACCGTCATTTCTGTTAAGAGTGCCAAAGCCACTACTCTGTCAACATGTTAGCAATATGTAAGGATGTATGTAGTGTATGGAGTGTACTGCATGTGAGTGTACTAACAGAAGTATCTGATTTGAGACACAGCACTAGTCAAGATACATCTTTTTCAACAAAAGCAAAGGAGAAGGAGTTCCCGGACAAACAATGGGGATCAGTGATTGGTGGAACACATTCACAGATCATTTACATTTATGTCTGGCAGCTGATTGGTCAACTGAACCTTTCAGCTGCTCTCACACTCCTCAAACATGGTCAGCCCAGAAAGTTTTGATCACATGGAAGCATTAGCACAGCATTGGCTGAGGGATACTGGTGGCTCTCTTCAAGGGAGAGGAGCTGAGTTTTATGGCTATCCTTTTTTAATGTTGCTGAGGGAGCTGCTAAATCTAGCAAGACAGTTGCTAAATTGGCAATGCTGGTCAGAAATAAACAGCATTTTGTGGAGATGCAAGGCCCCCTGATGCTACTGAACATGTTAAAGGTGCATCCTAATGATTATTTTCACCTGGCTTCTCACTACCTGCATGACACATGCAATTTTTATGTATTGTGTGCCCAACTCAAGAGTTACGAGTACACATTATGTAAAATTACAGCCTCTGCAGGATTAAAAAAGAAATGTCTCTATGGCAACTCCCACTGGTTTAAAATTCAACCCAGAGTTAATATAGAGGAATGAAGTAAATGCAACACATACATGTTTTTTTTCCACAGGAAAAAGAAAGGTCCAAGGTTTGTACAACACAGGGTTGCATAATGAACTACAGTTGTAGTCCATTTATGCTACCCAAGATAAACGAAACAAAACTGAGCATTCAGCCTTGTGCCTATGACCACATCACAGCCATGCTGATACCCAGTACAACAGCACTCCTTGTGTGATACTGCTTACGTGTTACCCCATTTTAAATCATATCAACACATTACTGTTGTCTCATTTTTTTGCCACCGTTTTTAATTTTTCACCCATACCATGCTTATTTTACCTCCATCAGTGTTCCTAATTTTGCTCCACTTCTCTCTCTTCAGCGCCTCGTTCTCTTCACGCTGTCTGTGTGCTCTGCTTTCATTCATCTGTTTCTACACATTCTTGTTCTCTATAACTGATTGGCATGATAGTCAACACAGTAATGAGAGAAACGTAATGACAAGACACGGGGACACTTTGACTGTTCTTTAAAGTATGTCACCTATTCTGTGAGAGGGGGAGGAAGCCACTTTCAATATGATCTAAATAGAAGCAACTTCACTCTCACCCCATCCCACACATTCACACACATTCTGCAATGGCCATTCTACTGATTAAGTATAGCAGCTCTATGATTCAGCCTCCCAAACTGTCTCTTTATTCCAACCTGGGGGTGTTTTTGCAGATATGTTCAACCCTCGCAGACATCTTCTTCCTAACTCTCACTATCTCTTTAAACTTTGAAAACTTTTGCCTTTAAAAAAAACACACCTCATCGTCACTTTCTCTCATGTCCTTCCTCCGCCTCCACTGCCGCCTCCTCCTTTTTTTGTTCTTCCCCTTCTCCCTAAAGCACTACATCCCTCTCTCCCCACCTTGCTCCCTCTCCTTCTATCACCTCTTAATCTCCTCTTTCATCAGCAGCAAGCACTGCATCTCCCCACCCTCTCATTTTCCTCATTAAAATCTGCCTCTTGCTTCTCCTCTGTCTTCTCACTCTGTCTCTTCAGGTCATGCTATACAGTATTTTTATTTGTGTCTTTAGGTTAGTCATCCATCCTCGGGGAAGATTCATGTTCCTGTCAGGCACTTCAGCAGGTACAAGAGGTCACGAGTGAACAGATCGTACAGCGCAATGTCCCTTTATTCCCCTGCTCTACCATAAACTAACTAATTAGTAGGAATGGCCCAGTCTACCTGTGACATTCAACTGTAATGAAGCTACAGACAGCCTCTGCCAAAGCCATATAAAGAGAGGAAGAAAAAGGAGACAGGGAGGAAGTAACTTTTGATGTTCTTTAATGAAATATCTTTCACAGGAAAAGGAAAAAACTCAGTGTGTGCATACACTTGAAACTCTACTTCTGTTCTGTTTTTTCTAGCAAAATCATTCGTTCTCTCAGGTTTCATGCTTAGTTCCTCATGCTCGTAGCTGCAGCTCCAATATTGTCTTCTTTAAGGAATACGGTCTATATAAACCTTACGCTCAGACATCATTCTTAGCGGCCATAAATACCCAGGGGACGTTAGTGCTGTTGTAAATACTGCTGTAGGAAAGGAAACTTACAGGAGCTTGTATGCAGTGTGCTGCAATCTGATTGGCTTTCTCTTCATTGCCCAAGGACGATTTCTCACTCAACTCGACACTTTTTCAATTCAAATCTTGCTACCTGGAACGTAATCGCCTATATTGACGGTGCATCAACTTTACCTGTAAAATTTACAGTGTTCTGTCTGACAGCTGGCTTTGCTCCTTACATTTAGGAGATGCAGCAATTTAGTCACAAGAGTATTATTAAATTGGGTTGGTTGTGGTTAAAGGAAGGAAATTACTTTGTATTAATGCATAATGGAGCTAAACATTGTATTACAATACTGCCTATATTAGTGGTGGGAATCCCCAGGCATCTCATGATTTGATTACAATTCAGAGCGCAGTGATTCCATTGTAAAAAGATTATCCATGCATCACCAGGAATCTCTTTGTAAATAAATTTTTGATTTCTATACATGACATTTTTTTCTCACTGTGTGGCTACTTTAAAACTACCTTTAAAACATAGCATGCTGTTTTTGTAGTGATCCACAATGACAGCTCTGTTGTGTTATTTAAAGTCTCCAGCAGTGAAGAGCTGCCTCTCTGCTGCAAGTTAGTTCTGGGGATAGCCACAATGCTGGGCAGGCCAGGCAAAGGCGATTTTGAGGTAAAAACAACAAAAGGACCAGTCACTTATTTTCCACTGACTTATTGTTGTTTTGGTGAGCTGGTCTTGTTTGTTTATGTGCTGACTGCTGCTCTGTTCCATTAAAGGTTGTCTCTGGGTGTTGGCACACGTTTTTTCTCGCAAATGTAATTATTTCGACGTTAAATTTAAGCAAATTTACAATTGCTGCCTTTTGTGAAGGTGAATTACAAGTTAAGTATATTACCTATAAGTGTATTAGTTCCTCTGGATTGTCCAGGTTCTACTCTAGCCCTCGCGGTTAAGTTTCGACTCTTTCATTCCATTAAAGGGATAGTGCACCCAAAAATGAAAAATCAGCCACTATCTACTCACCCTCATGCCGAGGGAGGCTCTGGTGAAGTTTTAGAGTCCTCACATCCCTTGCGGAGATTGTGGTTGCAACGGCTAGCACACCTAATGGCAGATGTCGCCCCAGACTGACGTCCAAGAGAACAAAATTGAAACCACAAAATATCTCCAACATGCTCAATGTGCTGCAGCCCCAACATAAAAAGTTGTTTAGAAAAACATCATTTGAACTCTGTTTTTAGCCTCACTGTAGCCTGTAGTTCTGACTGCTTCTCTGTGCTCCGTGCTCACGTGTGCATGCTTGCGCGAGACCAGTGAAAGCATGAGCTTTGCTTACCCGTGTTTATATCACGTGACACGAGAGAGACAGCAGTAACCACATATCCAAGACTAACGCCATTCTCTTGGGCGGCGTCAGCCATTAGGTGTGCTAGCCGCTCCCCCTGCCGATCTCCGCAAGTGATGCGAGGACTCTAAAACTTCACCTGAGCCTCCCTCTGCATGAGGGTGAGTAGATAACTGCTGAATTTTCATTTTTGGGTGCACTATCCCTTTAACATCTCGTTATTCATAAACATTTAGATACACGACTATTTGTGAATAGATGCCAAATCATCCACATCAGTATTGCAATGTTTCTATCAATTATTTACTACTATTATTTATACTACTGTATTTTCATTAGCAACAGAAAAAAATCCAGAGAGTTCAATTATATGTCAGAACTGTCAGAGGTCTTGAATGCTGCCTGAATATAATATCAAGCCCCTTGTGATGTCCCTGCATCACTACAGAAATCCATCCTGAAAAGATATTTGAATTAGGGTCTGTTTATCAGCTGAGTTGTATTGAGAGTGTTACTACAGACAGGTTCAGACAGGACAGAGTCCATTTTTGTTTGGTAGATAGTGATCTGCTATCATAGTTTACAAACCAACTTCATGCTTTGACTTGAAGGAAACTGCCATTTTTTGGACCATTGCAAAGGACAGTGATGTCCCCTCTATTAATCAGTCCACAAAAACCTGACTAGTCAAGTTTCAAAGCAAATTTTAAACAATTAAAAAAAAATAAAATCCAAGGACTTTGGCCAGAAATAAAAAGGAATTAGTGCATGTTTCCATCCATTGTTATGTCACTATTAGGAGTTGGCTGTAAGATGATGCAGCCTAATTAAAAGAGCTCTGGTCAAACCTCAACCAAACAAAAGTGTGTAGAAGACGTGATAGAAATGTGGCATCATGTTTGTTTCATGTATCATTTTTAGAAACCTTGCAGTCGTCATTGTTCTAAAAAAGATGTGATGTTTTTGTCTGTCACAATGTTTTGTCTCTTTAGTGGAGCTGAAGCTTCAGTGGGCATTTAACTCACACGCCTCATGCACATCACTATTTATTCCGTTTCTGCAGTGATTCACATTATGCTTTTATCGATACACTAACTTTTCTCCCTCAGCTAAGCTTTTATGGAATATTTTGACTATTTTGTTTTTTGAATTACCTGTGTTTTCACTCAGGTTTTTTTTTTTTTTTTCTTTTTAATGCGCAAATTGAGCGGAAAGCAGGTGGATGAAAACACACTTCCTGACTCTGTTTTTACTAGGGAAACATACATCAATGAGCACAGCTCCAGATCTATTTAAATGCCTGAAAAATTCTGAGAGGTGAGCAGCAACTGAGCGGTCAAGAACCAGGTCCTCTTAACCTATCCTGGGCTACAGAGTTAGTAACATGTGTAGTCCCTGTCCACTCAGAAACCTGATGACATACAAGACCTGTAATATTTTAGGCCTAAATCAGACACTCACAAAAAAGGTGTGTAGAACCAGAAAATGGCTCATCCACTGCAGAAACTATTTTGCCATTACAAGATATACACAGTTTGTGTTAAACAGAAAAAGTTTTATTACTTACCTGTAGATAGATGTTAGTTAGACTACTGGATATTGGTGCCATGAAACGTCCTTGTGGGAAACTCTTTATAGCAGCGTGCTTAAATGTTTCCATGTGACCACTTTAGTATTGTGCACAGACCCTGAAAGGTCCCAAGCAGCTTAGTGTTTTGGTATGTTAATAAATCAAAATGGTCAAATGAATCATTACAGCACTCCAGAGCAACAAAGCATGAACCACAGAATCCTAGAAAGCGTCCTTAGTGTTTACGTTTTATTTACCCTCTTGTCTCGTCTCGCCTCGCCTCGATGTACCTAATTGTCCATTCAGTGGCAGCTGTATCTCTGGCACGCTCTATGGCATTATTCATTATCTCAAGAGTCTCAGAGCTGTCCCAGGTATGCTCCCCACCTCCCAATATTTAGAAACACGTCTAAGCATGTCGTTAATCATGTTTGCACAATGGCCGTAATACTTCCTACTTATCTTACTTTGCTGGGACCTGTCTTCCAAGTCGAGATGCTGCAGCACTGATAGTTTTGGAATGGGTGCTTGGGAACCAATTATAATACAACTAGATACTTCTTTTGTAGGGGATTTACACGAAGAGGGGGGACAACAAGGGGGTTGATGGACAAAAAGAAGGCAAGAAGATGAGAAACAAGGGCGGAAAGATAGAAACAAGAGAGGCTTTGGTGGAAGAATACAGAATAAATGGAGAAGAGCTTGTGCTTTAATTGGGTATTGTTCCAGAGATGTATTTGTGTCTAGTCTCCAGTCGGAGTGTGGGTGGCTTGTAGCAGGTACCTCCATTTGAAAACAAATGGTCACCAGTAGAGAGTGCATTGTTAGACTGAAAAAAGACCAGAGTGGCAAATCCTTCATCTCCCCTACCTCCAAGAACTGGCCGTGGACCTGTGCGGCGGTCTGTTCACAAGTACGTGAGTTCACGTTGAGATCTGTGTGTTTGTGTGTGTATTCTATGACTTTAGTTGGCTACTGTGGTGTGATTTAAACCCCTCTGAGCTCAGTGTGGGGACCAAAGTTGTTTATAGTACATGCTACTGTCTGTCCCATACAAAATAGGCCTTAGGTCATTGTCACATTATTCCACACTGCCTCCTGTGCTGTTTATATGGAACTTAAAGATTAATAACAATGCATGAAACCTTGTTTCCCTGCTATTTCTGTGATAATTTGCTCATTTAGTAACATATTTGTCTTGCAAAGCAACTACTAATTAATCTATCATCTAACTAATATAATGTAAATACTCAGCCATGTTATCCGACCCTCTTTACCAGAAATTATATTTATTTACTGCTAGATGTTTTGCTAAATATGTTGTGAAGGAACTGCTGCTAGGATCATGACTGTGTTCACTGGCAATTATTTTTCCCATCCATGGAGTGATAAATTTCTCCACTGCTCAGGAGATTCATGCAGGAAGTTGGGTGTATTATGCAGATGGTTGGCGTGCAGGGATACAGGATTTTGAAACCACAGACTGTGGTTCCCACATGTTGTTAGGTATAGGTAATGCTGTTGGTAACATGTTACAGAAGTAACATGTTGAAGTAATATATTGGCCTCTAGTTTCGCAGAACGGGTGCAGCAGAGGCGCAGAGCACCTGCGCTTCGCCAACTGGATGTGGCTATGCGGATTTTTTTTTTTTTGCAAGTTTGGCACACCGTGCGCGCTGGTGCAGCTACTCCTCTTTCTGACCTCCGTCCCTCCTACCTGCGCAAGTTGGAAAGCGGGAGGAGAGAAGGCGTGGAGTGGGTTTTACACAGCCGATTCACATCACTTAAATGCGCCGCGGAAGGCGTAATGAGAGTTTACTCAATTCACCATGAGAGAGCACCAGAAGAGAGCAGCAGTGTCAGACGGCCAAACTTCTCCCAGGAGGAAACTGATGTTTTGGTCCGGGAGGTCCAAGCTCGCAGTGTCCGAATATACGGAACTGCGAGCAGACCTCCACGGGCTGATGATGCAAAGGTAGCCTGGGAGGAGGTCACCACAATTGGAAATCAATGTTGCGTTTTTCTCGTGCGCGCACTCTCTCTTTCTCTCTCACAGTCTCACTCTGTTTCTTTTCTTTTGACTTTTCTAAGATGACAGATGCTGAATATATACTCCCTATCTGATGCCGTGGCTGTTTGTGGTTGGCTGAGAGGGATGTGAACTCATTAGTTTGCAGCTGTGTTAATCAAATCAGGTTGGGTTTCCATTACGCGTGCCAAACGTGCCAAACAGTGCCAATCCCCTTTGATCTGACATCAGATGTGACGGGACAGTCGATATAGAGATCGTTTATGTGCTGATTGCAGATAGTTGCATTGAATAGTGGTGTTTGTGGATATTTATTGTAACGTTAATGTGCCTGACATTCTGGAAACCTGCCTGTGAGGTTTTGGTGACGTGTGCGCATTGCCTGCCGGTCAGCCAAACTTCAGCTTACACTAGCTGTGCTCCTCCTGCACTGACAGTAGACGTGGTTTCAGCTGGCGAGCTTTTAACGCACCTTCGGCGAAGCCTTTTGGCACGAAACTGTCACTGCGCCAAGCTGGATCTGTCGACACCTCCCCCTACTGCGCCAAACTGAGCGCACCTTGGGTTGCGCTGCTCGATACTAGCTCTGCGCGGGGATCGCCACCCTGCGCCACCCTGTGCTGCATCAGGAAACTAGAGGCCACAATGTTTTAGCAGTAATAAAGTAATATAATGCATTACCAACAGGATTTCAAGTAAGATTGTTCCATTTAGAATGTCATATAACGTGTTAACCACCCAAAATAAACTGTTTATTGTTCATTCACACTGATCCACACCACTCAGCTTACACCAGTGCGCCACCAGAGAAAATGTCCCCCAAAGGCTGTTGTGTCTTGTCATGTCAATACAGACTACATTATGGAAGGGTGTCAGTGATAAGCACATTTGGGTGATGCCATACTATTAGCATGTTTCAGCGTGTTTCATTTGATACACCTGCAACGTATCCTATTCTGCTTCTGCATCTTAAAGGACAACTTCAGTATTTTTCAACCTGGGCCCTATTTCCCCATGAGGGAGCCGCATGCAGGGGGAAAGTGGTAACCACTGTATGTGAATGCATGAATGGCTCAGACCTGTGCAGCACTGGATTTGAAATGAACTGTAACTGGAGCCTCTGGGCTTTGATCACTCGCTATGAAACAACAGTAGCCGGCCATTTTGGTTCAATTAACACAAAAGTAGTGTAGTAAGTAACTTATCACTCTACACAGAGAGTAATGTTGTAAAGTAACTTATTACTTTCAATGGAGGTCTGGTAATATGTACACTACATTTTAAGAATAATTTGCCCAGTACTGGGTATAGGCTACTAAAACATTTTGGTTGATGTTATGGTTTGGTTAAATATTAAAAAGTGTTCTTACTTTGTAGCTCTACTGAAGCCCTTAGTGTTGTTTTTCTTCCTTGGGTTTACAGTTATCTATCTCTGAGATTTCTTGAGGTTAATAGAATTCCATTTGTGAGGCTTAGCACATTGAAAATTGTTACACTTAAAAAGTTGACAGCTATGTCTTTTTCTAACCTTGACAGATGTTGCTGAATATACACTATAGGTAGACACTGGTGATTGAAGAAATATTGATGAAACATGTTCCCACGACCCACACAGGTGGCTTTAACTATTTCAGTATGAATTAAGAGCTGCATTTCTTACCTATTACACATAGCCACATAGCCTGTGTCTCACTGAGAAACCATAGCACATCCCAAAATAAACAAATAAAGCTTGTGGTACACATTCTTAGGAACAAATTAACATCTTAGTATTTTCTCACATCATCTACAGCTCTAAACATAAGTAACTACCTTCTCTGTCTGACCCTTTCTTCTCTGTGTTTTATTCTGTCTCTCCCACACCCACTTGTCTCTCTCATACTGACATCAATAGAGACCGACAGGCTTAGTATTTTGATGCAAAAATCTTTCAGGAATAAACTGGCATAGTTATAATCCTTTCAAGTGAGTCAAGGCTGATTAGAGCAGCAGTGCTATCCATGTTTTTATTCTTCTTATTTTCAAAGTCTGGTTAAGACTGAGGGACATGGCAACTTTGAGGCACTCATAATATTGAGTGCAGAGTTCTCTCAACATTGTCAACAACTTTGAGTAAGTCCATATATGCACTGCATTGTCAAGGCTCTCTCCCCATGCACTGTGTTGAAAAAAAATATCACAAATATCACACACATTTAAAGAGATTTTTGAGATTTTTCACTCACTTTATTATACATTATTCATGGCACCATAGTTTCCCATCTCTCAGTTGTAGAGATTGTAATCTTTGTCTTTGGGTACAACTAAAATTCACTTATGTGATCCTTCTGCACTTGACCCAGACATGCTTAAGGCACACCATCCTGTAGGTTGCTTCAATTCCCTTATTTCTGCTCTGACGGCCAAAAAGGGATCACTGATGAGGCATTAGCCTTGAGGCAGGTCCCTGATGGGCCTGTCCTGGGGCTGTTTTTTTGATGGCCTGGTATCTGGGCTGGTTCTTGAAGGCTGTATTTTTTTTTGGCTGGTGTCCAGACAGCTCCTGACAGGCTGGTGTTGGTCCTGGTTCCTGAAGGGCCTGTCTTGGGGTTGGTTCTTTGTGGGCTGGTTTTGGGACTGGTTCCTGATGGACCAGTCTTTGGGCTGGCTCCTGATGGCTAGGTCTTAGGGAGGTTCATAACATGCCAGTCTTTGGGCTGGCACCTGACAAACAGGTCTTTGGGCTGGCTCCTGACAGGCAGGTCTTTGGGCTGGCTCCTGACAAGCAGATCTTTGGGCTGGCTCCTGATGGTCAGGTCTTAGGGAGGTTCATAACATGCCAGTCTTTGGGATGGCTCCTGACAAGCAGATCTTTGGGCTGGCTCCTGACAGGCAGATCTTTGGGCTGGCTCCTGACAAGCAGATCTTTGGGCTGGCTCCTGACAGTCAGATCTTTGGGCTGGCTCCTGACAAGCAGATCTTTGGGCTGGCTCCTGACAGTCAGATCTTTGGGCTGGCTCCTGACAGGCAGGTCTTTGGGCTAGCTTCTGACAGGCAGATCTTTGGGCTGGCTCCTGACAGGCAGGTCGTTAGGCTGGATCCTGATGGGCAATTCCTGGGACTGGTTGACGGTCATCTTATCCTTTTTTTTTATGATCCTCATATTCAAAGAATTATTTTTCCTCCAAAGAAGAAGACACTCTTTTCAAACTAGCTTCTCACTCTCCTAAAATAATTTCTAAAGCCCTAAAGCAGTGATTATCTTTGCCATACTGACTGGTGGTGATAAGGAGTCACCACACAGAGCTATTTATTTGTTGACATCTTTTCAGGAATCCTGTGGGTCATATGATTCCTTTGTGATTCCTTAGGGATGGGAGTCAATTTCACTGTTTATCACGTGAATGAGTCGGGACAGGAAAAAAGTAAGTGGAAGCGGGCAAGAGGGGAATCATATAACAAGCTGTATTATTAACTGAGTCAGCAGCTATTAGTTTGTTTCCACAGACCATAAGGAACATATGTGTGGGAACAGATATGTTGAGCATGTGAAAAACAATGGATTATTTGATAAGATAACATTAATGCAAACACAGCGTTACTTTCCGTTAGCCTGTTAATTGTAATTCCCACTCTGTCTTAGCATTGAGCTAAGGGACTCAGCCAGCGCTATTTATCTGCCACATGGCTGTAGCAGTGAAAATCACAATCAAAATAAGGTTTACTAACAAATAGGTTTTCACTTACAAGAAATTTGCCTTGATGTTTGGTATATACAATAAACATATGAAGAGGGAGTTCATTTAAAGGCAAAGTACTACAACAATCAAGAGTAGAATACTGGCTAGAATAGAAACATTACATTAAAAATACAAGCAATGTAGCTTAAAGCTAAGTACACTGAACAATATAAACGCAACACTTTTGTTTTTGCTCCCATTTTTCATGAGCTGAACTCAAAGATCTAAAACATTTTCTATATACACAAAAGACCTATTTCTCTCAAATATCGTTCACAAATCTGTCTAAATCTGTGTTAGTGAGCACTTCTCCTTTGCCGAGATAATTCATCCCACCTCACAGGTGTGGCATATCAGGATGCTGATTAGACAGCATGATTATTGCACAGGTGTGCCTTAGGCTGGCCACAATAAAAGGCCACTCTGAAATGTGCAGTTGTATCACACAGCACAATGCCACAGATGTCACAAGTTTTGAGGGAGCATGCAATTTGCATGCTGACTGCAGGAATGTCCACCAGAGCTGTTGCCCATGAATTAGATGTTCATTGCTCTACCATAAGCCGTCTCCAAAGGCATTTCAGACAATTTGGCAGTACATCCAACCGGCCTCACAACTGCAGACCATGTGTAACGACACCAGCCCAGGACCTCCACATCCAGCATGTTCACCTCAAAGATCATCTGAGACCAGCCACCCGGACAGCTGCTGCAACAATCGGTTTGCATAACCAAAGAATTTCTGCACAAACTGTCAGAAACCGTCTCAGGGAAGCTCATCTGCATTCTCATCGTCCCCATCGGGGTTTCAACCTGACTGTAGTTCGTCGTCATAACCGACTTGAGTGGGCAAATGCTCACATTCGATGGCGTCTGGCACGTTGGAGAGGTGCTCTCTTCACAGATGAATCCCGATTTCACTGCTCAGGGCAGATGGCAGACAGCGGGTGTGGCGTTGTGTGGGTGAGCGGTTTGCTGATGTCAACGTTGTGGATTGAACACAGGTGCATTTTATTGATCGCATTTTGAATGCACAGAGATACCGTGACGAGATCCTGAGACCCATTGTTGTGCCATTCATCCACGACCATCACCTCATGTTGCAGCATGATAATGCACGGCCCCATGTTGCAAGGATCTGTACACAATTCCTGGAAGCTGAAAACATCCCAGTTCTTGCATGGCCAGCATACTCACCGGACATGTCACCCATTGAGCATGTTTGGGATGCTCTGGATCGGTGTATACGACAGCGTGTTCCAGTTCCTGCCAATGTCCAGCAACTTCGCACAGCCATTGAAGAGGAGTGGACCAACATTCCACAGGCCACAATCAACAACCTGATCAACTCTATGCGAAGGAGATGCGTTACACTGCGTGAGGCAAATGGTGGTCACACCAGATACTGACTGGTTTTCTGACCCCCCCAGACCCCCTCAGTAAAGCAAAACTGCACATTTCAGAGTGGCCTTTTATTGTGGCCAGCCTAAGGCACACCTGTGCAATATTCATGCTGTCTAATCAGCATCCTGATATGCCACACCTGTGAGATGGGATGGATTATCTCGGCAAAGGAGAAGTGCTCACTAACACAGATTTAGGCAGATTTGTGAACAATATTTGAGAGAAATAGGTCTTTTGTGTATATAGAAAAAGTTTTAGATCTTTGAGTTCAGCTCATGAAAAATGGGAGCAAAAACAAAAGTGTTACATTTATATTTTTGTTCAGTGTAGTAATATAAAGCAGATGCAGTAGGAGGATGTTCTATTTTCATTTGTAACATAACACATCTTTGATAATGGAATGGCAGCCTCTGCTGCTGCCAATAAAATTTACCATATACAGATAATACTGAATGTAAATATGTTCAGTGCTTATTGCAACCATGACCATAAATATTATTCAAAAAAATTGGTTTATTTCATGGAAATCTTCAGGATTACAATTTTCATATCATTAAAGGCGAACAAACATTTCTTCCAACATTTTTACTGTTTGATGTTTTAAGATGGGTAATTCACTTTTATATGATTTATTTTGCATTGATTATAATAATAATAGGGATGCATGATATATATTGGGCTGATAAATTATCAGCCAATCATGGGACATTTTTAATATAATTTATTATCCTGATAATCAAAATTATAGCTGATGAATAGCACCGATAATACAAAGCTAAACTGCTTTTATTTACTTAAATAGGGAAGCATCTACACATATGTAAAGAACAACAATTGCTGTAGGCTGACTAGAGAGCAAAACATGCTGCTCTGTGGATGTCATGTTCACAGTTCCAGAGGAAGACAGCATGATGGCGCTGAGGATCTGATCTCCAACCGCCTGACACCCCAACAGATTAACAAACTTCCTGCAGCAGACGCAGAGCTGAAGGACCCTCTCCAGAGCGTTAGCACGAGCTAATTAACAGCAGCAGCTTACATCCAACACTGACTGTCAAAATGGCCCCAACAAACTCACAACCAAAAAGGCTTGACTGTGTTGCTGAAGCCATTAATAACAGCTAACTGTGATGTTACAAGTACCCATTCATTTGTTTCGTTACCTGGCAACCCACTCTGGAGCACACTGACCCTTTACCTGCACACTGAAAATCTCTCTGTCTCTCTCACTGTGTGTGTGTGTGAGTGTGTGAAACAGAGCCACTTGTTTGAAGTGGGTGTTAATATGTGAGGTGAATCAATAGTGCATCACTGTCCTTCTTGGTAACTGGTGAGGTGTAAAAAAGGTGGGGGCCTTGAAGGGCCAGATGGCTCCCAACTTCTTTTCCTCGTGCCTCACTGCAACTCACACTCTGGAAAAAAAAAGAACACACTGGAAACACGAAGAATCAGGTGCAATTGAGTTTAATGTGCTTACAAGCAACAAAACACAACTCTGAGTCAAGCCCCGGGACAAGACTGAAGATTCGCTACAGAACACTCTCTTTTAAGCCTGTGGAGTGTGTTACATTTTCTGGTGATGCATAATGTCTTATGTGTGTGTGCTTGTGTGTGGTTACAACAATGATTCACTTTTCATGGTTACTCAAAATATCACACCACTTAATCATTAGCCGTAATCAACTTATGCAGGATAAAAATATTTATCTGATCCTTAAATGATTTCTTTCAAACTTAATCAGTTTATGCAGAGTAGAGGCCTTTACCTGATTAGTCATAAAACATTACACTACACTGATGACAGTGAGACAGCACCTAGATGTGTTTATAGAAATGAAGGTGACAAAACTAACATTTCTTATACTGGATCTAACACAGACCTGCCACATTGGACCAGTTCATACAAGTCAGCTGTCACTCTGTTTGTCCTTGGTAAGAAAGCCTTCAGTCTACAGTTTGATTTATACACTTACCTGTTAAACAAGAGAATTACACAGTAACCCTGATCTTCTCTCTCTCCCTCTCCCTCTCTCTCCCTCTTTCTCTCTCTCTCTCTCTCTCTGTCTCTCTCTCTCTCTCTCTCTCTCTCTCTCTCTCTCTCTCTCTCTCTGACTTTCTCTCTCTCTTCTACCGTTAACTATAAATTTAATACTGATTAAAAGTCATTTGACTTTCTTTTCCTTGTATTTATTATGTTGTGTAGGGTTATATGGGGACAATACCCCAGAAAATCATTCATTCATTCATTTTCCATAACTGCTTATCCCATTAAGGGTCGCGGGGGAGCTGGAGCCTATCACGGCTGACATTTGGCGTGAGGCAGGGTATACCCTGGAACAGTTGCTATCTATGTATGGCTTATGTATAGAGACAGACAACCATTCACACTCACATTCACACCTACGGCCAATTCAGAGTCACGAGTTGTCTTTCGACTGTGGGAGGAAGCCGGAGTACCCGGCATGCAGACTCCGCACAGAAGGGCTCCCCCACCCTGGGTTCAAACCAGGAACCTTCTTGCTGTTAGGCGGCAGTGCTAACCACTTCAACACTGTGCTGCCACCCCAGAAAATCTCCTCTTTTTTTACAGCCTAATGTTGGCAGGTATGGAAGACTCAGTATTGTTCTTTGTTTTTGTTGTGTTAGCAGTAGTGATGTCGGTCAGATTTGGCTATGGAATATGAAATTATCCATATTTTCTCACAACATGTTAGCCTTACCCTCAGGTGTACATGAACTACAGGTTATACACTTCTGTTTAAGATACAAAAAAGGGGGAAAATATTGGTTAGCATATTGATTATGAGAAGCAGGTAGTTATTGGTTATCATTATCGGTTAAAAAATCTATAGTGCGCATCCCTGTTTATAGAGCACGAGTGGAAGTCTCACAAAACACATGTAAATTTAGGCTGCAGTTCTTCCCGTTGTCATCTCTGTTTTAGGAATGAACAGATTTTAGTCCAATTGTCTCTTCATTTCCTTTCTATTCTGTCACAGTTGGAGCTGTCAGAAGTAGATCTATAACAAATCTGGAACCAGCGGGCTGTGTATGGATCAATGAAAAGATCAGCCAAAGATTAGTTGTTTGTTTTGCTGCAAATGCTTTATCCGTGCAGTGTGATTGTCCCTGAAGAGTGGCGGGGGCAGTGTCCTCCCGCCCCTTTGTGTTTTTAGAGTCAAAGCTTTCAAGCTGTTTCCATTGGTCAAAATCCACAATCCCAGTTTATTCCAAACTGAAGTCCATGACACCTCTGTGTCATGGACTGTGTTCACAGGACCCCAAAGACACTGTGGACATCATTCAAACCTTAAATAAACAATGCAGGTTAATTATCATACTAACTGTCAATACTCAAACCTCTCCCAACTAATAATGATCTCAAATCACAGATAGAGGATACAATAACTGTGCATAATTTAAATCATCCACGCCATGTGTTTCAAATGCCATAAATGTCTTTATGTTTCTAATATGTTTTGTTTTTGTTATTTTTAATACACTTGACACTGTGACAAATTGTCCTCTTGTACTTGTTACTAGAGTATGGGCTGACTGGAAGAATAACAGCTGATATTTTAATTGAATTATGACACTATGACAGGCTTTAAAACGTTAAGAAGGGATGACAATAGGCCAGCTTCAGAATCACACCATAAATGGTAAATATGAACATCATCCACATTAAGGGATACACAAGGAAGTCTAATTTATATATCTAATTTATATGTTTTCCCTCATAAACCCAGTGAAAACGAAGCTCATAATAAATCAGCAGAATGAGTCTCTGACTTTATGGCCACGCAGCCATCCAAGATGGTTCGACAGCACACACTTGGCATAATGTTTGACATAGCACACTGTCGGCAATATGTTTGAATTACCACAGATCTTGTATTGTGAGGAAAGGCATTGTGTGACTGCGGCAGGCTCCATGAATATGTATAATCACGAGGAGAAGGTGCCTCGGCCTCAGAAAGTATTTATACGACTGTGAGCGTGGCCCTTCCATCACAGTTTCATATCACAGCGACAGAACGTAAGTAGAGGAACCAATATGAAAATCTGTGTTAGGTGAAGAATGAGCCTTGTCATTACTTGTGGCTGTGACATTCGTCAGGTGCTGTGGTGGGATGCATTTGTCCAAAAGTAGTTTGTAACTCGCCTGGTCTGCAGGTGCCATGTAAGACTTACTGCTTGTAACAGGCAGAGGCAGGAGCAGTCAGCGCCTGCTTGAGATTAATTTCTTCTTAATAGATGGCCCCTAAATAAATTAAAGACAGATTACAGCCTAATTTGTGTATAACCTATGGCCCTGGAATATACATAATTGCTGGGATTAATCAATGTCTATTCCTTAAGTGCACCGTGTCTCTGTAAGCAGTCTTCTGCAAGGTTGACTTTTAACCCACTCAGCAACCATTTGATCAATTGCTAGTTAGTATAGAGAAATTATTTACTGTGATTGGGAAAAGGTACTGTACATCATATGGGTAATGCATAATGGTTCTGAAGGTTCCCTTTTGGCATGTGCATGAGACATACCAGACTTTCAGCTAACTCCAGTGTAAACCCATCTTCTACAAAGACAAGATAAAAGCAAGAAAGGCTGTGTAGGGAGGCAGGGTGGGGTGGATGGATTAAACAAACATAGGACTTTCACCCAAGAGACTGCTGTTAGTGTCAGTGTGAAACCAGAAGGCGACATTAATCACAAAAGGTTCAATAAATGCTTCTAACAGACAAACACACAAAAAACAAAAGCAGTTATAAGTCCTTATCATAATCTACAGATTGATAATATCAACAAAAACATTCCTAAAGGTCCAGATACTCTAAATCCAGGAAAATATTTAGTCCAAACACATCTATAAATATCCATGAACTGCTGTTGCATACTTTCCGATGTTCATATTTCTCCTCTTACTTTAATTTGTATGTCAGGATGGCAACACCTCAATACCATAATGGTGGCTAAACTCCAGGCACCACCCCACACCCCACAGCCATCAAAGGCCTGTGTAAAAAGGAAGGGCCTGCCTCACTTCTCTGGTTACAAAGCCAATCAGTAGCAAGCAGATGGTATGATAACTACAAAGAATCGGCTTTTAGAGCCGGCTCGTTTGCGAACGGCACATCACTAGTATCGTGGTTTATGTATTGTGATGATATAGTGTCTCGGGGCCTCTGGTGATTCCCACCCCTCGTGTTTATGATATTTTGAGCAGGCATTGGGGAAGCCAAATATTAACCACGCTTTTTCATATAATTTCAAGTATATGCAAATATTTGTAGATGTGTTCAGCATGTGTCAAAGTCAAATATTCTAAATTTCTAAATTGCACATGCAGTTTCTACTGAAAGGTGGTATATCAGTGCAGGCGATCTCGGTGTTAATGCAGTTTATATACAGTGAATTAAAATACCGTATGCTGTATTTATACAGAATTGACTTGCCTTACAAACAATGGCATACTCATGAGGTATTTCAAATGTAATGAGTAGTGGGTATTTCCAGATGATATTTCACGTACAGTCAGTGTGACAGCACTGTGGATGTCACCTTCTCTTGACTTGTTTTCCTTTAAGTGTAAGTAAAAGTGATTAAGAAATACAAAAAGACCGGTTTTAGACTTTTAAGATTCACTCCTAGTATTTCTTCGTGTCTCTCTTTCTCTCCCAGCCTCCCTGCCTCTATTTCTATCTGTTTGTCTCTTTAATATCCCAGTCACTCATTTCTGGATGGCTGGGACATGCTTTTCAGTTCAACAGCTGCAAATGGCTTTTCCAAAGACCACCGTCCGGAACAGAATTATCATTATCAGCAGACACATAATGCAAAGTTGTTTTTGTCATTTGGCACTTTGTTGTTGCTGTGGGTCGCATTCTGATTATGGTACACCGCCACTCTCTGCCGCCCTCCACTTATTTGATGTGTCATAATGTTGATGTACGCCGAGTGTACAAAATGTTGGGGCTCATATTATTTTGTTGAGAATGGGAGGTATAATTTTCTTCTACAACAGGCATGAAAATAGGATGTTAACAAAGGTGAGGACACGGTGTAAAGAAAACGGTTTAAAACCTCGAGCAAAACAAAACATGGATTCCTTCAAAAAAGTGTTTTATGAGTGAGCTCATCCATGTCTTGTTGTCTCTGCATGCATGGCTTGTTTTTCTATTGTCTTTTTATTCAAAAATCAAAACAAATATTAACTCTAACAGAGCATCTTTCAAGCGAGAATAGCCTCAATATACTCTCCCCTGAAGATTATCTAGTTTCAAGCTTTTTCGTCCACGTCCAGCAAGCTATTCTGTGTAGCACATATGATTTTGTAGATTGAGTGGTATTGAGTGGTAAGCCGAGATCTCAGAATGATTTCACTCTCTCCTTATCATAGCAGACAAAGAAATTAAATATTGATTCCTGGTGTGGCACCACAGGCTGAAATTATCCATTCTCTCTGCTCTCTCTCTCTCTTTCCCCCCTGCTCACTTGTTATTCTCTCAGTCCTCCCCTTGCATCCCCCCTTTTTCTTTACACCTCACTCTTTTATTATTCCCTCTCTAAAGGACTCTACTTTCATTTTAACTGTCTCTGTTTCTCTTTTCCCCCTCCGCCGCTCTCTTTTAATGCACTGTGTCTGGTTGTAGGAGAGGAAAAAGAGAGAAGAGGTACATGGCCTGACTTTAAATCTTCTCTCCAGCAGATGGAATGATAGTCTATCTCTCTATACAACCTACTTTGTGACTTGAGTTGAGGTATTTTTCTCTTTCCCACAATTTCTTTATTGCTGGAAATCAAAGACTGCACAGGCCTTTAAAGTGTTGAGTAAACGCTATAACCTTAGGTCACCTACATTCTTTCAGAACCAGTTATAAATTTTCTAAAATCTTAGATTGGTGAAAAGAAGGGTGAGAAGTTAAGCCGATAACTGCTAGATGCAAATAGCAAATTATGTTCTCACGAATGGTAGAGAGATCTTTGGATATTGAACATTTTCCACCCATTACTTTTGAGATTCTTGCAGTTTATGGCACAAATGTCTGTCACTGTTAATTATTATTAAGTCCCTGCATGTAAACATATTCCATGATGATGTCACACAGAAATTTGTCTATGTATTCCTTCCACCATGTACTGCATTTAATCTGCAGTCTCATGGCAGGAGCCACTTCAGCTAGGCCAACATGAAGGAGCAATAGTCCTTCTTGAAGTCTGATTTTCTGATTCTATTTATATGTGTGTTTTTACAGACTCACTTTAGCTGCTTGTATCTGCAGACTCATTCTTTTAGTCATTACCTGCAGCTCATGAACATATAGGCCAACGCTGGAATGTATATCCACCGCTAAATTGAGCGATCTGTCTTTAGGTTCTTTACTACAGCAATCCAATACTGGATGCATTACTAAATGTAGATATGGAGGAAAAGATTGCATTCGATGTACAGCCCCGTTTTTCCTACATGGCACATTTCTGCTGTGGCTCACATGTACAGAGGGAGAGAGCTGTATATTAATCACTAATTTGGGTCTTTGAATAGCCTCATCTATAGTGACTAGCGCAGTATTGTTTATCCTAACCAGTGACCCTGGTAGAAACTACTATAAATTGTTTTAACTTGCTCACTCATGGATACAGGGGGGACAGTCAGTGCTTGTTCTATGGCATACTTGCTCGCAAATTGGATTGCTCAGTGGTGGTATGCCTTTTCTAATCACAGGCATTCATGCAAATCAAGTTCAAATGAAGTTCATCCAATATCTTGGTTCAGCAGCAACGTTTTAGTAGAACACGCAACGGGCGAATACAGAGGTGAGGACATGCAGTTGTAGCTTGTGTTCAGCCAGTTACTGAGTCTGAACAGTGGGTGGATGGTAGACATAATAAAAGCAACAGCTGTACAGTGTAATCCAATATGTATATATATATATATATATATATATATATATATATATATATATCCAGTATGAAATCCAATGCAACAGTATTGTGGCTTAAAAATGATCGGAGTTTAATCAACACCTCTCACACACAGTCTCAACTAAGCATTGAACATGAAACACTTAGAACAGTAATCTTATTCACTAGTCTTGCAGTAAAATTGCAGTAAATTGTACAATTTGAGCCGCACAAGTGTAGACTGGAGTCAAATGACATCCACTTGAGTCAAATTCAACTCTCAAATCTGGTGATTTATGACACAATTAGATTATTTGAATTTACTTGAAACCTGTAAGGGCCACATGGTACGATGGGTAAATATGACATAATGTTAGAAATTTGAAATATTATATTGCCTTTCAGAGCAAATCATTTTATGATTTTAGTGCTCATTTTACTCTGCACAGTTTCACTCAGTCACTAAAAGCTGCTGAGCAGAAGTGATGATGGTGCCTCTCTCAGTATCTGCTGGCATTAGATGAGGTCATTCAAAAATAATCATACAACAGCAGATTGTGTCCTGGCAGGAGCAAATGAAGAGCATCCACCCACACTTTGAGCTCTGACACAGCCACACATGTGCATGCAATCACAGGTGTTTACTGTGTTAGAGTGGTCACCACAAGTATTACCTTTATACTGTTTTCTGGTATTTATAGGCTTGTGGGAACCATGGCTACCAAACATTTTCTCCATACAGACTGAATTATATGCTATGGTATGTTGCATGCCCATTATTTATTGATCATGTGCATTTTGATAATAAAGTAGATCAATAATCTTGTACCAACCTTGTGCTGAAATGAAGTAATAGAGGGATTCACATTAATCTCACTTTGATTTCAAAACTGTAATATATCATGCAGTGAAAAAGTAAATGTTCATAGGTTATGGTTGACCAGCCCGTTCTATCTCCCAACGCGTGCAGCAGTATGATACACACTGGGTGGCAGCTATTTATTATTACTTATTACTACTTATTTTAAAAAGACACAATGCATGTAAAAAGCGTCACTCAAGATGCTGTAAATGTATGTCCAAAACTGATGCAGGAGGATAAGTAGTGTGTAACATTTTGACTTGTGGGCAGTATTTGACAGGTTGGCATGAGAATGGGTTGGGTTGACTCAGCTGGACATCGCATCAGATTAACCTTGATTTTTCTTGACCTTAATTTAACTCAGCTCAGTGTGCCCACATATGTATAAAATGAACTGTATAGGTGTTGGAGGCAGGGCTTCATTTCTCTGAAAGTTTCTCAGCCAAAACAGTTTGATTTCCTGGGTATATCCGGACCTTCCGCATTATTGGGCCAGTAGAGCAAGTGCACTATGAACTTTTGCGAGCCAAACAGCTGTCTTCCAGTTTAGCCCTCTCCTAACCTGAATTGGGATAAAGTTATACAATAGTGTAACTCTTTCACCCTTCTAAAACAGGGGCGACTGCTCTGAGACAACAAGGGAGGGTGAACTTCCCCTAAAATTTCATAGAATAAATGGTCAAATATGCACTATTGAATTTACATTTGACAGCACTTTGGAAATACACACCGGCATCGTCACATTTCGAGCTCAGTCCCATGCGAATATTTGCGAGTGGAGTTCCTTATTTCCATAAGCCGTATAGCTCATTTTCACCGTTAAACCCGTCTGAAAATCTTTGAGGTGTGTTTTGCTGTGGTTCTATGAGTGTGGTTGAAAAACGGCTTCAATTAAATGTTCCTTTTATAAGTTACTGCCTCGCTACAGTATGAAAAATTTTATGATGTAAACTTAAACTGAGCTTCCCCTGTTTGAAAGACCAAAATGGGTTGAATGGATCAAATCCCAATCACAAGATTAGTATTTTTGTGGGGGTTGTGACGTTTAAAAAACATGCATCCATTGATTTACAGAGGTCCCTCCCACAGTGATAGTCTATGGTAAAAAAGTTTTTGTGGACCCAACATTCTGTGATGGACCCGGAAGTTGAAATTCTACTGTTTTGCCACTACACAAATTGGTTTCAAAGCCCAGAGCAGTTCCTGGGGGCCTTGCTCTGTGATTACTCATCTGTACCTCATTTGTCATCAGTATTCTACGTCAAAGTGATATTAGCACGAGATGTTGTTCTGCCATTGAATTTTGGTCACCTAATGTCACAACGTAAACAGCCAAACACTCATTGTTGAAATGCCAATGTGTTTAGTTTGTGTCTTTTTAACCGACAGGCATGAATATTTGTGCATGTGATAGTTCAAGGTGGTCCAGTAGGGCACACTTAAAACTGCGCCAGTGTTGTCAAATTAGTTGAGTTTGTTTGACTCAAGAGTCCAGAGACAGATGCTTGCTACTTTCCCCTGAAGTCTTCCCCTGACTGTCCCCTGTCACCAGTCCTGCCTGGAGTAATCTGTAGTTCTCTCTGCTTGGCATAGCGCCAGCTCTCTGAGTTGACAGCTACGTTCAGAGAGTGAAAGTAAGCAGTATGCTCAGTTGACCTAACAGCGACCAGGCCTCAACAGGTAACTAATTCAAATGCTCAACTTCCTCTGCACTGTGTTGGCTTGCCCAGTCTTGTTTTTCTCCATTCTTATTGTTGTCAGTGCTGTTGTCAAAGCTCAGTATTCAATGCTGTTTCATAGGCACTTCACCCAGGGAGCATTTATCAGTCAAACAGCGTTCCCTGCGTTGTAACATATTTTGCCATTTTTATGATGATGAAGTTTGAATTTTTGTTGCTTTATCTTTCTCTGTGGAGCCATAATAGCTATGAATGCTATAAGGCTAATGACACAGTATATTCCTCTAAATTAACCAGAAATCACTGTGAGTGTGTGGATTTAAACACTATGGGTTTCACATACAGCTCTTTGCTTGAGTTCCACACTAATAGACTGCTAAATTAAATAATATATATGTATAAAAAGAAAGCTGCATACACCAAACAATATTGTGATAAGTCTGTCCTCTGTGTGCAACTTCCCGATTATGAATCTCAATCAACTTTTAAATTGTGCACACATGAACAAGCATTTATTCCCACCCTGTTAACTTCCACAATTAGCCATAAGTGGGTAATGAAATGCCCTTCATGAATATTGATATGCATGTAAATGTTTTTGTCGTTCCAGTTTTTTTTTGTTTTTGTTTTTTTTTCTGGTTTGAGTAAATGGAAACGTGAGATTAGAATGAGGTACATCATGACAGGTTGAGGCAAGGTTAAAGGTATTATTTACTGACCTTTACTCAGTTACAGTGGGAACAATTCACAGTGGCAGTTAATGTTCGGAGAGCAACAGCCTTTAGAAAAACTAAAATAGAAAAGGTTGGCAACAGTGTCAGTGACAGTGGCAGGGATGATTGGACACCAGAGCTCTCTCCCCTTGACAGACCTTGATAAAAGGAAACTCTAATTAAATGCAATGTGACAGAAGAACATGGTGACTTCGGGCAGGCTCAGCAGATGTGGGCAGTTGAGATAAGCCTCTAATTGATTGACGGTTGCATTCTGTTTCCTTCCACTAACCACTCTGGTCCCAACAATTTCTGTACAGCAGTCCTGTTGTTTTTTCAATTAGGAATAACAACAGAGAAGGGCAAACCCAGGTGACAGGCTACATGTTAGCTGTGGAGAACTCTGACAAAAGCTTGAATTGTGCAATTAGCCGCCTGCCAAATGTTAATCACGGCCTCATCTCATCCCTCCCTTCCTGAGCAATATACTGTATTTAGCACAATTAAGGCTCGTCCTTGACAATTCAGCATTCAGACTACTTGGAACAATTTTAATTTCTGAAATGAAGCTTTTGGTCAGCCCTCTCTCCCTCACTGGCACAACACAATCATAGCGTAGAGATACATAAGCCAAGTTGCACATACAAATGTGCCTTTCGTGGGAGTCACCGTGGGTCATTAATTATAGTTAATATTTGAATTACAGTTTGGTTAGCATGCATTCGATGATGGCAGATGTCTCTAAAAAATATTATTACTAGAAGGATCCTTAATGACTAAAGGTTTCAGCAAGGGCATGCAAATTCCCACATCAAGTTTGCATGTTCATTAATCACACCGTATGTGTTAAAAGCTGTGTAAATATTTTTCAAGCCCCAGTTTGTACCTTCTAGCGTTTATAAATGCAGTCACCATTATTTACTGTGAATATTACACGTTTCCAAGGAAGAAAAGGATATCTCTATTCACAAAATGGTGTTAATACAAAATGCTCTTATGGTCATTGTTTGTATTTGACAGATTATATAGTAAACCAACATTGCATTCTGAAAATACATTATGTCAGAGAGTGGAACAAGCAGCAAAGACAAATGAGGGAGTCGTTTTATGCTCTGTTTTCCAGCATGTCCTGTTACCAGTTTTAATACAGTATATCCTAGTGTTTCTATGGGTGAGTATAGCCAGCGTTATAGTGGTATATGTAGCCCAGCATGTTTTACTGATTTGGAGCATCATTTTTGGACACTGGCCCTCATTTATTAATCAAATGTACAAACCAGCGCATCTCCGAGTGCAGAAATCATCTTACGATATAGGGTTTAGGTGTGATTCATGAAATATTCTTAACTAGCCAGTCACAGCGTAAAAATGATCTTGGGTCATAAATGTGGCGGCTGAAAACAACTGTCATTTAGATTTTAAGACATGGAGAGACATAAGACTGCCAAGAGGAGAAACTTGTCTGAGATAGAAATGGAAACACTGGTGTCCAAGGTCCAATGTAACAAAGTGGTTCTATTTGTCAGCGTGAAAAGTGACATCAAAGGAGGTCAGAAAAAACGCAGTATGCAAAGACATCGCTGCAGTCAAAAGCATTCTAGTGGACAATAGAACTAATTTATACATCCATGATATGTGCTGACATTAACAGCAACATGCAATTCATGCAATTTAAAACAAACAAACAAACAAACAACTGCAGTATATAATATGCTGACTATGGATAAGATTATCCTGTACAACCCCAATTCAAACAATCCAAACTTTCCCTTAAAGTAGGCTACCATACGTGAGTAAATGGTCACTTACATTCCACCAGCGCAATTAAGTCTGTGTGCACAGCAGGAAACACAAAGTTATCGGCCTTATTGATTAAAAACCTGCGAGCATTCTATCTCTCCACTTCTCCAGTTGTTGGCGCTACTCCTTCTCTTCCCTCTACCTGAGCACAAAGTCCCCATCCTACCCCGCAGCAGCAGAGGGGTCTCTTACCAGCTCGTGGTCTCCTCTGGCAGCCTGCTCCACTTCTCCTCCCTAGTCCTCAGCACACAGCCTACTCATGATGCTACAGCTGCCTGATTTGAGTATTTACAAAATGCAGATAAAGGCTATTTTGTTTTATGCTACAGTTTGCTGATCATAGCTGTGCACGGGAAATCTTTGTGTCTTCCTGGGCCCAATATGGTTCATGGTAGCCTTCCTTGCAAATATACAATATTGTAATTTGTATGATATATTAAAATATTAAAAAGAAGAATTAATCTTATGTCTTGTGAGGCCCATCAAAGCCCCAGGGCGTACGCCACAGTAAGCATTTGCATTAAAGCACAATTAATAAAGAGTCAGTTCAACATGAACCATGGGTTGGTATTTCAGGCAGTTGTAGCAAAGTTTTAAAAATCAATTAATGACCTAACATTGCAAGACAAAGGCCGAGTTTTATGAAGAACTCATCTAATTCATTAACATGGCAGAAACCCCCTTACCTCTGTGCCTTTTTATTCTAATAAACCCTGTCTCTGTCTTTGTTCTCTCTCCACCAGTGAATTTTTCTCACCCTGCTTTGTTGTTCTTTCTCTTCACCTTTTGTCTTCTCTGTTAGAGACAGTTGCTGAGTTGCATTCGTGGCGGGAACTGCCCGGGACCCAACGTCAGCTCGCTGCAGTTGCCTGGAGATGTGAATTTCTTCGCCAACCAGCTGGCTGTGCCCACCATGGAATTTGCCTTCGAGCAGACCAAAGCAGAGGAGGTACCTAAGCCAAAACACCACATCTTTTTTTTTTTTTTTTTTTACTTCCCTTGTTCTTGTTTTGCCGACTGATGGCCTTCTCTTTTCAGACAACACCTCCAATTGCTTTACTCAAGTTTCATGCTATTATGTATGATCACTGCAGAGCAGAGGAGCTGCTCTAATACATGCAAGACACAGTCACGTATTGTTTCTCAGATGTGAACAGACTTATTTGCATAAACTGCTGGGTTTGTCATAGCCCACCACTTGTTTATCTTGGGCTCTTAATTAGAAGCAAGACTCTTTCTAAGTGAAGATGCACACACCTGTCAGTTGTCTATGTGGATCATATGTTAAAGAAAAGTGGCATCTTTAAAGAATTGACATCTACAGTATGTTACCACAGCGACATATCCAGTTCTGACACTTGGGGAATGGATGTGATAATGACCATCTGCAGCCTATAAGACTAATATTATTATTTAGACAGGATGAGATATTTTTAGGTCATTTACAGACTCAGCTTGACTCACTCCAATATGGATTATTTCTCTATACAAGCAACACATACACATCAGAGCTTACAAATTATGCATGCCCCATTTACTTCCATTAAAAATGCAGTATTGATGTTTGTTGTACTGCCTTGGGGTGGAAACATAGAGATTTAGCCCCAGCTAAGTCGGCCCACTCAATTTTGGAACTTCTGGCTCGGACGGCAACTTTGAGCTTAATTAGTGCAAGAGATCTTCATGATGTTTATCTGCCCTCGAGGCATCTTGCAACCTGAAAATAATAGGTAGTGGAGGGTGAAATCCAAAGCACCGGCTTTAGGAGGAAAATGAAAACCCTAATTGAATTGAGAACGGTCTGATACATAAATGTGCTTGGCTCTGTTAGGGCAAAGACCAGTATGCATTTATTAGCATTAGCTTAATATCATTTATACTGAACGGCAGGGTTAAAAATGAGTGGGTAGTATTTCCTGTATTACTTCATTTCTTTACTGAGACATTATGAAAGCTGAGTGAGTAAGAGTAAAGTTTCTATATTGCCCTCATTCCTTCCTATTTTAACAGGCCCAATCTGGCCATCAGAAAAGTTTAGTAATTTTCCTGATGGGCTTGTCTTGTGAGGGCAGCCCCCCCCCCCCCCCCCCCCCAACCTCCAGCATTTTATACCCTTTGTTAAAGATTTTAGGGGGACTTGGTGGTATCTGGCGGTTTGGATTGGAGATTTCAACCAGCTGAAACTTCTCACAGACAGAGGGCCACTATCCCAGCATCTGCTAATGTGTGCTCACTTATTTACTCTAATAAATTAATGTACGCTCCCCTTATTTCTGATCCAGATGTTCCAAAGGGTTTGAACCGGGAGCAGAATTAGCCACAGAGGTGCTCTCCGGGAAAAAATTTACCCGTTAATTTAAACCAGTAAAAGCACTAGGCTACTGTAGAAACATGGAGGTGCAACATGGTGAGCTCCATGGACAAGGACCTGCTCCCTATACAGATACAGACAACTCGTTCTAATGTAACAAAAACACTACGATTATTTTCTTTCCATCAGACACTAAAAAACATACCTACTATATTATGTTATATTTCTGCCAATATATCCCCCTAAATCCAATACACAGGCGACTCATTGGCTCCCTGTGGGCAACCAGGCACAGTGCTGGATACCCTTGCTATAGGGCATAAGATATTTGATAGCCAGTGCAGCAACATAAATGAGTTGTTTAATACCTAGTGTAAATGCAGTGTGCTTTGTGTGACTTTGTAGTGTGAATATAGTGTACTCTGGTGTGTTGAGTCTGCTGGGTTAAATGTAGTTCTGTGGCTTTGTTTTTATCATGCCTCTGCACTGGCAACAGCCGTAGCCGGAGGTTTTATGATTTCAAGTTGTCCATTTGTCCCATTTATGTCTGCTTGAACTTTACAATGAACTGATTAGATTTTGGTGATTGTAGGTTGCAAGTCAGTGTCACTGTGACCACTTTGACCATTGTCCATTTTGGGGGCAGCAGTCCAAGCAAAGCACCCCAGACATCCCTCTCCACACCCGAGCAAGCGTCTGGTGGCCGGGCCTTGGGCCATGGGGCCTGGTCGAGCTCAGTCCAAATAAGTAACATGGAGCTGCCGCCCTCTGGGTCCACCAACTGCGGGAACAGGAATCAGGGTCGGGTACATTGTATGCGGGGTGGCAGGCAGGGGCGGGGCCCTGGATGTGCTGATCCCTGGCATCATCTCATTCTCGTGAATGCAATATCTCAAGAACACCTTAAAGAAATTTCTTCAAATTTGGCACAAATGTCTGCTTAGGCTCAAAAATGAGCTGGCTAGAATTTGGTTTTACAAGGTCAAGGTCACTGTAACTGTGTCTCTTTCTCGTGAAGGCAATATGTCAAGAAAGACATTTCCTCAAATCTCCACTTAGACTCAAGAATTAACTGATTAGAATATTTTTTAGTGGTAGGTCAAGGGTTAAAGTCACTGTGATCTCATAAATCTTTTTGTCATAACTAAAGAATTTACATGCAAATTGTGACAAAATTCTAACATCTAATAGGATAAAATGATAAAGTGATGACATATTACATCCAAAAGATCAAAGGTCAACTTCACTGTGACATCATAATGTTCTGCAAATACACTTTTTTTGGCCATTACTCAGTATCATATCTCAGGAACAGAAGGGGAGACATTTGGTCGGTACTGAATTGGTGACACTAATCTTCGGAGTCCACCTTGAAACTGTGCTGATTGTATAGATCTTTTGTGCTGTCAGAGTTAATGTGTGAGGCATTCATGTTTCCACAGACATTAATGTAAACTCTAACTGCAACTTTACTGGTGCGTAGAGCCATACAACCGTGAGGCAGAATGTCTAATTTTCTTCATTTTGTTACTGATGAAGGACACTGAAATAAAACATTCATCTCAAAGAGACATGTAATTCAAAGAGTAACAGATTTATCTACAAGCTACTTTTCATCTGCAGGATGTCTGCCTGAATGCCATCTTCTGGTGACTCTTAATAGGTCGGAACACCTGTGGAGTGCTCCTGTCAGCACAGATAAGAGTCATTTCCTAAGTTAAAAAAGTTGATCTTTTTTTCCCCCAAGCCCTAAAAGTAGGACCAAACATGCATCACTCTGAGAATTTCTGGCCAGTTTGACAGATTTTCTTCTCTCAGACACTTGGTGAATTTGGGCCAGGTATGTATCTTAGATGATGAACTCAACTGTGTGGAGAAAGGTCAAACTTCCTGTACGCGTAGAGCAAGTGACCTGCATGTATTGTCACATTAATAGAACTTCCCTCCCTAACAACAGTCTCCCCTACTCTTGGGCTACTTAATGACATGAAGTTACATTGTCACAATGTAGAGACAGTTATGTACCAGACGTGTCTAGCAATGTATCACTGCGCTGAAATAGTCGTGTTGTTTTTATAATTTGACAGCCTTCTTGGGTGAATTCTGTTGCTACAGTGGTTTGTAGCAAGTGCACTGTGTGGGCTGAGAAGAAAGTTTTGAAAGGCAGATGTCTTCGCACTCAGCAACATAATCATTAACAAAACTTCTTTTGTCAGTTGGTATTGTTTAGGTCGGAACAAATGCCACAAATGAAGCTCAAAATGCCAACAACACTGTCAGTTTGTGAAATGTTTAGCCCAATTTCCCCTCAGTTATTTTTAACAGTTGTATCTGTCACTTTCTTAACAGTCATACACTGTATTAGTCATATCTCTCATTTTCTCTCCCACACACTGAACACAGATTGTGGCCTGCTCTTTGGTTTTCCCACCATAACACATTATCACTGTTGTCATGGTGAATGGCTCTTACTTTAAGGAGGAGGCTGTAGAGTTGTGATACTGATATCCAAATTCTCTCAAGAAGAAACCTAAGTAGATTTACTCAAGAAGTGTATTAAAGTAAAATGCTGTAGTACTTGTATTTTGCCCAAGTACATCCATTTCAGGTTACTATAATTACCAGTCAATTATCAGGTTAAGATTTTACATAGACATACGATAAGCTTATCGAGTAAAACACATGATTAAACCAGGGTTTCCCAGTGCTGGCTTCTGACACCTTACAATGGACTGTGTCAGGCATCTTTCGGTTGCATAGTAAACAACATCATTGTTCTACGTAGACTTCTGGTCCAGCCACTACTGCATGAAAACAGCATATGAAACACAGAACTTCAGTCTGAATCTTTTTTCTTTTTTTGTTGTGTGCAAATCTACCATTACTACATTATGAAATCAAGCTTGTGCCTTTGTCAAAGGAAACAACCAACCACTCAGCAGCAAGGGCCTTCAGCTAATTTTCCACTATGTATATTTCAGTTAAGGAGGACTAAGGTTAAGCGTTTCATACCTCTGAATATCCAATCAGCCGCAGTGTGAAGTCGCATTCCGACCCTCTGGGGCGATATCAGCCTGGCTGGAAATCGCCCTGATCACTCTCATAGACTTTCATGTAAAAGGCTTTTTTTTTCTAAATGCAGGCACTCCAATGCAATCTCTGTGGGTTCCAGGAGGGCTTGCCCCAACGTGTTTTCGTCATGTGTAAACCACCAAGTATCATTCATGTGCTCCTCGGATGGTCCGATTTTCCATGTCAGGAAGTCTTTCTTACTTCATTGTGTGTTCATGAGCGTTTAAGTCATAATGTGGAGACAACATGGACATTACAAAGAAGATGAGTTGTATTTTATCGCTCAAAATGTTTAAAAAACACGTCGTCAACCGTTTCCACTGAAATATTGCTTTACGGTCGGAAACTCATTTTTCCGATTATTTCGACATCACATGAGGCAGCGCCGCTGCGCAGCGGTCACCCCTGTTCTTCTCTATGGATTATCTCCATGGCTGTTAGCGAGAAGCCACTCACATGAAAGACCAAGCACTTGTCGGTAGGCCAACGTTTTCACAGCAAAAAAAAAAAAAGACTAAAGACACTAAAATTATGTATAACAAAGTTTTCATACAGCTTTGCACACACATTACTCATTACTGAATTACTCGCAAATACAGGATCGCACCAAAATGCCACGCATATCACATGAAAGCGCAGGAGCAGAGCTTTCCAATGATACCACATGCATCATTGTGCTGTCATCCCATCATGCTATAAATACGGATCAATTGTCTACAAACCTGACAATTTTTTTTACAATCCATTATCCAGATCTTGTTATCAGTCACTTCATATAGTGAGTTCATATATAACAAACTGAAAAACAACAACAAAAAAAATGTTAAGGTCAGGAAAGAGCAGCACGGACCACAGAGAAGTAAGTCAGCATCATATCGACAAGAAAACGTCCAGAATTTTTTTTTACTGCAAACAAAGTGGCAAATATTATCTTGGAGGACATCATTGCACTTGGTTGACTATTTTTCTATAATCTCAGATGTAAATATTGCAGGCTTCTTTCAGATAAAACACATTTTTGACTTGTGAATGAGTCAATGGAATTTCTTGCAATAATGAAAAAATATGGCAATCATGTCCGCCTGGCACAAACCACATGTTTTGGACAGCTGTGAAGTGACAGAATGTCCCAGCATCATGGTTCTTATATTGCCAGATGCCAGAGAGTCTCCCCTCTTCATATATGGCAGAATATGTCATTTTCCAACTTGCTATGGTGAGAGACATGTAAAAATGTAAGAATTTAGTAACAGATTTGGGTTTTTTTTCATTGATATAAAAATGAATATAAAATACAGACACATAGAAGGACATGAAATGATGGCAAATCCGGTTAGCCCAGATTGTGAAAAAAACAAGATATAGCATGTGTATGTAGCCTTTATAATGACTGTGATATGAGCTGAAAAGTAAAGGCAGTAAAAATACCCCCCAAAAGGCCTAGGGCCCAAAGGGTTAAAGAGTTGATTTAGCTTCGAAAGTAGGAGAATTTTCTCAGTGCGTAAGGGAAAACTTCATCCCTCACTTTATTACAAACATTCATCAATACCTTACTTATTTTTTTGATTAATGGTAAAACAGGTCTCTGTTCACATACAAAGGTATTTGTTTGGGCAAACTGATGAAAAGTAGTCTGTTGATGACCACAGTGGATTGTTCAGTCATTGTAGGGCCAAATTAATTCAAATTTATCCATTGAACGGGTCACCTCAGCCATCATCACAACAATTGCCCCCCCTGAGAAATTTGGCAGGAGCCGCCACTGTACCCATATGTAGAGTACGTACCTATTTGAATCAAAACCACAATATTTTTCTGAAGTATTTTTCCCCCTAAACCTAACCAAATACTTATGGTGCATAAAAAACCTAACCTTCGTAACATTTATCATGTGTTTCAAACTGTGGCCATTCCAGCATGTGATTTTAATGCATTACGTGCCACCTTTACGTAATAAGATATTGGAGTTTGTGGTCATTTCATGAATTTCTGTGTGATCAGTTTGTTCAGATGTCTAATAAATATCAGCAGTTCCATCAACAAAGCATTCCCCTTCTACACTTCTCAGTGAATTTCATTTAAATGTCTGTTTAAGGGGTCAAAAAAATATCCATTATTTCACAAAAAGAAAAGTTTAAATAAAAATGAAATATCAATGAGGTTTGTGTCACGGAACTTTCTTCTTTCCTCCCTGAGTAATCATGTCACCCCTCAGAATTTCTCGTGACCCCAGTCCAGTGGTTCCCAACCTAGAGGTCTTCTCATGATTCATAACGAAGTTAAAAGTAGCTTCACATCTAGCTATAACAGTAAAATGCTACTTACACAGTGAGGCATCGTATCTCCCTTTGAATACTTCATCCACCAAGGCATTTGGGTTTCCCATGATCACATCGGTCATGGAGGTTATGTAGATGGAGCAGGCTGAGAGAAAATTGACTACATCATAAAGGTTAAGTGGCTACAACAGTTCCAAAAGAACCTCCCGGGTGCCAAATGTACAAACAGCAAACACACATGAAAATGGCACATGTTAAAGCAGTATTTTATAAAGAGAAACATGATCAGAATATGCACACCTCATAGGTACCTCAGTCCAGGCATACACACAGTTTTTCTACAAAGAGCCAAGTGAGACCCAACCTATTATGCAATGTCATCATTATAGTCAATTTTACTGAGTTTATTTCAGGCTGCACATCTAACAGTTTACAGCTTATAGGGTCTTTGTGTTGTTTGATAGACTTGAGACGGAAGCGTGTCTTGGTGTAGAAAAGGTGCACTTTTAGCCTGTGGCAGATAGTAAGCAATGACTTTCCTGCCCTGATTTTGCAGTAGAAGGCAGTTCATCCCACCACTCTGGGGCCAAAACAAAGCCTTGACTTAGATGACTGATAAAAGGGTCCATATTTTGGCCCTTCATTCAGAGAAAAAAGTTTAATGGTTGCACCAGAGTAGAGTGGGCCTTGTCCATCGTCACTTTTTGCCGCCCTGAGTCAAGCCACGCCGAGCTGCACCAGCGATGGACCTTCTCCAGAGTAGGTCCAAAAGCTGGGCTTAAGGCAAGTCTACTGATACCGATGGGAGGAAGAGTAAAAGCAGAAACAGCTACAGTGAGATGATGATGGAGAGCTGCAGACACAGGCTCTTACTGCACCTCTGCACACAGCTCACCTCCAACAGGTAATCTTCTTTAACCTGCCCCACTGTGTGATGGATGAAAAAAACATGCAACAGAAATATATAAGTAATCACTTAAGACAAGCCTTCATCAGTTAAAGACACACCTTCAAGTGGGTAGTCCTGTTTCATGAAAATGCAAATCCCTGCTGGGCCGGGCTGCTGGGCAACCCAAGCCAAGACAAGCCAAGAAAGCCCATGACTGTGAAAAAGGGGTAAAGGTGTAGGAGGAAGGAGGCATCTATTTCCTTTACTGCCCTGTTGGTCAATACTACTGTCTTGACCTGGATGGGAGCTGCATCAGGGAGCTAGGTTAGTGAGCGGAGAAGAGTAGTGGTGTGAACCAACTCAGTGAAGCTGAACACTAGTAGTATTTCAGAGTAGCTGCAGAGATCTGGTGGCAAATATAGGGGCTTCGGCAAGGAGGAGGTTGCAGCAGTCCATGTGGGAGACATATCTGTGTGGGCATCTGGGCCACTTCCCCAGTGAGGAAAGGGCAAACCCTGTCCTGTCCTTGTCCTGAGTCACTCACAGGTCCCTCACTGTCAGAGTTGGCATCACCTCAACATTATCTATAGTGTTGGACAGGTTTTGGTGTGGGACCCCCCCCCCCCCCAAGGAACATAGCTCAGACAGCCACTCCGAGATGTCTGCCAGGCATGCAGTGATGTGTGCATCCTCCTGAATGTGAAATGAGGGTAAAACAAGAGAAGTTGGATGTCTTCAGCATAGCAGTGGTATGAGAAGCCATGCAAGTGTAATTTGATTTATGATACTTTCTCTTGATACTTTCATGGGTGGTGCGGAGAGAGCAATAGATGCTTCTTTGGGAAAGCATCAATCCCACTCTTTTTTACTGTTAGTATCTCATGTTGTAAATTCATTCATTCATTCATTCATTCATTTCCGTAACCGCTTATCCTCTTGAGGGCTGGGGCAGGGTACACCCTGGACAGGTCACCAGACTATCACAGGGCTATGTTGTAAATTGTCACATCATTTTATAAAATGTGACATAGCACTGCACCATAATGCATTTCTGACATAAAACATTGAAACCATTGAAAAGAAATGAAAAAAAAATAAGTTTGTAAGTCTGTAAAAGAGGTCAAGGGTAAATGAACTCTGGCGTCTCCACATAAACAGCAGAAAACAGATATAACATCTCGTATGTAGGTGTATGCAGTTGTTCTGTGGCAGCCTGGTGTCATTCGCATGTAATATAATCGAGGTGAATGCAGTGAATGGCTGTGTGTAATGGTGCTGAGCCCTGGTACAGCACATCTCAGATCAGAGGCTGCAGATTTATCTATAACGTATTAACATACGTGTCCTACTGCCTTCACATGCTGTAGGGATATAATGAACTGGAGGAGAAGCTTTTCACACAGTATAAATCAGCTGTTGATGACAGATTATTGTAAGAATAACTCATATTAATTCATAGATCAATGCAGACTGATTCATCAGCTTTCCTGCTTTGCCCACATGAAAAGCGATACCTATTTAAATTCACTGCATAGAAGGGGTATTGCACTCAATATTGTAGTGTGGTTCCAGTGTCAGTCTTTGGGTGGGATGGGTGGGGTGATGGCTTTGAAGGCCTGGGGGAAGAAGCTATTAATGAGTCTGGTTGTTCTGGCTTTAAGAGAGCGGTATCTCTTTCCAGAGAGGAGGGGGGAGAATAGGGACTGTCCAGGGTGAGTGGGGTCTGTGCTGATGAGTGTAAGTGTCTTTGAGGGGGGGGGGGGCAGTGTGGTCCCGATGATCTTCTCTGCGGTCCTCACCACCCGCTGTAGGTCCTTCCTGTCCTCTGCGGTGCAGCTGGCGAACCATACTGTGCAGCAGTAGGTCAGGATGGACTCGATGGAGGCCCTGTAGAAGTTAACCAGCAGTGGGCCCGGGAGGTGGGCCTGCTTTAACTTCCTGAGGAAGTAAAGTCACTGGCCCACCAGTGACTTTACTTCACCTGGTCCGTGTGGACGGACCTACAATGGTGGTGTCGTCAGCGAACTTGAAGATGGTGTTTGTGGGGTGGATGGGGGAGCAGTCATGGGTGAAGAGGGAGAAGAGGAGGGGGCTGAGGACACACCCCTGTGGTGTTCCGGTGTTCAGGATGAGTGTGGAGGAAGTGCGATCTTCCATCCTGACGTGCTGAGGTCTGCTCCTGAGGAGGTCCAGTATCCATGCGTGCAGTGAACTGCTTAAGCTCAGGTTGCTCAGTTTCAGGACCAGTTTTTGGGGGATGACTGTGTTGAATGCGGAGCTGAAATCCACAAACAGCATCCTTACATAGGGGTTGCTCTGGTCCAGGTGAGTGAGGGCTGTGTGGAGCGCCATCATGACAGCATCGTCTGTCAACCTATTAGTTTGGTATGCAAACTGATGTTGGTCAAGGTCAACAGGGATGGCAGACTTGATGGAGGGGAGGATGAGTCTCTCGAAACACTTCGCAATGATTGGCATGAGAGCCACTGGGCGGTAGTCATTCAGACAGTTCACTGTGTTCTTCTTGGGTACAGGAATGATGGTGGCTGATTTGAGGCAGGTGGGAACCGCAGACTGTTGAAGTGAGAGGTTGAAGATGGTTGTAAATACCTCTGCTAGCTGGTCTGCGCAGGTCTTGAGGACACACCCAGGGACGCCATCTGGGCCTGACACTTTCCTCGCGTTGACTCTGCGCAGGGTGGCTCTGACCTTGTGTGGCTGCAGCTGAAGCAGCTTATTGCTCGCTGGTGGAGCAGGAAGAGTGTGTCCTACTGTGACGGTCGAACAGAGCAAAGAACTGGTTTAGTGTGTCCGAGAGGCTGCAGGCAACAAGGCTTTAACTGTGTCTCACTAAGAGCCAAAATAACCAATATTACCCATTGTGCAGTGTAAAAATCAGCAAGTCAAGTAATTTACAAAAAGCTGCAGCATAATATTTTCATCACTATTTATTTGATCCATTCATGGCTAACTGTGGGAGTGGAAATCAGATTTGTGCGTGTGCAGTCAATTTCTCATTGAGAAGGATTTATAAAACTGCACCGTGAGAGCCAAACCAGAGAGAAAAAATATGGATATGCTTGTTTCTGCTTTTGTTTGTACACAAAGACTTTTAACCTAGAGTCTGCAGGTTATACATAGGGCTCCTAAAGTGCACCTAACCTCTCACATTTTGTTGTTAATGTAAGACTATTTGAGGATCCTTTTACTAAATAAAGAAAAAAGAAAAGAATGTTCTCAGCTGTATTGAGACTGAAATCAGAGAAGGGCAAAGATTAGAGAAGACACAGGAGAGTGTACTGAACTCATTTAGGTAATCTATTGAAGCAGATACATATGGTTCCAACCACACAAGGCAACTTCTGCATCTGTGTACCAGCATTGTTCAGTATTCCAAACAGACCCCTATATGTGATCTACTGTGTGTGTAATTGTATTCATTCATCCTCATATGCCCAATAAACAGAGTTGAGGTGCTGGTAATGTGTTGGGAAACTACCAGATGTTGTGTAGCAGGAGTGTGGTTCGTTAAACATTTGTTTTCTCATTTAGCATCTGTTTTTCCTCTCACTACATGAAAGTTCTCCTCTGTGCAGTCATAACAATCCCAACACTGTCCTGTGATTATTCACCCCCTGCAATAATTTCACAAAGTTTGTTTTAGAAAGTTTGTGCGCTTGTTTTAAGATGGCTGAGGCATCACAAAGATTTTAATTTGCATTGGAGAGTGGAAGCAGATCATCGTGTTGTTTGAGAGATCAGGATGACCTACTGATTTAAACTTGTTTTGTGCAAAAACAAAAACAGGAGAAGCAAACAGTCCCAAAGTCCAGTCGACAGAAGAAAATGTTGGCATTCTACATTTCTGAAAACCAAGTATATGTTACATTTGCATGTTTCATACGTAGCAAATCAGCGTTTTCAAAGTGAGGTAGTATATGATCTGACTTTGTCATTAGGAGGATTGCAGGGGATGGTGGATAGTGTGACACCAAGCTGCAGGCCACAGTTTGAAAATGTGAAAACTTTTTTTTTTGCAACCACTCAGCTTTATAGGCACCAAACATCAGTGTTTTGAAGCCACCCCCGTGTTTTTCAAGCAGCTTTTTGTAGCATCCCAGCATTGTTTTCGCAACAGCTTTTTAGGCACCATATATGGGTGTTTTGTAGCTGCCCATCTGTATTTTTCCATCAGCTTTTGTAGCAACCTGTCAGTGTTTCTTCCAGCAGCTTTTTAGTCACCAAATGTGGGTTTCTGTAGTAACACATCTGTGTTTTTCCAGCAGTTTTGTGAAACAACCTATCAGCGTTTTCCAGTGGCTTTTTGTAGTGATGAGTTTGTCTTTTTCCAGCAACTTTTAAGTAACCCAACACGGATGGGTGTTTTGTAAACCCCTATCTGTGTTTTTCCAGCAGCTTTTTAAAAGGATCTGTTTGTGTTATTCCAGCGAGTTTAAGTCACCAAAAATAGGTGTTTTGTAGCAACTCATCAGTGTTTTCTCAGTCTGCTTTTTTCCAGTGGCTTTTTGTAGGAACCCATTCATGTTTTTCCATCGGCTTTTTAGGCACCAAATGCAGGTGTTTTGTAGTCACCCATCTATGGTTTTCTGGTAACCTTTTGTAACGACCCATCTACGTTTTTCCAGCGGCTTTTTGTACCAACCTGTTTGTGTTTTTCCAGCAGCTTTTTGTAGCAACCTGTCTGCATTTTTTCCAGCAGCTTTTTAGGCACCAGACATAGGTGTTTTGTAGCCACCCATCTATGATGTTCTGGCTACTTTTTGTAGCGACCTATCTGTGTTATTCTAGTAGCTTTTTGTGGCAGCCTGTTTGTTTTTCCAGGGGCTTTTGAGGCACCAAATGTAGGTGTTTTGTAGCAACCTGTCTGTGTTTGTCAAGCAGGGACAGCGCTTAAAACAGCGGCTGTTTTTACCAAGACATTGCTAATGCTTTAGCAGAGACTGTGTTCCCCAAACCAGTATTTTAAGCCAAAGCATGATCTTTTCCTTGCCATAACCAAGTGGTTTTGTGTCTATACCTCACCACACATAAACCACTGTTACTGAAATGTACAGTTTCAACCTATCTGTTACATTATAATGTACAAATGCAACGTAGCAGTGGTTTGCAGATATGTACAATCAACATTGTTTTCTGACAATTGGGTTAAGGCCCAGTATGAAAGAACAAAATGACTAGAAGCAATTGGTCAGGAGAGCAGTATCATACCAATATCCTCATATCATTATATTTATTAATTGTGATGCAATACAGTACTCTTTAAAATGTCCTTCAGTGCATCTTTCTTTGCCACTGTGCACAGAAATCTGGAAGTAAAATTCCATCCTGTTGGTGCCAGGCGTGGGAGTTGTCTCTGACATGTGTCATCAAGCAGTTATATTGGCTTTGGGGACCTGGAAAAGAACTCAGACAGGCCAGTGAGGTGTGAGAAGAATATTTGACATCCCGTCATCTTTGCTGCTCCTTGGTTCGGGGCCACATTCAAGTTCAGGTGGGGAGAGCAAAGGATTCATAGAGCGAGAGAGGGATCTTTATCTTGGCTCTGGCATGTATTCTGTTTAGACTGGAGGCCATTACTGCAACTCCCTCCAGACAATTATAGTTCTCTCAAAAATGTAAGGACCAGGGCCATGACATCTTCTGCCCTCTGTGACATCAGTAAACTTCTCTTTGACAGCATTAGTCTGGAACATAGTGGAGCATAACAAACAGCTCTGCAAATAACTGGTATCAGTAGATCTGTCCACCGTAACAACAACAAATTGTGCTTCCCTGTTTTAATTTCTTCTCCCACTACATCAGCTACAGCAGCAATTATCTCAGTTTAGATTTTAACCCATGTGCCAGTAAAACACTTTACTATTTGACAGGCTGTAATACAAATCTTTGTTGTGTTAAAACAAAAGAATCTCCAAATAATTGCTTCCATTATTTGACTCTTTTCCCCTTATTGTGACCCCTTTAAAAGAGCTTTCTGTGGCAGGACAATTCAGTTAATCAGCCTCTTCAGTATGTACTCAGTTTGTCTGTCTCACCTATGCATTTCTATTTCCTTTCTGCTGCTTTAGTCAGAAGTCCACCCTGCAGTTTTAAATTGCTGTTGCCCTCAGATCTTCACATTGTAACCCTGTGTCTTGTAGCTGCCTAGCTGAAACAAGTGTGGTTTGTGAAACCTGTTGAGCTCCATGACACCTTCTCTTTTGCAGAAGGAAAAATGTCCCAGCAGTATATACCTGCGGATAATTAGACCTGTTCCAAAATGTGGTCCACCTGAACAGACCACCTGAATAGAGAGGGAACACTAGCAGCAAATCCCTGTATCCCAGAAATGTTGTTTATATACAACTAATTTGCACAAACATGTATTTACCAGTTGTGACAGTGGGGTAGTATTGTTTTCACCTCGTGAGTCCTCATGGCAAACTGTGGTCCTGGAGTCACATATTATAGCATGAAATGCTACAGAAGCCATTCTGAGTATTTTCAGAGGTGTTTATATGTCTGTCTGTGTGTTTGTCTGTGGGCAGATTTTTTGACAGCAATAGCATCATAACTGTGCAAGATGTAGTCACAAAACCTTGGTGTGAATTAAGATCACAACACAACAGTGGGGAAGGGGCATTGCCCCCCAAGGGTGGTGTTATCCTATTGCAAGGTGATCTCTGTAGTTGTCATTATTACTAGCCTATTAATAGTTGTCAATACTTCCAAAACACAAGAATGTTCACTAAAACCTTACCATTTTAAATCATTTTGCATAAAGATTCTCGGGTAGAGACCAGTAGTGTGCCTAGGCAAGTGTGTGCATTTGAACTCTACTTAATAGAATGCAAAGAGAATTCAAAAGCATGTGGTTGCTCAGGCATGCTAATCATATGTGGCATGTTTTAAATGTTTAAGCAAAACTTAAAGGGTATCTTCGGTATTTTTCAACCTGGGCCCTATTTCCCCACATGTATATGTGTGTATGATTCATAGGTACAACTCGTTATAAAATTGCAGATGCAGATGCAGCCGGGAGCCACGAAACGAGCTAAATAGCATAGTAAACGTGTCCCTTACCCTTCACTTGCTCTGGGCTGTGACATCATCTCGCGAGAGCTTTGCTTGTTCTTTTTCTTTTTCTACAAAAATATGTGATCTTGTAATACAATATCCGGGGATATATGGGGTTGGTGGCCCCCTGCTAGGGGCCATCCAGTCCCTGTACCGAAGGAGCACGACTCTGGTTCGCGTGGCCGGCAATAAGTCGGACCTGTTCTCGGTGAGGGTTGGACTCCGCCAGGGCTGCCCTTTGTCACCGGTTCTGTTCATAACTTTTATGTACAGAATTTCTAGGCACAGCCGAGTGGTGGAGGGTGTCAGGTTCGGTGACGGGAGGGTCTCGTTCCTGCTTTTTGCGGATGACGTGGTCCTCCTAGCTCCATTGAACAGTGACCTCCAGCTCTTGCTGGGACGGTTCGCAGCCGAGTGTGAAGCGGCTGGGATGAGAATCAGCACCTCCAAGTCTGAGGCCATGGTCCTCAGCCGGAAAGGGGTGGATTGCCCTCTCCGGGTCGGGGGGGGAGGTCCTTCCTCAGATGGAGGAGTTTAAGTATGTTCACGAGTGAGGGTAGGATGGAGCGGGAGATTGACAGGCGGATTGGGGCGGCATCAGCAGTGATGCGGGCGCTTAACCGGTCCGTTGTGGTGAAGAGGGAGCTTAGCCAAAAAGCGAAGCTCTCGATTTACTGGTCGATCTACGTTCCAATCCTCACCTATGGTCACGAGCTCTGGGTAGTGACCAAAAGAATGAGATCGCAAGTGCAAGCGGCCGAAATGAGTTTCCTCCGCAGGGTGGCTGGGCTCAGCCTTAGAGATAGGGTGAGGAGCTCGGACATCTGAGAGGGACTCGGAGTAGAGCCACATCGAGAGGAGCCAGTTGAGGTGGTTTGGGCATCTAGTAAGGATGCCATCCGGACGCCTCCCTCCGGAGGTGTTTCGGGCGTGTCCAACCGGGAGGAGACCTCGGGGCCGCCCAAGGACACACTGGAGGGATTACATCACCCGGCTGGCAAGGGACCGTCTCGGGGTTCCCGTGGAAGAGCTGACGGAAGTGGCTGGGGAGAGGACTGTCTGGGCTTCTTTGCTGAGGCTGCTGCCCCGCGACCCGGACCCGTATAAGCGGAGGAGGAGGAGGACGACAACGACATTTGACGACATTTCTCTACCATAAGCCGTCTCCAAAGGCGTTTCAGACAATTTGGCAGTACATCCAACCGGCCTCACAACTGCAGACCACCTGTAACGACACCAGCCCAGGACCTCCACATCCAGCATGCTCACCGCCAAGATCGTCTGAGACCAGCCACCCGGACAGCTGCTGCAACAATCGGTTTGCATAACCAAAGAATTTCTGCACAAACTGTCAGAAACCATCTCAGGGAAGCTCATCTGCATTCTCGTCGTCCTCATTGGGGTCTTGACTTGACTGCAGTTTGTGGCCAAATGCTCACATTCGATGGCGTCTGGCACGATGGAGAGGTGTTCTCTTCACAGATGAATCCCGGTTTTCACTGTTCAGGGCAGATGGCAGACAGCATGTGTGGCGCCATGTGGGTGAGCAGTTTACTGATGTCAACATTGTGGATCGAGTGGCCCATGGTGGCGGTGGGGTTATGGTATGGGCAGGCGTATGTTATGGACAATGAACACAGGTGTATTTTATTGATGGCATTTTGAATGCACAGAGATACCGTGACGAGATCCTGAGGCCCATTGTTGTGCCATTCATCCACGACCATCACCTCATGTTGCAGCATGATAATGCACGGCCCCATGTTGCAAGGATCTGTACACAATTCCTGGAAGCTGAAAACAATCCAGTTCTTGCATGGCCAGCATGCTCACCAGACATGTCTCCCATTGAGCATGTTTGGGATGCTCTGGATCGGCGTATACGACAGCATGTTCCAGTTCCTGCCAATATCCAGCAACTTCGCACAGCCATTGAAGAGGAGTGGACCAACATTCCACAGACCACAATCAACAACCTGATCAACTCTATGCGAAGGAGATGTGTTGCACTGCGTGAGGCAAATGGTGGTCACACCAGATACTGACTGGTTTTCTGACCCCCCCAGACCCCCCCAATAAAGCAAAACTGCACATTTCAGAGTGGCCTTTTATTGTGGCCAGCCTAAGGCACACCTGTGCAATAATCATGCTGTCTAATCAGCATTCTGATATGCCACACCTGTGAGGTGGGATGGATTATCTTGGCAAAGGAGAAGTGCTCACTAACACAGATTTAGACAGATTTGTGAACAGTATTTGAGGGAAATGGTCTTTTGTGTATATAGAAAAAGTTTTAGATCTTTGAGTTCAGCTCATGAAAAATGGGAGCAAAAACAAAAGTGTTGCGTTTATATTTTTGTTCAATGTATATTGATTTCACCAGTAATATTGTTCCATCAAGTGGCCATCTGTGGAGCTTCATCAAGCAGGCTTTTAGGCCCACCAAAAAATCCTGGACACAGAAATGATGAAAAACAGGTCCAATGCCACAATACAGTACTTTACAGTTCCCAGTCTTTGCACAATTTATCAACAAGTACTTTCCAACATGTATAATGTGTTTAGAAAGAAATCCTTGATATTGCTTTAAGCAGTAATTCCTGCTTTATAAAAAAAAAAAAAAGCCCAAATTATGTTAGTTTTCATACATTTAAAATTGTAATAATGAAGAAAATGTCTCAAAATTTCTACTTTTTTGCTGTGACACCACTGTATCGTATCAAACCATACACCCCTTCTCACCATCTACAGGCATTAGCCAACTAATCCTGCAAGTGCACAATGCGTCAAAAAGTTCATAGAACCACATGAAGACCTGTGGATGAATTTTTGTGTGCTGCTTTTTGGTGTGACCTGTGTGAAGTATTGCTTACAGAGTTGTTTTTCAACCCACAGTGTGAACAAGCATTTCCCCAGGTTTCTGCTGAACAAGTGACAGTGGAGTGGAAAGTAAGGCACATATTATACATACATCCGTAAACATATCAGTGACTGCATATTTGACAGGCTGCTTTGAATTTGACAGCAATTTCCTCACACCAGTTCTCCAGGAGCAGATCAGCTCTTAATTCATCATTGGCTCTTGCAGCAGAAATACCATTTTATTACACCAATTTATAGTGACATTTTGTCCATTTCAAATGACATTCCTCAGCCTGCATGTTGGGCTGTAAAACAGTAAATGGCGTCTCATTAAGTGGCAGTAGATATCTGTCGGTGCCTCCAACCCTCCTGGAAGTCTGAAGCTGATGAGGAATGATAGAAGGATATTACATCTGCATCCAGCTCTCCCCTGCACAGCTGTCAGGCCAAAGCCCCTTTGGTGCTTCAAATGGTGATGATACCAGGGAGCAGTCACGCAAGCTGAGGCACACTAACACACACCCTTATGCATGTGTCTATGCACTTACACATATCTCCATCTGACACATCTTACTTGAGGTAATTCCTCAGACAACTTTGAAGATTGGGGATGAGTGAGGGTGAGAGGGCATATGAATGAAGTCTGTGGAGTAGATGGAGGAAACAGGGTGAGAGTGAAGAGGAGGAAAAAGGTGGTTAAGTAAGAGTAAGATGGTGAGTTGTTAACATCGATAAATCATTACCATATTAAATTTGGTACACCTCTGCCAAGAGGACTCTCAGGGGCAAATAGCACCTCGGTGCTCCTGTGCTATTTGCGTGTGTTTAAATGAGGTAATATACATACATTTGGTGCAAAATTGGCTCCTTTATATGCAAATCAGCCTCACTGCAAAAACAGTCCATTTCACAACGATCAAAGCTAATACCCACACACAGTTACAGTGAAGTTATTAGCATCTTTAGAGAGTTGGTGGTAATAATGCCATGTTTTTTTACAGTCTGAAGGTGTGTGTTTAAAAATGACAACAGCACTGACAGACTGGGATGCTGAATACTAAATACGGCTTCTCTCCGTCATTTTAAATTCCCTGCCTAAAGTTTTGAGTAATTCCTCTGCACCTTGTTGCTGAGGACCTGTAGCTGGTTGACTGAAAACTACATGTTTGTTCCGCTTACTGTTTTCTTGGCACAAAGGCAACATTTATACTTTGCCACATTACTACAATCAGATGCAAACAATGGCAAAATGCAAAATTTTATGGATGTGCTTGCACTGTAATATTGTTAGTGCAATATTTTTTCTACCTAATATGGTATTTAGAGCACAAATAAATTTCCTCTGCCCAGAGCTGCTCAGTATTATTCCTGGGGGGAAAAAAGCCATGATTGACATATTGTGTGTGTCAGCCCTCATGTTTCTTCAAATTTATTCACATCATTGTGGAAAAAGATAAGAGATAAACATGCCCATTCTGTTTACAACATTAGACTTTGATTTCAACTTGTTTCATTTACTACACATTATTGAAAAGTGATCGCCATATTCTGTAGTCGCCCCCACTAAGTAAGCACACAGCAGGCAGTGGGCTGACAGCTGACCGTTCACTCGCAATGAAGAGGAGGATGCATCATGTGAAGGAGTAACCAGACAAAAGCCCGGTTGTGGCAGCTGGATTTATTTCAAACCCTCGCAAATTAAAAATTTAAATGAAGCATTGAAGCTGTACTTTTTTAGCTGTATGTGTTAGTTTCCTCTATTTAACAAAAACCCACTCAATATATTAATTAAAAAAAGTTTTACCCCTTATTTTAGTCAGTACTCAGCCATAAGCACTTTCCATCTTAAATCAGGGGTCTTCAATGTTTTTAAAGCCAAGGACCCCGTAGCTGTAATAGAGGCAGGGCAAGGACCCTCAACAATATAAATCGTATAAGTCACGGAACCCCATATTCTTACTCCCAACTTGTCACATATCCCCACCTTGTTCAATGGACGTTTGATGTCTACATATGGTGCATTATATCCTGGGTGCGTCTGTTGTTGATGTTCTTGGACACCATGTCAAGCAAAAAAGCTTAACATTCATACAGGAGGATAACACTGGGCTCCTGGCTGAAAGTCTGATGTTTGTTTGACCTCTCCCATCTGCCCTATAGGGACTTTCTAGCTCCTCATATTACATTGTTTTCTGGCAGTGTTTTAAACTGATGCCATCATGCGGCATTATTAACTGACCCCTCCCAGCAGTGTATCATACCACAGCAAAAGGATGGCTTTTTTGTCAGTGTCTGATGTGGAAATCTTTGATGACCTTTGGATGGGTAGGTGTTGAAGCTTAGGTTACCCACATCACTTAGTGTCCCACATTACCCTAAAATCTAAACAAGGAAAAGCCAGGGTATAAAGAGAACAAGAAAATGAAAGGAGAGGAGGGGCGGTGGCCAAATAGCTGGTAAAAAAAAATAATTGAAGAAGCAGCAGGTATGACAGGTAGAGCTGATGGTGAGGAGTGAGGCAGGGTAATGTTAGCAAATAAAACCTGCTGCGTAAGGCTCAGTTATAAAGCTATATTTAACACACGGGTATCATATTTAACTAGAGGACCTAAGGCATCCATTGGTACAAACCATATTATGCTATCTTGCCATAAAGGGGGGCAAATAACGCTCCAGAATCACACTACATTTTGGCAAGGGAAAAAGGAATATTGCTGAATATTGGTGTATTTAAATATATCTACATACTGGGGCCCCTAAACAGTGTTAAAATTTCATAAATTGGGTAGATAGGCTATATACTCGTTATACTATTTAAGTTCTGCACACAATATGACCAATATTTGATTAAAGTAGCACTCAAGATTGAATTAATAAATGAAGGGGGAAAAAAAGTTCAGTTATGATGTGATGTTATGATGTGACCTTATGATTTTAATACCTTGATGTAATTTCTTCAATCAGTGTTTGATTTGACTTTCCTCTAATCATTCATTGGAGGGCATATGTTCGGTGTTGGACACATGTGACCACCTCTGCTTTTCAAAACAAGAAAATAAGGTCTTAGCACAGAGTAGATACAAAATCAATCAATCAATAAATCAATCAATTTTAATTATAAAGCCCAATATCACAAATCACAATTTGCCTCACAGGGCTTTACAGCATATGACATCCCTCTGTCCTTTGGACCCTCACAGCGGATAAGGAAAAACTCCCCAAAAAACCCTTTAACAGGGGAAAAAAAAACACGGTAGAAACCTCAGGAAGAGCAACTAAGGAGGGATCCCTCTTCCAGGACGGACAGACGTGCAGTAGATGACGTACAGAACAGATCAACACAATAAATGAACAGTAATCCGTATGACACAATGAGACAGAAAGAGAGAGAGAGACAGAGATGCAGGACAGATGGTGATGACAGTAGCTTACAACAACATTAATAAAAGTGGGGTGGTATGGTGGTGTGGTGGTTAGCACTGTCGCCTCACAGCAAGGGGGTTGCCGGTTCGATCCCGGGTGTGGGAGCCCTTCTGTGTGGAGTTTGCATTAGGGATGTCCCGATCATTTTTTTTAAGTCCGAGTCATTTGATTTTGAGTATCTGCCGATACCGAGTCCCGATCCGATACTTTGGCAATGCAGTAAAATTTTTTACTGTAGATTAACTGTATCATCCCACTATTTTTCTGTTCTTTGTGCTCTACCAGGGATGTAACAATCTCACAATCTCACAATATTACAATACTGTACCTCAATAACAAGCCCATGACATTTATTGCAGTATTGTAAGACATGTCATGATATCAAAACCTCACTGTATGATAATAGTACAGTAGCTCCACGGTGTAATATTAATTCCATTATCCATAAGTCAACAACAAGAATATTTGGTCAAAAATAAAATAGCTTATCATGCCTTTCTCAATCACCAGCCTCTTTCCCCTTATCCCTCCCTCACCTGCCTGCCTGCCCCCACCTCACTCACCTCGCTCCTTCTCCCTCCCTCATTCCCTCCCTCCCTCCCTCACCCAGCTCACCCCACTCCTTCTCCCTCTCTAACTTTAAATAAATACCTGGTTCTGTATCTGCCGTCACACCTGGTTCTGTATCTGCCGTCACACAACAGTGTGAGAAGTTTAACGATGTCCGCGACATCTGCGCAGTCGGTCCGTGTGTCTGTCTTACGTGCGTTACGTCTGACTCACTCTCAGTAGAAGCTGCAGTGACTGTTGTTGCTGCTGGTGTCTGTAGCATCAACAACAACAGCTGCTTGGAAGTCAGCAGTGAAACAATGCAGCCACACACACGTACTAAACAGTCAGCTGACACGGACGATTGTCTCTCACACTCTCGCAAGCGCCGTCATTTCATATCGTTACATGTCCGCAACGACGCAGCCACACACACACACACGGACGTGCACGAAAAACAAGCGCGTTGCACCGAATGCGTGCCGCTGGCGTCGCTTTGGGTTATGAGCGCACATGACGCACGTCTACAGTAAAAGTAATGGGTTTGAGAGTGCTAAAGAGCTACATCTGAACGCCCCCCATGCGGCCCGTCTTGCTTTAGACAAATAGAGAAAACCCTGACATGTAGCTGATATGTCATAGGCCTATATCCGATCCCTGACGTCCGATTCCAATCGAGTCTGAAACCACGTGATCGGCCCCGATTTCCGATCACGTGATCGGATCGGGACATCCCTAGTTTGCATGTTCTCCCCGTGTCAGCGTGGGTTCTCTCCGGGCACTCCGGCTTCCTCCCACAGTCCTAAGACATGCAATTTGGGGACTAGGTTAATTGATTACTCTAAATTGTCCATAGGTGTGAATGTGAGTGTGAATGGTTGTCTGTCTCTATGTGTCAGCCCTGCGATGGTCTGGCGAACTGTCCAGGGTGTACCCTGCCTCTCGCCCGATGTCAGCTGGGATAGGCTCCAGCCCCCCCGCGACCCTCACGAGGATGAAGCGGTTAGAAGAAGATGAAAAGTAATAATATTATAATTAATAATAATATATTAATATCTGATAGTATACTTGTGTGACAATAATCATATGTGTATAATAACAGTATAGGTATATCTAATGATGAAGCAGCAGTAGGGAGCATCTGGCAGGACCACGGCAGCAGCACAACCACACACGTCACACTATCCAGGCACCACTGCAATACGAGTTAACCTGAGAGACAGTGGAGCACAAAGGCTCTGGAGAAGAAGCCGAGTTAGTAACATTCAGAATGGCCGAGTTAGCAAGATGCAGTAATAGGACATGAGAGAGAGAGAGAGAGAGAGAGAGAGAGAGAGAGAGAGAGAGAGAGAGAGAGAGAGACAGAGACAGAGCGAGAGAGAGAGAGAGAGAGAGAGAGAGAGAAGGTGCCTGGTGTATTATAGGGGGTCCTCCAGCAGACTAGGCCAAGTCAGCCTAACTAGGGGCTGGTGCAAGGCAAGCCCGAGCCAGCCCTAACTATAAGCTTTATCAAAGAGGAAAGTCCTAAGTCTAGCCTTAAATGTGGAGACAGTGTCTGCCTCCCAGACCGCAACAGGAAGATGATTCCACAGGAGAGGAGCCTGATAGCTGAAGGCTCTGGCTCCTTATCTACTTTTGGAGACTTTAGGGACCACGAGTAACCCTGCGTTTTCAGAGTGCAGAGTTCTGGTGGGATAATATGACACTATGAGCTCTCTAAGATATGACGGAGCTTGACCATTTAGAGCTTTATAAGTTAACAGTAGGGTTTAAAATTAAATTCTGGATTTTACAGGGAGCCAGTGCAGAGAAGCTAAAACAGGAGAAATATGATCTCGTTTCTTAGTTCCTGTTAGTACATGTTAGGGTCACTTTTTATTCGAATTTCGGACATTCGTTCGACGGAGGGGTGAAAAGTTCATATTCGAGCTGTAATTACCTGTTCGAAATGCAAGCTGCAGTCTCTATAGGCACATCAGACCGTTTGATGTAGTTCGCCGTGTGATCCAACAGAGGGTGCTCAAAGAATTCACTATCATCTTGACCTATTGCATGCCCTATTGACCTATCACTAAACTAAGCTAATGTCAATGTGTTGTTTTGCACTGAAAATGGAGGACAATAGCGAGCAAAGCCGTCCTGAGCGGACAATCACGACACCAAAACATCTGAGAAGCACCGTGTGGAAGTATTTTGGGTTCTACGCCGTGGATGGCAAAGTTACGAACAAAGATAAGGCTGTTTGTCGACTTTGTAAAGAAGCAGATGTCTTACCCCGGATTTCCACTGGATGCGTGTCCGTTGCGGAACGGCAGCGCTGGTTATCCACTGCGTGCTTCGCCGTCCGTCAATACCCACCGGCTGCGTTTGCTGTGCGGAGCGGTGCAGCTCCGCCGGAAGACATCTGGGTGCACTGCCATGATGAATATCTCCTCGTCCACGGTGTCAACGGGGTGAAATGACGTCTGAAAACCTCTGACCTGTTGACTTCAGGCCTGCCTCTGCCCATTATGTAGTTTTCAAGGTGTAGTGCAGGGAAATATGATCCGCCGTGAACACTGTGTATCTTATTTTGAAAATTAACCGGATGTTTTATTGTATTTCTCTGCACGACTTCCTGCCCCGCACGATCTGGTCTGTGCTGAATTGCTGCGTTGTGCTCCGGCGTCCGGCAAAAATAGAAGTGCTGTGTATCTGTTGTTGCTGTAATTCGAATTTATCCGAACGAATTACGGGTCATTTAAAATTCGTTCGAACTTGAGTTTTTGAAAAAGTGACAGCCCTAGTACACGTGCTGAGGCATTCTGAATTAGCTGGAGAGTTTTTAAGGACTTACTAGAGCTACCTGATAATAGAGAGTTACAGTAATCCAGCCTTGAGGTAACAAAAGCGCGGACTAATTTTTCTGCATCTATTCGGGTCAGGATAGGCCTAATTTTTCGTAATATTTCACAGATGAAAAAATGCAGTCTGTGAGGTTTGTTTTAAATGAGAATTGAAAGATAGATCTTGATCAAATGTGTGAAATGTGGAAATATGACCTGGAAGAAAAAAAACGCACACAGAGACAGTGAATAAAAATATACAAAAATATACATGACACACAGAAAGGCACCAGTCATATCAATTAGAACTTTTGAATACCTTAATGGGATTTTTCGTGTTTTTGCAGTTTCATGTTGTTATGAGCTTGACCTTTTTCATCAGATTCTTCTTATTTTTTATTTATTTATTTCTTGAATTGCCTTCACTGTATCTTGTACTGGCACATTTACATGCAGTTAAAAACTGGACTGGATACACAGAAGCAGTTTTCTGAAAGTCTTAGTCTTTGAAGGGACATGAGAGACACTACAAGCCTCTGGTTCTGACATGGTTTTCTGTAGTGATTTTTTTGGGGGGGATTTGCATGTTTTGGACTCTGAATATATTCATGTCTCCTTTGATATTAACTTTTGGCTTCTCTGTCAGCTGCCCTCCATGGCTCATAAATCCCAAATACATGCAGTCAATCTGATAATTCATTATGCACAAAACTTTAAATGCCATGTCAAGCACGTGACAGGTGACATCTTCGATATTTCTGTATGTCTATATATACATATGTAGTATGTGTGTATATTATATACATGCAGTTGTTGGTTATGCTTCCATGCCAGCGAAAGCCGTGGCCGTAGGCATTATGTGTCTGGGTTGTCTGTCTGTCCGTCCATCCGTCCTGTGCTTATGAACATGATATGTCAAGAATGCCTAACTTGGACTTGACGATGAACTGATTACATTTTGGTGGTCATAGGTCAAGTCTGTGTTCTGTCTCATTCTGGTACACATGTAATCTCATTACCTTGAGGGAATTTCTTCAAATTTGGCACAAATGTGCATAATGAACTGATTGCCTTTGGATGGTCAAAGGTCATGGTCATTCTGACCCTCAATCAATCAATCAATACATTTTATTCATAAAGCCCAATATCACAAATCACTATTTGCATTAGAGGGCTTTACAGCATATGACATCCGCCTGTCCTTGGACCCTCACAGCGGATAAGGAAACAGCCTAGAGGTAATGAAAGTGTGGACTAATTTTTTTGCATCTTTTTCGGACAGCAAAGGCCTAATTTTTGCAATATGAAAAAATGCAGTCTGTGAGGTTTGTTTTAAATGAGAATTAAAAGACAAATCTTGATCAAATATTACTCCGAGGTTTCTTACGGTAGTGCTAGAGGCCATAGCAATGCCATCCAGAGAAACTATGTCATCAGATAAAGAGTTTCTGAGTTGTTTGGGGCCAAAAACAATAACTTCAGTTTTGTCTGAATTTAACATCAGGAAATTGGAGCTCATCCAGTTTTTTATGTCTTTAAGGCAGTTATGGAGTTTAATAAACTGATCCGTTTCTTCTGTCTTTATCAATAAATACAACTGTGTATCATCCGCATAACAATGGAAATTTACAGTGTGATTTCTAATGGTGTTACCTAAGGGAAGCATATATAGCATATATAAAGTGAATAACTGGAACTCCAAAACAAACTTTAGTATGTAAAGATGATTCATATTCAACTTAGTGAGGAACCTTTAAGGCCAATTAAATGTTCCAGTCTCTGTAGCAGAATTTCATGGTCAATTGTGTCAAATGCCGCACTAAGGTCTAATAAAACAAGTACAGAGACAAGTCCTTTGTCTGAAGCAATCAGAAGGTCATTTGTCATTTTTACTAGTGCTGTCTCAGTGCTATGATGCGCTGACTGAAATTCCTCAAATAAATTATTAGCGTGGAGAAAATCACACAGCTGGTCTGCGACTACTTTTTCAAGGATCTTTGACATAAAGGTAAGATTAGATATTGGTCTATAGTTGGCTAACACCTCAGGATCCAGGGTGGGCTTTTTTAGAAGAGGTTTAATTACAGCTACCTTAAAAGACTGTGGTACATAGCCTGTTAATAAATATATATTGATCATGTCTAATATTTAAGTGTTAACTAAAGGTAAGACTTCCTTGAGTAGCCTAGTTGGGATGGGGTCTAAGAGTCACGTTGATGATTTAGATGAAGAAATCACTGCGGTCAATTGTTGAAGAGAAATCGGTGAGAAGCAATCTAAATAAATATTAGGTCTTACAGCTGTGTTTGAGGTTAGATAGGTACTATCTGAGGACAGGAGGTTATGAATTTTGCCTCTAATGGTTAGAATTTTGTCATTAAAAAAGCCCATAAAATAATTACTGCTAAGGGCTAAAGGAATTCAAGGCTCGATAGAGCTGTGACTTTGCTTTGTGACAGTGCTGAAAAGATGCTGAGTAATAGTTTGCTCTGGCATTGTTGAGGGCCCTCCTGTATGTTTTGAGACTGTCTTCCCAGACTAAACGAGATTCTTCCAGTTTGGTTAATCTCCAATTCCTTTCAAATCTTCGTGATATTAGTTTTAATTTTTTGGGTATGGGAGTTGTACCAAGGAGCAAACTTTCTTTGCTTCATTAACTTCTTTTTAAGAGGTGCTACAGAGTTGAGTGTTGTTTGCAGCGAGCCTGCAGCACTATCGACAAGATAGGTGCCCCCCCACCCCTCTCTCTCGTAGCTAACATATTCTTACAACAGCCTACCTTGAAGGTGTTTCAAGAAACCAGTAAATAAGTGACAAGGCATTTTATGAAAAGAGAAAAGGTATCTGTGAGCTAAGCGGGATTATATACTGTACAAACTCTATTATAAACAGTAGGTTGTAACATGAGCCTAATGCTTCAGGGATAATTAAGTCCGATTTTCAGTTACTATATGTGTGTTCCCAAGGTCCAAGATGAACCTCCATGCTTGTGATTCAGGTTTTGATGAAGTCTTACAGGTTTCTGCAAAATGACTTGGATTAGATTAACTGCTTCCTGCCGGTCTGTCTGATGCCGCAGTCTGAACATCTAAACATAGTCAAAACCTAAGTATGAACCCCAGAACAGAGCTGGACTCAGATGTTCTTGTGTTACTATGATTAAAAAACAAATTTAAGGGACTGTGAGGGCTTGGCGATGGTGTTGACTGATTTTGCCTACCATAATGTTGTGAGTGCAACACTAGTTGTACTCCCAGAGGAATATTTAAATATTCATGATTTAAATATTTTTATCTCTTTATCTGTTTATGGGGCGATCAACTAATTTCCATGTAAGCAGACGATAAAGTGCAGTCTCACAGTAGCTGACTCAGCAGAGGTTATTTATTAGTGGATGAGCTGTTTGGTCCAGTTAACACTATTGAAGGTGATCATCAGCACTTTATATTTGTTGAGCATTTTAATTAAACTCTCCAAATAGTGATTTTCAAGAAAACTGCTACCAGTCTTTGCGAGACAGCAGTTTGTTTGTGAAAGAGATTATTTATTATGATTTTATGATGTGTTTGTCTTTAGGTGTAGGATAAACCCTGGCACAATTTATGTCCTCTCCTGTGTTGCAGTTGAGACCCCTGGCAAAACATTTGCAGCGTGACAGTGCTGTATTTCTGACTGTAAACTTTACCTTTATGTTGCTTTTTAGCCTACACTCCACATTAGACCTCGACTCTCTCGGGTTCATTGTGTGCATTTTGGCTGTATGACCAGCTGGATAAGAGCCCTGGACTTGGCCCAGTCTCGAGACAGATATATTTGGCTGTTTTGGTCAACAGCTTGAGGACGCATCTGACACTGAGATCACAGACAGTCGAATGCATCAGGTGCACAGACAGTTATTGGGACCTTTTATCTTCATTCTCATTGTTTAGGTATTCCTTAGCTACACTTTGCAGGAATCATGTGTTAAATAGGGTGTTCAGACCATCTTGCAGGGTCCGACGTTAAGGTTTTTTCCTACTTGCCCTGCTGGGCAAGTCCTTCTCAAATCTACTTGCCCCATCTAAATTCTTACTTGCCCTGCCTAAGAGGTTCTTTTTCTGGCTGTGTGGTGCATATTTTCACTCATGACTTATATCTTACATCAGCAGAGACGATCAGCCAATGGAGGCAGCAGCACATAAAAAAGCAGCACACTGCAACTGGCCCCTCCGAGGACAGAAACAGGAGAGGAAATACACGATTACAGGCCTGGAATTAAGTCATTTTTAGGGCAAGGCCACTTTGGCCTTTTATAAATACAAATTTAGTGGGGCATCACGGCCAAAATGTGGGGCACCAAGGCCAAAACCAATGGCGCAATAACAATATGTGCTAATTACATTGAATGAAGACAAAACAATATATGTGTTGAAAAACAGTACTGAGTTTATTAAAACTGGGTGTGCATGACTGGGGATATATCTCGTTTCTTGTTGTTTTGATTCATGTCCCTTATTTTAAGTCTTTGAAATCTCTTTATTCTTTTGTTATCTCCTAGTTATTATTAGAAGAAGATTCTTTATTGTCCTTTCTCAGCACATTACATACATTGAAACGAAATTTGACCTCTGCATTTGACCCATCCTATTGTATACCCTACACTGGGAGCAGTGGGCAGCCGCAGTGCAGCGTCCGGGAACCAACTCCACTTCTTTTGCCAATGCCAGTGGTCAGGGTCACTGACAGGAGTATTCACCTAACATAGCCTACATATCTTTAATTATATAATTATTCATATGTCTCTATGTATATTTTTACATAAATCCCCAATATTTAATTTGCCTTTAAAAAAATCCTCTTCCTTCATTTAATCAGACAATATTTATTGTATTGTATTATATGTATTAATTCTCTACAGGATCTTGTATGTTCTTTAATGTATGTTCAATTTATTAAAAGATTAAAAAACAAAAAAACATTTTGGTGAACCCTGCAGCAAAGTGAGCCCTCCTCCTCAGAGAGGATCTTTGCCTCCCAGTTTGTTCCTGGTGGCAGAGCAGAGTGAACCGTCTTTCTTCTCAGAGGATCTTTGTCCCATGAGAGCTGGCACTAACAGCTCTGTGTCCGCATTTAAAACAACGTTTGCTTGCGATTTGACAGTCACTAGAAGCACATAAAGTTTCTGTGTGGTACCTGTGTTGTACATGAGCTAACGTTAGCGGCTAAGGACTGAGAGGCTGTCTGGTATGTGTGTGTGTTTGTCTGAGGAGTGTCAGTACGTTAACTTAGGCGTAGCCTTGCTATGCTGTTTGTCATAAAAAAACAGGGCATGCTACTCTGGCTGTATGGGTAGGAGGGGCATTACGGCCACACACTGGGGACTCCACGGCACTGGCTGTTTGGCCATGGTATAATTCCTGCTCTGCGATTAGAAATAATAAAAATAAAAAAATCTGAGTCGGTGCTGCTTGTGCGATCAGGCATGTCTGTGCGCAGGGTCTGTTGGCCCGCCGGCTAGTTTTACTTGCCCTGGGCATTCGGGCAACCGTTAACGTTGGACCCTAATCTCGTCATTCCATTTTGCGTATTTACCAAGTTGTGTTGGCATTGTACAGCCAGTAATCCAAGTGCACAGATGGGCAGGTCTGTGCATGTATAAAATGTCTGACTTATCTTTGGAGCATGCATTGTGTATGACTTCATTATTGGTGTTGCTGTGTTATTTATGATAACAAATGAGCCTTGGTATCACACCACTGCATATTGTACCAGTGTACATCTGAACCATACATATACCAGTTCTTTTTAGGACAGGAACAGAATGGATACAATGGATTAGGGGCTTTCTTTTAGAAAAGGAAGACATTACAAGCCAATGAACAGTCCAAATCTTTTGCCATCTAATCTCCACTCACACTGCTGGTCCAATTTTAATTTTAACATATATATGTGTTTGACATCTGTTTTCATATTTACATTGTTTAACCATCCCACACCAGCATTGCTAACATTGCACTGAAAAGCCCAACACATCCTCATAGAACAGTTTGTATGATATTCTACAAATTAGCGCCACATGATTGACATTATCTCCTTATTGTAAAGTTATGTAATTAACATAAAGTTGTGGAGGTAAGGTTAAGGCAAGTAAAGTTACCATGGTTAGGTTTAGGAAAAGAGGCATGATGAGGGCATACCTTAAAATCACTCAAAGATGACATGGTCCCAGGAAAGTCCTGTGTTTTGTGACCCATGCACCACCTACCAAGACTGCACAAGGTCACCTCCTTTTTTACTTTTATCAGCGTATTGGTCACATGACCACAGCCTTCCAAAATCTTTGGGTCATGAACAAATAACTGGCTCATCACCAGGCCCAAACAGAACTGTGGAGTTTTTAATTGTTTTCAGCGCTGATCCAAAATGAAAATCTGTGCAGTTCTGCAGAATGTTTTTGTTTTCTTTGCCTGTAATGTGATAATACAATAGACAATATTCAGTTATGATAACAGTTGTTTTTGAAGAAAAGTGACCCTACACAATACATTAAAACCTAAAATTACCTCAAGCAGGCTAAAAGAACTACATCATAGATTTTAGTCAAAACTTTGAATCAGAAAGTTTATTTGATCATGAATACTTCAGTATACTTTATTAAGCATTTTTTCAAGAGCATACATACAGTATAATGTATGGCGCAGATTTAAATTATAAGGCTGGTATCATTCTATATTTTACTTACTGTCAACAAATCTCACCAAAACCAACAATGTGGCAGTCCTCTAACCTGTCTGTGGCTCTCGGCCCAAGGTAGATTCTTTCATGAAGATTTAAATATTCACGGCTCACAAATATTAAAGTGATTTTTTTTTTTTTTCTAAAAAGACTCAGGAATTTCTTCAAACAGCTGGGCACTATAGTTTCTCACAAATGCCATTCAAACAGGAGGACGTAGTTGTCAGTGGTAGTCATTTGTTTTTTTAAGCTGGGGATTCAACCACATTTTGTTCTCTGGTGGCAGCATTTATTTACAGCAAGAGGAAGGTGTCTGGGATTGAGTCAAACTACATCACAGCACCTGTTTCTATTAGGGCTGTCACTTTTTATTCGAATTTCGAACATTCGTTCGATGGAGGGGTGAAAAGTTCATATTCGAGCTGTAATTACCTGTTCGAAATGCAAGCTGCAGTCTCTATAGGCGCATCAGACCGTTTGATGTAGTTCGCCGTGTGATCCAACAGAGGGCGCTCAAAGAATTCACTATCATCTTGACCTATTGCATGCCCTATTGACCTATCACTAAACTAAGCTAATGTTAAAGTGTTGTTTTGCACTGAAAATGGAGGACAATAGCGAGCAAATCCGTCCTGAGCGGACAATCACGACACCAAAACATCTGAGAAGCAGCGTGTGGAAGTATTTTGAGTTCTACGCCGTGGATGGCAAAGTTACGAACAAAGATAAGGCTGTTTGTCGACTTTGTAACCCCCAATTTCCACCAGATGCGTGTTGGTTGCGTCTCCGCTCCGGCACGGCAACGGAGCCGATTAGATTCAATTGTAGTCAATGTGTGTGTTTCCACCGGCTCCGGCTGTGCTGCGTTCCGGCTCCGTCTCAGCTCCGGCACTCCGGAGCCCTCCGCAACAGATACGCAGCACTTCTATTTTTGCCGGACGCCGGAGCACAACGCAGCAATTCAGCACAGAGCAGATCGTGCGGGGCAGGAAGTCGTGCAGAGAAATACAATAAAACATCCGGTTAATTTTCAAAATAAGATACACAGTGTTCACGGCGGATCATATTTCCCTGCACTACACCTTGAAAACTACATAATGGGCAGAGGCAGGCCTGAAGTCAACAGGTCAGAGGTTTGCAGACGTCATTTCACCCCGTTGACACCGTGGACGAGGAGATATATCCATCATGGCAGTGCACCGAGATGGACCGCAACGGACACGCATCCGTCCGTCAATACCCACCGGCTGCGTTTGCTGTGCGGAGCGGTGCAGCTCCGCCGGAAGACATCTCGGTGCACTGCCACGATGGACATCTCCTCGTCCACGGTGTCAACGGGGTGAAATGACGTCTGCAAACCTCTGACCTGTTGACTTCAGGCCTGCCTCTGCCCATTATGTAGTTTTCAAGGTGTAGTGCAGGGAAATATGATCCGCCGTGAACACTGTGTATCTTATTTTGAAAATTAACCGGCGTTGTGCTCCGGCGTCCGGCAAAAATAGAAGTGCTGCTTATCTGTTGTTGTTGTAATTCGAATATATCCGAACAAATTACGGGTCATTTCAAATTCGTTCGAACTTGAGTTTTTGAAAAAGTGACAGCCCTAGTTTCTATTGTACGGTATGCAGCACTGTGGTTTATTGATGTGTTTGTAGTGGACAACAATGGAGCTGTGTGGCACAGAGGAATAAGATAATAATAATAATAAATTTTATTTATAACGCGCTTTTACAAGTGCTCAAAGACACTTACATAAAAATAATAACAGTTTAAAATACAAAACAATATAGAATAATAACACAATTAAAATATAGAAACAATGTAAAAGATCAGGGAGAGATGGAATGTGATGGGATAGGATAGAACAGAAAATTAGACATATTTAGTTTACAGATTAAAAGGCAATGTTTTTGAGGTGAAAGAAGGCGGTCCTGGTGATGTAGTTAATATGGTGGTCAAACTTAAGTTGGCTGTCAAAAATGATACCAAGGTTCCGGATGTGCGGGGATGAGGACAGAGTGCTGTTGTTGAAGATGAGGCTGAAGTTTTGGGTGGTTCTGGTGCGGGATGTGGGACCAATGATGATCATGTCTGATTTGTCACTGTTCAGTTGAAGATATTTTCTTTGCATCCAGTTTTTGATTTCAGAGAGACAGTTACTGAGTGTGGAGAGGGTGGTGTTGGTGATGGCTTTGGTGGAAATGTACAATTGGATGTCATTGGTGTAGCAGTGGAACTGGAGTCCGTAGTGATGGATGATTTTGCCAAGGGGGAGCATGTATAGAATGAAGAGGAGGGGACCAAGCACTGATCCCTGGGGGACGCCTTGACAGAGGAGCGGTGATGGAGGTGCAGTTGTTAGTGCTGATGAACTGGTGTCGGTTGGTGAGGTAGGAGCAGATCCAGGTGAATGCTGTGCCAGTGATGTGAGCTGAAGATTTCTGTCAGGAGAGCAGGATGGAGTGGTTGATGGTAGTGCTGGCTGCTGTGAGGTTGAGGAGCATGAGGATGTTGAGGTGTCCGGAGTCTGAGGAGAGGAGGTCATTCATAATTTTGAGGAGGGCTGTCTCGGTGCTGTGTTTTGATCAGAAACCAGATTGGAAGCATTCAAAGAGATTATTGGAGGTGAGGTGGGTCCTGAGTTGGGAGGCTACAGCACGTTCCAGGATTTTTGATAGGAAGGGGAGATTGGAAATAGGGCGGAAGTTATTTGGATTGTCAGTGTTGAGACCAGGTTTTTTGAGGATGGGTGTGATGGCAGCCAGTTTGAGGGTTTGAGGAACAGAACTAGAATTGAGGGAGGTGTTAATGATGTCGGTGATGAGCGGGGAGATGGCAGGGAGGCAGTCCAGGGGTGTTGAGGTTACTGTAAATGGTGTCTATTTTTGTTTGGAAGAATGAGAGTAATGATTGGCACTTTTCAGTTGTGAATGATGAGGGAGTGTTGTCCAGGGGTTTAAGGAGTGAGTTTATGGTGGAGAACAGAGCCTTGGGGTTGTTGGAGCCAGAGTGGATGAGGTAGGAGTAGTGGGTGGTCCGGGCTGTGTTGAGTGCATCTTTGTATTGTTGTAGATGGTCTGTGTAAGCGAGAAGGTGAACAGATAATCCAGTTTTCTTGCAGAGTCTTTCCAGTTGTCGTTTCCGGGATTTCATTTGGCAGAGTGCGGGGGTGTACCAGGGGGCAGAGTGAGTGAATGAGACAGTTTTTGTTTTGGTGGGGGCGAGCTGATCCAAGCAGGAGGAGAGTGTTGTAATAGTTTACCAAGTCAGCTGGGTCATCAGAGGGTGGGGGAAGTGAGGCAGACAGACAGTAGGTGAGAGAGGCTGAGAGAGCTGCAGGTGAGAGGGAGTTAAGGTTTCTGAAGGTTATTGTCCAGCTCTGAATAGGGGAGGGGTTAGAGATTTCAATGATATTCAAGATATCAGGATACACAGGCAATCCTTATTATTAAGATCAATTATTTTTATGGGATTTGTAAGTAGTTTGAAAAAGTATATCACCAGCTTTGCCCTTTAATATGAAATGGAATCAGTGATGCAACCTTGTGGCTGATTGGTCAAAAGGTTTCCCCTTAAAATGATCAGCATCCACCATTCTGACCCCTTGAATATGAAGAAAAACACTGCAAACTGTAATACACACACACTAATTGTCCTGCTGTAAACTGCACTGAAATTACCCACAAAACACCAAACCTTATCAAACATCTTTCCCTCCTGCTGTTTTAGGTGGTGTGTCTTGTCTGATGGTTTCACATTCCACGCACACGTGAACTGATTCCTCCTTGAAACATCCCTGTTAGAGACGTAGCTGTCACTTTTCCCTCCTGCCAGCGTGCTGCACGTCAAAACCTTGCTGAACAAAGTTTTACAGCCTCGTCTGTGAGCATGTGTGACTGACTGGCTGTGGTTAAAAAAAAAACAGTTGCCAGCTGTTTCATCATATCTACTATACTTTAAGAACAACCTGTTTTAAGCTGAAGCTCAAAATATACAGTTACTTATCAGCTCAGCTGACAGCTGGTTTTGTCTTATCTAAAATCCAATATAGCTTTGATTCACAAAACGCTTATCACAGAAAGTGAGAGCTCAGGAAGGTTGAAGACAAGGTAAATCTTTTCTCTCCTGATCCACTTCTTGGTACATCTCCACCCATACACCAGTTTTACAGGGATTTTAAACTATGCACTCATCTTAGGGTTTCTGTTAATATTTCATTAAAATCGCATTCTAGTAGGCTATACTACAAAATGGAACTTGTTTTCATAGCTGTAGTCACAGTTTCCATCTATTAAGATAACATTCACAAATTGCTACATCATTGCTATAAAAGAGAGAATCGAAGTTGAACAAAGAAGTCAGTCTTTAAACAGTGATGAGTCTTTACAATGGTAGTTGGTACAACTCAGTTGCAAATTACAAACAGCAGTTTAAATAAGTACTTTATTGTTCTTCTTCACTTTGTTTTACAGTGAAGTTTGATTAAGCTGGTGGTTTGTTTACAACCTCTCTGCTCATTTCATTTCACTATTTGTATTTCTTACCTGTCAAACTTCAATAGACATGTTGTTGTGTTCCCAGACCTTAGAAATTAACTTATTGGGATTTCCATGGACAGCAAAAAACCCATATCTCAATTCACTGGAATCGCCAATGCCATGTTACCTACAAAGTTGATTAAATTTCATTAGCAACCCCTAAAGCCCATAGCAGTCCGAGTAAAATCTTGTGATGGCGCACATATTGACTTCCAGACCCCATTTTCTCCTTGTATTAACATGTGAACTGTATGTGGGACTCTTGTCAGGAATGGAGCATTCATTGTTTCTATATGTTAAATTACCAGAAATGCACAGTTCCAGCTCAACCAACTATGAAAAATGCTTCTTACACATTAATGTATCTTTGATAATCACCAAATAATATAATACAATCAGTAATATTGTCCTAACAGGGCCCTTTTTCTGCATTAATTTTGATGCTTTCAATACATTTTGCTCACACATAACTGCACTTATGTAAGACATGAATGCAAGACTTCTGATATTTTTATAGCATGGAATCACTACTTAAACATATAAAATCTGACTGTCTTTTTCACCACTGTATCTTAGCCAAATGTAGTCTGGACAGATTGGCCGCATACCTAAGAAAAAGTTAATCAAACATGTTAAAGGGTCACCTTACTCCACCTCTTAAGTAAGCCTAGGGCTGGGTTCAGCTCTGACAAACCACAGCAAAATGTTTATTTAAACAGAAACGGTGATGCGCTGAACACCCTGTTGTACTAAGCAGGCACACTGCCTTTTAGTACAGTAGGGTTTTGTTCAGTCATATTGAAAGGGGCTGTAAAAGGAGAAACATGCATTTACATTGCCAACAAAAACATATGTTTAGTACGTAAAGCTCTCCCAGAATTTGGCTTACATACATTTCGCTGCTAATTGGGTAACACCTTTGACACACCCACCTAATGAGAGAAGACGTACTTCAAAGCCTGTTGGACGCAATTTCACAAGATTTCAGAGAAACATGTCATTCAACCTAGAAGCTGTAGCAAAATGGTGCACACTGTTTTGGGATTGTTAATGCCTCAGATAAAAGCTACAGATGAGGCCTTCCTGGGCAAATAAAAGTAAGCAGTTGACAGTTGCCTTCAGTTGCTGACCTTTGACCTACACGTCCCCTCCTTGTGGTCTTACAGGAGTATCCTGCATGGCTCTTGACCGGCGACACACTGTGTCTGTTGTTCTGCCAACTCTGTCTTATTTGCATATAGAGATCTGATCACAATAGAAGCAGAATTAAGACAACAAAAACTCTTATTCATAATGCAAAAACCCCATGATGACATGTCATTATCCAAATGCAGATCACGTGTTAATTCCAGGTACAAATGGGGTCCCATTTCTTAATACTCTATAATCCAGAACCATGAAAGGAAATCCCATCCATCTGCCTTCCTGCATTTTTTAGGTCTTTTCGATCCTTCCATTCTCCTACATAGCTTATTCTCAATTCCATAATCTGTTTTTTGCTTTTGTTTTTTAGTCTTTTCTCTTGGCATCCAGTCTTCTTTCACTTAATCCTCAGTGTCTTGTCCTATTCTCTCTTCATCTAGGTAGCATTTATTCATTCCTAAACAGGAGAATAAACATTCTGGTAAACTGTGACCTTAAACTGTCAGAGAAGCATATTTTAACAAAGTCAAGTAGTTTTTCAAAGCACCGTGCAGTTATATATTTTATCCCTTAAAATACACTATCCTCATATGATGTCCAGTATGATATATACTATGATTTCCGTATAATAAAGATTAATGTAAGCCCAATAAGGCAAGTAATTCATATTTTTAAAATAAAGAAAGTGGATAAACTAATTTAAAGGTTTACCCTCCACTGCATCCCTTAGTTATTAATCTTCATCACTCCTCTCTCACTCACCTCACCTCCTCTGTATCCTCCCCTCTTTGTGCGTCATCTGCATCACTTTAATAGGAAATGATAGCTTCTCTCCATCTCTCTCTCTCCCTGTCTCCTGCCACAGCAGCACCCAACTGTCTGAAACACACACACACTCATACACACCCTCAACAGATGTTCAGTCCAATCAACTGGATTAGAGGGTTTAGTATCGGTATCAATTACCTCCTCAGGAACAGACGGTGCCAAAATTGTCCCAAGCCAAACTCCCAGACCCTCTGGAATCTGTGGAAGAGTGGATGGAAACGAAAGAGGGCAATTTTTTTGTGAGCTCTTTGGAGACATTCCTCATTTCAGTTTTCATTTTGCTGAAACATTTTGTGAGCGGGGAAATAACAAGGTTCTTTCAGAATAAAATCTTCTTTGTCAGAACTGTACTTTACCCAGATGGAACCTTATCTTTTCCCATAAAGTACAAATCATACATTGGCTTCCAGTCTCAGTGCATCACTGGCATTGCTGCTGTTTTATATTATTTTTTATGGTAGAAAACACTTTATGTCAAAGGGTTCAAATGAAATTGAATATATTCCCTGCATCTAAATATTCTTTGAGCTTAATCCTAATTTTTTTCCCTCTTCTGTGTTATTGAACTCACTTCCTACTTGATGCCCCATCGCCCCAGTTTTAATGTGGCATCATCAATGTTTTATTGTATCATGTTATGATGTAATTCAACGTAATTTGACATAAACATAATAAATATTAATCTTCTTTAGTCTTTAGTTCATTAACAGCAAGGGATCAACATTGGTGGTCCCAGTTGAATCCACAGTAAGTTTGGAAAAAAGACAATTGATTCACAGAATAATAATAAGATAATAAAGAAGAAGAAAAAGAGGAAAACTTTCAAATATACTTTTTCTTTCAAATAGAAACCTGTGAAGCAGGAACTTTTAAGTTTAAGTTTAAGTTTTATGAACACATTCTTGAAGAAAATTCAGATATAAAAGCAACAAATACATCACATTTGCAGGTGAGGTAGAAACCCATTACGGGCTTATCTAAAAACCCCACCTAGGAAAATTAAAATAAAATTAAAATAATAACAGTTATCATACTAACAATGCAGTATGAAGCATCAAAGCATCAAAATATCTTCTACCTAATTAATATTAAATTCAAACATTGAGAAAAACATAAAATCACAAAACAGCACACATGTTGAAAACATAAGTCAGTCAAGCTTCTACAATACCAAATCTCTTTGACATCAAAGCTTCCTTGAGTTTCATTTTATATCTAGATAGAGACATAGAATCTGTTAATAAATGCAAATTTGTATTCCATAATTGGACTCCACGGTATCTTAATGAAAACTGGCTCGAGATGTATGATACATTGGTAGGTACAAGTTATTGATTTGTCTGGTTGAATAATAATTGACTTGAGAATTACAAATGAAAAGTGTTTGGAAACTTTGTGGCAAGTCTTTACCCATGTACTTCAATTTAAAAATAAATGTACATATTTCAAGAATATTTAAATCAAAAATAGTCAGTACATTAAATTTAAAAAAAAGTGGAGCGGTTGGGGCACATGACTTGGAAAAAGTAGCCATTCTGACAAAACGCTTTTGCAGCAGTAGAATTTTATGAAGATATGTGGGGAAAGTACTGGCCCATACAATATTACAGTAGGTGAGATATGGATATACCAGACTATAGTATAATGTTAAAAAGCAAGATGAATGTACTAAAGCGCTAATTTTTCTAATAATCCCCAGAGATTTTGTGACCTTGTTGCAAACAAAATTAATATGCTCTTTCCAAGTAAGTTCAATTAATATCCCTAGGAATCTTGTTGATGAAACTTTAATCATTACTTCGCCATCAATATGCACTTTCACTGAATCCATTTTATAATCCATTTTCCCTGCAAATATCATAAAATGAGATTTTTTCACATTTAATGCCAATTTATTAGTTTGAAACCATTTTGAAAATGCATGAAGAGACCATTGTTTACTTCAGTCATAAGTGCAGAAAAATTTCTGTTGGAAATAAGTAAATTGGTATCATCTGCAAATAATATTGGACATAAAGTGTTTGATACTGCTGCAAGATCATTAATGTATATAAGAAACAATAATAGCCCTAAAATGGAACCTTGTAGTACCCCACATTGTATCATATGCCTCTCAGACTCTATACCATTTAAACTGACATATTGCAGTCTATTATGTACATAATTACTAAGCCACTTCAGAACATGGCCATGAAATCCATATCTATGCATTTTTGTAAGTAAAATGTCATGATTGACAGCATCAAATGCTTTTGAAAGATCCAGAAAAATACTACATGCAAACTCTTCCTTCTCGAAAGCAGTATAAATCTTGTTAACTAGGTGTAAGAGGGCCATATGGGCAGAATGATTTCATATACCAGTTTTTCTAAAATTTTGGAAAAGCAAGGAAGAACTGAAATGGGACGGAAATTTGTTAAAAAAAAAAAAAACCTGGATCGCCTGACTTAAAAATTGGAATAACCTTTGCAATCTTGAGATCCGAGGGAATAACACCAGTTTCCATGGATTCCGCAAAAATATGTAATAATGGTTTCAGAAGTTCTTTTACCTCTTTAACAAGGGATGCAGTAATTCTGTCATGACCTGCGGCAGAATTATTTAAATCTATTATAATATAATTTATCTCTTTGTTATCTGGAGGTTCAAAATGGCAAACTGATGGAAAACAACCTTTTATATAATCAGTTGGACTTTCGTTCGTATTCCCAATCTTCTCTGAAATAGAGACTCCCACATTTACAAAAAACTCATTGAATTTGCAAGCAATATCAAAGGCATTTGTAATGGATGAATTCCCATGAGAAAAACTAGAAGGAAAATTTGTGGATGTTTTTTTTTTTTTGTAGTAATTGATTTATAATTTTCCATGTGGCCTTGATATTACTTGCAGAATTCTTAAATTGATCATTGAAAAAACTATTTTTTGCCATTCTAAGAAGATGATTATATTTATTTTTATATAGCTTATAATTTGCTACTTTTTATAAAGTTTGTTTTTTATTTTGGCTGATTTTTTCAAACCAGTAGTAAACCAACCATTGTTATTATCTTTGTCCAGTCTTTTAAAGGAAGTTACTAATGGAAAACTTTTAAAGAATGCAGAATTAAATGATTTCATGAATAAGTTGTAGGCTAAATTAGCATCATTCTCCATATATACATCTTCAAAAGATATCTTCTCCAACATATCCTTAAATTTACGTTTGTTACTTACATTGAATTTGTTACTTACTTTGAGTTCCCTCTTTGAGGGTAGTTATATTGAAACCAAATTAAAGAATATGTGTGTGATCTATGTTGTAAAAAGGTGCAGAGGTTAGTAAAAGGGATGTTTAGTTGCATGCAAGACTCTATGTAAAGCATCAGATAACTAACAATCACAACAGGATCTCATTGCAAAACATCAAATCAATACACTTTACACATGCATTGACAAACGTTTACAAGCTTGTTTAGCCTGTACTGCTGTTCTAATGCTATGCCCAGTTGTAACCTTACCAGTCCATGAATGAATGCAGGAATTGCTTTGTGTCCGTTGTGGATATGCAAGGCTTACCCCCAAATTCCACCAGATGCATGTGGGTTGCGTCTGCGCTCCGGAACAGCAGCGGAGCCAATACGTTTCAGTTCTTGTCAATGTGTGTGCTTCCACCAGCTGCGGCTGTGCTGCGTTCCGGCTCCGTCACAGCTGCAGCATTCCGGAGCCCTCTGGAACAGATACGCAGGACTTATATTTTTGCACAGAAACAAAATAAAACATCAGTTAATTTTCAGAATAAAATACACAGTGTTAATGGTGAATCATATTTCCCTGCACTATACATTGATACCGTCATAATGGGCAGAGGCAGGCCTGAAGTCAACAGGTCAGAGGTTTCCAGATGTCATTTCACCCTGTTGACACCATGGACAATGAGATGTCAATCATCGAGGTGCACCGAGATGTCCTCTTACTACTCCTCTGGTTTTGTGGTTCTGTTTGAAGAAAGTGCATCTTGTTATATTTGCGCGATTATGCATGAATTTGCAAGATCTCGTGGGTCCTTGTGACTCTCGCTGTCCGGCAGAGATGCACGGCTCCGCACAGCAAATGCAGCCGGTGGGTGTTGACGGATAGCGGAGCACGCAACGGACAATCAGTGCAGACGTTCCACAGCGGGCACACATCCAGTGGAATTCCGGCGTTAGAAGAAATGTGGTTCCACATGCAGTGCTTGCTGTGCTGTGTTTCAGTGTTGCAGGTCAAAAGAATCTGGTCTTTTTTTCCTGAAATCCCCTTGCCTGTACTGTATATCCATTGCCGTCAACAGCGCAAAGATGATATTAAAAAAGTATGCAATTTAGAATGCAGCATAAGTCTAAGCAGAAGACAAGATGATGGCAAATAAGAAGACAAGCCTATTAATATTTGCGACAAATTTACGTAAATAAATGAAGAATGCTTAGAATGTAAATAACACATCTTAATTAAAACTCTTCAACCAGTAGATGTGTATAAACCAACATCAAGAATGTTCAATGTGTTTAAAGCAGGAGTGTTGGTGCAACACTTTGCCTGTCTATAAATGAATGAGTAATTCTTATAGTATATGTTGTCCACTAGTACGACAGCCACAGTAAAACCACACTCTCCTCTTTACACAGCACGAGTGGATTATATGTCAGTATTCTGCCTGTGTATGTGGGAGAAGTCAGATGAATGCAGCTCATTAATCCTGTGCATTGCAGCCTTCTTCTCAACTTTCTTTTCAGTAAAAGTCTCATGTTTCATTCTTACAATGCCTTGCGGTTCAGATGTTGCCATCATATCAGTTACAATGTGATGTGACCATTCATAACGTAGCACACAGTAGAATTAAAACTGGATTAGTTTTAGATTGACACAGTTGAGCCTTCATCAGATTGTTTTCTCATCTGACTTGAGAAATTTGTTCAGTGAGAAGGAAAAAAATTGTCCATCTACTAAAACACATATAAGATGTTCATTAATATAATATACTGGAATAAAGTATAGCCTAATAATATTTTCAGTTAAAATTATATGACTCTGGGAGTGCTGAGACATTCCATGATGGAGAATTGTTTTAAAAACATCATTTTGAGGTATTATAGGTGTAATACTTCTTTATAGATACGTTTCATTTTGAGTTTCCTACAAATGTTATCAGATAGTGACCTTATGATGCACTGTAGATATGCACTGATTACTTTATGTCTCAGATATGTGATGTTCCTCTTCTCTGACCCCCTTAGTTGCCATGGAAGCACTGTTTCTTGTAAATCAGTTAGCACTTTGAAACAAGTCTACATTTGATATATTAGAGACAGTTTCATCAGAGATAACACTAAGTATTGTTGCATGTTATGAAATGCCTTGTCCTGCATAATATACTGTAGTATGGTTTTATGTGGTTTTTGGCCAAAGGTTTAAACTGTCTTGAGGCAACACATGAAAGGTTAAAGACGACAAAGACATCTCTTTTTTTTTTTTTTTGCATAATTAAGTATGGTGATCTGTTTTCTGTCTGGCTGGATCTGTGTATTATAGCAGTGGTTCCCAACTGGTCCAGCCACATGGTCCAGACTTCTCCTTCATCATTAGTTAGAGGTCCACACAGTTTGATACATTCAGCATCATACTCTGTTTGGCCATGCAATCTCTGTCAAGAAGCTGTCTGCTAGTCACTCTAAAGCATGAAATGACACTTCATAATATAAGCTCTGTACCAGAATTTCACTGTACTTCAAGTCACTTGCGGTCCATTCAGAATGGACCTGTGACCCACTTTTGGACCGCGACCAGTTGGGAACCAGTATTAAAGTATACCCCGTCTTCACCTGGTTAATGCAGGGTGCTCTGAAATGACTGCAATCGCTAGTTTTGGACCACTTAAAGCACCTGTTGAGCCCTAAAGTAGGGGTCAGTTGGGGGACCTCTAGAGCTGCTAATAAAGGCCTGGTGTGTATCAATACACTGATCAGAAGAATATACTGATGTTGCACATCAAATTTAACAGCAGAACCTCAGCTACAAGGCTGTAAAAAACTTTTTACATGCCCCAAACTCAGTTTTAACATCAACTAAAAAAACGACAACAACAACTAACTCCAACAACTCCAAACAGCACCGATATCCTGACCCACTCGGTATATTTCGGGCTCTAACTCGACCACACGTTATTCAAAACACACACAGTTCATCTCAAATGAAAGCTGAGACTCCACTCTTTCCACATGTATACTCCAAATCACTCTCCCTTTAACCATCACAGAGCTACAGCCCAAAGAACAACAACAACAGAAATCTCTTTGCCAAAATATATTTGTAATATGGCTCTTACCTTATTAATTTAGCTGTAAAATGCGCATTCTGCTGTTGTTTCATGCTCCGTTTGCGTACTACCGGAAGTTATCCGTCATTCAAATGAATCTGGGGGGAAAAAAAGGTTCCGGGGGAACAAAAACAATGACCACTCACAGCAGCCGACATCTCCCCACAACACATTCTGCTGACTCTGATTGATTTACAGTGCTGTCAATCTTGTGGTGGGTATAGCGTCATTCTATTTGCTCTAACAAATCAAACGAGGTGTCAATCACTCAAATCGGACAAGCCGTCACAGAGGTACGGGCCTCCAAAGCTCAGAATAGAAACTTAGTTTCTAATGTAGTAGGTGTGTATTGGTCAGTTTGGAGTGGGAAACAGTTAAAAAAGGAAACAGACAGTTGTATGTGTATACCCTAAACATCATTAAGGATTTACAGAAACAAAAAATGAAAGATATAAGATTGTGCATGACAAAAATCACATGCAAACATGGTGCAATTTTGGAGAACTCACTGCATTTTCTGTACTCTAATATTGTTCTGCTTCATGTTCATCAGAATCAACCTTTGCAGATGTTCACATATTGTACTATGATTTGATAGAGGTTTAGAGCTACAGCTGCAAACCTCAAAATGTTTCATTTGTGCTGTGTGCCATCTTCATTTACTCTTCACATATAACACATATACTGATATTTGTAAAACTTTCTTAATCAGTGTGACCCTAGGTAAATGTGACTGTCTTTTAAAAAGGTATGTGTGTAAAATTTCTGCCTACAACTTTGCATTTCTAAGCCTCTGGGCTCTAGTTTCATTATAAATCCATAGACATAGGTGAAAAGTTACATTAAGATAATGCAGGTGTCCCCACCACCTCCAGTGTGATTTTATTAAGCACTTTTTCACATATAAGGTGAGTTAATATATTGATCAATTTTAGCACGCTTTGTTGTTTAAAATCTTTTTGTTACAATCATCCCATTCACTAATGGAACAGAATTATCTAAAAACATGGTTATGTTTTTTCTACCTCAGGTGGGGGTATCTGAAAAACTAAAGCCCTTTTGAGGATATTGCTGATTTGCATCTTGCAGAATAGATTTAAATTCTGACGACATCAGTACTTTTGGTTTAGTGTGTATTTCCTCCGTTTCCTTATCAGGGTGAGAAGACCTCTGATTAAAAATTCAAATGATCACACCATCTATTTAATCCAACTATCTAACTCTTCTCTGAAACAAGACTAATGAAAATCTTGTAAGTGGTTGACAATTTGTTAAATCAGGATGTCGGAAAAACTCTAAAATACACGAGGTAATTAAATAAAACAATGAATTAACAATTAAATAAATGGTTTTATTACAAGTTTTTCTAGCATTTTTATGTGGCAGTGGTCAGGGATATAGCTGTGGTCAGGGAAGGAACCTCCATCATGTTTCAGGTTAATTACAACTGACTCAGTCTATAGCCTGTTAAGTTGAAATGCATTATCTCAAACAGACATCTCAAAGTACAATAAACACAAAGTCTCTGCCTCTTGTCTCTGAGAGCCAGCTCTGTAGCTGTAGCTCAATCTACAACCTTTTTTTAGTCTTCTGTTTGAAATTACATAACCATATTCCCATGTCAAATGTCTCTAAATAGGAGAGACGCAGGGTATGAGGCCATTCGGAGTTCTAACTCATAACCCTGTGGCTAATTCGTGACTTAGAGGGAGGCTGGCAGCTATAGCATGGATCTCTGCAGACCCTTGTCTCTGTACAACCCTTATCTCTGGGTCAGCTGGCTTTGCGTATCTTTGTGTGTATGACATGTGCGTATGTGTGCGTGAGCAGGCATTTAAGTCTCCATGTTTTCTCATGCATGTCTTAATACGCATCTCTGGGTCAGCAAGCGTGTTTACGTCACCGTATCCTCAAGCGGTATGTATTTCTTTACATGCCTGTGCATATGTTTGCATGTTTGTTTAAGTCTGTGCTTTTTGTATAGTCATGTACAGGGTGCAAGAGCAGGTTTTTAACTAAGTGTCCTTCAACTGCTCTGTGCCCCCCCCCCCTCACAGCTAGCACAATGAGTGTAATAGGATCATACATGACTGAATGCATGCAAAATGCCCCAGTCCCACTGCTGTCTGTGTGTGTTGTCTTGTCATGCAGCCCTAACACAGACTGACAGGCCAACATGCATCAAATTTTGTATGCTGGAGGATGCTGTAAGGGCTGGGATTCACTTGAAAGAAATGCGCAAAGACATATACACCCATATGGCCATACATATAAAATCAATGCGTATGCACTGTAGAAAACACACAGTGAATGCTCAACCCTGGAAGATCACTGAAACTCGACAGTTTCTTATAGGGTTGAGACATTTTCATTATCTAAATTTAGACCTTTAGACCTAGCTCTATTCAATAAGAAGAAACCATTACATTTTATAAATAAAGGCTCATGACTGAGACACTGTGTGTGGCATTTCACAGAAAAATAAACTTGTTAGTGCCCTCTAGTGGACAAATTATGTAATGGCATTGCTGTAAATGAACATATAGCTGCATTGATTAATGTTTTCTCATTAACTATAAATCAAATGACTGTGTGTGATGTGGAGGGAGTCACTTGTGGTGACTGAACTACAGAGCTGTATCAACAAGGCTGCATGTTTTTCTTACCTTGAATCATTTTAGTGTCTTTATGCTCATTGTTTTGGTTCTATGATCTGCAACTTTACTGTTTTGGTTCAGTCACAACAAAAAAGCTCCGATTTCATTAATTTTATGTCCAGAACCACATGGCAGAAAGACAACGTTAACGACTAACTGGTGAATATAGTGGAGCATTTAGTAGCTAAAGAGACAGATTTCCCACAGGAGTTGGAGGGAAACAAAATAGAGCTAAACAGAAAGTATATATTGGACTTCGATTTATCAAGTGGGTAGAAAAACTAATTTCAATGAAATGTTGCTGTGTCTGCTGGATGTGTAAACAGGCTATTGTTTGCTAACAGGTTAGCCCTTATCAACTTCACAAGTTGATAATATATGAATTATTTGTCTAGTTTTGCTGCCTCCAAGTGCCCTCAAAATCAACTACAGCAAGTTTAAGAGAATGACAGTGTTTAAATCCAGTTTTTGACATGCAAATGTCTGCTGCTAGAACATCAATATTACATAAAGCTCATTAGTTTTCCTGAAAAACAATTTAAAACAAGCAGAGTGACTTTTTTTACATCACAGATTTAACTGGAATGTTATGTCCAAATGCATCCAGAGGTTGATGTGTTTCCTGTTGCAAGAAGATGTTGTTCATCTCAGTTGCAAAACTCTTTGTGCAAATATGTAAAAACATAAAGAAAAAGAAATTTAAAGCTGCTGCCTGCATTTCAAAATGCTTTTTAGTGCTTGTGATAGGTTGTTATTTAAGATTATTTCTAATTTGATATATGACTGCCAATAAATTCATAGATTTTCTAAAATTCATTTGAAAACCAGCCTGGTCTCACTCTCAGGGCGTCAAAAGACACTGCTTGGTTAGTGCCACCATCATCACTATAATGACGCCAGGGACACTCTTTAGCGTCTGTATAATCCTATTCATACCTGGTATTAACATGCATCCTGGGTGATCTGATCACATGTGAGCAGTGCTACAATAGACCTTTTTCACGGCAGACATTTTGACTCGTCATTGTAGGAAAAGCACAGGTGTATTCAATGACATCAATGATGGCTGCATTCCACTCATGACAGGCTTTGACATTGTGTATGCTGGCACACTGGAATAGCTTACTGGGACACTAATTGGAACTCAGCCACTGTTAATGTTATCAGTTTCACCTGTGCTTTTCCTCCGATGACAAGTCAAAATGCCTGCTGTGAAAAAGGTCTATACAAGTATAAATGACCACCAAGATGCATTGTGATCAGATCACTCAAACCACTTGCTGAGGTGGTCTAGGATGCATTTTACCACGTATCTTTTGCAATTTAAGTACTAATGTGTCCCGATGCGTCCCCAATAAGGACTACATCATCAGTGCAGGACGTAGTGGTTGTTTTGGTGACAGCCCGCTAATGCTCTATAACTGAACTATATTATGTCGAGTCGGACGAGGTGTTCATGACCATCTATCATTCTGCTCTGTGGAAGGATGTGTTGAATTCTACTGACAGTGAAATCTTCAGCTGTACTGACACAACTGCTAATGTGACTAGCAAGCATGCTACTGAGCAGCTTAGTGGCCCAGAGTGTCTACCCGGAGACTAGGAGGTCGTGGGTTCGATCCCTGGCCGGGTCATACCAAAGACTATGAAAATGGGACCCATTGCCTCCCTGCTTGGCACTCAGCATCAGGGGTTGGAATTGGGAGGGTAGATCACCACATGATTCCCAAGCGTGGCACCGCTGCTGCTCACCGCTCCCTCAGGGGATGAGTCAAATGCAAATTTCACACACTCAGTGTGACTTTAACTTTGACTAACAGCTAGTAAAAATGTGGACATAGTAACTGTGGGTGGGGCGGAAGGAAAATCTGAACACAAGTTGTGAGCTGGAGATGCATGATAGGCACAGGTGTGAACGACAATGCTGTCCACATGTGTTTGGATCACAGAAACACTTGATCATACCAGGTCTAAACAAGCTCATTGAGACACACCAGACTTTAAGCAAGCTCCAATGTAAAGCCGCCCGCATTGTTATTAGATGGTGAGAGCAATGGATGTGTAAGGAGTGAGAAAGTCAACTCATGTGATTAACATCAACTATGATCTTTTTCAAATCCTTACAAAGTAGTTTTCTTGCCTTAAACTAACCGCTACTCCTTCTGGTTCAAGGCTGCCCCCAGCATCATCAAAATAACGTCCAGGGCTTCTGCCCAAGTGTCAGAGTATGACCAGAAGGGATAAAATCACTCTGTAAAAAAATAATGAAATTATACTGTTTGATACTTTCTCAAACTGAGGATTCCAAGAAAATATGCAAGCACACAGAAACCATGATGATGCTTTTGCCTATTATACAATAAAGCACATTTTGTCTTAGTGAATGTGCTGTAGACACCACTTTTGACATATGTCACCATTACAAAACTACACTTGCTGCTGTACTTAAATAAATTGGTTGAGAAAAACAAATCTGCCATTCTAAAGGCGAAAATTACAACTTACTTTTGGCTTTGTCCCTGGATCTGCCAGTCTGTCTTTCTCATTGGACAAAGTTAGAGAATCAAATGATAACCTGGCTGCATAGAATATAACACTGTGTTTCTTGGCCAACAAACTTTGTAGCACATGTACTAAGTCTTGGTTATAAAACTGTGCTGCGCTGAGAACAGGCTGTACGACACATGGTCTGCTTCTTTGGCAGGTTTCCACTGACTGATCTTCCTCCGAAGGTACACCTGCATCTGAGTTTAATGACAATGTGCTTTGGCATACTGTAGCACTCATAAAATGGTTGAGCACCAGTTGGGATTGGCAGCCTGTAAACACTAACATATCCATCCGCTTGTAAGACAAATCAAACCTTTCTATTAATGAGACATATTTATACAACACAACACAGTTTAAGTCACCCATTCGGTGTGATAGCTGGAGTTTTACAGTGTGTATTTCTTAATTGAGCACTGATTCAAATATCCTTTGTTGTGGTGGTGCTTTGGATTTCAAGGATAAAGCTCCTGTATGGCTGCACAGGTTATGACAAACATGCTGTTCTAGCCCTCTGCGGCATTCTCAAACTGCCAAAAATCCAGAGCAATAAATCCAATATTTTAAGGCATTAGAGGTAGCAAGAGGTATATTTCCTGAGAAGTAATTGAAAGAAAGTGTTTCTGGTCGGACGTACTTCTTTTCTCATCTGTGGCTTACCTTCACTGAATCGGTCTGAAACTTGAAAGAAATTGGAAAGGCTATGGAAAGAGTTTGTGCAGTCTCATGTTCCTCAGCCTGGGACCCAATTCAGAAATGATTTAAACCTAAAAAGCTGTTCTGTGGTAAATAAATCAGTGTGAATAGATCACTTTGAACATCATCCATTTCATAGTTTAAGGCCTTGACTTCACTGGTCTGCCACTGGACAATTGCCTGTAGAGTCCCTTTTGACCTTGAGTTAAAGTAGAGATTTTTGGCCCAATTGGGGCATCCCAGAATAACAGTTAATAAGAGTAAAATCTTCTTTAAACTATTTTGTACATAAGATGTTGTGTTTCTGTGAGCCAGCTCTGCGAAGATGCAGAAAAAATGATGACATTGTATGGTTCTGCAAATGACAGACATGGTACATTTGTATGATATTATGTAGTGGTGGCATTGACACTTAACATTTATTTATATTCTAACTAAGCTATACGTAATGTGGTTAGGTTCAGGCACAAAAAACACTTGGTTATAGTTGGGAAAAGATCCTCTTTAGGCTTTAAAAAGAAACAGATTTGTCGGCATAATCACAGCTGTAAAAGCAGTCAATAGCTTGGTAAAAAAACAGTCACTTTTTGTGATACTATCCCAGCTCGAAATGCAGCATTGTGTCAGAAAAAAAGCAACTGCTTTTCTTGGCACTGAGACTTCCTGAGTGGAAACGCAGCGGCAGGTTGCTAACAAACACTCAGGTTTGTGGCAAAAAAGCCATGGGAAAAACAGCAATGACTTTCAAAAACCATTCGCCTTTTTTTTTTTTATTCTTGTTTTTTTTTTCTGTTTGTTTATTTATTGGTCTCAAACTATTGTCTGTAGTGATCTTCAGCTTGGCAAGTGTCTCTCCCAGGTGTCACGCCATCCGCCATTCCCTCCATGTCCAGATGATGAAATCAGCTCATATACTTGGTCCCTTTAGAAATGTGCACTTATGAAACACCGAAAGGTAACATTCATGGTTTACAGAAAAGTACAATGCCAACATTTTCTTCTGCCGACTTGTCAGGCTTGTTTACAGTCGCCTGTCTCCATGCATTTCCGATGCTCATTCATTGCAACTTGGGATAAATAAATTAATATCCACTAAAATTATTTACATACAGCTTGTGAGTGAGTAGAATTTGCTAACCAACTTAACGTATTTTCTCTCAGTGCCTGTACACAGTCGGACATTGTAAGAAGGCATCAGAATGGACTGTCAAATAGCAATAAGTGATGAAACTGATGTGAAATGTATCAGCAGTTTCACTGTTCTCTCACACTAACAATGATCATCAAGGCTTCAACAGAAAGATAAGGTTTAAAATCATTCAGGGATGCAGTCTGTGAGAAATCCGACTGTTCTCAGACTATTCTTAACCATTATGACTTGTTTTAACACACTGCTGCTCTCAAGAATTGGTCAAACACAGGTAGGTAGGTGTAAACATTCACATAGGTGAATTTCAGTATTCATGCAGAAGGCGCAGTTGTCTACGCTGAAGCCTCAATTTGTGATTTAGGCTGAAGGCAAGTTCTGTTGTGCAATTTACCAAGGCAGTATTGTGTCAGCTGCTACTGCATTGATGCTGGGTAGCTGTAGGAGCAGTGTTTGTTAGAGAACTCACTGAACCTTGGGTGTTGTATGAAATGATGCTATAACCTATTACTGTTATCTTCTGTGAAACCAGAGGAACAACTCCCTGAGGTATCTGAAAAAATGTGCACTCTTACCTTTCCATCAAGAACCATTTTCCCAACATCAAATCCTCAGGTAAAACTTCTGATGGTTGCCCCAGTAGAGCCTCTCAGCAGTCTGAACCAGTGGACCATGGAAAAAACTGTATCAAATCACATGAAGCAGAGCATTGGCAAATAAGTGCACTCAATGAACACAAACCACATAAACAAAGGTGTTGGGGAAAAAACAACAGCATAACATTTCAGAAAAAAATAGATAAATGTGCTCTTTAATGTGTTCTGTTGACATCAAGAGTAAATAAAGAAATACTCACTTATTCCATGCTGTCAAATTGGGAAGACAGCTGCAGTGTCTCTTCCATTTAGCCGTCAGGATATAGCTGTCAGGATATCAGGAACCCACTGTTTAATGTCACCTAGCAAGGACCATTTCAATGTGTGTGATGGTTCAAATTGCATATTAGAGAGTCAAAGGGCATGGAAAACTATTGTTCCCACTTAAAACTAAATCACATTGAAAGGCATAGCAATCAGTCATCTACATTTGGGCAATTTTGTTTCCTATCTCAGTGTCCTTTTCACAGATCAGCTGTTGCAGCTATTCTGGAAAATGTTTTCAAAAGGTTAACGCTGAGCTAATTTCTTACCATGCTGACTAAATAAATGCCATCCCATCAACCTAATTTACCTACAAGGCAGTTCATACTTTGGCACCAATGGTACCATCTAAGTGTTATGTTTACAATATTTGCGTTAATCAGTATGGCTGGTTAAATTGTGGAAATACAAACATTAGCCTTCCCTTTTGAGGTAATGCTCTGGATTCAAACATTATGGTTTGGGGTTTCTGTCCGTCCCTTTTTTTTTAACGCAATATCTCAAGAACACACTTAAAGGATTTTTTTTTTCTTCTCAAATTTGGCACAACTGTTCACTTGGACTCTGAATTGAGTAGATTTTGGTGGTCATAGGTCGAAGGTCAGGATCACTGTGCCCTTGTCCATCTCATTCTTGTTAACGCAATATCTTAAGAATGCCTTGAGGGATTTTTTTTTTTTAATTTGGCATAGCTGTTGTCTTGGACTCTAGGTTTACACCTACCTACCTGTGTTTGACCAATTAGATTAGAACTAATTAGATTTTGGTCATCAAAGGTAAAAGTTCAAGCTCACTGTGACCTCACAAAACATGTTTTTGGCTAAAACCCAAGAATTCATACACTAGTTACAACAAAATTTCACACAAATGTCTAATTTGAACAAATCATTATGTGATGACAATATATATCTAAATGATCAAGGGTAAACTTCACTGTGACATCATAATTTTCTGCAAAAGCACTTCTTGGCCATTACTCAGTGTCATGCAAGAGGGGAAGGCATTTGGTCAGATACTGAATTGGTGACAGTAATCTTTGGAGTCCACCTTGAAACTATGCTGATTGTGTAGATCTCATGTGCAGCTGGAGGGAAGATGTGTGTGAAACATCCATGTTTTTACAGACATGGATGTAAAACGTAAGTGCAACTTCACTAGTGCACTGAGGCATACAACTGCAAGGAAGTATTTCTAGTTTGTTCGTTTTTTGCTGTTGTACACCACACAGGTAAGGCTGCTGTGCAGTCTATTCAGAAATTAAAGTTATAATGTTATAGTGTCATCAGTTCATCAGTAGCAATACAGTACTTTTTTAAGCTCTGTTTAAACTATAGGGCAAGGCAGTCTTCTACACATTACTACTCATCTACTTGTTCCTTTACACAAATTCTGAATACTTCTGCGCTCCGAAAACTCATTTGGTTTTATTATCTTTATGTCATTTTAAGCATATGAAAACAAAGTGTATGCTTTAGAGTCGAGTGTTATAAATTATGGGACAAATCACATTCAATATTAATTCAATAACAGACAGTATTTTATTTTTAAATATGGGACGATCCTGTATTAACAATGAACAGTACAGACCAATCCATTCTGCTCTGTAGGTAGGTGATGAAAACCCTAAGTTGGTTACAGGAAAAATGCCTTTTTGTTTTGGGTGTATGTTCAACACTTTTGTTGAAGCCTGAAATTTAGCTTAGTCTTGTTGGTAATAACATTATAGCCATGGACAGCTCAGCAGGTATGAGAGTTCTGCAAGAACATTTTATAAAATGCTAATTTAATGTTATTTAAATATCTGTAATAAACAAAGCAGTATTTGCAGAATTACAGGCAAATTACTTTTAAAAAGAAACGCAGTGGCGGTTAGCCAAGATTGGCCACTGGGTCTTATCATAGACAGTCAATGCTTACTGCTACTTCCACTATCTCACAGGAAATTGCACCCATAATTATTTCTACAGTAGGGCCCTCAGGAATAAGCTGGATCGGAAGATGAAAAGAAAGTATCTTTGTATTATTTTCTGTAACTAAGAAACTAACTGCAGAGTAGACTTCTTCCTGCTTCCTGTTTACACTGGCATGCCTGTGCCTAGTGTACGCGAATGGTCATGTGATGTGCATATTTAGGGGTGTTAGAAAGGAAGGAGATTGTTTCTGAAAGTCTTTTAACTCTTGTGTGTGGGGATCGTTTTCATTTTAATACAGCATGAAAACGCATTAGTGTGGATGTAGCCTCAGTAACCCATTCATATGCAAAGCAAGTGTGAAAATGGAGTTGCTGTTGCACGCAGCTGTTTATGAGGAGACTCATTTGCAAATGGAGGAGAGCTCACTCCCTCTGCAGAGGCAGAGTTTTTGTGTGGTATCTATCTATTGGTTTTCTCTGATGATGCAGTGTGTCTGTGTTTGGCTTTTGATATCTTGATATCTGTGACTGTCATGACATCATTCAACACTTGATCATTCCCTCTGGCAGTTTGGACACATTAAGTAGGACTTGGCATCTTTGGAGCTGTTGCTGTCCCATGTTGCTTTGTCAGTTCACACTGTATAGAGATTGCAGTTGTCTATTGTGTGTCCTGTAATACACTTATCATACAGCATTATTGTGATTTAGGTTTAGCTGGTTTCTTATTTCACAGTTTTACATGCTTATATACCTGCTCCCCTGATCACTCTAATTTAGTTACCCATCCTGTATCAGTGCCATCTTATCAGCTGCTTGCAGACAAAGAGTAAGTGACAATGGCTCTGTCCTTTCAGGATCTGAGAAGGGGGAACCTTCTTCTTCCTTGCTTTCTCATACTTTTTCCATGAAAACATATGAGCCATACCATAAAGGTTTTGTTTCATAATTCTCAAATTTGTTTTATCATAACACAATTTCATTTCCATCTCAACTTCTGCCTGACAACAGTAGCTGTGCTTTCTTTTTGACATTTATATGGCATTGTCCTCTGGAAGTTTCAGAAAGGTCATAAGGATATTAAGGTTTTCCACGAACAATGTAGATAACCCATCCAAATGTTTGTTAATACAGTGAGCTTGCTTTGTTATTGCTGACAAATCAAGACTATATGGTTTAACAAAAGTAGACACCAGAATTGTAATTTGTAGGAGACAGGGCTGAATGTAAAGAACATGCACATGTAACTCAAATGAAAAGTTAATTTTAAATGTTAATACAGGCATGCTCAGCTGTTACGACCGGCCTAGGGGAACCGGTACATAGCATGAAAGGATGCTCCCCTCTTTCCCCACTCCCAAGGACAACCAATGCCACACAGCTGCAGTCCAACAAAAGATAATTTATTTTACATTCAACGAGAGGTAGCAATAAGCTTCAGGGTGGGCGTGGCCCAAAACAACAAACAAAACAATCTTCTTTCCAAAACTTACTTACCTACCCAAAAGTAAAGAAAATGAAAATACAGGTCACTCACCTGACTCCCAATAAATAATAACAAATAGGGCTACCCACCCCTACGGCTACCTGGACTGCTGGACTAATATCACAATTAACTCATTTTTAACACAGTACAACAAAGCATGGTGCAGTTGGGAGTAGGGCCAAGAGAAGAGCAGCTCAAGCAGTGGCCATTTTATACCAGCTCCACCAATCTCCAACCACCAATCAGCAGCCAGCACCTGGAGAGAGAGAAACACACTAAGGGTGGCAGCACCACCCTCAGGCAGGGAGGAACAACAGAACAACAGAACAGTAGAATCATAAATAAATGACCCAGGGTCAAAACACAGCACATAATAAATACACGAACATGCCATAGTGGTCCATTAAGTTGTTCTCTTACAATCAGTTTATGTTCTAAAGTTCACAAAGAATACAGTGTGAGACCACCTAAACTTGAGAACTGGTGCAACTTTAAGAAAAAGGCTAGAAGGACTCAGGGCTGCATCACTTTTAAAATTCTGGACCGATACCAATAGTTTTTTTTTGTCGTTCACAATGTCATCAGGGGAACAACAGGGTGCATTCTATGACAGGTCAAAAGCTAGGTCACTGTGTCCTTTCGTCATATCTGTGTCCCAGGGAAGATCTCTGTTCGTCCCAGACACATTTTCTACTGTCCTCTGGGATGATGGGATGTCAGCTGGCACTAGATATCCCATCACACAACAAGGCAAGGCAAGGCAAGGCAGGTTTATTTATGTTTATTTTGAGGCAATTCAAACTGCTTTACATAAAGCATACATCAAGTAAAAGCAATAAAGGCAACATAAAAAGACATTAAATACAATCAGAAAGAGCTACATTGGAAATAAAATAGTACAATTAATTAAAAAGAGTTTAGTTAGTAAGAAAAAAGCTAAAACAGAATAAGTTACAGTGCAGTGTGAGATAACAACAGTGAGATCATAGAGCCTATTTGCCAAACAATCACTGTATTCTTCCTGTACCTACTCATTCGTTTAAGTTTGTGACTGTTAGACCTACTTTACACTACATGGTTCAAGTGGCCCAGTTCCGATTTTTTCCTCTCAAGTGGCACAGATCGGATCTGTAACGTGAACGTGTAAACAGGAGAAAAAAAACGCATGATATCGGATATTGTCAGATCAGATTCAGGCCTCCTTCATATGTGGAAATATATCGGATATGAATCGGATATCTGCCAATATGTCTGTAATCTAAACAGACAGATCGGATATTTCCTGACAATCCACGTCGTATGTCATGAAAAATGCGACGACAGTGCATTTTGATGACGTGCTCATGAGCGAGGGAAAGGAAGGAAAGCCAAATAAATTGCACGTCAATCAAAAACTATGAACCAAAAAAAGCACAATCTATCCCAAGTGAGACAAACTGCTTGATCCCCGTCTCCAGTGTACCAGCAGAGAACCTGCATAACCGAATCAGTGAAAAAACACACCAGGCTACACAGCCTCTCTACCTGAGCAGCTGAAGCTGTGGCTCACACCTTCGGCACATAGACGGTGCTTCTGCTTGCCACATACCTGTCAAGTTTTGGATTTTAAAATCAGGGAAATTTTCCAGCGCCCACTGCGAGCCGTCCCACCACCCCAACCAAGCTCCAGTATCCCTTACATTTTAAGACAGGTGTACACAGAGGCGGTCCTGGCTAGTTTTACGCCCTGGGCAAACCATCCCTCGGTGCCCCAACCCACAACCACCAGGATTCGCCTTTCCTTTCTGCTGCTGGTTGAAATGTGATAATAGGGATGCCCCAGCACCCACTCCACTAACTTGACGTTGAAATGAGCGGTAGTCTAGAAAACTGGCGAGTTTTTTTTTGTTGTTGTTTTTTTTTAGATTGCGCCCTGGGTGGTTGTCCCCATTTCCCATAGCAAAACCCGTCCCTGAGTGTACAGGAAATCTAAAATAACCACTTGTCAACCAAACTCGCTGTCGACACAAACCTCGCAACAACTGCCACCCAGGCTACTGCAGGTGGCAGTTCTCACGAGGCTAGTGACAGAGTTCAGTTTGGAGAGGCAGAGGAATGTTGTTGTTTTTTTAAATTATATTATAATATGGGAGATTTACGGGAAAATACTAAAATGGGAGGCAGGCGGGAAAGAGGGGTAAAATACGCTAGTTTCCCGGCCAAAACGGGAGACTTGACAACTATGGCTTGGCACAACTGTGAGATGTACATTGCTTTTCTATCTTTTTTTTTTCCTTCTTCTTCTTTCTGTCAGCGACATACACTCCTAACACAGGACAAGTTGTTTTTATTGATTGAGTTGATTATTAAGCCATAGTGATGTGCAGATCGGCTCTGATAGCGCCCGAATCAGCATGTACGCACCAATCATCCAGCCGCACCCGTTTGCAGCTGCACAGACATTTCCACCGCTCTGTGTAGGCTAAGTTACCTTTTAAATTATGTGGAGCAGCGCCAGCTTTCCAGGTCATTTATTCTTTAACGATTAACTTCAAATATTTAAAGTTAGTCCTTAAAATTGCTTTCAGTGATGTAAACATTTCCACGAGTGCAGTAATGTCAATGTAGCAAATACTGTGGGACATTTACACAGTGGTCAAGACCAGAAGTGTCGCACAAAAAAACGGAAGCTGGCTGCGTTCTGTTTTGCTTCTGTGTCTCCGTGAAAAATAAGGTGAATAGAACAAGTAAATAGCAGTCAGGATTATAGGCAACAAATCGGAATTGGGCATCAAGACATGGTAGTGTAAAGGCAGCCTTGTGACCTAGTGACCTGTGCAAAATCAATGTGTCACAACAGAAAAATATCGGCCACTGCTGTCGATGAATGTCATCTTATTTGCTGGTAGGCCGATGGCAGTCAATAAGGCGAGTATTGTAGTGTAATGTTTACTGTAGTGTTTACTGTACCCATAAGTTGACCTTTAAAGATACGTGTTGAAGCAATGTACTCTGTGCAACTGACAAATTACACACTGGTTTAATATTTCATGTATTCTTATGACACACACACACTCATTGAGCACTTAAGCATTGTGGTGGAGAAGTACCTAGGCTAAAAATAGCATGAGGATGGGCTCAGAAAACACTGGTGGAAAGTTAGGGGAATTGCAGCTTGTCCTGATATGACTCTAGAGGGGGAAGGACTAAAAAACGTGTAAACTCAGCAGAAATGTGACACCGATATGATCAGCGCCAAGTGGGAAGGGTTAAGGGAAAAAAGACGACTCAGCAGAAATTTTCACAATAAAAAGCGAGTGCGAACAAAGAAATTCCAGTCCTGCTCCGGAGCTTGACTCATTGAGTTGTGATGTGTTTGTTGCCTGTGAGCACATTAAACTCAGTTGCATCTGATTCTACGTGTCTCCAGTGATTTTTTTTTACCTCTGAGTATTTGAGTTTTTGATATCTAATGGAAAACAACGAAAGTCCGTTCGAGAAGAAAGGAACGAGGTCGCAAGCTTTCTGACACAGCTCAACCTTGACTTTTTGCTTCGACATTTTTGGCGAGCCAGCCAGGAGGGCAAGGAGGTCAAATCATAAGACCGGGGGCACTGGGCTGCGCATCAGACGTACAGGTGGCCACCAGATAAGGTAAGCAGAGCCTTTTTTCTGCCTAAATCGGGTGCGTCTGAGGTGCAGTTGGGTGCCGCCCAGGTCAGAGGTATTTGACAAATTCCTCTCCTAAAGAACCTAAAATGTGATGTAATAATTACTAACTAATAACACAACATTGGAACATAGCTGATATATTGCTGGAGACAACTAATACAACACAGTGTGACCTTGGTGCGGAGTGTGTGTGTGTGTGTATGTGTGCATAAGCGAGAGTGATAAACGGGCAGAGATAATGCATGGGTGGAAAAGCTAGAGAAGAAAAAGAGAAAATGTGTGTGTGTGAAAGCAAAAGAATGTGTGAGTGATAGAGACAGTAAAGAGAAAGTAAATCAAATGAAGAAAAAGAGACCTCAAGACCTTGACTTTTTGCTTCGACAGTATCAACCGACACCAATGTTCAGCCGATAACTCCATACATTCCAACAAGAAATACAGCCCACAGTCCTAAGGCCCTCACCTTAGGTCAGAGAGCAGTCTGACTTCAGAGATCTAGGGCTGGATGTTATTTTTTAGAAACTAGTCTCCTGTTTTGTTTTGTTTTTAAAATGTTATATGTAAAAGAAACCTTAAGGATTGAAGTCCACAACATTTCATATATTATGAAAGGGAAACTGAAACAATAATGGCCTAACATTCAGATTTGTACTAGTAATGACATCACAAGTTTTATTATCGACGTAGCGACATGGGGTCTCTACATGTGATGGAGCAATAGAGCTCTGCCACTATACTATAAGTTAGGGCTGTTCAATGACAAATTCAATTGGGCCATATTTAAAACCAGGAAATGTTGATGGGACAGACTTTTTCAGCAGCGAGCCTATTCATTACCTTTTTTTGAAGCTTTTGGTAATTACAAATTTGCAACAAATGCAAATGAATGTTAGCCTGGAAATCCAGACTCAACTCTAGAAAGATTTTGAGTCTGCCCCTCACCGATACACCCTTCCTACCCAAGGGGCAGCACTAACTGAGGCATTTCAAATGCTGCCACAAGCAATTAAATAGCACGATGGCCAATCAGAGCAAAAAACAAGGTGATGTATTCATTGCGCTAAGCCCCATTTGTTTGCCAAACAGTGGGGCTAACTGATATATTATGCTTTTGCCTTCTCCTGTCCGCAAAACAGCAAAAACATCCTTCCTGGAAACTAAGGCTTCTAGGGCAGTCTTCTTTTCCAGTCTCAAGGAAAAAGGTAAGTGTAGTTGGCTTAGTGTTTCTTCCAAAGCTAAGCTGAATGGACGCGTTCCTTCGGCAGCTGCCATCTTGGCTGTTTACTTTTCGACTCCTACAGCGCAGCGCTGTCCTCATCATGTTACGCCTGCCCCGAGCCCGCCTCTGTCAGATAGACTGATCTGATTTGTCCGATCCCTGTGCAGTGCAAATTAGAATTTGCTAGGGGCGCGGCATCTGGATTTACAGGTTAAATGAATGTCGTAAAAATTAGCAATGTTTGTCGGGTTTCACATTTGAAATAAAACAACATTTTTCATTATTTTTACTTCATCTGCAACATGGCCTTTGCTCTACTATTCTGACCTAACTTCATGTCGTGTTTGTGTGTGTGTGTGTGTGTGTGTGTGTGTGTGTGTGTGTGTGTGTGTGTGTGTGTGGAGGAGCTCAGCCCCAACATGCAGAGTGTAGGAGAGAGGCTGCAGCATGATGATAAATGAAACCAAAACTTTTAAAAGTAATGATAAGACAGGTGGTAACAGTGGAGCTTAACAGTGCTATAGTCGTTAATAATTTTGCCTGTTTAATACTAGGTTTCGGTGTTCAACCCTGGTTGGGCCACTTGTAGCCCACCACATCATTATCGTCCATCATTATACTGTACATCTTTTTTTCTTTTAAATGGTCTCAGGCTATGATGTTTCAATATACAATTTTAGGTGTCATTTTTTAACTGTAATATCTAAAAAAACATGTCGACAGTCATTTGTGGGAGGTGCAGACATATTTAGACTATAAATTTTGACATGACTGGCTCTTGAATGTAACCAGGAAATGTATTGGCCATGTGTTGTTTTTGTTTTGTTTTGTTTTATTTTGTTGTTGTTTTTAAACTTTCTCTTTCTGCCACAACATCACGTACCAGAGGTAGAAGTCATGGTTATAGCTGGGGTGCACCCATCCTGCAGTAATGCTGCATGTTTGCAGATGTACAATGGGAATATTAAACAGTGAGATTCATTGTTATCAATGACAGGGTCAAGTTATTTCCCACCCACTCAACTCCAAATGCAGATTGAACCAGACACTGGCTTGCTAATGGTACAGCCTTCATTTACAACATTACCTTAATTAAAAAGTGAATGGGCCCCAGCTTTGATGTGCGTCTAGTTGAGTTTGCTCGTCCAGATGCTCTCAAAAGCAGAATGAGGTTGCAGCTGCCTCTTTTGTTCCCTCAGTGACACCCAGTGGTGAACTATCTAGACAGACGGCCGACAGAGAGGGAGAGGATAAGATGTGGATATAAAGAGAGCAAGATAGAGAGACAGAAAGCGAGAGCTGGAGAGTGCATGCTTACTTTGGGAACCCCAGCAGGGTCCAAATGAATATCTCAACACACTATTGATCCAGACACGCTCACTACTATTCTTTATCTCAGCCCTCCCACCTCTCGCTCACAGTCTCTCCATCTTTTGCTCTTTCCCTGTCAAATTCAAATTTGTCTCATTTTTTCCCTCCTCTCTCTCTCCCTCTTTCACTCACATTGTCTCTCGCTCATATGGTACCCCAGGGTATAATCAAATAACTGCCACAGAGATGGAGTGCATCAGAAACTGGCATGCAGTTCAGTGCATGCGTGTGTGTGAGTATGGTCTTTTACCTAATGTCCTCGCAAAAATAAAAAGATCCATCGAGGGTTAGTCACCGGACAGACATGGGCTGAGGGTTTTAGATAAGAATTACAACTTTTTTTCCTGTCTTTTCTGTGATCTCTTTGTACTGCACGTTGTAGAGATTATGTCAGTCAAACACTTTGAATATTTCTGCAAGAACCTCCTGTGCCAAACAATAATTTCACAGGCCAGTCCTGCCAGGTCTTCTCATTCCCAACTCGTCAAATACAGACACTTGGTCAATGGCCCTTGGCATCTGATACCAACGCACTGAAGCACCTTTTAGCTTCTGTAAGAGACACACCTGGCTGTGTCATTATTAGACACTTAGAACAACTGGCTTAGTCTAAAGAGCAAGAAAATCTGCATAGCGTGGGAGTGAGGGGTGGTGGATGGGTAATTAAACACAGTACTTTCACCCAGGAGACAGCTGTTTGTGTCCTGCAGGAAACTAAAAGTCAGCGTTGAGGTTATTTTACCAACCTAAAGCAGTGTGTGAGGTATGTCAGGTCACACATGCCAGGTTATATACAATCATACTTATTTTAACCCAAACCATGATCTTCTTTCTCAACCTAAACAAGTTCTTTTGTTGCCTGAACCTGAAAAGAAGTATTGGTTAAAGTTTAATTTAAAAGTATATTGTATGCATGTAAGGAGTGGAAGCTAACGTGCTGTCCCTGAGCGTCCAAAAACTATGCTCGAGGGATACCTAGAGCATAGTAGATGTTAGAATGTGTTGGCCAGGTTAGTTTGTGTTAGTTCATTCAGAGAGGAACTAGAATTAGATTATTAATATATAAAGTTACAAATAATTACAGGTAAGTTTCAGTATGTCAAATTACATGCAAGCATGCATTCCCGGTAGATTTCTCTGCAACATGAACAACATATTTCAACTGTTTACATGGTAATCATTGCCACAAAAACATATAGTGATTCACACCTCCACACACTAACTTTCCACCCTGTTACATATTGGGCACACTACTTCCTGCACTGGCAGTAGGATTGGGCCATTGTAAAAATGTTCAGACTAGTTTAATATTAAGCCAAACACTAGACTGGACCGATATATCGAATTTTACGCAATGTCCCATTTGACTCAGCGGCTTCCCCTGAGTGAAACATAATGACACGGTATCTTAACAGCAAACAAGCATCAGACTAAAGCATCGCATCATGTAACATCAGAGCTCTCTGTCCACACTGAATTCATTAAATACGAACTTCTTTTAGACCTTCATCATGTTTATCCTGTTTGCTCAGGATCGGACTGGAGACGTAATTACCTAAATGATGAGTGAGTAACCTACTTGCTGTCTTCCTACTTTGTAACGTTATTTTTTTTAAACATAAAACATGCTTTATATGGTGATATTAAATGGAAATTACATACAATACAACCACAGCTTGTAGCCTAGCTTGTTATTAGCAAAGGTCATTTCTCTCACCAGAAACTTTCAGCTCCCTGGCAACTCCCTCCGGCCACCTGACACTTTATTTAGGTTTCTGTAGCAATTTAAGAAGGTATGGGGTTGATAACTCCTCATCTTAACTTCATAAATCAGCCATTTCTCATCCACTGTGGCGCTTTTAAATTGAGCGACAGATATAAATAGAAACAGGGGTCCAACAAAAGTTCAGTTCACAACAGCAGTGCCGCGTCACTCCCGGTTGTTTAGGACGCCTCTTATGTCTGCTTCAAATCCAAAATTTTACCATATTGGTGCAGTTTTAGTTTGCTTGCCATGATATCCAAGTTGGACTGCCTGGTAATGCTTTAACATTACATTAGGTGTAACATTTGGCTGTCCACATACGTACATTCGGCCATGTAGTGTATGCTGTGATTGTGTGTGTGTGTTAGAGTTTAGATTCTCGGCCCGTACCCGAACCCGGCCCGAACTCCGGGCTGAAAAGCCCTAATTGGAGCCTGCATTATCACTTTGATCCCTCAATGTGACGCTGCGTTTTTGCACTATGAAAAATGCCCATGTTGAGTTCTATTTATTAATAACTTTTATGAGACTGGGGTATCAAAAGTTCATTCCTGTTTTTTATTTATTTTTTTTATTTTTTAGATTATTATGAAAAATCTTGTTTTAAGGGAAGCAGTGTTTTGCACTAGGTTTTATAATATCTTTAAAATATTTATTTATTAAAAAAAAAAAAGATTTAGGCTACATAGGCGTTGTCATTAATGTTGCTTTGTTCTTGTTTGTGTTGTTTTTGTGATCTTTTCTGAATAAACGAACACGCCAGATAGCAGGTTCATGCCTCGTACTTGTTCTATTATTTATTAACTCTAAACATGGGCAATTCCTGTGTGTTGTTCAATAGTTAGAGTACACTGACAACAGCATAGAGGTTGCTGCAGAGATGCGGGAGAGTCAGGACCCTGAACAGCTCCGCCGCCAAATTTAAACAGCCCACCACGGCACGGATTCAAAAAAAAAAAAGTAGGGTGTTAATAGGGCTCGGGCTCATAATTACAGTTAATATGTCGGGTAGGGCCGGGCTCGGACACAACGTGCATGGGCTCGGTGTAGCGTCGGGCCGGATTTTTTAGGCCCGATCTAAGCTCTAGTGTGTGTGTGTGTGTGTGTGTGTGTGTGTGTGTGTGCATGTGTTCATGTCTCGGGCCTTCAGAGGAAGTTTGTATTGAGAAAAATAGAGACCATTAACCAGGCTTTACTTGGTTCTGCTGCCTAATCAGCCACTAACTCCCCTAGATCCTGCTGCAGTAATACCAGTGCCACAGAAGAAGAGGCTGAGGGAGAGAAGACGAGTAAGAGACAATGAGGGATAAATGAAGAAAATGTGAGGGGAATTAGGGCTGAAGAAGAATGGGATGATGAGAAAATGCTGCCGAACACAAGAGAGGAAAGTGAGGAGAGAGACTGTAGGTCATAGAGGAAAGTCATTGAAGGATCATTATAAAGTTAAAGAAAAGTCACTTGATTTAAAGAAGAAACCGCCACTCTGTACTATTCTGTTTCAAATATGAACTCTAGATACTGGTGCATTCGCGGGTTCAGCCTCCCACACTGTCTACATCGGCTTTCAGCTCAAATAATTCCACCCCACAGTTTTAACCATAGATGTTTTCACAGTAGATGTTGAAAGCTGAAAACTGGGGTATGCAGTTTTCTGGAAAAGGCAAAAAGAAAGGCAGAATATGAAAAGGTCAGAAAAGGTCACAAAAACAGTTGCATTTAATTTATTTAGATAGAAAAAAATCTACCCTCAGATCTTTGGAGTCTGACTCATACTGTGACCTTGGGTTTATGAGGTTCTATCTGCATTCTGAGTGGTTTTGAGATATTGAGCCTCAATTTTTTTGCATTTCAGATTGTTAAAAGGCATCCTTAAGACCACCCAATATTGTAATAACAAAATCCAATCATGTTTTTCCTTTATTTTGTAGTTGTGTTTTGTTTTTTGTTTGTTTGTTTATTTCATCTTTCATCTTTAGAGCAGGTGTTTTGAGAATAGAACACTCCTATACTGAGAACTCAATTTTGGCCTGGAATTCTAGGGTGCTATGTGCTAAAGCAGGACAAACAAATCAAGGATTTAAAAAATAAAGAATAAATAAATAAGTAGCTCTGTCTTATGTTGTTTCAATACACAAAACTAATGTTTTAATGTAGTTGGAATAGAAGATATTTTGGAACAGGCAACAATTAAGCATTTTGGTCTTCTGTGTTCATTTCACTAATTGGTGCATTGCAGGTAGAACCTTTCATCAAGGGACATGGATTTAAATTAATTGTTTTCTGCTGATGTCTACCCAGGTGTCCTTCCATTCTACTCATATATCTAAGTTATCTGTCATACGTCCATAAAACAATGGAAAACAGTTTAAGGGTGGATTTTGAGAGTAGTTACGGTACATCATTGAAAGCTTCCCCCACTCACTACATCCAGAGTTTAAAACATTGCCAACTCTTTGCTTTTGTTGTGTTTGTACTTGACCCCCACTAAAGCCTCCTTCACATTTTCTACACTATACAAACACTATACACTGTATAAACTCACCCATAAAGTTTTGGCAAGTGTTTGGCACCCCTCTCTGCAGTCTGCCCTTCCCTTTCGTCTGTCAGTTTGAGCATGCACGTCTTTGACTACTGATGGTGGAATGTGATGAAATACCCTTGTTTTTATTGTGCTTTGCCTTCGGTTACATGTCTAATTAATCATTCCTATCCAGGGTCTTTGTTTCACCTTGCATGCTGCTGAACAGTATTCTGCACCAGGTACAATTCGAATTTTAAGTCTGTTTCTTTGTCAAGAGCTTTTTGGAGCTTGGTGCATTACTTAGAACTCAGGGAGCACATACCTGTGTGAAGGCTACATTTGTTATTTTGATACTTTGGAAGGAAAATGTGGTGAAGATTTGAAATCTGCATCTCAATCTTCACCTGCACCCAAATACAAAGTGATACACAACCAGTATATCACTGGGGAATACATATATTATAATAGTCTTGTACTAGGATTGATTGTGCAAAATTTCAAGTTGATCTGAACACTGAGCCATTGATTTTTTTCAAGTTGCTGTAGCAACAACTGTAAGTGAAATGGCATCAGACAAATGCACATGACAAAGACCTTTTGGTGGGTCTTTCTTTATTACGTGGTCTTAACCAGACTGTCATCATTCACTGTTCATACTTACACCTAGAAATGTAATGCAAATAAATTTGTATTTAACCCATGTAATTGTTGGCGAGGAGGCTGTGATCATGTGACCTGTGAACTGCAGGTTGTCCTCACTCATATGATTGGAGCGGAGGAGGAAGTCATGTGAAGTCAAGTATGAAGAGCGACAAAGTCTGAATAGACAAGTATTCGGGGTATTGGATCACTCAGACAAACATGAGTTTGACCCAGGAGACTGGGGTGTTTGTACACTGAGAAACCAAAAGTCAGCATTAAGTTACTTTAAAGCCACAGTGTGTAGGAATTTCTACCATCTAACGGTAGCTGCTGTGTACCAAAAAGCTATTCTATTATTTCCACCTGGGAAAGGCTACCCCAATGTTGACCCTTGTTTTTTTTAATTCGCCGGTCACACTGCCTTTTCTATTCCCTTTTGCACTTTCTTGGCGACAAGGATTCCATCTCCCATGATGCTGCATGTGCATGATCCTGAATTATGCTCAAAGAGTGGGACTTTGTTTCAAATTTGCCAGGGTAGTAGCGAAGCGCCTCTTGTTCCTCTCCTTCGGCTCCTCGGTCACGCAGTGCTGGCCTGGCTCTCAACGAAAACGCCGAAGGCGGTGCTGTATGTCCCTTGCTGGCGGGTGTATTCTCAAGATGGCGAAACGTAATGGAACCCCACAGACGACTTGCCCGCACAATGTACAAACAAATCCGAAATTCTCCTTTTACAAGAATAAGTCAGATTATTGGTGGAGGTAATAGTACACCAGTGATGACATATTTATGAATGCAGACATCGATTTTTGCCAATAAACAACTGAAAATGTTACACAATGTCCCTTTATGTTACGTATATTCCATAACATCAGTTCATGCTATGTTACGTTAAGTATGTAACGTGATGTAACTGTTTGCCTTTGAGCACATAAACTTTATAAGTTGATAAATTGTCAGTTTGTTTTTACAGCTTGGTTTTGCTGCCAGGTAGCCTAAGATCAGTTACAAGAAGACCACAGATCCACAGACTGTGGATCTGGTTAAATATTAAATAAAAGTCAGTGCATGTCATCTTGTGCTTTCAGCCAGCCTTGACTCTTTTTTATATTTACAATTTCAACCAAAAGCATGATCTTTTCCTCATTTTCAAGAGGTGCTTTAAGTTGCCTACATATAATCATAAAAACAAGTGGATATTCATATAAACAGTGAATGTTTTGCAGATAAAAAACAAGAGGACAAAGCTGTGCCAGAAGATGAGGTGTCCAAACCCCATTTTGAGGTTATGTTGCCCATCAGGTTTTTTGTTTTTTTTTGCCACATCCAGGCATTAACCCCAGATGGAGTCTGGAGCTGTAAGGTGTGAGGCTAGTTAGAACTAACACCACAGAGTCTGGCCCTGGAAAATCAGTAAACAGAATCTCCCATGGGTTTTCCAACTCCGTGGGGACCAGGTGGTGCATTTCAATCCTACCTTTGTGTTTACTTTCAAAGGTATCTCTTGTTTGTGTGTGACCAGGCTGTTGTTTCACTTGCTTCTCTCGGCTGTTGCTCCAGTATTGTGTTCAAATGATGCAGAATTATGATGATACAATGATCTGCTGTTAGGAGATGAATTCCAAGTTTCAACTGCGGTCATTCTGGGATTGTAGAAAAAGAAATTGTGTAGATTGAACTATATTTGTATGGTAATGATATATGATACTAATGAATAGCAGTCTTATCCCAGATATCTACTGTACCCGTTAGGCACAGTTAGTGATGGCTAACTGCAGGCAGGGCACACTTTTCAACTGTTCATTTCTTCAGCTTATTTTACAAGCCTGACTGGCTGCCGCACCTCGCCATACACCCCTTCCTCCACCTCCACAGTTTAAAACCCACAGTTTTACAGTGAGGGAATCCAATTACATCCAGCACCTAGAAAGACAGGGAGAAAGAGAAAAAGATAGACAGAGGGGAGACTGAAGAAGAAAAAACGAAAAAAATCAATGACAATCCAACTGAGGTGGAACTAAGCTTGACAGTGCAGCTCCTTTCTATGCTTCGCACTCGTTGTTTTTTTCCTGAAGCGATAAAAGTGAATGACTGTCTGGGTGTTTATTTCACATGAACTCACCACATTAACCTCTCCAACACTCTCAAGGATGTTTTGTTTCTTTATTCATTCTTTTTGTTTTTTCCCTCTTCCCTTACTTCTGTTCTCCGCTCTGTCTCTCCTTGCAGGCTCTCATTAGCTCTCTCAGTCCCCTCTCACAGCTTTATCTCTCTCATGTGTTTGTGGCTGACTCCCTATATAGTGTGTCAGTGATATCCACTGCTATTGTAACAGATGTGGTTCACATTTGTCATATTTGAAAGGTAATTTTTATCATTACTACTGTTCTGATTTTTAGTTTCTTGTAATAATGGAAATAATATGGTGGCCGTGAGAGCTCAGTGCAGTACAGATTAATAAAACATTTTCACCAATTTAACAACATGGAAAATAGAGAAAACACATGTAATCAATGTGATGCTTTACATGCAGAATAACAAGAGGAGCTGCAATGTTGTACCCATCAGAGTATGAGACAGTAACAGTGAAACCTGCTTATTGATCCAAAATGACATGGTAGGTTGAATCAACTTGGAACCTATTGAGGACTGTCTACTAAGGAGTACACTACTTGAATAAACTAGAATTACCGCCATGCAGTTGTATGCCTCCGCAAACCAGTGAAGTTGCAGTTACAGTTTCAATACATGTCTGTAAAAAAAAAAAGGATGCTTCACATACATCTTCCCCCAGGCATCACAGAAGATCTATACAATCAGCACAGTTTCAAGGACACACAAGATTACTGTCACCAATTGAGCATCTGTCCAAATGTCTCCCCTTCTGTTCCTGAGAAAATTGTTTTTGCAGAACCTAATGATGTCACAGTGGAGTTGGCCTTTGATCAATCAATCAATCAATCAAAAAACATGTTTTGTGATGTCAAATTTTGAGAAATTTCCTTAGGATGTTCTCAAGATATTATGCTCACTAAAATAGGATGGATGAAAGGTCACAGTGACCTTGACCATTGCCCTTTGATCACCAACATCTAATCACTTCATTGTTGAGTCCAAGTCAACATTTGTGGCAAAAAATAAAAATTTCTAAAGGCAATGTTAAATTATTGCATTCACAAGAATGGGACGCAGAGACAGGCAGCCCAAAAACAAAATGCTTCCAGATACAACTAGCGCCAGCTAAGGCATAAAAATAAGACACACAACCTGTCAACCACCCACAGACCATATGTTTATTAAGTTAAAGGTTTTCACTAGGAAGGAAAGCTGCTGGGAGTTCTGACTTTGTAACACATATCAAGATCAAATCAAAGCATTTCACACTTAGACGCTCACCAGCAGGTTCACATGTAGGATGGGAAGTCAGGAAATGTATGATTTATGCAATGGGAAAGTATAATAACACTGCCACTCTAAAAGAAAACCACATTATTACTGTCAATGTGTGGCACCAGTTTTCATGCTGTAACATTAGAGGATGAAAGGAGAAAGAGAGTGGATTTGTGGTCCAATGAGACACGTAACTGTAATCTTGCAGCATCAGTACTGATGATGAAGTTTAGTAGAGAGATATTACAAGGAAATACAAAACCCAATAGTCTAGCAACCCATTTTATTATATAAATTGGACACAAGAAATCAAATGGAAAGGTCATTGACATGCCATAATCATATGACAGTCTTTGTATTGGTAAAAATCAGGCAAATGACATATTTTAGACTCATAACAATGGAACTTCTGCTATTTTGTTTCCCACTTGTTTCCTGCAATAACCAAATGTAAGTAGTTAATTATCTTACATCTGTCTCAAGATTAGAAATGGGTGAGGTTTGTGGCACCAAGATGAGTCAGTTTCAGGTTGGTAAGAAATCAAATTAGACCAGGTACCTGATGAAGTGTGAATAATGCTGTTGAGTGTTAAGTGTGGCAAATGTTATATAAGCTTTGGAGTTTCACGATTTTACTTATATTTAATATCACAACTTTAAGTAGTTCTGAATATCTAATGTGAAGAACAAGTCCGCCATGTACCCACTGTACTTAAGAGACACAGCGCCAGGTCATTGGTCTTCACAGAGAAGTGGAGCATGAAAACAACCCGCCTGCGGTCCATGACAGACAACAAGAATACCGCTTTCTTGCCGAGATGACCCTTCTGGACCTTGTCTTGGTACTCCAGATAATGCCTGCTGCAGATTAACTCCACAGGTGAGCAGATAAACCATTGCCTGAGGAGCTTGACAGGTTTCCTACGTTTTTCTTGTCTGGTGCTTGTGATTTTCAGTGTGAGAAGACTCATCGACATGTGCTTTCTATAGGATAAGACTTCTGCAGAGCAGTGTCAAAGGCGAGTGGAACCTTCCCATTCAAATTTCTCTATGTCCCACAGTCCATCAGATTGAGGAACTCTTGCACCACCTCATACTGCATGATGGGCTGGTTGATTGGCATCTAATAGTTGATGGTACACTTTTTTTAAGGAGGAGTCTGTTGCCCTTTTTAGATAAGAATTGTGCAAATTTGCAGGAAAGCCCAATCAGTCTTCTTTCAGCATTGGCAGCATAAAAACAAACTCGGGGAGTGCGGCAAATTGCCGCCTACCTACTTTTGTTTAGACAGAATGCGCCTTTTTCGGGTCAATGGGGGGCATGAGCAAGTGACACACTTTTCCACTTTGTGTTAGTCCATCTCAGATGAGCTCGGGCCCAGAGAAGTTGGCAGTGTTTCTTGTTTATATATGGCTTTAACTTTGCATACTAGAGTCTTACCTTGCATTCTTAGATGCAGCAACAAACTGTCTCTACTGATAATGGTTTTCCAAAGTGTTCCTGAACCCATGTAGTAATATCCTGTACAATCGTGTCGGTTTTTAATGCAGTGCAGTGTGAGGGGTCAAAGGTCATTTAGGTGTCAGCCTCACCTCTTACATCCAAAGATTTCTCTGGATTCTCTGAATCTTTTGATGATATTATGGATTGTAGATTATGTAATCCTTAAATTCTTTGCATTTGAATGTTAAGAAACATTCTTAAATTGTGGTATTGTTTACTAACGAAGTTTTTCACAAAATGCTAAACCTCTTGTCGTCCTTGTATACAAATGACTTAGCCTTTCAAGGATGCCCCTTTCATACCAAATCACGATATCACGTGTTACCAATTAACCAGTTTACCTGTGGAATGTTCCAAACTGGTGTTTTTCTGAGCATTTTACAATTTTTCCAGTCTTTTGTTGCAGGCATCAAATTCAGAATGAGTATATATTTACAAAAACAACTAAGTCCATCAGTTTGAACATTAAATATATATTGTATAATTTGTTCTATATTCAGTTAAATATACTGTAGGTCAAAAAAGACTGATATCATTGCATTTGGTTCTGGTACACAGTGTCCCAGTTTATTTGGAGTGGGTTGTAGATCAAAATGTTAGATATATGCGAATGATAAGGAACACCCATGCCTGCTCAGCATCCAGACATAGGTGTGCACTGTCAGGGCAAGTGGAGCACAGCCGGTGTAAGCCGAAGTTTGGCTGACCGGCAGGCAATGCGCACACGTCACCAAAACCTCACAGGCAGGTTTCCAGAATGTCAGGCACATTAACAATGCAATAAATACCCACAAAAACACTATTCAATGCAACTATCTGCAATCAGCACATAAATGTATCTCTATATCGACTGTCCCGTCACATCTGATGTCAGATCAAAGGGGATTGCCACCGTTTGGCACGTTTGGCACGCGTAATGGAAACCCAGCCTGATTTGATTAACACAGCTGCAAACTAATGAGTTCACATCCCTCTCAGCCAATCACAAACAGCCACGGCATCAGATGAGGGTGGATATATTCAGCACCTGTCATCTTAGAAAAGTCAAAAGAAAAGAAACAGAGTGAGACTGCGAGAGAGAAAGAGAGAGAGCGCACGCACGAGAAAAACGCAACATTGATTTACAATTGTGGTGACCTCCTCCCAGGCTACCTTTGCATCATCAGCCCGTGGAGGTCTGCTCGCGGGTCTGTATATTCGGACACTGCGAGCTTGGACCTCCCGGACCAAAACATCAGTTTCCTCCTGGGAGAAGTTTGGCTGTCTGACGCTGCTGCTCTATTCTGCCATGGCGAATTGAGTAAACTCTCATTACGCCTTCGTGTGGCGCATTTAAGGGCGAGGAGAGGGGCTCATTTGATTGGTGTGATGTGTGTAAAACCCACTCCACGTCTTCTCTTCTCCCTCTTTCTGACTTGTGCAGGTAGGAGGGACGAAGGTGAGATAGAGGAGTAGCTGTGCCAGCGCGCACGGTGTGCCAAACTTGCAAAATCCACCTGGCCGCACCCAGTTGGCGAAGCGCAGGTGGGCTGTGCCTCCGCCTCGCCTGGTCTGCGAAACTAGAGGCCTCTGTCATTCTCAGTAGGAGGGATGAGGGATCCATTTGTAAGAAACTTGGGGCCCACTCTGATGGTAATATTTAGCAGAGGGATGGTGGTAGAAAGGAAGGTCAGCACTTCTATATGGTCTTGGCCACGGTGGTCTCCAGCTCCAACACAAAATCATATGACTTGGAGTGGCCCACTTTAAAAATGTGCTGATTGTATGGGGGTTTTTTTTGTGCTACTGGGGAGAATATGTGTGTGAAGCATCCATGTTTTCACAGACGTGGACATAAACTGTAACTATGACGTAACTGCTCCATGGAGGCATACATCCATGAGGCTGTAATTCTAGTTTACAGTGTAATGCAGAGAACTGTCCATGATGGTAGCACTGCTGAATGGACACAACTGAGGGAAGAAACTCCGCTCTGCAACAGCACAGTACAGTTATGAATGTTTTTGCCCCAACAATTGCAACAGAATGGTACATTTTCTAATAAAACAATCTAGCTGATTGTGTCACATCAGTTTCAGGAGTCACATTTGCCCAGATGCACTTTGGTTCATACAATATCTAAACTCAGTTTTAATCAATTGAGCTTGATCAGGACATCTCACCATACTGCCATCTAATTAAAACTTCCATCTGGTCAAAAATAAGAAATTCAACATGTGATTTGAATCTATCTACTAACCACTACTAACATCCTCTTGTTAAAAATCTGCCAGGTTACACTTCCAATCTACAAAAATGTATCCTTTCCAGAATAACACATTGTCTCAGGTAGTGTAGTCTCTGCTGTGAGAAAAATGCCGTAGATTTCTGTCATGCTGGTTTTGAAGTATCTTCACCTCCCCGTTCTCTCAGCTCTTTCTTTCATCACTTGTCACGAGGGCTCTCTGTAGAGATACTGTCTAGCCTATAAACAATACATTAATGATTTCAGACACTACCAGTGCCATCTTATCAAAAGAATACCTCAAAGATCCCTTTTCAGTCTTTTAGTGAGGACCCAAGGATGTGAGGGTTTACAGAGAAGTTAAAATAAACGGTCATATCAAGGTGCACTTGCAGCATTTCCAAGGAATAAGAATGAGAGTAATTTATGGGAAGCATTTCAAGATGAAGAAAAGTTATGTATAAATTAACATTTACGTAGTTGTCCAATCAGACTTTGAATTTTGAACTTTGAGAGCGTACAGAATGGAGGGCATCACATTATCCTACAATGCAGCTAACAAGGATGCTGTCAAGCATAAATGTTAATAACCACATTTTTATAACCATCTTTCAGGATATTTTCTGTAAATTTCTCTGTCTTTCTTTTCTTTTTTGAACCCACATAGGAGTGATGAGTTGACCAGCATAACTCAGAGTGAAGCACAAACTAAATATTTCCACCATTCTTTTCTACAGCAAAAGTGTTGTTGCCATAGCTTCCACCTCCTGGCAACGCCAGATTCCCATTGGATGTGTGTTGTGTAGGTTAGCCTATTTGGGTCAAAGTACTTTTATTTCGTTGAGTTGTGGCCTTAAAACCTGCTGGAAAATGAGTGTGCTGCTATGGCTTTCACAGCTGCCGGAGAGAGTGGAGCTGTTTTTGGTTCTGGAAATAATAGCATTGCATTGTCCAACATGCGCTTCTGGTGTTAATGCCCTGAAGGGCATTTTCAGTGAGGTTGTTAGGTCAGTACTAGACTTTTATTGGCAGTGTTTTCATCAGCCTAAAGGAACCAGACTAAGCAAGAAAACAGACCAAAGTGCATTTAATCACCAAAAAGTGTAGTTGCAGACAGCTTAATGAGGGTTTGATACACTGCTAACAATGTCTAAGAAGGAAGGATTCTGGGTTCGAAGCCACAGGCTGGTTTGCTTGGGCCTGTGGGCCCTTCTGTGAAGTTTGCATGTTCTCCTCATGTCTGCATGGGGTTTTTTTTGTTGTTTTTTGGTTGTTGTTGTTTTTGTTTTTTTTTCAAAAAAGCACCAATATCTATATCAGGACTTAAACTTTAGCCCTGCACTGCTGCAACAACTATGCTCAAATCTTGGACACAGATCCAGTCCTTACCCATCATTTTACAGGCTCTCATTCTTGGTATATAAAAGAAATCCTAATCTATGCAATAAATTGGAAAGAGCTATTACATTGCCTCATCTTGAAAGACTCTCCTGGCTCTCCTTAAACCAGCCCTGTGCACAAAGCCATCTCTGAAAAAAGTACACACAGGCAACCTAAGACATCAGGGGAAAATCAAATGCAACACAAGCAAGATTATTTACGTCTTAAATGCCAAAAGGTTCTTCAAAGTCAACTGAAATCCAGTTTCTTTCCTCTCTGTAGGTTCCAGGATATTGATCAGTTAGGTTTTTTCTCAAGGGCCTGATGATGACAAGAGAGTGGGGCAGAAAAGGTTGATTTTGATCTGTTCTTCAGGACACACTCTCTTTAGAGCACGCCATGTAAATTTACTATTACTGAGTTACTCATTTTTTTGAGTATTGGCTCTTGTCTCACCTGTCCCGTGTGTATGTGTATCTCACTCACCTGGGGTGTCATGCTTATTGGAATGCACAGATTTTAAAGGCTGAGAAGCATCACATGAGATGAAAGCATGCAGTTGGTCTGTGAGTTTTCTGATTGCTGAACCAGTGCTACAAATGCTGTGCCAGTTAAAACAGAAATGCTCAGTCAAAATTTAATTATTCTTAATAATTTATTGGTTAGAAGTCTGGATCTGGATTGGAAGGTGCCTGGGTCTGGACCCAGGGGATGGAGAGAGATGGCAGGTTAACAGTATCAAATATTTTATTTTCTGTGTTTCAGTTTGGATTTGAGTGAGTATGTCATAGTGACTATGTCTTACTTAAGTAAGAGTCTCTTCTTAATTTAAAGCTCTGTTTTTGCTCTCTACTTTTCCATCTCAGGAACACGCCTTGTGAAATTACTTTTCTCTGACTCACTTTCTCACACTCAAAGAAATGTTGTCTCTGAGCATATTCCAGGCAGTGATTAAGGTGTCACCACAACGTAATTATAGAAACAGTCTAGTAATACAAACATGTTATTTTTCAGAGACAGTGTTGTTCATTTTATTAGTTAGCATGTAACACTGTATTTGATTCCAAAGGAAAAATATTTTAACACAAATAATTTCCTGACCAGCATTTATGTAACACTGGCCAAACATTCTGATGTGTGTCCATTAGACAGCACTCCATATTGTCACTGACTGTGTGACTATAAGAGGACGAAAACAGAGAGCAAAACAAAGCCCAGTGATGCCAGAGTTAGGCCTTCTATTCCTGTGTGGCTCAACCGTCTAAAATATAATAATGATGTTGTATGATAAAAAATGAAGCTCAGCAGCCAGAGCTAGCTAAAAGACAGTGCTAATAGGCCCGTTTCCACCGAAGAAGTTCCTGGTACTATTTGGGGACAGGAACTACTACAGGAACGTCCTCTCGCTCGGCCCTCTCAACCGCTGTGTCTCCACTGAGAGAGCGGAGTAGGAAGAAGGTTCCTGTGAAGTTACCAGGCTCTGGATGTGATGTAATCGTTACGCGACCATTTTGACCGGAGCAACGTAGCGGCGTAGGGACGCTGTTAGCGGTTAGCGGTGTCTGTAATAACTCACTAAACTCACAAAGTGGCCCGTGAATTTTTTTTTTCCAGCGGATGTCTTAGTTACAACATGATTGAGCTAACTGGAGGAGTTTCATGTCGTATCCGACAACAGGAGGCTTTTAACAAATGACGTCCTGATGTTAGCTTTGCTGCTGTTGTGAGCTGTCCCTGTCAGCTGCAGCTACTGATGCTTTCTAGACATCGTGATTTCCCAAAACTGAATAAATACCACACATAGCAACACAAAACTGCTTTGCTAGCTCAATCATGTTGTAACTAAGATATCCACCGGAAAAAATATGTTTTTCACGGACCGGTTATTGAGTTTGTTTACATGGCGGTGGAAGCTATGAACGAGCTAACCCTCGTCTGCTGAGTTTTAAAAATGCCGGCTATTTTGTTGCTTTCTGTTAACATCACATCCCGCCTTGAGTAAATCCAATCAGCGCCAAGTAACCCCCAAGCCCCACCCAGGAGTCTTTCGGGGCCGTTCTGAGTACCTACCCCGAAGCAGGGACTTGTTTAGCCCCTGTAAAAGTTCCGGAACTCTGTCCTTCGGGGGTGGTTCCTGCGGTGGAGACACGCACCAACGGCCCCGGCCCCGTAAATCTACCCCGAAGTTCCTGCGGTGGAAACGGGCCTAATGCAGCTACAAGGATACATAGGCGTACATTTCAGTACAAAGACTTGACCCAAAGTTCTCATGTTCAAGAGGTGATGCTATTGCAAGTTCAGATCAATGCAGGGTAAAAGCTTACGTTCATTGTGTTCTCTGGAGGGACAGTACCCACTAGATTTACAGTGTAGGGTAACACAGGGATCTATGAATAATTGTAGCATTCCCAAACACTTGGATATATCTGAGTGTTTTTTCCCAAGGACATCTGGTCTGAAAGTGGACAATCCTGAGTGATGATTGGATGAGTGAATGACTGTCCTTCATGCTCGAGAGGCACTTCACAGTTGATATTTATCAGGAAGGCTAACATTGACTGAATTTTTTTCTGTGCTTCTGTGTCAGATAGAGAAAGAGGGGGAGACAGTGCAGTGTGTTGCTGTTTCATTTTGTTGCAGTTAATGTGAATAGTTGGGGTTTTCTCCACGCTTTTATATATTTGCAGAGAAAATATTTTGACGAAGAAGATTATATTGCAGTGTTCAAAGACGAAGACTGTGTTGGAAGAAAAACAAGTTGTCAAAAAAGTATTTACAATTTTTTAAAAATGGCAGCAGGTAGCATAAAAGCAGTCACCACTTTCTAAAGGTGTGTTCACACCAGACTTTTTTATTTTTTTCACTGTCGCTCGGTTCGCCCCTTTGATATCGCTTCATCGCTCAGTTGCAATCGCTCGTCAATGTGGCAGAAATCAACAGACTTGCTTTTTTGCTTTGATGACGTCATTGAAGCAATCAGGGTTTTTTTTTTTTGGGGGGGGGGGGGGGTGCTTGACTGCCATGACATGTCAGCTTCATAAAAAGTTAAAAGTATAGCTGCAAATTAAAAGCAACAATAGATATAAAAACACACAGAGACAATACATTTGGCTGAGCGTTTATACCTCTGACCGTGACAGCAGCCAAAACTTATACATTTTGATACAAACACTAGCTATACATATTGCAAAACTCTGTCAAAGTACACCAAAGCATCCATTTTTGTTTCCAAATATTTATTTGAAAACGAAACCATTCATAGGTCAATAAAAAAACATTTTGTTATTAATAAAAAACGAATGTACAGTGACCGCACAGCCGTGTGTCTGCGTGTGTGTGTGCGTGCGTGCATGTGTGTGTGTGTGTGTGTGTATGTGTGATAGTATATCAGAGAGGAGGAATATCAATTTAAAAAAAAGTTTCCACTAATTATTTCAGTATTTATTTCTTTTCTTTTTAAGGTTTTTTTCATTAAAATGCGTAATATAGCCAACAATATTATAGACCAAAAGTTAATCTAATTTATTATTGTAGAATGTATTTAGCAAATCACCACTTTCAACTGGAGACACGGTGCAGTAGTGCAGGAGCGCAGCAGCAGCAAAAAAAAAGAAAGAAAGGAAGGCATTATAAAAAGCTGACAAATAGTGTTAATTAATTGACATGAGACATTGGAGAGGTTGTCAGTCCTATTCTACACTGTAGTCTGTAATATTTTTTTTATTTTATCATAACGTCTCGGAAATTACTCAAATGCATTCACTGTGTGCTTCTGAGCACACGGGCAGCATAAACAATGAAGTTACATATGACGGTCTGACAGATCGTTGCAGTGCTTGGAGGCAGCTGACAGTGACAGTTTTTTCAGCAGCCGTTTTTCTTCCTACCAATAACCTATGGTTGAGGCAGCTCCAGCTCCAGCTCCGCTCACATGCTCTGACTCAGGCATCAGTGCGTCTGAGCTACAGTGATAGATGCATTGGCGCTGTCCATGGTGCTTTACGCTAGGCTCGCCAGGATTACAGCGCTCCTCCAAGCGCTGCAGTCCCGCCGGCTGGCGCGGTCACTGTTGAGATTACATTCGTTTTTTATTATTAACAAAACGTTTTTTATTGAACGTATGAATGGTTTTGTTTTCAAATAAATATTTGGAAACGAAAATATATGCCTTGGTGTACTTTGACAGAGTTTTGCAATATGTATATAGCCTACCTGTATGTATCAAAATGTATAATTGCGGTTGGAGGTATAAATACTCAGAAGTGTAGTGAGTTTCATTTTTGTAACTTAAGGGCTTCAGAAAACATACAAGACACATTTTTAGGAAAAGTCATAGGAAGAGAAGCTTGTAGGTTTTATCTAAACAGAGTTATTTGCATTATAAAAACCGTCGTGGCGGCTCTAGGACAAGTGCACTTACATTGATCACTTCCATAAAATAAAACGAGAAACTGGAGAAGATTGAAAAAAATGTTAAAATTAAATTAGGGGACTGATCACAGATGCATTGTCTCTGTGTGTTTTTACATCTATTGTTGCTTTTAATGTGCAGCTATACTTTTAATGAAGCTGACATGTCATGACAGTCAAGTACCCCCCGGGATTCCGGGATTAGGCTACGTCAGCCAATCAGCGTTGAGCTGCAAGTTACAGGACCCAGCGAAAAAACGCTCCAGATGAGATTTCTCATCTCAAGCGACAAGTGAAAAACCGCTCTGTCGCTGTTGCTCGGAGCCCGAGCGATTTTTCTCCCGGGCTCAATCACCCGTTTCCATTGACTTTGTATGTAAACTCGTCGCTAGCGGAAAAAAAAAAACAGGTCTGGTGTGAACACACCTTTAGTGTTTGGACTGCTCAGAATTTTGTAAGAAACTTTGGAATCCTGTTGACATCAGCCCACTCCTAAACCTTTATAGATCTGGAAAATTGATGCAAACAATGCTGATCTGTTAGGCCAGCAAAAGAACCAAGCCATAAAAAGCATTGGCCATGGGATACCCACTCTAGCTGTGACAGTCATTTATCCACCAGTGTTAATACTGAGACTGTAGATTCAAACAACTCCCAGGTGAAATGCAGTGGGATACTCATAAGGCTGTGCAGTCAAGCACAGGAATTAGACTAGAGTGAAATACAAGTTAAACAACATATATAAAGGGTACAAATTCAACAATTACATATTATTTGGATTTTATTTTGGCCCAGTGTGTAGGTGGGCAGCTGTGCAGTCATTCTATATCAATTTAAATGTACATTATCATGATTGACAGGTGAACTGCAATCAAATTCTGCACTTGTGCAAAACATTTATTCATAATTGTGCAAGGTGGTACAACAACATGTCCTCATCCCAACTGATCAAATGTTGTCACGTTGTATGTGGACTTTCAGGTATACATTTGACACATTACATATCCTCCTGCATCTATTGTGGACATTCCAGGATGCTGTGTCTCTTGTTACATGCATTGTGTCTTTTTAAAATGCACTTTTGTTTTCACAGAGAATGTACAGTTTCTGCACGTTAAATGCATATAGCCTTTTTTCAAAATAAATGTACAACGCTGGTCAAATGTATTTAGTTTTTTTTTTCTTGTGCAACAAAAGCATGTGGTTAGGTTTAGAATAAAACCATCATGGCTTGTGATGTCATGTGACATAAGAGCAGTAATAAATAAAGGCTGCATAAACACAAAGTGTGGTTTCCTAAAGCAGTCTGGCTCTCAAGAAATGTTTCTGAGTGCGTTTCTACACCCACAACTGCCAGTGGGATCAGATGGATTTTACACAGCAGATTAAATGTATCCATCCACCATCTTATCTCAGCACACCTTGGGCAGGATGCATATTTCCAGACACCTACAGACAATTTCGTTTCTCTAGTTTACTAAACCTGCATGTCTTCTGGCTGCAGCAGGAACCAGAGCATCCACAGGAAGTGCGTACAATCAAAGAGAGAACACGCAGACTCCACAAAGAAAAGGAAAGCTAGCCAGCAAATTACGACCTGGGAACTTAATTGCTGTAAGGCGACTGTGCTAACCACTGAGTTAGCACACCACCTAATTATAAAATATATAACCCTATTGATTTTTAGAAATATCCCTCAGCACTGACAGAAATCATAGAAGATGTGATGAACTCCAAATGAGAAGCTGTGATGTCCTCAAGCTGGAACATGTGAACTCTTGTTCATTCCCTACCGTCTCATTAGTACAAACTTTTTAGACTTTATAGTGCACACCAGTGGATGTTGCACAGCACGCAGGTGTTGTCATAGTAAGATGTTTTGTGATGTTGAAAATAAAATTTTTCCAAAAGACTGCCATTTTCATTTAGCTGTTACAATTAGATAACCAAATCATTGCTTTGATAAAAATTCATGATGGCATTTTTATCAAATTATGATCATTAAAAAAAAAAACAGGAAGAGAGAGCAAGAGCAAGCCCAGGATCAAGGCACAGACGGTCTGGACTGTGAAAGATGAAGTGAGGGGGTTGATAGCAGTACAAAGGGCTCTAAGTACACAGTGAATGGAACTGGTGTCTTTGATCCTGGCTATCTCTCTCTTTGTTTTAGGGCTTTAGCTCGCCAAAACCCTTCATCTTAGTCCTGTGAAGTACAGAGCAGAGTGCTTGATTTGGCCTGCTGCTTAGCACCACGTATTCATGGCTAATGGCACTGAATCAGCAGGTGGATACCGTGGAGTGTTGCTGTACAGGATGTGTGTGTGTGCTTGCATTCAGCAATACTCTCCAGCATTTCTTAAATCTTGCTGATCCAATGGCTACAACCTCTGAACAGTGTTTTGCTCACTGTTGGGGCATGACCTCTTAGTGTGAAGTATGTTCATGGGGGATACTCCCAATAAAACTGCACTTACTGACTGTTTGGCCATTGGGGAAAGCAGAAACAAGCTGTGGCTACAACAGAACAAACAAACTTTATTTGGCCACCTTAATAGCAAGTAGTTACTTATTTTTATAGTCAGAAGTTTCGGAGCACCTTTATCTTTAATTTGGAGTCATGTCTGTGTACATCAACTAAATGTATGTTCAGCATTCTCTGTCTTTTAGTTCTGAATTTGTTCTCCCACACCTCCTTAAGAAAATATTTGGCTCTTTAGCTGCTAAATGCTCCACTATCTATGGCTGTCTATTATTTGGTGTTGGGCAGGTAGTGTAAAACGGTTTTTAGAGCTGAAAGTAGCTGCCCTGCTGTCAGACAATGATGCAATGAGAGCTGTGAGAGTGAAACAAAACTGTAAAGTTGTGGGCTGGACAGCTAAACAATGTGTTGAAACTTTGTAAAGCCAAGGGGAGCTGTGGACTTAGCTGATAACTCTCTATAGGGTCATCACTTTTCAACTTTTCACGTTGTCCCAGTTTTCATTATAAACATCGTCATTGGCATTATTGTAAGCATATCAATTATAACTACTTTAAATAACAAGAGGAGTTGATACAACTTCTTCATGCTACCAAACATCTGATTGAAAAGAGTCAGGTTTAATTTATGCTGGAAACAAAATTCATAGGCTACTGAAAACCGTTCTCCAAAGTAAGATATGATATGAAAAACATCTTGGTATTTCCTGAAGTTGCTGCTTCTCTCTGCTTTGCTGTTTCCTGGACATTGTGTGCTTTTCAGTTTCTCCTATCTTTCACAGAAACATACACACACACACAGTGAGTTTTGAGATTTAAAAAGATGGAAATATTTTAACAAGCCGTGTGCTGATATAGGATATAGAATTCTTTGGACACGGCTTGTTAAAATATTTCCGTGGCTACCTTCCGTGTCAGGGCTGGGCTAGCTGATGTCACTCTAACATCTGTAATGCTTGTGTAAAAAAGGGTTAATTTTCTGTGTTTTATGACAAATGAATACTTATGACAGCACATAGAAGTTGAAACCTTTTTAATTAGTTGGTCTTTAGCCGACTTGTACATGGAATCACCATAGTTTTTCATTTGATGGTGTTCAACATGTGATGATGTAGTGGTTATGGGAAATGGTGTTCATAAAAGGCAGCTAAAAATTAAACATTAAATCAAAACAATATTTCATTAAGCCTCAGTAATCACAAGTAAAGTCTCCAGACATATTTGTTCTGAGCAGTCCGTTCTCATCCCTAGGTCGTCAAATACCAACTCTCTGGCCTTCCCCTGATTAACAAAGTTTCAGCTCATTGTTCAGCACACTGACACCACTCATATGACGCATTTACATCATGTGTGTTACTGTTACATAACTGATGTACTTCTTCAGACCCAAAATCTTTTTTCTAGGGCTGTCCCCTAATAGTTGACCAAATGTTAGTTGAAGTCAAGAAGGGTCATTAGTCGGCAAGATTTCATTGGTGGCTTCGTTAAAGAAAAAAACAAAAACGTGAAACTCTGCTTGGAGCTGCACCTTGTCAAAATCAATCAAAACCTACATGACTGGACCATGCGGGAATTTAATTTGAAAGGACAGACACAGAAAGAGGACATGCTCAGCAGACAGGAGTCACTTTACAAACTAATCACAGCCGACAGATATCTTTCCCTTCTTCCGTAAATATTCAGTCTGACAAATACGGAAAAGTTAAGTCCAGGGCTACCCAGAGCTTTACATCGCTCCCATGGATGATAGACCCACGCATTTAAAAACAGCACCTGGAAGAAGATCAGCTCTGTACTCAGTATTTCAGGTGAATAGACTATACAATGTTTGTTAAGGTTGTTTGGTCATCTTTCAACTACATTTGTGTACATGTTAGTGGGTAACTGCATCATCATGGTCCTGATTTTAAACCGCTCATCACAAGTACTTGCAGAGAAACACAGCTTGACCACAGAGACCAACAGCTGCAGAAATCTCCTGGGTTCAAACAGCACTTGAAGCCTTGACTTTGTGAGATTTAAATTCTTCTCTTCTGAATGTAGGCGGTGAGGCTCTTTTTGGGGAACCCTGCACATATTCAGCTTGACATCCACAACAGGGGCATATTTTGAGGCAGATGTTGCGCTCAATAATTCACATATTTATTCAGAGGCAGCACACAAAGAGGCTTCATAAAAACTTTCTGCTTGTGTCCTCTTGAAATGCGTAAATATGTGAATTATTAAGTTAAACCTCTATTCCCCATATGTGCCCACACTGCTGCTGCCATATTGCCTGGCTAAGATTGTTGGTTAGGTGCAGCCCACATTTTAGCTGCATTTCCTGGCTGAGGTAACTGTTTGTTCAGATCAAAGTGTTTTTCCTCCAGTAAGATGAAAAAGTTTTGGTTATCCATTTCTGTGCAACATGCTGTAAAAGCATACACTGTGTAAAATAATGGACGTAGGTACTGTGATGTCATGCATTGGTTTATGGACATTTTGAAGCCTTAAGTTCTGCGTTTAGACTGTCGCCATCATGTTTTTTTGAAGCCAGAATTGACAATATTTAGAGGAGAGAGTGGAGCTGACTAAAAAGCCATTTAGTTTTATTTCTAAATTGTGAAATACAGACACTTTGTCATGCCTCTCTGTGTCTCATAGCGATGCACATGACACCCTGTACCATCTCTATGTGATGCTGAACTGAAACACATTGTAAAAAAACTGCTTGGGCTGGTTTAGAAAAAAAGATCATGTTTGGGTTAAAATAGGTATTTGACGTAACATAACATGACATGTAAATACTGACATCAGTGCTCGCCAACTGTATGTGGATTTTGTAACAGTACATCAAAAACAACATTAGCTTTTTGGATGTTGGTATATCAGTGACATACTGTTACATTATAACAACGCTGACTTTTGGTTTCACACAGGACATAAACTGAGGTCTTCTGGTCTTCTGGATCAAAGGTTTTGTTTGACCCATCCACCTTCATTCCCTCCAGAATACCATGTCAGTTGCTCTCAGCGTCAAGTATTGCCACGGATGGGTTTACATTAGAGTTAGTCAAAAGCCTGGTGCATGCCATAAAGATGCTATAGGGTGTCTTTGACGTAGATATAACACATCAACGGGGTGAACGAGCATTGGTATTTGATGCCCTGGAAATGAGAACCGGATGGACATCCACATTTCAACAGGGTGCTCCAACCAGTGTGCATTTGTTGATTCATCTACAGCTCAAGAAAGCCATGAATTCAAATCTTTAACAAATATTAACTTTGTTACAACAGTCAGAATCTACAGAAAACCTCATCCTGGTATTGGTAGGATTTACATTTCCACACCAAGGTGACACACCAAATTGACATCAAAGAACTGGCGGCAAAGAAAGCCAACTGTTGCATCGTCTACGTCACCTCATGTCGCCCTGTGTCAGTTGCATTTGAACACACTACACGGACTACATCCGACAGCCAAGTAGCACATATGTTCTGCGCCTGCGTGAGAGAGTGGAGTGAGAGAGTGGTACATCCTGTCAGCCGAAGGGTTTCCTATTTGTGCAGCCAGCTCAGTGAGCCGGGGATAGCTGGGAGGCTAGCGGAGGCTAACTGGCTTGTGCTTTCCTCCGTTCATGCTGCAGCTAACGCACTGCTAGCCACTCCCAGCCAACTCCGGTTTGTTATTCTGGTTAAAGTGAGAAGAAGCAGCAGATCTGTCGGGCAGCTGAGTGAAGTGGAGCCTGAGGAGGAAGCACCAGTTTGCCCTGGTTTCACTACAGGCAGATTCACTCGCTACAGGGGCAAGGAAATAAAACCTGAACAGCCAATCAGAGCGATCTCTCTCACTGACAACCTCACCGCCAATTCAACATGCTCATTCTGCCGAAAATCGGCTGACGCTGATGCAGAAGTGCCGACGTTGCAGGACACACCGCAAAAACTAGGGCAACAGACGCTCACCAACGGCCTGACTTACCAGGGCATTTAAATCACTGGCGGGAATAGAGAGGGTGAGTGAACTACGATACTTTCTGTTGACCATCACGTCGGATCACTGATTGTAAGTGTTTCTTTTGTTTGATAAATAAAACTGATAAAACTGTCAGGTGGACTGAATCAATGAAGGAACGAGCCCACTAATGCCTCTCAGTGGCTTTTTCATTGATAGCAGTCGCTACAATTATCTTTTCCTAACCTGGTGTTTTAGTTGCCTATGTTTTACCATACCTTCACTAGTATATTTGCCATACCCACAGTCTTTCCTTATCCTTAACCATAGAGCAGTTGTCATGTACAGATATTGTAGAAAGCCCCTAAAACATTGTCATTGAATTACTTCTTGAGTTTTGCAGAGTCATCCAGTATTAGATTGTCTGTAGTATTATTGTCTGATGATAGGTGCACGCAACCTGCACAGACATACTTACAACAGGACCACCACTTACTTATTCCATCATGTTGTATTGAAAACGTAGGGTCACGAGCCTGAGTTAATTAGCTATTGAGAGGATTTTTTTAAACAGATATCCAAGCCAAGACTGATTATACCAGAATGTAAATGTCTAGTTGACAGTTCTGACTGATATGGACATGCATCTGCAACAAAACGGACCAGTCAAAGCCCACATGTCAGATTAATAAATGGAAACCTTTATTGCCCTTCTCAAAAGTTGTCTTGCATGATGGGTTTTCAGAACATACAGTATATTAAACAGAAGATGAGCACTTACACACACATCATAAGCCAATGTACAAAAAATACATAAATACATTGTTATTGGGTCCATCAAGGAGACTTTTAACTTCAAGCACCCACGCAGGATGAGAATGTAACTACGCAGTGTGTCTGAAACTAGTAGATGCACAGCACTTGTCAGATATTTCTTGATTTCCAGGTGACATTGAGTAGAAACTGAGTGTTTGAACCTTTGAGATTCTTAGCTGTCTGCTACTTAATTTGAATCCATGAAAAAAACAATTCCTCCACAAAGGCAGCGGCGCGACTTTGAAGTCACAATGAGGTGCTTTGTTTTGGAACAATACAAAGTACACCGAGGTGACAATGAGGTAGTTTTGGGGTGTGTGCGTGCATGGTTACATGACTTTGTGTCAGCATCTGGGACTGTGTGTGTGTGTGTGTGTGTGTGTGTGTGTGTGTGTGTGTGTGTGTGTGTGTGTGTGTGTGTGTCTGTATTTGACAGCAGAACAAAACGTCCTGGCAGCTTGGTGGCCTTGAGAGCAGTTACTGTTGTTTCCTGTCAAAAGCTTGACAGGTCACTCCACTCATAGAATAGAACAAACTAGAATAAAACATATAAGAAATGTGAGGAGAAAGAGGGTACGCTTTTGTTTCATTTTTGCTTGGACTTTGGAATCACTGTGGTGCCACAGAAATGTTTCTGAATGAGAAAATGATTGGACTTGAAAAGACAAGAGACGGAGATTAAAAAGAAGATCGTGGGGTCATGTGTGAAATTTGCTCCTTTTTCTCTCTGTCACCTCAGACCACCAGTTTCCTGTCAGAAGCCCAATTTTCTGCTGAGTCACCAGAGACCCTGGATCCACTTTTCAAGTTCCATGAGACCATTGCAAAGGTAGGACCACCATAATTATCCCACTTCTACCAATGCAATCTTCATCTCCCAATGATATAATACTGTAACAGTATTTGCAGCCCTGTAAATGTAATAATATTACAATGGGGTGAGGATAATATTACAATGGGGTACTTGATTTAGCCATTTTTTCTATCAAGTGCAAAGCAAGCCAAAAAGGAGGAGTTCTAGCACCAAAATAAATGTTACCATACTGTAATCCTAGTTCTGTTAGCACAGGCAGAGCCTTTTACTGGACTGTATGGGTAGTACTCTGGATTGTGTTGCGGTGCCAAGGAGAACCTTAGCAGGCGGTGGATGGTGTACAGATCTGCGTCTGCTTCCATAACCTATGAGAATAATCTTGTTATATGGTAAAACTGAAATTGCTTTGTTTAAAACTCAGTAAAGTTGCTATATTGGCTATAATGATGTTTTTCTCTGCTGCTAATAGCTATTAAATACTAGCAAGGCTGAAGTTCCTAGCTCTGGTCTCAGAGCAACAGAAAATGCAAACCCACTAGATAGATGGTAGACAGTGTTGTTGTAGAGATTTACATGGTGGAAAAAACAATGCCAGGAGCATGATTTACCCTTACCAAGAGCCATGACCCGGGCTCAGGGGAAGCAACTTTAGAGTCAAACAAAGAGCTATAATTTGAAGAACAAAGTTCATTGCAAGTAAAGTAAACAAAAAGTTAACAAAGAAATAGAAAGTGCTGGATGATAACAATGCTGATGACATTGGCTGCAGTGGATGAGAAAGAGAATGTGAGTGGAGCTTGACGGGGTTTTTGAAGGCCAGCCAACAGGTGCCAGGAAAACAAGGGATGATGGAGGGAGCAGTTCCAGGTTACCTGCAAAGCACAGCATACAGAACAGCAGGGCAGTACTGGACATAACACCAAGAAATATCTCTTACATTTACGGTCCTAAAAACCACCATAACATCTGGTAGCTTGAAACAAATGTAAAGGGTCTGAAGCTTTGCATTGCTGCAATGTAGCCTCTGGCCACTAATGGCAGTGCTGAGCCCACTGCTGCTGAGCTGCATGCCATGGTGAGCAAGGAAGAAATCCTGCACCATCTTCAATTTTACATCCTGTGTGTTCCAATACCCTTACTACCATACTACATAGCATGCCAGAAAAAAGATTAAAGCTATGGTCTACATTTACAAAGACAATGAGAAAGATTTGAAAAAAAGCATCAAAAAAGTAATCTTTACTTTACTGCTCACTTTACTGTTGCAATTACATGCTGCTGATTATATGTGTTTTTTACTATTAGACTTTAGGTTATGTATTTATTTTTTTTATCAATTTATTTAACTATGTATAGATGTATCGTATTTATTCTGTACGCTGCTGTACCTCGGTAACGTTTTTCGTTCCCTCATGTTTCTAACGTGTGTGAATGACAATAAACTGAACTGAGCTGAAATTTGGAAGGGGGTTGGGACGAGGAGCAGAGGAGTGTCAAAATGGAGCGAGGGGAGTGGACAGAGGGTAAGAGAGAGAGAGTGCAAATTTGAGCAAGGAGTAACTCCTATGCGGGCCGGATGGCTGTGATTGGTCAGTTTCTTTGCAGGCCTGCAAATGGGAAAATGGATTTTTTTTGGTTCCTTTTGCTCTTCTCATTGTGTAGCTAGCACTATTGGGGCCATAACCACCATCTAAATGATGTTAATAATAATGATCAATCTTTCTAAACGTAGACCATAGCTTTAAGTATGTTCTAATACATAGTATGTCAAATGCAGTATGCCAAAAAATACCAGGATGTTCTACCACATCTGCTCCGATTTTGCAGTATGTAAGCCAGCGTGCTTTTCTGGCTATTATGACCCACAGTCCTCTGCACAGTGGAAGATTCCTCACATCAAACAGATGACATCTAAACGGCTGTTTGACAGCTGATTGACAGCTGTCAGAAGTCTCAATGACAGATATTAGCGGAATATTGATTATTTAAGTAAACAAAATTATCATTAATGTTAAAACCAACAACTGGACATAATTAGAAAAAATAACAGTGACAGAGAACTGCGGATGTAATTTCACTGTTACAAATATAATATGTTAGAATCTACAATCTGTGCAGTTATAACTTTAAATGTAAACTACACACATTTGCAAAGTAACAACAACAGAGCTCTTCTGGTTGATCTCCATCTCTGGCAAACTTGGTAAGTGGTGTTTGTTTTATCTCCAAGTTAACGTATATAAAAGCAATAGGGTCAAAGTTCAGGGCGCAATGTTATGAGAGAGTAGTATGACCCAATTGTGTGCATTCTGCATCTTAACACTACATATTTTTTAAGGGCAGCTGCAGTACCTACTAAAAGAGAAAGTATGTCATTGGGAATGCACCCATGGTTTGTATGCACATCAATGGATGAAACGATTCCTGATGATAATTATTTCTGTCTTTGTTACTTTACACCTGCCTGAGATCATTCCTTTTCCTGCTGTGCCCAGGAAATTCACAGTTATGGTAAAATAAGAAGAAAATAGGAAAATACAGCAAGAGGTCAGGCTCTGCAAATAATGCACTGCCGTACACTTCTAGTGGGTCATAAGTGATTATTGAGAGGGAATGCTCGGTCAAAGTTGTTGTTGTTGTTGTTGTTGTTGTTGTTGTTGTTTTAGAAGAATCCTGCACAGTATACCTTTAAATTATTTTTAAGTTTGTATATTGAAAATTCTAGCTGTAACAGATTTTGTCAGTCACTGAGTGACTGAAATATCAGAGTTCTGGGAGATGGTAACTGCACAAACATTATTGTGGCTAGATTCAAGATTTTAAATCAGAAAATGGACAATTTTGAGTAAGTCAATTAATTTACTTTATGGAGCAAAGTAGCCAAAACTGAACTGCTCATCTCATAGTTTTTATGTTCATGTAGCACTAACTCTTGGAAGCTTCATGATAGCTTTCTTTTTCACTGACTTTTGATTTGAGACTTCTGCACAGGAAGAAGCACTGGTGGCTAGGCAACGGCAAAGCGGGCTGTAGTCAATCACTCAGCTGGTGTAGCAAACGAAATTAGCCAGGTCATTAGCTGAGTACAGCAAAAAAAGGGCACCATCTATTTTAGTTGTGACACTCAAAGCCTGATAGTATTTATTGATATCCACTTGAGATGAAGCACGCTGTGCACGAACAATCACTACTGTCTTTACTTTCACTTTGCTAGAACAGCACATCTAATGAAGAAAGCCCTGCCTCTGAGAAAGAGCCATTATCCACTTGGAGTTTCACATTTTTCAACTTTGTACATTCAGGGCAGTTTTCCAAAAAATGCAAGGTGTGTTAGGAAAATAGAAAAGGCATCTGGAGGTTAAAAGCTGCATGGGAAAGAAAAAAAACCACTTGGAATAAAAGAAGAAGATCACACAGGATGCAGCTTTCTGTGTGATCACAGTCTTCTTCTTTTCATCTATTGCCTTAAAAGTTAGAGCTCAGTCTTGACTCTACAGTGACTTATATGTCAAAGTAGATAATTTCACACTGCTTATGTAAGCTGTGGCCAAATTAGGATTCTATCTGAGCAAACAGTTCTTTCAAAATATCCTGACTGTTATGAGGAACACTCTTATTGCTTATAGTGTTGATGCCACCAGCTCACCACAGCTCTCGCCACAGTGGGATAGCTGTCTCGATTTATAAATTACATAAGGCACAGTGACATTTTCATTATCTTTTATGGAGGTCCAGCTCCAAATGAACACACTTTATTTTGAGATGTCCTTACCTTGGCTCCTCATATGTGTGAAATTACACTTAGTTTCTAAGTGAGCCCTGGCAGGAGAACTGCACTGCCAAAACGTACAACCTGTTAGCGAGGATAGTAACTCAACCTACTACTCTGTATTTTCAACTTCTCAACACCCTCTCCAGATAAATAGACAAAGGATACCTTATTCAGTATTGCAGAAAGTGGGAGAGAGGACAGAAGCAGATTAATTTGGGTGAGAAGGATGTGTAGGAGAGACAAAGAAGCACAAAAGAGGCTTTTCTTCTGGTGAATATGGTGCCATCTGTGTATTTAGACTCCTGTAGCACTGGGTATGTAGCGTATGTCTGTTTAATGCATGCATGATCTAGAGTGTGACTTCAAAGTGTTCTAGCTGTGCTGAGTAATTCAGAAATTAATATATCATTCTGAATAAATGCATGACATTGTTAAGCAGCGCAGTGGTTGTTGACATTCGTTGAAGTGGGTTGTTTTACTCACCTGTGTGGATGGCACTGTGTGACTCTAGAGCACTGATAAGTCCTCCACAGTCATCTAAGTTTTAACTTCTCTGCTTGTTCATCTCAAAGCATAATATAACCAGTCCACTCAGCCTCTCTGTATACGTTTATGTAAGTGGCTCTGTGTACTGTAGTACAGATGCAGATGCTGTTTGAACATCTGTCCCCCCTTTTGATTCATCCTCGGTAGAATCCTTCTACTAAATGCGTAATTTATAGGGATGTACAACATGTACATTTTTTAGTTGATACCGATAACAATAATAACCTGCTTGTCATGGCCAACATGATAACCAATAATTTCACATTTTTGTATACATATAGTGAGCAAATATGGATGATTTAATATTCCATAGCCCTGAACTACTAAATCTCACTGACATCCCTATTGTTAACACAACATAGAACAGTTCTGACTCTCCCATACCTGCCAGCATTAGGCTGGGAAAAAGAGGGAGATTTTCTGGGCTACTGACAAATGGCCACCCCTCAATGCCCCTGCCCCCATATTACACTACACTACAGATGAACAAAATAAATACAAGAATGTGAAAGTGAAATGACTTTTAATCTGTCCTAAACGCATATCTAATGGTGAAATGAAAATTAAAATAAACAAAAGAAGTGTATAAAAAAGTTTAAACTTAGTGTCAAAACTAGGCTATAGTTTTCCCTTTTGTTTCTAGGTTTAGGCCTCGTGGAGAGAGAGGAAGAGAGAGAGAGAGAGAGAGAGAGAGAGAGAGAGAGAGAGAGAGAGAGAGAGAGAGAGAGAGAGAGAGATGATGACGATGAAGCCCATTGTTTCTGTTTAATTCTCTGGTTCATCAAGTGTGTAAACTACACAACAGACTGAAGGCTCTATTAACAGTGACGGAGTGGCAGCTGACTCATATGAATGGGTCCAACATGGGCTGAATGTGCATCGGCAGAGCCGCTTTACATTTGATGTATGAAACATCTGTGTCATCATGCTGCATTTTTATGAACACATCCACACCATCCTCACCATCCAATGATAGACTTGCCTAGAACTAGAACAGCAGTGTGCTACTGATACACCTCACACATTGACATTCACCTGAAACAAACAAGCAGCTCTGTCTCACACACTCACACAGCGAGAGAGAGAGATTCTCAGGCAGCGCAGTCAAGCAGAGTTGACATGCTCCACACTGGGTTGGCAGGTACAATACAGATTAGTTATTATTAGTTAACAAATGCTTATTAATGGGTTTAACAACAGAGTAGAGTGTTTTTGGTGTGAGTTTTTGTGGCCATTTAAAGGCTCAGTGTTGGATATGATCTGCTGCTACTGTGTTAGTTTGTGCCAACGCTCTGGAGATGGTCTCTCAGTGCTGCCTCTAACCTGTTTATCAGCAGCTGGAAGTCCGCTGATCTTTTAGAGTGTGTCGATCAGGGATCTGACACTCGGCGCAATCGTGTTGTCTCCCTCTGGAAGTGTGAAAGACTTCCACACCATGACAACATGTTTGGCTCTTTACTCAGTGTGAGGCGTACTCCACACTTGTTCCTCTTCTTCTCTGTGTTTATTGTCAGCTCACAAACCAACTTTTAAGGGTACCGCTACCTACTGTATCAGGGTGTGTAGATGCTGCCTGTAGGCATGCTCACGCTATCAGTTTAAATCCACTACAAGTGCTTGTTTTTGCTAAAGAAAGACTCAGATTAATATTCTACGTGTCTGATAACATTTAGAGAAATGATCCCTACAGAGATAGACCTTATAAAGAATAAAATCCTTTTTATTTCATTAGAAACGTCTTACTCGATGATTTAAGGGTCATCTCAGCCAAACCACAGTTGGTGATTGTTGGAATAGTGAAAAAGATGAACCAAGATGGCTTTTGTGGGTGTTTTTTGCTTGATTGTTTTTGTGTGTTTCTTTCAACTTTGAATTACATGGGTAAAATTGTAGTTTATTTACATGGACTCTGGAGGCTTTGGCAATAGCAATGTTGGGGCTGTTTGTGGTCAAACAGAAAGGATTTTACTCTTTGAAACAAACTTGTATCTGTAAGGATCCTTTCCACCAGTTGCCAGACGCTCAAAATAACAATCTGCGCCTCAGTCAGTGGCAAAAACAAACACTTGAAGTGGATGTTAATTGATGGTGCTAACATGCCAATTTCAACACTTGGTGTTCCCATTAGTCACTTAGACACTAGAAAACTGGAAAAATAAGGGTCCAGGTTGAAAATTACCAAACCTACCCTTTAAGCTGGTGTCTAAACATTTGTTGTTGTTGTTTTTAGAACTTCATTTGATGTATTAAGGATTTTTTGTTTTATGCATGTTTTCATTTCCTTGCTGTAAATTTTGTCTAGTGTCAAATCGAGTCAATAGCCCTGTGGGTTAGTGTCTGTTTCCATGAGTTTTCTTTAATTAAAAGAGGCTAAGTTGGTACCTACTCATCATTTTCTACAGCTGCTTCACAGTAAAAACCTTCAAACAAGAGAAGTGCTGATACTAAACTAAACACTTGAAAAGGATTTTCAATTTTTCCATCATCTCTCCTTCTCTATTATTCTTTGCAAAGCAGATTTTTTCAAAATGTGAAACCTGCATTGTTACAGTAACCTCCATTGCCAAGAACATGTATTGCATCAACTGCGTGCATGTGTGTTACTTGTGTGGGTGCATGAAAACAAGAAAACAGGGACCTATTTGTGAAAACTTTCCCTGATGGTCACAGACGTCACAGGGTAGCTTTAATATAAAAAGCTAAAACACACACACAGGGGTGGGACATGTGGTGCTGTCTGTGGCCCCGCTCTACAGAGGGACACTGTTAGAATGGAAATGGGTGACAAAGAAGTCTGGTTATTGCATCATAATTGACACAAGTAAAGCCTTCCTTTGGCAGTTGAACATCCATTACATCTGCAGTGAGCTGTCATTCCTTAGTGGCCACAAATATGGCTGTATCATTATCAAGATAATGTATAGATATGTGATGGTAACGTTACATATATATATATATATATATATATGTATATATAAACCTATGTATTGTCTGGGTTTCTTTTTCTTTTTTCATATGCTTTGTATGTAGGACCGGATGATGTACGTTTTGTAAAAAGTAGCATCTTGTAATCCCATGAGGGATGGGCCAAATATATGGCACGACACAGAAATAAAAAATGAATGAATGAATGAATGAATGTATTATTTGAGTTATAACCCTCTACTTTCCATAATTCTGATCTACTGTTGGTGTAAAAAATGGTCTCTAAAACGTGTGCATGCACACGTGTGTGTATTTGTGTTATCAGCAATGTATGGCATTATTGTCCACTGTGCAGGCGACCTTCATGTCCATCCCATCCCTGCTGGATAGTGATTGCTTGGCTGAAAGGCTGCTTGTTGGCAGCTCATTTTTCTCTCTTGATGTTCTTATTTTTTATTCGACACCTCCTTCATCTTAGCAATGACCTCTTCACAAAGACAAAAAATTTAGGACAGGTCATTCTTGTGACTCAACACACACATGCACAGTGTATAAACTGTGGCATATGTCACCCCCATCTTAAAAGGGGAAGATGCTTTTTCCTTATTTACTGTAACATATATAATGCCAAATGATCATATGAAATGTTGCCAAAGTTTGAAAGAATGAGTTAAACAAATGCAAATAGAAACAAAACACTTACTGATTTGCTCCTTTGCACCAACAGCCAACAGGAATAATTCCTATGGCTGTCATAGAGCTTGCACACTTGAACCTAAACATTGTCATTTTGGGGCAATTCCTGAACAACCTATGCTATCATTTGTCTCCTTAAGTATGATCAGTAGCATTACTAGTGCTATATAACACCTATTTTATATAACAAAATACCCAAAGTTGTAGTTCTGACAAAATCTACATTAAATATTTAATAAGTAAAAAAGTTTCAGGAGTAAGCGTCACTGACTGGACCAGAACCTATGATGCATCTTAAAATTAACTACAGTAACTCCATCCTATGCAGCTTCCTTCATCTGCTGGGTGTTTCCAAACTGCTAAAAGTCAATGTCTGTACCTGTAGTACCAGCAGCACTATAACATATAACCCCTTTGCTTCTACAGTGCAACCATTTGCACTTTGGGTTTGCGTTTGCCTTTGGGGTAAAGATTTGAGTGGTTCCCTGAGGAGATACCATTGGTAAGAGTGCTCTTGTCATTGCCTCTTGAACATAGTGTTCCCAAAAACCTGACTCGTACTTTTGTTCTAGTGGTACTTGCAACAATGTCTGTGATCAGACCCCAATGATGATATTTCAAAACGTCTGTGTTGACAAATGTATCTGTCAGCATCCACAGACAGCTCCATTATAGAAATGAGTCCCATCAATCAGCCCAAGGAAATGCGGTGTGTATGTATAAATGTATAAAAGGAGCCTCTCACATCTCCACAATGTTAGTTTGCCTTGTTGGGAATACAGTCAGTATCATCAGTGGCATATCTACTGTGGATGCTCTCAGTTATGGAACTATGGTTCTCATAATACTTTAGGGAATGTAAACAGGACAAACACTGATTTGGCTATTAGCAGTTCCTTTTTTCAATATAACCATGGGTATACAGACAACTATCACTTGATTTCTTTGAGAATAGTCATGTTTTTAAGTTTTCCACAGTGTTTTGTGATTTCTAAGCAGATTTATGGACATGTGGACATCAGAGATAATGATAACCTTAGAAAGTGACATTCCAATTCTAAATATTCAGGTGTGACTCAAGTTATGTCAACCAGCTGCAGGAGTGCGGTTTTTGATGTAAACTGCGGTGATCGGCTTTTTTGTTTGTTTTTTACAACACCATGCACTCCTACCTCGTGGTTTGAAAGTCTCTGGTCTCGGATCTCAGACAGAGGTCAAACCCTTTTACTGTGAGCTTTACAACTACAATATATTTCACAAGATTTAGAGACCCTCCACAATGAAATGTGCATGAATGTTAGCAATGATGTTTTAGGATGCCTTATGAGTTCCCTAGAGCAGTAGAGTGTTCTGGTTAATATACATGTTATTTATAGTGCTTACCTCATCCTTGAGTTACTTTTCAGGGAACAAAAACAAAACAACACAGTATTATGCAGGTATCCATGTATCATGTTGTTGGTGGTGGCGTTAGGTTGAAATGTTCTTAGAAATTTAAGAAATGAGACAGTCCCATACTGACATGTCATCTCACGTCAACCTCAATAACTGAGATGTATTTAAATGTACTGACTGACAACAGAGGTGTTGTTTCAATACTCATAGCTGACTCTTCCAGTCTTGCAAGTTGAATGTAAGGTTGCCTGGAGGAAAAACAGGGTTTGGGATTGCACTAGTGAAGTTGAAGCAATCTATGGTCCATTCCATTCTCGTGAACGTGATATCTCAAGAACGCCTTGAGGTAATTTCTTCAAATTTGTCACAAACATCCACTTAGACTCAATGATGAACTGATCAGATTTTCATGGTCATAGGTCAGAGTTCAAGGTGGCTGTTACCTCTTCTGTCTCATTCCAGTGAAGATGATATCTCAAGCACACCTTGAGTGAATTTCTTGAAATTTGGCCAAAAATTTATTTGGAATCCATCGTGAGCTGATTAGATTTTGGTGGTCAAAGGAACTCACGAATTTAGACGCTAATTATTACAAAATTTCACACAAATATTGAATAGGATAAAGTGATGAAATTACGACATTATATATTCAAAAGGTCAAACGTGAACTTCACTTTGACATCATAATGATCGGCAAAAACACTTTACTGGCCACAACTCAGTGTCATATCTCAGAAACAGACAAGAAGACATTTGGTCAGATCCTGAATGAGTGACACTAATCTTTGAAACTATACTGATTGTGTAGGTCTTCTGTGCTGCTAGGAGGAAGATGTGTGTGAGGCATCCATGTTTTCACAGACAGGGATGTAAGCTGTAAGTGCAACTTGACTAGTGTGCAGAGGCAAACAACTGCAAGGTGTAATTTTATTTTTCCATTATGTTTGCTATTTTTTGTAATGCTGTCTTATTTCCCAGTGTTGACATGGGTCAACTGTTAGTAAAAGCAATGGTTTCATCACATTCCCTCTGCAGGCTGACACGTCCTGGCCTCTTTACTCTTACAGTGTGTTATGTCTGTTTGTTATACCAGGAGTGTGCCACAGAAGTTGAATGACAAGCACCAAACAAAGAGCACCAGTGTGACAAGGCCAGTGTGTGTTGCAGTTGAGCTTGATAAAGATTATTTAGCAACTCTTTAGGCACCATGGACAGCAACATTGACTTTCTGTGCCCTAGTGCTGACTTCAAAGACCAGACTCAAGTGGTTTCAGTTATTCTGATTAATTAGATCTGTACTTAGGCTGAAGTTGGGTGGAGCTGTGCTGGGAATGGCATAAGGTATCCAAGTGTGATGTGGTTTTAAGATCGATGAGCAAGTAAGCTGTCCTTAATGGTTTCACCAAAACAGGAGTGGTTGTGAGATGTTTGCACAAACCCACGGAGTCCTGAGAAGAGTCTAAAAGTCCAAATAAGTTAAAAACATGTGGGTGGACTTTGACTGTAATGGATCTGTGTTTTGAGTGTGAATATTTGTATAATATTAAAAATGAAACTGAAAAAATACAATATTATATGGCCAGATACACTGTCATTTTCATCATATTACCTGAACAGTGTGTTTATTTACAGAGATGTGTACAAGCTTTGATAAAAATGCTTGTGTTTGTCTAGGTTGCAGCCATGGTGGGCAGAGGAGAAATAGGGTTGTCGTTTGGCCTTAATCATCACATCCTTGGAGATCAGGCAAAGTGCCAGATGTTATTTGTGCAGCTTGTAAAAGGACTGGAAGAGAGAGAGAAAGAGAGAGAGACACAGAATGACAGTTACATAAAAACACAAGGCCAAGGGTACAGTGACACAACATGTTATGATGAAGGGCAAATAGGAGGTGGCAGAGATGTTATTCCCCATGTTAAATATTCAGATTGGGAGGGGGTACAGCAAGGCTGAGAGCCTGCGTGACCTCTTTTGTGGTTTGTGTGTTGTATGTGTTTTGAAATGGCAGGCAGTCACATTACTAATCAGCAACATTTCTACAGTGTGTATGTGTGTGACTGTGTGTGTGTGCTATACATACTGCAGCTTCCTGTGCTAGGTGCCAATTTAGTTGTAAGTTTAAAAGAACATTACTTTGTTTTCTAGATCTTGAACTTATGAAGATTTATGCAAGAGAGAAAGAAAATACATATATCTATTTATATATCTGTATGTATGGTTAACCAAATATTTGTAGCTGTAACCATAACCAAGCTGACAGAAACTGAGACTAGATAAAAATTAATTGCCAATTACAAAATTATTAATTATCATGTTGTAAACAGAACATATTACACCCCTGTTCAAATTTGTTGGCACTGTAAACTAGCATAAAGGTACTTTTCTTCGTATATAAAATATATAGCATCTCGGAAAATGATATGCAATCCCTGGGAAAAATCCTTGACTATACTATTTGTTGTGATCCAGCAATGTGTCTTTTGAATTACGCTGTCAAAGGAAACTGGCCAAAACACAACAAACAAAATTTTAACAACCATATGCATGACAGCTAAAAGACTGATAGCAACATACTGGAAGGACGCAGCTGAAAGAGGAACTAGGGCTTCTAACATTCTTGGAGATGATCTCCATGGAGGGAGCTGCGTGTAATCTTTCTGAAGTTAATAATGAGGAACAAAAATTGTGGAAGGTCGTACAGGACACAGTTTGTAAAATACCAACATTCCCTAGAATCTTGTGGCAGACTCCAGAGGCAACAAAAATGCCCCATGTGTCCATTGTTTATTACTGTAGTGGACAGATTACTTGAGCTATACTTTATTTTGTTTAGTGTATCCTGTAGACCCTCATCTCACTAAGTTACACACTTGTTATTGCCCTTTTTTCAACCTCCATAGGTATCTTTGCTGGTACGTGAAGTAAATATACTGTTTCCTTGTTCTTTTTTTGTTGTTCTTCTTGCTTAAAAATGGTTTGTCAAACAAGTAACATAAACCTATATACCCTAAAATGTCACACATTTAAAATACAGCATATGCACATATGCATATGCATTATACAGCTATAAAGTGAACATGCAACTATAAGATGAACATATTTCAAAAGTTCAACATGTGATTAATCACCAGCTAAAACAGAAAAAGATGGAGTAAACCGATGTGTGTTTAAACCACACTTTTAAACGTCATTTTTGTGACTGGCTATCCAATGACCTGGGGCCCTGCTTGATTGATCATGCTATCCAAGAAAGGTAAACCCCTGATTACCAGGGGATAAGTGTGATCAACAGTGCAGCACAGTTATGACTGTGTGCTGAATAATAGGTTGATGGCCCGGTTTCAGCCATTCTGGGAGCAGACAGGGGCCCAACGCAAAAGAGGCTGTACTGAACATATTGTGGCTTATAATGGAATATTATGTCAGAAAAAAGGCTGCTCATAAAGGTAAAACCAAGTTTATGACCATTTTGGGATCTGGGGAGGACAGGCAACCTATTCAGCTCGATTCGTTTACAAGGGAACTAATGTTTTTTTCAACCTGGGCCCTATTTCCCAATCTACTTTTGTCTAAATGAGCGATAGGACGTTCAATATTTGACATTTCTCCAGTAGGAAGCTCAGGCTGACCTGCCTGCAGCCCGTGAGCATGTGCTATATTAAATAATAGGGCACTCAGACAGCGTCAAACAACGTCAAAATACGTCCCCTAAAAGTGCATTTGTTTCCACACAGATAGGCTCGGATTGTTAGTATAATTATCCGACAACATAACGGAAAGGAGAAATGAACATCTGTGTTTACCTTTAGCTGGATTCGGACATGTTCCTCTGCCTGTTGCAATTTTAGTATATGTGCTACCGAAGTAACACTGCTCCCTCTATCCTCGTCCACTCTTCAGTTTCAATGAGCTCTGCATGTACGTCCGTGTACTCCATGTTCCAATAAATAAGGGCGGTCACAAAATTCAAATGGCTCATCCAGATCCAGTTGGTCAATATCAGGTAAAACTTCGGAAAGATCGGAAAATAGGGCCCAGGTTGAAAAAAACATTAGTTCCCCTTTAAAGTGAGGCATTCTGACAGTTACACATTTGTTGGAGCCATCTTTGCTGCTGATGGAAATGCCCAAACCTTGTTTACTTTAAGCACTTAGACAAGTTTATTATCTTCTTATCCACCAACTATGATTCCCCGTGTTAGTTTAAACTAAAGGTTTTAGACACTGCTCTCTCAGCAGCTATTTGGTATGAGTGTGAGGTTTGGTTAAAGGTGCCCGTAAAGTCTGTTGTACCTCTTTGCATGACTAGGGTGACATCCCTACTGTGGGTGAGGTCTACTACGCCTAACCTAACCTGCCTGTTGGAAGCAGGACTACCGACAGTGCAAGCTTTATGAGAGGAAAGCAGGCCAGATTTTTGACCAAGATGGTAAAAAAAGAGAACCAAATCATAAACTCACTTATCTGGGATTATGGAGAAACAAGATGATACTGGGAGCAACCATGGAGAGATGATTGACAAATTCTTAACTAAAGCAGTAACAAGATACAAGCCATCAAACAAGATGGATCTGTCCACTTACTTTATACAAGCAATACACCAGACATTGAAGTGTAATGCCTAGCTCTATACTTTAGCTGCTATTGGCTGCTACTTGGCTGAATCATTTGGATGTGTGCTCAGAAACTATTCCCAGTCTTCATCAATGCTATATCACCATCACATGTTTTCTGTCAATACAACTTACGGTAAATTTCAACACATAGTTTGAATAAATTAAACCACCTAAATCTTAATCCGAGCACAGTCGAAAACTGTGTGCTTCCCTAAATCAGCAATACCTGTGCTTACTGGCATGAACTTACATAAGCTACACCATACACCACTGCCTCAGCCAGTAACAAGCCACCTAGTGGTGTGGGGGGATAGTACATTTAACACAAATCAAACGTGCCACTGCCTCCGACAGACACCATTTAAGAATAACATTAACATACTTTCGGTTGTCTTCTCACAGAGTGCAAGTAGAAATGGGGAGGTGAAGCTGAGCACCACCAGAACAATGTGTGTGTTTCTGTAAGACTGGCATACACAATGAAAAACACATTCTTGCATGCTGGTACACAGGATATCCATGAAGAATATGGACATGACTTCACTGAACTGCGCTCACTCTTTGTAGACACTGAAGTTTAGTAATGTTATGTCATGTCTTGCGCTACTGGAGCACCAGCAAGCCTCTACTGAATGATGGCATTACCTTTACATGTTAATGCTAATGGGTTTATCATATGTGTGTTTTTTTTTTGTTTATTTGTTTGTATCAGTAAAATAAGTAACTTAGAAAAAGCAATGTTTTCACAAGGTAACTTTCCTCCTCATGATGTCACATTGACTGGAGTTAAAGTGATTGTGCACCAGAGCAGTGAAGATAACAAACGCCTTGATTATTTTTATGGAAAAACTCATACATTGCAGCAAATAACAAGTAATGACAGGATACAACAAAGCCAAATACAGCACGAATGATGCTACAGAAAACTGGGGTCATTAAAGGCAAAACCCCGATGGGATCAATGAGCAAAACACCAATGCTACGCTGCTCTCTGTGGTTTGAAACACTCATGAAAAAGTGACCAACATTGCTCCCCATTCACTCAATGAGGGAGGGGAGCTGAATTTAAAGTATTAAAAGAAAGGTCTCAAGGTTTCAGAGTTTCATTTCATTGAACTTTGACCCACGAAATGGTGAGTCTAAAATTTTAATTAAATTTAAGTAAAAATAATGATGTTTTTTAACTCATTGTATTAACAAATCTGAGATTAAAGACAAAAATATACAAGCTTTTTTTTTTAATCATTTTTTACCAACTGGGTAGCTGTTAAAGGGAACTATAAAGCTTTATCTTTTTTACACTCCATTTAATTTTATAAGCAACTGTGGTATTAGTTATGTATTTAATTATAGTTTTGACTAATCTGATGAACTTTTACTGCCTTATGTTGGTTTAGGAGGTCCATTCTAGCCATGCTATTTTACCAAGCCAATTCTGGTCTGACAGCACCGTAACGTATTTCTGGCAACACCCCAATCTGTGATACCGCAGCAGTAGACATCACAAAAAGAGAAAAACTGCAGAATGTAAAATATGATTTAAATGTATTAAGTATTGCAATGTACTGTTTTCTTTTCAGAGGTAATTTTCTTTTCCGACCATCCACCCTCAGTCTTCCTCTGTGTTTTCCCCTTTTTCTCCCGTTGTCTTTCTCTGTCTCTCTCCCTCTCTCTCTTTCTCACACACACATGCACACACACGCACACACCCTTGCTCTCTATGGAGTGGTGTATGTGCATTGTTAGTGTTGTAGCCCAGGGACTGTGCCTATACTCTCCATCCCTGTACTCATTTGTCAAGTGCGGTTTTGGACTCAGCTTGGTTGGGAGGGTTCAGGGTGGCAGGTGGCTACAGCAGGCATCTTTCTCTCTTTTTCTTGCTCTCCGCTTGTCTCCCTCGCTCCCCTGGCTTCTCTAACTGTCTCTCAGTGGGCAGTGTTCTCTATGTAGCTAATCTTTTGGCAAGGCCAGGCTGGCATTGATCAATCCAGTGAACGATGTATAGTGCTGGCACGCTCCTTAACTGGTCCCTGTTGCATACTGCTGGGCATACACATTAGATCTGGGAAAGTTAAGTATATGGATGTATAGAATATAGGCATTATGTTTGTATTTTTGGTTACCTAATCCTAACCTTAACTACTGGGTGGCAGGCCAGAAAATGATTATATGAATAACTTTTGTAACCAGCGTGTAAGAGTTTTAGATCAACACCTCAAACACAAGATGAGAAAATGCTTTGGAAGGCAATGACCTGCTTTGTCAGTTTGGTAGGTGGGCTTGTACTAATTTGTTACAGGCATGCAATCGATTCACTAAATAATTTTATTGGTGCAAGAATGCATTATCTCCCTCTTCTCCAGTGGGTTGCAGGACTTATTATTCCTTGAATAGACACATCAAGATGGTGATCTAGAACTGCCAAGATCATGTCCTTTCTTAATTCATCAATATACAAACCTAAAACAAACAAGTTTGAAGTGTCCTCCAAACATGTCCAAAGGCAGACGTGTTCCAATTAGCTGCACTTGAAGGTGGGGCAAAAAGCCTGCTGTCATTGACAATGTCATACACTTTCAGACAGGCTCTCCTTGAAGGCATTTGTGACACTGCACTCGGACAGAAATAGTTGTGTGAAGAATGTAAAAAGGAAGCTTGAGAGGGAAGTTCTAATCCTGCAGACTGGCTCATCTCCACACACCTGGCCAGTTACTGCATGAAATGGAGTACAAACCCCTAAATTTTCATTTGAAAAGTGTTAGGGTAGGGTTTAAGATGTTTGATGATTTGACAAGCACTTCATTTGAATCAAACTGTGGCTCCAGTTTTCCTCTTTTGAATGTACCCAGAGCAACTTTGCTGAATCCCCAGCTGCTTTTATATGGAACATGTCCAGTCAAGGGTCAGTCAGATCCTCATAGATGCTGTTTATACCTTCAAAACAAAGTTTTGCCACCAAAACAGCACAACATCAGTGCAGAAGAACACATTTGAGGACAAAATACTTGAGGACAAAATACTTAATCTGCCTCAAGCCATTCATTTTCTACAGGTATTTCCTTGTCCCAGGACATTTAGAATATATTTACAAGCACTTTACAAGTATCATTGAAATTGATTCCACGTCCTTGTCTTTGAGAGAAGCACAAAGGGAATTGCAGGGGGAGATAAAAGGTGAGAAAATAGAGAGGCAGAAAGGAGGGGCAGATGGTAAGAGAGCAAACAGACCCAGAAATGGACACAGGGACAGAGGGAGAATGACAAAGTAGCAGATAAGCCTGCAAATATAGATGAAGATAATGGTGATGAAGACTAAATGCCCCAAATCCCTCCCAGAGAGAAATTGATTGGTATAAACAGGAAAGAAGTTGAAGAGATAATGAAAGAATGAATGATTAAAGCAAAGGAAATGGGGAGTATAGGGCAAAAGAAGAACCAGAGGCAGAGAATAAAAAGCAGTAGAAAATGAAAATAATAAAAAGACAGAGCAGGAAATGAAAATAAACAGGAAGAAGAGGAAGGCAGTAGTGAGAGATTAATTTGCTGGGAACAGTTTCAGATGCAGAAGATTAATCTGAAGATAACTTTTGAGGGGGTTATTTTTTACTCGTCATGGAGTAAAACCTAATGTCAAATGTAAAGGTACAGTTTTAAGCATGACACCTTCAACTGACGAGTAACAAAATCATTTTTGAAATGACAATTAAGGCACTTATTGCTTTGGTTTACGTACATTTTATAAACCCTTTCGCAGCTCAAACAATTTTTATTCCAAGGTCACTGAGCAGCTCATGAATCTCAAGTGTAACAGAATAGACATATCTCACTGTTACATTATGCTCAAAGGCTGAGCGCTGTCAGAGGCTCTCAACACTTACAAAACGAAAAGGAGGAGATTCGCCTGCAAGACCAGCATTAGCACAGGTGATGGTGGTTAGCCGCTAGCATTAGCAAGCATTTTAGCTGGTGAAAAGCTCGTCTTACTGGTGTATTTAGGTTCCTGTCCAACCGGCATCTGGACTCCCGATGAACCACACGGCACACATACAGACAGTAAACAAATAAGCTGGCTTTAGTGGACTTCTATTACCGAAATAGTTCTGAAACGTAACAGACTGCTGCGCCTCGTTGCCGCGACTGCAGTCAAACAGGAAGTAGTAAGGAGACAGCCCACCCGAACCTGAACCCTCAGACAGACTGAATCGGTGCTGTAGAATATAACAATTAACAATCTATTCAAGGCACGTATGGTTGTGTGAACTAATAGAGTGCCGAAGTCACGCCCCTTCCGGTAGAGCTCGTGGGACCTTAGATCGGAAAAAATATGAATGGCAGTGAATGGGGAGAGCAGTATTATCTTTTGGTCCTGTTTGAGTTGCGACATGAAATCTAAATATGTTGTTAATGAATTTAAAACATCAATTTTAAGGTCAAGAAAGTCATACTTTGTGGTAAAACTGTTGAGATATAAGCTTTTTAATTAGAAAGACTCAAGAGTACACAGGAGTAGGTCGCGTATGTGATGTCGTAGCTTTCACTCGCTTCAGCTTGGCCTCCCCGCTGAAATTCCACTGTTTTATGATTAATCGATTTATGATTGAAGATATCTGTGTGTTTTGTGCCAGGTTACAGTCACTCCAAGCTGCAGGAAGCGAGCAAAAGCTACGACGTCACATACGCGACCGCCTCCTGTGTAGTTTTTCTAATTACGTTTTTTCAAAAGCTTATATCTCAACAGTTTTACCACAAAGTATGACTTTCTTGACCTTAAAATTTATGTTTTAAATTCATTAACGACATATTTGGATTTCATGTCACAACTCAAATGGGACCAAAAGATAATATCTCTCTCCTCATTCACTGCCATTCATATTTTTTCCAATCTAAGGTCCCATGAGCTTCACCAGAAGGGGCATGACTTGCAATTGGGAATTACATTTTTAACATTAAAACAACTGGAAATAAAATAATACTTTCTCTCTTCTAGATTTAGATTTCATAGCTTGGCTAACCTGGATTTACGCCCGGGTTACACCTGGTTTAGGCAACGAAACCACTTAGTTAGGCTTAGGAAAAAGGTAATGTTTTGGGTTAAAATGAGTAGTGGTATGAGTTAAATTAGTTTGCTATGTTATGTAACATAATGTAACGTAATGTAACATGAAGTGACATAAATATATCACGAGGGAGTAAAACAACAGACTTTTGGTTTCACATGGGACATGAACTGCATATTCCTGAGTGAAGTCTGCATTTGTTTGACCCATACATCTCCCCTCCCTCTAGTCCTATCCAGACTTTCTCGCTCTTTATACTACATCAGTTGCTCTAAGAGCCAAGTATTGCCATGGATGGATCTATATTGAAGTTAGTTAAAACCCTAGTGTGCCTCATAAACAGTGTCACTATCAATGATACGAAATTGGAACACATATGCTTTTAATGTTGATCTCACGGTTATAGTGCCTTTTTTCCATCGTACTTTTATGTCCCAGAACATAGTCATCCCCTTAACAGAAGTGTCTGTAATCTGATTTCTGTACTCTAAAACCTAATACAGCTGCTTCACAGCCTTGTCCATTGCCTTCTCAATAAATGCCCAAGAAGAGGGCATCATTAAAGCAGCCATTAAATAGAGATTATAGCAGAGCAGAAAGGAGGAGGGAAAACAGAGGCTTTTCCATCCACTGAGATCAAAGCTCCAGCTTGTGTGTTGATGGATTGGACTTATCTCTGTGCTATTGCTTGTAAGGCCTAAGGGGCTTTTTGGAGATAAGATTTGCCCTCCTTAGACATTCTCCTAGGGGTCAATAGTGAACAAACAATTTAGAGGGTCAACATCTATAAATATATTTCAAGCAGAAAACCCAAGGCTACAACACTGTCAGTCCTCATGCTTCAAAGCTACCACTGTGTTAGCCACTTGACCAGCCACTTACTGGGATTAAACTATAACCGTTCAGTATAAACTGTGGGTAAAACAGTGGAAACAATAGTGTTGTTTAGCTTCTTTCACTGTCTGGTACACTGTACTGTGCTATTATCACTGCCCCGGCAATAAAGTACAATTTTGGAAAAAAAGGAAAGTAAAATCCACAGATATCTGCTTCATGAAACTAATTTTACATTAATTTGTCTCAATTAAACTGTTTCATTTGCATTATGAGCAGCACAATTTATACTTGTTAGGCCAGGCCAGACAGTTTCACAAACAGACTACAGAGGTTGGACAACAACAGTTTTTTTTTCCCACAAAGTCTAAATCATAAACTTCTCACTAGTTTTTGAGACTAAATACCTTCCACATTCACACAGACCACCTTCGTCTATCAGAGGGTGTGACTGCTGACTTTAATCAACCCAAACATCCATACTTTTACCGTTACTTTAATTAACTTTGGAGAGCACAACGCAGTCGGTCACTCAGTCAGTCTGTGAATTTGTTTATATGGCAGGGACTAAGCTTTCTGAGTGTGGTCACCTATGGCTTAGGTTTGGATGTACTGTATGGATAGTATGTGTAGATGGATATATTGTATGTGATCAGGCTGTATTGTGCTCAGGCAAGTTGGATTACAGACAAAAGTCAGTAATAATAAATTCAGAGAAAGAAGCAATAAATGATTTTCACATCCCTATGCATGACTCACAGCCACACGTCACCTCCGTCATAACACTTCAATGAATCACAACTGTGTCATTCCTGAGTCTGTGTGCAATACAGAGGAGCTTAGCTCATGTTTTCACTCCACCTGCAAAACTGGTTTAGACACTGTGGCTCCATTAAAAACCAGGCAGCCCAAAACTAAATCTGAGCCCTGGCTAAATGACATGATTCATGCTGTCAGACGCAAGTGCCATAGAGCTGAGATCCATTTTAAAATTCTTTTATTTGCTTTTGAATACTTGAATGGTCTTGCCCCGCCCTACAGTACCCCTCTGAGCTCCTACACGCTTATACTCCCACCCGCTCTCTCAGGTCAGCTGATCAGCTGCTCCTGAGTGTGCCTAAAACTAAGCGGAAGCTCAGAGGGGACTGTGCCTTCACTGTTGCAGCCCCAAAATTATGGAATGATCTGCCTCTCCACATTAGACAGGCCTCTTCTCTGTCTGTTTTTAAATCTCTTCTTAAAACCCGTCTCTTTTCCTTGGCCTTTGACACTTTGTGAGACGTTGATTTTATTTTATTTTATTGTTTTTATTGTATGGCTGTTGTGTTTTATGCCTTTTAATTTCTTATACTTTTATTTATTCTGTAGTTTATATGCAATTTTTATGCCTCGTGAGCCTTTTATTGATTATGTCTTTTACTTCTTCTGTACAGCACTTTGGTCCACTGTGGTTGTTTTAAAGTGCTTAACAAATAAAGTTGGATTGGATTGGATCTTGACTGTGAATCAAAAGCTTGCAGGAGAAAACACAAGGTAACCAATCACAGTTGTTGTGGTCCATGTAGCATTGTTCTAGCTGCTGTATCCCCAGTGCGTAGTCTCACTACTGCTGCTTGGTAAAAGGGCTCTGAAGCTACACAGAAACCCCTTAAAGCATAAATATAAATCCCACTTAACTTCTTTGACCTTTTCCAGCCTGGTCACAAAGTCAAATCTTGTCAGACATCTTGAGATCCAGAATCATTAAAATGTATTGCTACTATTATCATGCAGGGACCCACCATAAGTGGGTCTGCCACCTGTTATGGGGGCCACTACTCACTGAAGGGTGACCAGACGCCTGCATAATGCAGATCTCACAATCCATCTTACTACCTACCACCCACCATCCTTTTTTTCACCTCGCTGTCTATACTTTTCTTTTTTCTCTCTTTAACTACTTTTCAATGTAGCTCCCTTCTCACACCCCCTTTCCTTTATGTCCACCCTCTGTTATGGCTCTTCTACTTGATCTACACTAGAGAGGACAGAGGGTGTCATGCTGTAAAGATTACAAAGCTACATGAGGCAAATGTGTGATATGTGTATTAATTAAATAATAGTAAAGTCATTGTTAACACTTTCAGACACTGCACCCCTGTACAAAATAAAGTACACATGCATTTCAGTATAAACATGCATATAAAGGAAATGATAGAACCGTATAAATATAGTCCTATGCATACTTGCAAATGTAAGTGCTAATCACAGCCACACTGTGGGACTTCCACTTCAAACTCAAAGCACTTGAACTAAATGTGTGGAGAATGGGAAGGTACAGGGCATGTAATTAAACTTGCCCGCTCCCTTGAGGCAAGTTATTTTGGGCCTGGTTTGAGGACAGTTTGGTTCAGATGTCTTGAAAAATTCAGTGCTTCTGAGTTATTTACCTTAAATCCTCAATTCCACCTCCATATCTAAAGAAGTGCCTCATCGCAATCATGGGCTCTCACCTCGGCAACAACATCTGAAACAGACAGGCCTCTGTAGAGCTTAAACCAGCAGAAGGTTGTAGTTTTTAAAAGAACATTACTGTCTCAAGGCAATGCTGTGGATGAAGATATACTCTAAGTGCCTTATTCTCAACAAATAATTTCTGGTGTTGATCTTCAATTCCACAGTACTTCTTATAGTTGGGTAATGTGCTGACTCAAAATAAAACTATAAATATGTTTTTAAAGGGCAAGAGTTTATGTGTCCTGGTGCCTGTACATAAACTGCATAAAAAAGCCACTGACTGTATTAAAATAATGGATGTAGCCATTGTGACCTCATTAGTTTTTGGACGCCCGTTTTGAATCATCAAGTTCGGCCTTTTGGCTGTTGCCATTTTGGATTTTTGGAGTCAGAAGTGATCATATTTGGAACAAGAGGGTGGAGCTGTGTAGAAGTATGGGGTGGATCTGACTCATAGACTGTTGCGAGGCCTTGCAGACAGCCTGTCACTCAAAGCATACACGTCTTTAATTATGCATAACTTTAAGCCTTATTTATAAAACGTAAACTGGTTAGTTATATGAAAATTCACCCCTTGTACTTCTGCACTGACCTCATTCTTGAGCCCATGAGTTGCCACTTGGCTCAGACTCTCAGTGGTCAATGGTTGCAAGTTGCATTTCAGCAATAGGTGCATTTCAGCTTATACGAGCCAATGTTCAAGTGAAACATAAGCAGCTCATCTTACTTGTGGCTCACACACAGGTAAAATTCACTTATGAATGTATAAATTATTAATATTTCTTGACAGTTTTTATATGTTCTGCTGGACCACGAACACAAATTCTCAATGTTAGAGCAAGATATACATTTTTTTGGTTGTCTTTCTTTTTCTTTCCTCATGAGACTTACTATCCAGGCTCCATAAAAAAACAATGTGGTAGTTGGCTTTGGTAAAATTGCAAATCACGCATCACACACATCAAGTTACAAAAGAACGCACATCCTGACAAGAATACACAAATATACACACAAATATATGTATACACAAAATTGAAAATAGAGTCCACACTTTAGATAATGCTCCCCATCAAGTGATCTTCAAAAAATCTACTGGCCAGGTCACCTGACAGGTCACCTGGTCCTTAAAGGCTTTCAGGGATTGAATACTTAGAATATATTGAATGAATAAATTAATAAACACATCAATACATATCAGGATGATCCATCATATAAAAAATACAGAACAGTGCAGACAATCTGGTGACAATTCACAGCATGTTAGTGAACACAGTGTGTTCACTAACATGCTGTTTTCCATGTGATCCGTTGGACTCTGAGCTGCTTGCAAAGTATTTGGTGCTAAGCTATACTTGTCTGTGCTGCTGTGTTTTGTGTCGTCCATTGTACTATGTGTGTTTAGGTGTATATATACATGCCTGGCCATGTTCTTTCCCATGGTTATTGCTACTGAAAAGTATCTTTTTTCTATTTTTTCTATTTTGTATTTTCATGGTCTTATTGGTCACGTGACCTGTTTGGAGCTTTAAAAATGGCATCCTACAGCTGTATTATTCAGTCTGAAGAAGGGCACCTGTGGCCCGAAACGTCACTCCAGGATGTTGGAATAAATGCACCTAAAGGGAGCTGAAGTGTGTGGACTTTTCTTTGTCTTTTCAGAATAGTTTCTCTTGACAATACACCATTGATACACAAGGTATGTGCAAAGTGTACTTCAAATAAGTACAGTTGCTTGTCAGGTCAAAATAACTTTTGAGTGCCACAAGCTTAATCAGAACAATTAGAATATCACTGACCAGAGCATCAGGTATCAATCATCATAATGTTATGCTATAACAAGAAGAAGAAAGGGAAACCTAATTTATAAATAAGTGCCTCTGCTAATCTAAAAAGGTGATAATATTGACTGGTGACTAAAGGAGGAATGATCAGGAGCTCTGTCAAGTGACCAGGGGCCTGTATCATGAAGCAGGATTAATGTCTCAGCGAGGTAACTTCAGGGTTAACCCTGGATTTTTGGTCTCACGAAGCCGGTTCAGTTCTTATCGGGGTAGATCACCATGGTAACTTACTCTGAACAGCTATCCTGCTCTGGAGCAGGGTAAGTTCAGGGTTGAATCTGATCCTATAAAAAGCACCACCCACTGGCCAATCAGCTGTTCGGAAAAAATGACTGGAATGGAAGTTTAATTAATTTGATTGATTTTGATTTGAAAGTTTATTTTGAACATTAAAAAAGAAAAGAAAGCAACAACAACAGACAATGAAAAGATTGTTCAAAAAGGAGTGGAAAGAAGTCGAAATCTCATCCCACCCCTTCATAAGAAAGAATCTGATCATTTGGGGACACTTAATAGCACCATTAATCAGTGCCAACATTTTGTTTTGTTGGTGGAAATGATCCCTGTTAAAGATAACGGGCCTAACTGACAGCTTTGCTGCTGGAAATGTGGAAAGTAGCCTATCATGTCTACACTTCATGGTGTTTGAGGGATTTTCCTTTTTGTTCTTTAAAGAGGGAAACTAGGTTTATTTTTGCGCAGCTGTTAATTTCTAACACAGCTCAATATCAGGATGATTTTTATTCAGACTATCAATTTAGTGTTGATATGATTTAATTGTGGCGTCAGCTTTAAGCTTTATTGTAGCATATATAACGTTATGACAAAGAAGACCAGTTTATCAGACGCAATGTTGTTAGACGATAATTGTAATACACGCAATTCATGTGCGCAGCATTGATTTCATGGGATTCAAGGGTGTGATCAGTGTCAGATGTACAGGTACAGATACTGTAGCTACTTGAACCAGTGATGAGTAATTTAACCTACACATAACTTTATTTGCTACCTTGTTTTGTCTTGATTTTCCCTCTCTCCTCCTCTATTTCTGTCTGTATTATATTCTTTGTCTGAAGAAGAGATTGAGATTGTTGCTTGAAATGGCATTTTCACTCCGACCTCGTCACATATCGACATTTGGTCATGGACTTTCCACGTTGAGATGTGACGTATAAAGTACCCTAGGTGTGTTGGTTGTTGATGTTCTGGGATCCGTTGTCAACTTCAGCCTGGTACACGTTGTCTGATTTCAAAATATACTTCTATTTTTACAGTAAATGTACAGTTTATAAAATAAACGCACTACGTCAGTACTGCAGATCACTGCTTTTTTCTTTCAATGCACATGGTTACATTTACCCAACACACACACATCGTTGACTAAATGCCAGTATTCAACAATTTTGGAGTGAGACCGGGTTGGAAAAGTTTGTTCAGGGGAGCATTATTTAGTGTGCAGGCTCTATTTATCTGTTTTTCACCTGACACATGCCCTTTTTGTAAACTGACATGGTTCATTGATGGTTTGGATTTGGATTCTTATGGTGCTGTTCTTGTGGTCCAGTGAACTGCAGCTTTGGTCAGGTGGGACCCTGGTAGTTTTGATGGATTCTAATTGTGACAATTTTTGTTGCAAGAAAATAGCAGTGCTTTATGTATTGTATTAAAAAGAGGGAATAAAATAGACAATACAAAGTAAAGTGTTAAAACACAAGTTAAAAGTATAGAAACCTTTTAAAAGATTAATAAAGATGAAGACTGGGAAATAAAATACAACAGAAAATATATTGTATTATGTGTTTACACTGGTCACTTGCAATTTTGTTTGCATAGGTTTGTCATTGTGCTAACAAGCATCGGATTTTCACTTAGTCCACTTTAATTCCAAATATTGACATCGTTCAAAATATATTCTGAAGATGATGGATAGAAACATTACAGTTTTGAAATATTGTTTCTCACGGATGTGCACCTATATGTACAGTTTGTGCAGAGGCAGATTGGAGGAAAAATGGTAATAGCTTTGCCAGTCAGTCAGTGAGTCAGCCGGTGAAGAAGTGCTTGAGTCAGTCAGCCAACCAGCCACTCGTTCAGTCTTAACTGCCCAGTTTACAACAGCCTCCTATAAAATATGAGCAGCTGACAGCTACAGTCACTTCTGTCTGACACACTCTGGAGTTGCTATGACGTTACTACAGCAGCAGTCTGCCTCGCTGCAATGACAAGCTCCTTTATCACCTGTTAACAGGAGGTAGAGTTTGTGCGCGTGCACGTGGGTGCATTTCTGAGAAGCAGTGAAGCAAGTACAAGCCGTATGCATTGGTTAGGTGTGTGTGAGGTTGTGTCTATAGGTGGTTGTGTATGTGTGAATGTGTACGACAGAGACGGGCATGAGTGTGTATGAGAGCTGACAGAGGCGTCCAGGTTGACAGCCTTTGTAATGGAGGAGAAGGTAATTTGTTAGACGGATCCTCCTCTGTGGCCGCCAGCATGTCTCCCTCTGTTCATCCTTCTCTCCATTGCTCTCCCTCCATCGCATCTTCTGTAAATCTCTCTCAACCACTCTTTCTTTCCCACTTACCCTCCATCTCTCACCATCCTTCTTGTCTAATGCTCCTCCTCCTTCTCCATCCCTCTCTTCCTCCTCCCTTGCCCAGCTCGGGCCCTCATCCATCAGGCCTAATGATTAAGCTGCTGCCCTCCTCATCTGAGGCCCTGCTTCATATTTCCCAGAGCTGAAAACCAGCTTTAGCGGAGCAGGAGTCGAGCATGCTCCAGCAGCCGAGCAAACTAAGGCATATCCTTTCTACCAGCAGAAGTACTCTAATTATGGAGTACTTACTCAAATTAAGTTCTTAGTGGGAAAAAAGTATGTATAAAATAAGGGCTTAACCAAAATTGGCTCCACACTGAGTGATTTCTCATTTGAAGCTTAAAAGGGGGAGATTTTTGTAAAAGCTGTTGATTGTAAATTCAAAAAATCCCTCATGATATCCAAGCCTCGTTACAGCTGCAAGGCTTTGATTAAGAGTCTGTTTGTAGTGTCTTTTTTATTGTCTTTCTGAAACCAAGAGCAAAAGCATAAGGATTGGATTAAAGAGAGCACATTTGTGACCTAAGGGCTCCCTACGTTACTCTGCCACACAGTCACATAGACTTCCCAGCACAAACCTTAGGGAGATACAAATAATATTTTTTTAGTTGCTATCTGGCAACAGTTTTCATCCTAAAAGGTATTTTTGGGATCTCACAGACGTTTTCTTTCTGCCCAGAATAAGAATATCTTTGCTTAGGGCGAAACCAACATTTAAATCCGGTATTTGAGTTATGTTTTTCTATAGTTGGCATTTCAAACAGTTAGAAGATATATATTTTGATTAAATGGTTTATTTATCTATAATACTTGTGCTAGTTAGAACAGTGTTGCTTCTTTATTCACGTCTGCTTCCTTGGACATGTTGTTTTAGCCTCTTCTAACAGCATGTTTGTGTACATTTAAATCACTTTCACGGCATTTATTTATTCATTTGTTTATTTATTTATTGCTGAAAGTAAGTTGGAAAGATTAAAAAGCCAGTTTTGAAATGAAGACTGCATAAATGAAGTGGATGTAGCCACCATTGGTTTGGGGACTATCATTTTGAAGCCTTGAGTTGAACTTGAGCTGGCTGTCACCATTTTGTTTTCTTGGAGCCAGAAGTGACCTTATTTGGACTAGATGATGGAGCTGTGGAGCAGTGAGGGTTAGATCAGACTGGGAACCAGTGGACACCACTGTGGTTAGCGTTTTGTCAGTCATAAGGTAGCCACGTCCTCTGACCAATGTCTTCCTCTCTTTCTTCTTCTTTTTCTACTGTCTGTGTCTGTGTGGTCGTGATGTTGTATTGAAGAAGGTTTACAACTAGAGACTGGGACCATGATCTTATTAGGAGAATGTTTAACAAGGTAATAAATCAAGTGAAAAGTTAAGTTGTTTTGATTTAACAGACCTCTCTACAACTGGACTTCATTTTGCATCCAGTAGAGCATGTCACTTGTATTTGCACGTCAGTCTTGCCAGACCTGGGAACTTGTGCTCCCAGAGGATCACAATAAAACTAAGCCTGTGGTTTTTTTGTGCAGTTTAGTCCTCAACAGTTGGAGATGTATGTCATAAATGTGTTCAGGTGAAGTATCTTTATGTGTGTTTTATGGCAGTCAAATAAATCCACTTATCTATCCACCCTGCAAGCTAATGGGCACACACACACATTGGATTCACTTTTCAGACCCAAAGATAACCCCTTGGTTGGAAACAGTGTTCAGCTAGTGCCCAACTTGCCATGCGATCACTGCAGCCACGTTATGAGACCCATGATTTAAAGTGAATGTTCGCCGGGGGTAAAAAGTGTGTTTGTGTGTGTGTGTGTGTGTGTGTGTGTGTGTGTGTGTGTGTGTGTGTGTGTGTGTGTGTGTGTGTGTGTTTGTGTGTGTGTCTTAAGGCCCCCTTGCTAGGACAACAACCATCTTTTAACTCAGCCTTCACTGGTATTTTTACTACAGACCTGTAAAGTTTTGTGACTCTGTCTTGTGTAGTGTTGCTGTGGTAGTTCCTGCAACCATTGGTGTCACCAGGACCACATTTTGCCATGAAAACACACACACACACACACACACACACACACACACACACACACACACACACATTCATGAGGTGAAAACAATACCAGCTGTTAACAAACTAATGGAGTTAGTGTTAATTAGCTTGCTAGCTGCAGTTGCAGCTCGCGACAGTCGTCATTCATGCTAACCAAGACGCTTGTTGGAGAGAAATGAGAAGCCTGCTCTGGTTGACTTTTGTATTAAACCATGACCTATTAAGTTAGTGGTGAATGTATTACTATTAGCTTGTAAATTACATGTGTGGCATGCTAAAATGAAAAGCTTGACAGGTGTAGCAATAGTTGCTAAGGAGGGGGAGGGATTAACAAATGGTCATTTGTGACACCTGATGTGATGGAACATGAGAAGATCAACTCAGTTCCCGCTGAAGAGTTCCATTAGGGATTAAAACACAAAGCATCAGTTGATGATCTCTCAATAGACACTACATTTTGGATACCATCTGTCTGGTTGCTTCATCAGGATTCCCAAGTTCCAGCTTTGAATTGTTGAAACCGTAATGAGAAACAATAACCTGAGCTTGTGGGACAGTTACTGACTTCATCAAGAGCTCTTTCCACGGTTGAGCAAGATACTGAAAACAAGCATGTTCTCTTATCCTCCCACTCTTTTGGAAAATGTCGTGCATAATATCAGGTGCAGCATTTTTGATGGCGTGATACTTAGATGACTTAGGTTGCTATTCCTATTCAGACCAGTTTAAAAAGAAGTGTTGAGTGAAAAGTGTTGCAGTTGTCTACAGGCCATATTGCATATCCTCCTTTGCCTGTTTTTGCAGTACACCCTTTTGCACACAACACCATCTGCAAACACTGTTTACCAAAACAAAAACAGACTCACAGTATCACTCAAACTTGAGCTAGACAGAACGTATACTTCTCTTGGAATAGTTCATTATAAACATCATCTACCTCCAGATCTTTTAGCACCTCAGCAAGCAGATTTCAGAGTGTTATCATTTCACTGCCTTTCTGCTTCATCGCTCTTGCAGCCAAAAATGCACAACTGAGAGAGGAAAGGAGTTCAGTGAAGTATGATGCCAAGCAGGTGTTTGTGTCTGTCTTTGAATCAAGTGGATTGAGCGTTTCACAGTTATCATTGTACGAGACAAGTGGAAATGCCAAGCTCTTAGAGAAATTGTCTTTTGACCTCTGTGCTTGAATTCCTGCAGTCTATCAGCCTTGCTCACAGTTTTGCTACTCAGCTATCTCCTGTAGAGTACCAGGATTTCTAAGAATTTGTGACAGTACGGGTGAAAGACATACTTCTTGGAGAAGGCCCAAACAGGTGTGTTTCACAGCCCACAGTGTCTGTCTGTTGTGCATATGACAGAATTGTCCTTAAAATGGCATATGCGGCTTCTCAAATGTGCTATCTATGGCTTTCACTTTCATAGCTTCACTGTCCCCAGTGCATTCAAACTGTCTTTTATATATAAAGTAGTTGTGTTACATCCTCTGAAACTTCCGTCTGGAGCCAATTCAAGGGATGCAGCCTGCAAAGGTTAAAATGGTATTTGCCTCATTCGAGATTTTTATATTTGGATGTTATGAAAGTTGGCTTAAGATAAAGTAAGTTGCACATACCCATACACAACCTATTAGTACTTTGCATATCCCTAACAATAAAGGTTGGTTTTGTGACAGTGACAAAAAAGACAAAGCTATTAAGCTCAACATGGATAGAGTAATATTATTGATATAGAAGAAAACAAACCTCTAGAACACATTGATTGTCAAGTCACGCAAGGTGTTAAGTGCTAAGAGATTGCTCCTTGTCCATGGCAGAATACAAATATCTGCAGAATAAATTGATCTGCAGATGATACAGGCCGACGGCTATTACCAGATGGGGCAATCCAAAAAGTCTGTAATCAGATCAGATAGGAACATGTCCACGAGCATTGCAAATGATTGAGAATGCTCTCTGACTCTGACGGTCAGAACGCTGCCTGTTTCCAGTCTCATCTTACACATTTGCTTACCACGCGCTGAAGCTTGCAGTCGTGTTTAGTAGAGACATCAGCCACATTAACAGCTTCACTGGTTTACATGCAGTGAGTTGCACTGATGCCCGTCGTGCACTTTAATTAATGTGACAATTATAATCCACTCTATACCGGGACAAACAATAAAGCTAAATCTAATGTTGCATCTCCACTCATGTCCCTATCCCTGTTACATAGTATTTTAAACATCATGATGCAGCACCTCATATCATGACACCCAATGATGCAGTACATTGTCCTCCTGTACTACGTACAAGAGTAACCATGGATATGTAACATTTGTACATTATTATGTAGTGTATATGTTGAAACTTTACCTTTCTTCACCTTTCAACATGCTGTGGTTAACATGTCGTTATGTTCGGGCACAAAAAACCTTTTTGTTATGCTCAGTGGTGTAGTAGTTGTTGATGTAATGAGTGTACTACGAGGTAGAAGGGGAGGTTACCGTTGAGGAAATGGTTATACTCTTGTATATTCCAATGGCTTTCTGGCTGAAACAAAAGGTGGATAAACCCCATGAACCTGCATATACCCTCCACTATACCACTGGTTATGGTTAGAAAAGATCATGTTGTGCCACAAATGCTGCTGGAAATGCAGCCGAAGTCTTTGGCTTTGGTGGCATTTTTGTTTGTTAATCTCGAACAGTGGTCTGGCAGCTGTCACATGTAGGTGACATGCCAGCCACTATCCACACACATCTCTGCTTGATAAAGTCAGTTCAACAATGCCAATGTTGTTCAGTGTTCAATGTTCTTCTGGCAGCTGGGCTGACAAGAGACAAAACATTAGCAAGCTAGTGTAGACTGCATCACACGCCAATTCATTGAGCAAGCAACACACCAACAGCTTCAGAAGCATCAAGGTTGAAAAGTGAAACAGTACTCAACTTTTCAGTGATATAACAGGAAAAGTTATAGGTTGATTTAGTGCGTAATTATCTACAGCAGCAAAGTTTGTAATGATCAATCGTTACAAAAGCCAGTTGAGGGAATTACAAAATGTCTGGAGAGTAATGAGTTGATGCTAAGTGTTAACTATTTTCACTATAAAGCTAGCTAATTTCTTTCATGTTAAAGACACCTGGAAGAACTTTGCCAACCTGTAAAAGCACTGTACCAGTATTGTGAATGAAAGAAAAATAGTTATTTGTAATGGCATTCAATATACATGTTAAATTGGCATATTATGATTCCACAATGAAAAGACTGATCTCATGCACCATTGGTACGTTTTCTTATGAAAAGTAATGCACCAGAACTCATGCATATCTCATGTAATGAGGAACCATGAAAGGCTGCGCTCAAGCAACCAATGCACTGACAGGAGTAAAGAAGGAAGAGGTCACGACATTGCTGATGGCACCGTTCAGTTGCCCAACCCTAGTATATTATTTTTCAGCTTTAACATTACCTGTGGCTCATTCTTGTTGTCACTTTCATCACAAGTAGTCCAATTACCAATCATGTTCAGAACTTAGAAGTGAGCGCCTCATTCATCCCTGCAGTTTCCTGTAACATGCTGCTCTTTACTGGTACTGATGCACTTGTGATGGAGCAGACAGTAGTGCATTGTGAAGCGTTGCATTGCACAGAGTGTGAGACATGCAGCAACTGCTAGATGCCACAGTGCAAGCATTTGTTGGCGTCTGGGTGTAGTTAGGCTTGTGATTGAACATACAGGCTGTGCTTTACTGCACTCAAGACTGCATTTGAAGCTCTTGAAAGTCACCTCAACTGACCGACTGTTTGTCTCCATTTCCCTCTGGATTCTTTGATGGCTCCGAAGTTTCACTAAGTCCTCTCCCCATTTTGCTTGTGTTAATTATTTTACAGAGTAGAGCTGCTTTGATGCCAGACGATGTCTTTCTTTCTCTCTCTTTGCATGAATACTCTAGTGAGCCCCGTCTTCACTTACTCCCACTCTGCTCTCTCTCTATTAGTCACTCCCGCAATCTGCCCTGCAGTGGTGTTACAAGTCCCACTAAAGCCAATTAAAGGAGCCAGAAACAAATTTATAATTTGGCAAAATGGCACTTAAATTGAAATTGTTTAAAGATGTATGCGAATCTAAACCCTGCTGATGAGTTCATGTTCTCCTCCTGCTCCTCAGGGAGATGGAGAGGAGCACATGCCCACTCATGCCTAAGAAGACGTGCACTGATATAAGCTCACATGCACACAAACACACAGAAAGGGAGCTCATTCAGGCAAACAAAACATGACTGACGTGTGGCTGTGTGCACACTTTTTAACACCAGAACACACACACACACTCACATGCTGTAGGCTGAGCTGGCAGGTATAGCGCTCTAACTTTTAAACCCCATGTCTGATGAATTATTAAACCAAAACATAATGCAACTTTACTCCAATGGTGTCAAGGAACACCACTGGATGAACACATAGCAAAACAGCCCAAGGCTTCTGTACTGCAAACACAAGTGTACTTCTACTCTTTTTTTGTTATTACCTTCTTGTTTTTTATTCTCTTCATGCTTTTTGTTCTGCTTTCCCCTCTTACACTGCTCTCTCCTGGCTGCTTCTTTTCTCTTTCCTTGTTACAGCTGCTACTGTATCCCTGTCTTCTCTTACACACACTTTCACAACAGTGCTGAAGATGCAGTGGATAAAAAATTGATTGGCATTACCATTTAATCAATAGACTGACATGAAAATGTGATGCGGCTGCTCCCGGGGTGCTGTTGATGGAGAGGAGTTAGATGTTTGAGTGGGAAGGGAAACGCCTCGGAGACCCAAAGATACGGGCCAACACACAGAGAGATGCCAGGCTATAAGCTGTGTGCGCAGAGTCAGTGTGTGTGCTGTCATTTGAAATATAGAATTTCTACTGGGAGTCAAAAAGGAGTTATCAGGCCCGGATGATTGGCAGGCAGGGGAGAGGTGAGGTTTTCATTGTGTTTGCAGAGGATTAAAGATGAATGTGAGAGAGATCTCTCTCCCTTGAGACCCAATCTGTGTGCATGGATTATGTGTGTGTGAGGGTGCGTGTCCCCTTACTGCCTTCATTGCTGTCACATTTGATCACAGCCCATCAAACCGACTGAAAGCTGAGTTGACAGAACTGTTTAATAAACACAGACACCCCCAGACACATAGGTAGAAAACTTTAAAGAGACAATAAGATCCCCACACCACGCCTCTCCATCAGCTCGTCTTTTTTATACACTGATGATTGGAGACATTTTCTGCCAGACCTAAGAATGATAAATGGAAATATAGAATATAAGATGTCAACCTTTTTGCTTAATTCTGGGGGGATTTTGAAGTATATTCATATTCTGAATATGCTAGGACTGACAACAGAAGCTATGGTTGTGTCACCAGTCCTTTGTAATAATGGGGAAAAAATGAAATAAAGAAGATAGGCTGCATAATGTAATGACATGGGGTTACATCATCACAGCTAATCTGTTGTGTACAAAGTTTAAGGGTAAGTTGTGCAGTTGTAGTGCAAATGCAGTATGAATACAGTTATAAGGAAACAGTGCTGGGCATATCAGATTATTCATTCATCCACTGCGGCAGTAGCTCAGTCCATAGGGGCTTGGGTTAGGAACTGGAGGGTCGCCTGTTCGAGTTCCTGTCCGGACCAAATATAGAGTGGGGACTGGTGGCTGGAGAGGTGCCAGTTTACCTCCTGGGCACTGCTGAGGTGCCCTTGAGCAATTCCCCTCAGGGGGATTAATAATGTAAATAAACTTAAGTGATGAGATGTTATCTGCACATGCTAATAGGGCTGCACAATTAATCAAATATTAATCACGATTATGATTTTGGCTTCCCGCAATTAAATGAACATGATTGGCTGTGATATTCAATTCAAGAAAGCGTGGTCTGCTCATAGAAAACTCCGCTGCATATCAAATCAAGCGCTTCCTAAACAAACAGCAGACTGCACTTTTGATGAGCTGTCATGCCGCTACACACGCACCCTTCAGCAACAGCATGTGAAAAACTTTACTTATTGTTGCCCCTGCAGATGGGCAAAACAAAAATCATCTCTCACCAACTATCACCATCTGTCGTTTGGACATAGGAGAGAACAAGTCATATGCAACGAGAGCATGAGACATGTCTATGCGGGAAAGCAACACCACCTGAAAAAAACAGCACAATCTGCAGTATGATAAATGCATAAAGGCTGAGAGGCATAGTGTTGCTAATGTTACCGTACCGCTACAGTTAATCCCCATTCTTGTCCAGCGTCAACTCAGACATTCATAACAACATCTCTGCAGCGAGTCACGGTTCAGTGACCGCTGTAAAACTATATGCAGAGGATACATAGCCATAGGAGAGGAGCTGATCTCAAGTCTTTCTGGAGTTTCTTTTTTAATGCAGTGTTGTTAGTTAGCAGGAATGTAGCACAATGTGAAAGTGAAAGCAGTGTTGTGTTGATTAGGGCTGTACCCAAATATTCGGATATTCGAATATTTGTTTCTATGGGTAGGTATTCGTTATGAAAATTTGGTATTCGATATTCATTTTTTTATTTACTTATTTAAAAAAAAAAAGTATTCTTCTTCTTATTTTTTACATATTTTTGGTGCTAAATGTAGTCTTTTTGTTGTTGGTAAATGTAGGTTATCGGGTCGACCCGCGCATCACTACTCAGCACAGTCTATAAGGCTGTACACAACAATAAGGCTATCATTATATTCTATTCAGGCCGGCAGAACCAGCAGCGCATCGGCTCTACCGTGCACGCCGCTGCTGATTAACCAGCAACCAATTACTTGCAGAGGCTTCCTACAACTTGTTTCAACAGTTCCGATTTAATCAGAAGACAAATTAAACAGGATGACTGGCCAATGTGAAAATCGAAAGAAAGCATAGAATAATGTACTGAAGGAGACTGTTGTGCCATCACATTTTTACTCCGCAATACAATCAGGTCTGAAAAAACCCCGGAGGAGTGCTTCGCAAGGAGTCTTTGAAAGGAGCTGAGCCTGGCATAAAACCTGAGAAAGCAGCACGGCCACAGCACGCGCAAACACATTTTCACATGTGGTTAATATTCTGAAACATTTGTGGTTAGGTTTAGGCAACTTAGCAATATGAGTTACTAACTGTGTTAAGTGTTGTCATGGATTGGTTTACACTGGAGTAAGTTATAAGCGTGGTGCCTTTGGTGTTGATATCACACACCAAAGAGCATGAAAAAAAAGTGGTATTTGACGACTGGGAATGAGAATGGGCTGTGACACTTGCCTTTAAAGCTGCTATAATCAATAGTTTTACATTAATCAGTGGATCAAATGAGTACAAGTCTAATGTGGGTTTACAGCTGTGGGTGGGGGAGGCTGGAGCGTATCCCATCTGACAGGTAGCCAGACCCTGTTGACTTAGAAGGTGACTATATGTTGTTTATGGCTTGTTTCCACTGAACCCAAGTGGCCAAAAAAAAGTGGATGCAGGTTTAATCTTGATTGGAAAGCTAGTGGGGTATCTTGGCAGGTAGCTCCCACCCTCTCTGTAGCCAGTTTGAGCTCTTGAGCGCCAGGAGGCGCTATAGAGTCCCTCTAGTCTAACACTAAAAGTGTATTTAAGAAGTCCTTTGTCGCAGGTGCCATCAGTATCCTTAACTCAACACAGTGACTGATGAGTTTTAAATCACAGACAGACAACAAGCTGATTTAATGTGTTTAAGTATTTTGTAATGACTCTACATGCTTATCTAACTGACTGTTTGTCTGTTTTTTTGCACTGATGTCTTTTGTGTTTGTTGAGCCGATTACAAATTTCCACCCATGGTGGACAATGAAAATCTATTCTTTCGTATTCTTTTCCATTCTAGTGGTCTAGTTCCTTATTTTGTTTTCATGCCTGCAATAGCCGAGGCCCGAGGAATAATGTTTGTCTGTCTGTCTGTCTGAACGCTCCGGGAATTTCCTCAAATTTTGCAAAAATATCATCCTCAACTCATGTATGAACTACATTAGATTGTGTTGGTCAAAGATGAAGGTTACAGTGACCTTACATCCAACTCTTTCTCTTGAACACATTATTTACGGAACGCCTTGAGGGAATTTCTTAAAATTTGGCAAAAACATCCATCTGAACTCAAGGACCAACTCAGTAGTTGGTGATCAAAGGTCAAGGTCAAGGTCACTGTGACCTCACAAAATGTTTTTGGCCATAAGTTAGGAATTCATATGCTTATTATGGAAAAATAATAAACACAAGTGTCTAATAGGACAAAAATAAATAAATTGATGACATTTTACGACATTACGGCTTTATGGGCTGTGTCGTGTGCATTGGAAAGAAAACACAATCTCTATTGCTTTACAACATTTTAATAAATGGCTGGTGTTTTCTCATCCTAATTAAATAGACTTCTGCTCAAGTTGAATTTTTGGGGAGTTGTGCTGGGAATTATGTGAGGTCAAAATTGATCAGTTGTACATTTTAAATATATAATTTAACATATTATTAATATATTTTATGGTTTCTCTTTGCTTTTCAGCTTTGCATTGTGCAGCTTTGCACTGCTTTTGCACTGCTTCCATCTTTGACCAAATTAATTTCCGTCTTTACATAATAAAGTTAAATGTGCTCTGATTAGATGTCAATCAAGTGCAGTGTGTACACACCCCCAGAGTCCTGAGTAGAAGTCTAATCAGGCAACCAGTGAAAACACCTGTGTGGGTGGCCCATGGCTCCGTTATGTAGGGCCTTAATGTTTTCCAACCATGTTGTATTAGTTGCAATTGTAAACACTTATTCCCTGTTAAATGCTCATGCTGCACATGCTTAAATGTACCTATCTTTTGTGGTGTTACACATTTTATTTTAGTAGTGCATAAGTTGCAAGATAGTTGCCTGTTTTAGTACAATAAACTGGTAGCACTAGCAGTCAGTACATGTGTTAGCATTGACAAGTGTTAATGCCAAGCGTTATGTAGAGCAAATGATCCACCAGGGACACAGGGGTGATTTTGTTGTCTGTGTTCTCATCACTTCAAATCTGGGACAGTCTCCCAAAACCTGCTGTATTCTTCACTTCCTTTTGCAATGCATACTTCAATTGACTCTGCATCGCTCTTTGAGTTAGCAGGAGCACCATATGTTTCCTGGGAGCACAAAGAACATTTGATTCTTTTAATGGCACTCTCCACTTTTTCCTGTCTCTGATGTCTTTCCTCTATTATTTCCTCTCTTTCTCCACCTTTTCTTCTCTCTCAATTCTCATGACCTCACCCTTTCCTTATTTCCTCCAAAGATATCCCCCCTTCTTCCCCTGCTTTCTCCTCCCATCCTGTCCTCTTCTATCTTTTCTTTGTGTCTTCTCTATCCTCTTCACCTCCTTCCTCCATCTCCCTTCTCTCATTAATTTTCCATGCCTTTTCCTTATTTCTTACTTCCACCACCCCCTTTACCTCCTTCCTCTCTCTTTTCAGGTCAGGTGATTCCTGACCTCTGTGTATCACAGAAACCCTTCATCACGCACTTTACAGCAAAGGCAGATACATGGGACATGAATATTCATACTGTGCTCTATGTGCTATACATACCATGCACTCTGTCCAGCTATTATACTTTCCCCCTGTTCCTGTCAGCTCCTGGGATGTATGTATGAAAAACAGGAGTATTTGCTTGAATGCTGTAACGTGAGGATGTGTAAGGATTCTGCGTAGGTTGATTTATTCAGACAGACCTGCTATTGTTTTGCTGACACACACATCCAAACCCCGGTGAGACAAGCTTTTATACAAACACAGCAATATGGAACCACTTGGCCTGGAAGCTGTGCAGTGAGAATCAAGGTTGAGTGACTTACTGAAGGGCACAGCAGCAATCCAGCACCTGGTTGAAGACTATGAACATCCACTTTCCTCAAAGTACAGACACAAAACGCCACAGAAATGTAATCTGCACACTGAAAATGTCAGCCTGTGTGTGTGTGTGTGTGTGTGTGTGTGTGTGTGTGTGTGTGTGTGTGTGTGTGTGTGTGTGTGTGTGTGTGCGCACGCGCACGCACACGTGTGCATGTGTGCATGTGTGCGCTCCCTTAAGGTCAATAAAAGGTCAAATTTAAATTTTACATGAGAAAACATACTAACACCTCCATCCAAACATTTAATCACAATCAAAGTTCAGTTCCCAGAGCATATCAATGACTGATGCAGACTGTTTTACTCTATGTGATGGCAGATGATAATTTGATGACATTTTCAAATAATAATCAATAATAATCAGTGACCTTGAATTGCTTTTCAACTTTTTTTGTTTGTTTCCTTACAGTTTTGCTATTTCATTACAAAAAAATTGAATATGTAGACAGATGATGTCAGACACTTTACTCAGCTTATAGGCTCTGTGAAAGTTTAACAAATATATAACTTCCATGAATTAAAGAAGCAACAGATAGGATTTGGGCGCCACCTAGCGTCAGCAGTGTTGCTCACACTGTCGCAAAGACCAAATTGACTGTGGGGATCAGAAATAATCAATAAAATGTAGGCTGTAAAGCCACCAGTACACCTATGTATATGTAGAATAAGAAGGTGTGTGGACACTATACTAAATAAATGAGTAAAGAGACCGAGCAACAATTATCAGATTTATCTGAAGAAACAACAAATAGTTATGCAAATAATTATACCAGAATGCACAGTACCAGTACAAATAACTCACAGTAAATTATACCAATATGTACAGTATCAGTACAAACAACAGTAGACACGTAAGGGATAATGTGTTGTGAGCTGGTGACTGCTGAAAAATAACTCCCGATAGGGGAATGGAACGCCGACACACAGCGGAGTTATTACGGTCACCGGCTCACTGTACATTATCCCGCTTAGAACATGGCTTACTACTAAAAGATTCAAATGTTACAACTGGCATCAATATTATTAAACTGCTGGCAGAGTGTATTGACAGAGGAGAGGCGTTCACCAGACAAACAACTTCTCCCGGTCGGAGAGGCTGGGTGCCCAATAGCTGCTGCTGCGGCGGTGGCGGCGTCGGCCCAGCTGGAGGGGTGGGGGGTAATCACTGTCCGAGGGCTGCCGTAGAATTGCAACCTGGATGTCAGCCGACCAACACTCTAGCAGCCAGTAACGTTACAGTACAGTCCTCTCTCGGCTAGCTAACATTTAGCCGTGTTACCTACTGATCCATTAGAAAGAAAGCTAGCTGGACACTGGTGTTGAAGCCTCTTTGGTCACAGAGCTCCCTCCATTTCTTGAACGCCTGACTGAGGTTTACTCTTGTTTTTCCTCTTCTTTTATCACTCAGCTTTTTGTGCATCCTCGCCTCCTCAGACAGAGGAGCTCGTTTTCTTTTGGGAGGCCGTTTTTCACTTATCTCCAAACTTTGTCCATCTGCCATTGTGCTTGTGACTCAACTATCTCATGCCCCGGCCAGTTCCTCATAAGGACCAGCTCCAGTCCCTGATTGGCTGACCAGTTTGGCAATACATGACGCATTTCCTACCGTAAAGCAGATTTTTTCCGCGAAAATTCGGCCCCGATGGCAGAAGCTTATTGCAAAGATTGCAAAGCCACTAAGTAACCTATGTAAACGCTCATAATCTGATTTTACTGTGTATACTACCCTGTGCAACCCACATTATTTCAATAATGATATACTATATAGGCAAAAATGCTGTCTGTTGCTTCTTTAAAAATGCATGATACACAGAGTAATAATTGAACTTGCTGAAAGGTCTACGTTTCTTGTTGACAGTGACATTAAAGACTGATAATATGTTGTGATAATACGTTTATAATGGTGATCTATGGAGAAAATGTCTTTCGGCTGCAGAGGATTTATTGTTGTTGAGGATTTATTGTTGTGAATGACCACTGAGATAGATTGGCAGAAGTAGTACTGAGCATTATTTCTATCAATTATACCCTCCTCCCGTACCTCTCCCCTCTGTGTCCTAAGCCCCTCCCACCAGACGACTGCAAGCAAATGCACTCGCTTCATACAGTAATCCAGTGTTTCCCATATATTGATTAATTCAATCCCCTGGGGACTGAGGGGGTCTCCGGGCACTGTATTCATTTTGACACTCTCTGATGTTTATGTAAAATTTGAGCAAACATAAGCAGTATTTTCAGAGTCACATGACTTTTTAGTATTCAGTACAAGCTCAGCTAGAATAATATGTAATGTGCAAGAAATCTGATTTGAACTATTAAATTGTTATCTAAAAATGTATGTCCTATTGTTTTTGGATAAAGAGTTGACAGTAGAAGGGGTAATCCTTCTTTTCACTGAAAATGCAAAAGGTGCTGTTCACAGGTGAGGCCAGGTAAAGCCCCCCAGACACACTCTCAGACACATTCACACCCTAATGCCTTTTCAGATTGGAGTAAAGACAATAGCTGAAAAAAGTCTTCACACACAGAAACAAACTGAGATTCCAAAGTGTTCCGTATTTTATATGTGTGCAACCAAACAATCAGCTACAAAAATAGAACTAGTGTTATTTACAGATGAGTGAGGCCTGAGTTAGTAGCTGTTGGTTTGTGTTCTGAACAATGTCCTGAGAGTGAAAACCACCATTAACACACATAAGTGGAGACCAGGCAGCAGGGCCAGAGCAGCAGAGCTGGATGTATCCTGTGTAACAGCAGCAACAGAAAGTTTGCTGAGCTGGTGGGGAGTCAGGACTGTCTGGTCCCCTGGAGCCTGCATTTGCGCTGGCTGGATTGGAGTTGCTGCGGCCACTGATTGGGCGTCTGCCTCCAGAACACAATGATTCAAAGCTCTAACTAGCTAACATTACATAAACATAAGCCACAGCTGTGAGCCTTTGGCCCCGGTTAGCAAAGGGATAAAAATGAACAAAATCTCTCCATCTCTGTAACATTTTGCCGGCATTCAAGAGTGTTTTTTGTCAGACTCTCATTTTAGACACTTTAGATGCTGGAATGGCAGCGTTTTCTGCATGGTTTTCCTCCCCTTAATCATGCTGTTACCATCTGCAACATGCCAGAGATTTGCAGTTATAGAACAGCCAATAGGAATGATGTCTTCATGAAATGACCTGTGGTTGGCCATAGTCCTCCCATCATGGGCAGAGCCAAGAGGTGGTGCAGAAGTCCGGTTTGCTCCCAGACCACTTGAATAGGCTAAAGTGTTATTATGATTTTTGCCCAGCAACGGCAAACGAAAACTAGATCATGTAGGGAGTGATGCTGGTGTGGTGAATGCAAATGAGAAACCAAAGCCAAAGAGCTTCTCATAGCAATCAGATCTATCATTTGGGAGCATCATGGTTTCCCTGGACAAAGAGTGGTTGACAAAAATGGTTTTGATTTTGTTCAGTCAGTTTGCAAGTCCCCAATGTATCTGTTTGAACTTGAGCCTCACGATTTACTTGCATTTGTCCTTTTAAAGCAACATAAGCTCCAGTGATCTAGGAATTATCCAGCAGTTGCTCTCACCACCCATGAATGAACCTGCAAAGAGTTATTTACAGTACCCGTGTAAAACCTGAAAATAGAGTGAGTGCACTGTAACTGTTAGATGTGAAACACTTAAACCTTTTTACATTACTTAAACAAATGTAATAAAGCAGTTTTTGTAGGATGGGAAACAGGTTTATAAACTTGCTTGGTATTTTAAATACGCCCATTTTACTTTCCTAGCAAATTGATCTATCTCAATTATTTATTTGTGCATTAATTCAGTGCAGCTCCCTCACATAGCCCTGTCTGCTGCAATTTTAATAAAACAGAGGTTTATTGGGTAGTGTGTCTTTTCCACTCACCTTTCATTGTACTACAGCATTTTGCTGCTGCTCTTCAGACACAGAAAATTGTCAAATGTTAAACTGACCCTTGCAAGGAGCACCCTTAAGGCTTTGTAAATTCAGTGAAGTGGGCCTTTAACCACACTTATCTTTGCTCCTCCTGTCATTTATGTAATCTTCCTTTAAATGCATGCGGACAAAGGAGAAAGATGCACTTCACTGCTGGCATGCAAAGTGCACTTTCGACGAGTGGAAAACCGTGCTTTCTGCCTGTTTGATAAAAAAAACAAAATGTAAATAGTAAATCTTACCCTCAGAGAAAGCTGTCACTCACTGCAGTACACACACATACAGTGCACGCTCCCTGTGGTACACTGTACAGCAATCTGTCAGTCTGCTGCTGTCTGAATTTGTCTATATTGGTTATTGACCCCTCATGAAGCACACACACACACACACACACACACACACACACATACCACCATCTGCTGTTGTAATGAGCATGGCTGAGCGCCGCCATTTGCAATATCAGTCTTCCAGGCTACATATGTCATGTAATGCCATGCAGAGACAGCAGGCAGGGGGTGAGAAGGGGGGTGGGCGGGGCTTTATGGTCGCCAAAGTGTGAATTAATTAGCACCATGTCTGAGGGTTCTCATTCACTTCCTCCCAATATGTCACGCTCTATGATCTAACAAGGCCTCGAGCAGATAAAAAGCACAAGCTGAAGCAAAGTCACTCTTTGGCACATCCTTAAATTGTCCTGCAGCACATGAGCTCTGTCTGAATTGTTTTTATTCTTTTCTCCTGGGAAAGTATGCAGTGAAATGAAGAAAAAATGCAAAACATACAGTCCCACATCATTGAAGTTTCTGGTATCAAGGGTTTTCCACCAATTGACAATATGATTATCTTAAGATGATAGTGATTATAATACCCAACGGCTGTCTGACAGGTTAAATGTTTTCAGATCCATCTGTATTTTTCCACACTCAAATGTGGGTAACGGAGGTTTAACTCTGTGTTTATCCAATTAAAGCTTTGCCAATTATGTATATTCATAATTGCTTGTCTCTGGGAGAAAGAATGTTTCTTTGATTTTGTTCCGTGTCAGTAAAATCAAGACACACACACATGCAGTATGTTTGGAGAGAAGTACTGCCGATGGGACCATCTGTTATTAAAGCTCAGGCTCGTTGAAGCAGGGAAAAGATGTCTTCCAGAAACCAGCTCATTGAATGCCTTGTGTCTGTAAATATTAGTCCTGGCGCTGGTCATGGGTGCTGGCTGTGTATGAGTTCTTGCATGAACAACAGTGTCTGTGAGGATTTTTTGGTATTTATGAGTATGGAGGCTTGTCAAAAATCACCATAATCACAGCAACCATATCTGGGAACATTATGAAACACAGTGAAGTATTGGCTGTGCACAAATAATGTCTCGAAGGCCCTAAAAGGCAAGGTTTGACCAATATCTGCCATTTGCATTGTTGTTTTTCTGAGTTGATCAACTTGTAGCACTATGCACATCTAATATATGGAGGATATACACTGATCAGCCAAAACACTAAAACTACTGACAGGTGAATTGAACAACATTGATCATTTTGTTACAATGCAATGTTAAACTGGGAAACCTCTGGTCCTGGCGTTGCATCTTGCGCACTACAGATTCGTCAAAGCAGGCTGCGTCCCTCATACCGCCCTCTGTCTTTGAGTGTGCAGGTAGTCCACGTTCATATAGTGTGCAGATGATGATCACAGCTCTCATGTTATGTACATCTCTCCCACTGCTGGGGAAAGAGAAGCAAACATTGGCATCTAAGTCACCTTGCAGCCTCTAATTTCCCTCCAGTCCAATGCAACTCTAGCCACACACTCAGGAGTACTGCCAGTTTTGTGCGTCTCGTGGTCAGTGCACTGGAGGTTGTGTATGATATGTTAGCGACCCCGTAATTCGTTTGGTTTGTCAGTTTAAATCGGATCAGATCACAACATTTTATAAGTTATAATGGGTTGATGGCAATACAAACCATACATTATTCATGACGTTACACTGGCATGTGGTGCGAACCCAATACGATTTAAATCCAAAGAACTTTTGAGAAATAACAGCTAGGGCCAGAGCCTGGTGGGTCAGGTAAAGCCCAGTCAGGTTCGGGCATAAAATCAAAAGGCTACAAAAATTGGCAAAAGAACAAGCTGTTCTCATAAATTGTTAATATGTATTCCTTCAGAAAGTAATGCACCCAAATTCATATATATCCCACATATTATGAAAGGCTGTGATCATGTGACCAGTATTCTAACAGGAGTAAACAAGGACACAGTCTTGAGCAGTGTTGTAAGGAGGCAGGTTAGGAGGGTGGATGGGTCACAAAACCGTAACCTTTCCCCAGGGACTTTCCCCTGGAGACACATGTTCAGAACAGTGTGAACTTTGACTGAACTGTGAGTCATTTTAAGGTATGTCCTCACCATGTTTCTTTTCCTAAACCTAACCTCCGTAACTTTACCTTAATTATGTAACTGTACATTAAGGACGTGAAGTAATTCGAGGGGCGCTAATTCATAGGATATCATATGAACTAGATCCCCAGACTTCCTTTCGAGAGAGTTTCAAGCCACATTTTCTTGAAATAACAAGAGACTGTCTACCCTGCCTACTTTTCCCTGGCAAATCTAATTACTTGTTTTGCTATAAACACGCTTGGACCTTGAACTGTGAGTGTTGACAAAAGCTCTCCTCTGGCACTGGAGTGTGGATTGCTCTTGGCCTAAAGGCAGTAGACGTCTCATTGTCACAACAGCAGCGTTGCCGCCAGCTGAACCCCAGTTCAACTCCAGCCCACAGCTGCTTTTATTCCCTCTGCTCCAAGGCCCTAAGCTGACTTCATCCCTGCTGCGATCACAGTGTTTCCGAGTGGGAGAAAAAGCAGAGATGTCTTTGTCCCCTCTGCTGTAGGCTGGTGTGGACTCAGCAGAGGATGTGGGGAGCCTCTGGAACCACAGTGTTATAAAATCGGATGCTGCTGAAATGATAAACAGCTTCTGTGGCCCATCTGTCTGCTGTATCTGACCTACTGTCTCAACTGGTCTGCTCACTTTAATGTTAACTGAGGATACATCCAAGGACTTTAAAATGAGCATTATGTTTAAATGAAGCTCATTCTTTTATAACAGGCTGAAGTGATTAACAAATAAAACACAATATTCACAATACACTTAAGTTTTTCCGACAGTTCTTGTACCACCACTGGCTGTTATGCAGCTTTAGCTAGATTATGCTGTAACTTCAAGGTTGGAGTGTTCTTGAAGAATAATAGTTTTGCTTGACCAACTCTGAAGGCCAGAGTCTTTCTGCTTCTTTCAAAAATGAAATACAAAAGTGTCTTGGATCCAATGGCTCAAATTGTTTGAATTCAAAAACTCCTGAATGTGTGTGATCTTCGGTTCTTTTTTCCCCCATAGTTTCTTTCAAAAGGGTGGTCTATAGAAAAAGGCTTTTTGGTGCCCAAGTGTGTCACATGACCTACAATTCTTAGCATGGCCCTTACACTGAAATCACTGAGCACCTCAGCACTGTTCCAGGGGGCTTGCTCTTACTCTGAGTCCATATCAATATCTATCTAAAATCTTAACCTTGAAAACACATTGCATGTCAAACATAATACTATCTTGAAACACTCACACAATGAGTACTAACACTTTCATTTTCCACTTTAAGCCCATCTGCCTGTGATTGTTGCTTCTGATGAGTCCTGGTTGTTTCAGATATTTAAAGGAAAATTCATACAGATTGACAGCTGTTGAAAGGTTTGATGCAATAATTACACTCAGTGCTTATTCTTCCTTCACTGTAACCGTTGTGAAAGCTTGACATAGACTGCCCCCTCACTATATGCTGTAACCACTTCAACGGCTACTTGTCATATTTTGCCGCCGGGCCTATAATGCTGCCGGGGACACTGCCCAAGTGGCGTATTTTGACGCCCTGGGAATGAGACCGGGCTGAACAGTTGCACAGCACGTCATGTTGGCAGGACAGCTTAAATTTGCATTACACATAGATTGACAAGGTCTGGTGCAGACACTCCCCACAGAATGAACTACACTGACTTTTGTAACCCCTTAACTTTACACATAGCACCATCATGAAGTGAACATTTTAATATGTTAATGTATTGTAATATTTATTCTTCTACAATAGGAAAGTCAGTAGCCTTTGTAGTTACATTGTTATTTTTTTTATTTTGTCTATTTAAATTGTGTTTTCTGTTATTTCCTACTTTATTGTGTTGTAGCCTACAGCCAAAATTCTGAAGTGCACTGTCTTCTGAAATCAAAAGAATTATCTTGAAGGGCCGTGATCAGCTCAGTAGTCACCTGGCGCAGATCTGCACTCTACTGAGAGTACTTTTCTAGTTAGCATGTGCTATGATACCAATGACATGTAGCAAAGGGCCCAGGCCGGACTCAAATGCAAACTGCTGCAGTAAGGACTCAGCCGTAAAGGTAAACTATGCAAAAATTCCCTAAGAGAAATAATACTAAGAGTTCATTTGCAAAACCAGATAAAAACCATCCCTAGAATGAATAAACCAACACTTGTTTGATTTTCATTTGAGTGTAAAAATAAAACAAAACATCATTTATAAAAAAAACTGAAAAACTTAGATATCTTATCAAAACAACCAATACCAGTTTTACTGATACCCCCTTGCTCTCTCTCTCTCTCTCTCTCTCTCTCTCTCTCACACACACACACACACACACACACACACACATATCTGCAGAAATGCCAGTGTTTTTTATTTTCTTCTTGTCTGAGGTCAGGACTTTATAAAAAAGGTAGTGACCACGTGCCAGACCTTCAGCAGTACGCATCTAAGAGGAAGCTATGGAAATGACAGATTACCAAAACAACCCTCAAATACAGCAAACGAATGGATCAAGATCGGCTTCACTTTCAGTTTCATTGACGGTACTGTTTACAAACAGTAACCAGAATTTCTGCAAAGTGTGCCCTAACCCTAACCCTACCAGAGTACCCTAAACTAACCTAGCTGGCACTGAATGTTAATGTGATATCAGAAAGATGTTGGAAACTCACGTCGAACAGACACTAAATTTTGGTTTTACAGAAAATTGTGCTGACGATATTTTAAATGTCTAACAGTGTTAGAATTCCAAGTTGAGTGATTTTGCAGAAACAGGATTTTGATCTCCATATCTTACAACTAAATGTCATTATTCTGCATCAAGATGATGTCGGCATGAGACTTTTGGAAGAAGTTGGATTTGATTACCTAACAACACAACTTAAAACCAACAAAATATCAACATCATCTGGCATCAGTATTCTACGTCAAATTGACGTTGGCATTATATATTGTCCTGACATTGAATTTCAGTCAACAGATGTCAAAACCTAAATTCAACCAAATATCCATGTCTAATGGCGTTGGTGGCCAACTGGGAGAATGGTTATGTTGTAATCGTTATACCTGCTGAACAGCATTGTCACTGTGAGCATGTTAGCATGCTGACTTAGGCACAGCTGTGCCTTGAACTAAATGCTGCGCGCGGCCTAACCGAGCTGCTACGAGGCTATCAGGTCTTGTTAAAGTTTATCTCCAGCTTCAGTGCTTAACATTACCTGTTGCATTGATTAATTTGATATATATTTATATTTTGTTTGAGTTCATGTAAGTTCAGCTAGCTGTAAATTACATGTGTTGCCCAAATTTACACAAACAGGAAATGTAAACTTTTCCTTTGCACCTGATGATTTCTTCAATTGAAGACCTGCTTCATCAAACACTGTGTTGAAAACATGGGATATGATCTGACCTCAGGTAACCTTCATCAGTGTTAACAGTAGACACATTTACCCATGTGAAAATATTTCAGAGTACTATTGTATTGCTTTAGAAGCTATACATGTGTACTGTAATGTTTGTTTTTGCATTCGAGCACAACTTGAAAAGAAAAACTGAACGCCACCCCTCCCACTCCTACTGTACTTTACCATGCTGCATCTATTCATGTGCTGTCGTTACATAACTTAACTACATAGTTTATGGTTTATTCATGAGGCCTATTTTGGCCCAGAGAACTGGGCGTCCTGAATCAGAGGAGAATCTCTCCATCTCTTCACGGGCCTCGGGGGAAAACAGGCAGGCAGGCAGGCGAATGAGATCGCAGACTCGGACAGAATTACCACTTCACTGAGAGAGAAAGAGAAAATGATCCCCGTCACCTGCTCTGCCTCTCCCATCCACCCATCTGACCATCATCATTTCGTTTTCTCGCCTGCTTCATCTGTGTGCATGCGCCTGTGGGGATGTGTGTTGATGTGTGTGTTTAAGTGCTCCACTGCTCCGAAGTTAATGCTGCTACTCTGGATGTCTACATGCATGTATTTATGTAGACCGGCACTGCAAATGATGCTACCAATCTGGAGAGGACAGGAGTTGGCTGAGAGGCTGTGTCAGTTGTGCGTCACTGAGAATACATGATAGCTTCTGTGTGTGTATGAGAGATAGAGAGAGAGAAAAGCTACGGTAGCTAGCATGTCACAGGAGAGCCCTCTGCTGTCTGAAGTACTAACCTCTCATTATGTCCTTGATTCAGTCAACTTCATCTTCAGACCTCTCCATTTGTGTGATGCTTATCAAAATTTAACAAAAAATCTGAATATCTCAGACATTAATAATTATGTCTTTTACAAAATGTCTTTCCTCACACGTAGAACACTATCACAAAATCAGATACAGTCGTCCCCCTTCTCTTTAATTCTGTCAATAAATCATGTCCCTTCTCCTCTTCCTACTGCCTCTTATAGCATTTGCCAGAATCTACCATGGTGCACATGAAACAACTAATCAGGCTGTGATTGGTTGTTTGCGGCCAGGTGGTAAGGCCATTAGAAGTGCTACAATGCAACAGAGTAGGCAGAGGAATATGATTAAACACACTATCTGTTTCATTTTGTGCTGTGTGGATGTGTGCAAGTTTCGGCAAACATGACAGAAAATATTACCAAGTTACCAACTCTAGATTTGACATTATGCACCAGTAAATACAAAAATTAGCAACTGATGTGTCCTCACTTCGGATGGAATAGCGTCTGACTTAGAATTGTTGTTTAATTGATTGGAAAATGTACAAGCGACATACAGTATATAACCCTTCAAAAACATTCTTAATACCAGGCAGGGATGATGTGCGATATCTAACTGTTAGAACTGATTTAAACATGTGGGTGGGTTAAGTAGCACTCCGGCATTTACTTTCCCAGTTATTGATTATGCTTTGAGTTGCTGAGAGTATTTTGATGACCATTAAGAGAACTCTTAGCAAGTTTGAAAAATAAAAAAAAGCTCCTTTCCTATGACTGCAGTGAAGTTTTTTGTCAACTCTGTCAAATCTTAGCTTTGACATCCATGATGTATGCTGTTCAAGAAAAAAATAAATCACTGGAAGGTTGGCTTATGACGAGGTTTGATAGTCAAGGCTTTGATGTTTTAAAATATATTTTCTCAGCCTAATAAAAGAGCAAAAAAAAAAGAAAAAAAAAAGTTTTGTTTTTTTGCTCCTTCTTTTTTTTTGAGTAAGGTTTTGTCCTCATTCTCAAGACTATATGAAACAGAACATATGCAACTGAGTAGTTTAGAGCAGTGTTGTGAGTGTTTACTGTATTTGTGATAAGATAGATAATGGCTAGGGTGGCCAAGGTCTAACTCTGATGTTGTTGTCTGTTGGCTTATACATTTTGAACAAATTTTAATCATGCTTTTTGAAATGTAACTGAATGAATGCAATCAAATTCCAAGTCATCCCCGATCCACACCAAAGCAAACAGAGGTTTCACACACACACAGTTGATTTAACCTTGGGCTAAGCTGACCATATGGGATCACAGCAATCACACTCAAATCCGACACACTCAAACCTTGTTAACCATAAATGAAGGTCTGCCTGAGACAGAGACAGAATGCAATAAAGTGGGAACAGTAAAACAAAGAGAGGAAGGCAGATAGGAATATACTATGCAGGGATGGAGAGAAAGTCAAAAGTGGATATGAAGGAAGTGGCACCAGCAGCACATATTGAAACACAAAGATCATTTGGGCAAAGGTCAACTGAATGGGGGATTTTTTCTTAATGTCACCATATTAAAAATGTATGGAACAACATGTCAGTCCAAATGTAAAGTGACATTTCAGATATGTATCCTGTGTTTATTCTTACAGAGTATATTACAGGCTGATGTTGACCAACACTCATAGAGGAAACAGGATCTCAGCCTATGGCCTGGTATTTGGTGGATTTATGTATTTTATTGGAAGCTGACAAAGTCTTTGCAGAGATGACAAAAACATTGTATCCTCCATATAAAAAACTTTGTTACCCAAAGGCAATCTAAATGTAAGGCTCAGTCACACCAGCATTTAAAATGGCTTTAGTTGCTTCTAAGCTTTGTTGGACAATCCCACGCCAGGTGCTTTACTTAATTTCATTATACCAGTAATTAACTGTTATGAAAGAAGCTACTTTATTTCACTTTATTGTAATTGTAGTTCATTTAATAATTTTGTATTTCAGTAGTCTACAATAGTTTAGTGGAGATTTTGAAATATCGATATAGCCTAAAAATATAACAGTATTATTTTTAAGCTTATTGCCAAGGCCTATTTCCCAGGCTGCATTTTCTCAGCTTGCTTGCATATTAGCCATTAGCTCTTCAGCTACAAAGTTCACCAGCTACAGTAGTCCTGAGAGTACTTCTGTCACAAAGCATTTACTGTACCATCCAGTTGTTTTTGGACAGCCTGGTCTGGCTTCCAGAGCCTTAAAAATACGCTACTTGTGCAGTGTCTTTCGCATCAGTGTAGTGACACTGACAGCATCCTTTAGCGTCTGTATGAGACGCAGCAGGCTTTCAGCCAACTTCAGTGTAAACCTGTTTGCGTCTATAATAATTGTTTAGAGAGAAAGATGTAACATAAAGAGCGCGAAAGTTTGCTTACTGAGGGCAGGAGGATGGATGGATGGGTCAAACAAGCACAGGATTTTGACCCAGGAGACAGAAATTTGTTTCCCATGTGAAACTAAAGGTAAACATTGAGGTTTTTTTTGTCACTTGAGTCAGTCAACCCAAGTGACCAACATCAACCACAATTTTTTATTTCAACCCTAACCACATAGTTTTCTTGACTAAACCTAACCGCCGTCCACTTGTTAGTCACGTCAGTCAACTCACATGACTCACTGCTGACGCCCTCTGCATCAAGATACAACAAAAAGGCTGCACAAGGGATAACATTGTTTATTGACGTTGCATGAATAAACCTCTCTGTGCCACTTTTTGACATCACCTGACCCTTACACCTTTTTCATTCTTACATTGTCTACAGACCATAATGGACTTAGATCTCCTCCTTCTTTGATACAGCGCATATAGGTTACGCTAACTAGGTCACTTATGATTAGCTCCAGTGTGTGTCATGTCTGAGAGTGTGTGTCCTGAGCCACTTGTGTTCAGAATTGGCCCGAGTTCCACAAAATGAATCCTTGCACCCTTTGAGAGTTTGTGAAGCTGCATTAATCATTTCAACAGTTATACTTGTACCACTTCTACAGACCGCTTATAAGATAATGATTATGTTTTTAAAGGTGTATGTAAATTGCAGACATTTCAAGAATCCACTCAGTTCACTAAAATAGCACAAAAATGTAAAGATTTTCTGCCTGTACAAGAAGGTTTTTGATGCAGATGCATAATGTTGGTCAGTGTGTACAGGAGGGCTGCTACACCGTGGGTCTTGACATTTGACCCAGGTCACTTAATAAGCTGTGGTTGTGACAGATGAATATGTACATAAATAATTCCTCTTCTTTGCTTCCTCTGTGCCAGGTGAACTCACAGAGACAGTGACAACAGCTGAACAGTGTTTCATCCCTGAGATGTAACTTAGACAGATGGTACTGATTTCATTATAATCTGAAAGGTCAGGTCAGGAGAGGAGATGAGGGGAGGGAAGGTCATGACAGGAGAGGAGGAGGAGAAAAGAGGAAACATGAGAAGAGATGCTCAGGCTAGTTTGTTCTACCTTCCACTCCACTCCAACTGTCATCTTTCTTTAGTTTGGATTGTCTTTTCCTTTCTGTAATGTCACAGCCTCTTTTCTGCCTTTCTTCCCCCATCATTATCTCTCAGCAACTCTCCCTCTCCTCTCTCGCTGCCTCCCTTTCTCTCTTTTTGACTCCTCTGCCTAGGAAAGAGACGATCCAGAAATAAGGCCATAAATAAGAAATCAACGGCCTTTTCTGTCCCACCACATTACAGGCTTTTGATGTATGCTTTCTGCAGTAGTATTACTCACCAGCCTCAAATCAATGCTCTAATCTTTCCCCTGCCAGATTGATTTCAGTGGAAGTGACAACAGCGCAGAGAGGTGCAGAACAGATCTGTACACTGTAGGCCATTTTACAAATACTAGCAAAGCAGTGTTATATAGGGACAGCTGCTTAGGTAGATTAAGTAAGATGCCAGATATCACATAAGCACAGAGGTGTTACAGCATAATACACAGTACCCTCCCGTTTGGGTGCATTTTTTAAATCTCTTAAACCCAACCGGTCCATCCTTGTGGCCAAACAGTTTAAATTCACAGAACTGTATGACAATGTATTATGTGCAGAATGGTCAAAGCTGCATTCACTGATTTTTTAGGTACTTGGAGGTAGCATAGCAATTTGCAAAATATTATCTAATCAGTTTGGTCGCTAAGATAACAGAGCATTGCCTTTTTACACGTCCAGCAGACATGGACAAACAGTGGTGATCAATCTTGTTTCTGGCCACCTGATGAATGTACAGGATTCCCACATTTATGGAAAACCTGGAAGAGTCATGGAATTTCACAGTTACATTTTCAAGGCCTGTAAAATACATGCAATTAGTAAAAATCATTGAAAAATTTGGAGAAGTTGTGCAAGTTTGTTGTGTGTAGTGAAATTGTTACAGTAATCTTTCATGGATCACCTTCCATGTAATGTAACCAAGCAGCAACCTCCGAAGCTAAAAAATAAAGCCAGTGCCTAAGTGCCAACAAATGACCACTTGAGGCTGGCTTCAGAAGCCACTCAATCCCCATAAACCCTCATGTAAAAATGCCCAACTTTAAAGCAGAAGTAAACGTTGTACAGCCTAGTACAATAAAGGTTTTAGTCTAAAGCTAATTTCCTCCTTCATGACAACTGCACGGGCGGTGAAATTTTTGTAATTCATCTGTTTATATTTTATTAAGGCAGACCTCTTTGAGTGGCAGGTTGTCTGCTGATAGTGTCCTTGGCTTCTCAGCCAGATCCAACCTTCACTCCTCCACAGCTCCAGCCTCTTGGCCACATATGGTCACTTCTGGCTCCAAAAAACCAAGATGACTACAGCTGAAGTGCCAAACTGGAGGCTTCAAAATGGGAGTTCAAAAACCAGTGGGTGACATCACGGTGGCTATATCCATTATTTTTACAGTCTATAAATGTACAACAGAAAATCAATGTCTATCTATCAATGTGTGACATTTTGTTTGCCATCACCAAAGTTCTTTCATTTTCTCCCAGCGTTTCATCTCCCCCTTTATGTATGCCAGCTAGCTGAAATTGTATTTGATATAGATTGAATTTGATATGAGAGAAAATATGTATTATGGTTCCCTGAAAAGTCATGAAAAGGTTTTGAAATTTTGTTCATGTAAATATGTGGGAATCCTGTTTATTCACTCTTCTTTTAGCTCTGTGTTCATTGAAGGTTTGTTACAACCATAAACTGTTTAATGGACATAGCCTCTGTGACATCACCCACTGGTTTGTAGACTCCCATTTTGAAGAATCAAGTTCAGATTTCATCCATCACCTTGTTGGTGTTTTTGGAGCCAGAAGTGACTACACTCTGACAAGAGGCTGGCGCTGTGGAGGAGCTAGGGGTGGATCTGACTGAGAAGCCGAGGACACTATGAGTAGACAGCCTGTAACTTAGAGATGTCCACCCTTAATTATGCATAACTTTAAGCCTTAATAAAATGTAAACAGGTGAGTTGTATAAAAATTCACCCCCCATACAGTTGTCATGAAAGGGAAAATAGCTATAGAGACTGTTTTTTATACCAGGCTGTAAATATGTTCATATCTGCCAGTTGAGCATTTTTACATGGGGGTCTGTGGAGATTGACTGGCTTCTGGAGCCAGTGTGAAGTGGCCATTCAAAGAGCTGCAATTTTTGCCACTTCCATGTTGGCTTACACTTTTATACTAACAAAGGATGAAATGGCCTCGTATCACATAAAATTTGTAGTTACCAAGCAGTAACCTCCATGACTGAAAAGTAGATGGGTTAGTATATAGTTAGAAAATCACTTTCAGTTTGTTCTGTTCATGAAAGAGAAAAATAAATTAGAACCATGATGGACACGTAAAGTAGAGACCCTCAGTCATCTCCACCAAGTCTTTAATTTTTTACAGTAATTACACCAAGATATTACAATTCATCTGAAAATGATAGAATGATGTTTACAAGCTAAATCTGTGAGTGTGGGAGGCGTGAGTGAGTGCCATGGCTGTTTCCTCACCTGACCCTGCGGTGAGGTTTCTGGCAGTCTGCCTTTCACACTCACTCCAGTTTTGGTCAGGCTGACCTCCAACACATTCAGCCTGACGGCCTGGAGAGGGAGAGAGAGAGAGAGAGAGAGAGAGAGAGAGAGAGAGAGTGTATGTGTGTGTGTGTGTGTGTGTGTGTGTGCGTGTGCAGTTGTGTGTGAGATGTGTGCCACTGACTGGATGAACTGGGTACTGAGGTTATCATCCAAGAGTCTGCTCAACTGGAGACAGACTTGAGGCTTGCTGGCCAGGAATGAAGCAGGTCAGCTGGAACACACACACAGGCACGCACACACACAGATAGCTGAATTGCATATTGACTTTTACTTTCTCCTCTGTTCTTCGGCTACGAAGCCAAAGGCCCCACAATGGGTTATTTTCTTGAGGAAAGGCGAGTTGAACACATTTTATACACAAGGATTATTTTTGTTGTTTGTTTGATTACTCAGTTTTTATTGAAAGTGCAATGTCATTTAAAAAACATTCTGTTTGTAAAACCTAGATCTTTTTCATCATTGGTCTTTCATATATATTTTCGCAAATACATAAGGGGAATTAATTGCTCCTTACGTAATACATGCAAGGCATCAAATAATACATCACATAAAGTAACATAACAGGAATAAAGTATAAGACACAGACACAAATTTAAGGTGAAACTGAAAGTTCCAGTTTTGTGTAAGGAATACTGATAATTTGGATGATACTAAACAATACAATACATACTTTTTTTTTAATTTTCAAGAGGATAAAACATTTTTTGGATTGAATGTGTATTCGGAAATAAGGTCTAAGCTTCAAGCTTTAGTGGGCACTGGCAGCAGCAGAAATATGATATCTGGTACTGGTATCTGTTACATATTTATTAATTATAAATACACCAATAGCATTACTGTACAGATCATGTTAGTGTTAGTGGTACAAAGAATTCATCTGCCCTGGAGAACACTAATGTCTCCCAATTTCCTGTCCATCTCTCTTCTACCATTTGTCCAATAGAGGCAAAACATGTAAAAAAAAAAATATATATATATAAATAAATAAATTTAAAAAAAAAAAAGAAGAAATTTGACAAAAAACATTAAACAACAAATTAGAAATGAATACGAGGGAGAGGATACAGAGGATAGAAGTGCATAAGAAGCCGCTCTGTATCTTGTAGGAAGCTGAATCTTTGTGATGTGGAATTGAATGTAGCTCAGGGTAAATCATGCATGTGATGTCCTTGGCTGATAAAGGTTATTCCAATTATAGTGTGGCACTGAGAAATACAATTTTCTTGCAGTACAGCGAGGGGTGTATTTCCTGTGAGATTGATACAGTCAAGGTGTGGAATAAGGTGATCAATACATCAATATTCCCAGCAGTGGTTTTATACCGAGTAGTTGGTTAGAACAGCGAGCTGCAGTGATGTTACACTCAAATAAAAAATCCAAGCTGAAGCCGTGCCAAGTCCTCTACCTGCTGAGAGAGTGGCCACATCAGTGGCACTGTTTGCATCAAGATGACAGACACTTCATTGTGAGAGCAGAGCCAGACAGACACTCTGTGATTTGGACGATGCTTCTCAGTATGAGGTGCCAGCACAAGCAGGGAAATCCATAAATGTTTGCTCACACTGCAGCCAAAGGTATCCCAATTATTTATTTTTCCCTAACATGACAGCTGTTGTCTAATCAGTATGAAAAGGAAAGTGTTGCATGGACTCTCAGATTTTCAATTTACAATCTGGACCACAAAGGTGTCTGGTGCATAATCAGATCTGGGGCCTGTGATGGCGTGGAGGACAAGACACAACATGAATTGACTGATTGAATTTGTTGCATCTTCCGAAGTGTCAATTAGAAACCAAAGGTACATAATTGAAAGGTGTTGAAAACATGCAGTGTAGGCATATAAATGGACATGATGTGTCTTGTTATTGTTACTGTGGTACACATCTACACATTTATTTGGAAAATTGCTGTCAATTTCTATTGATGCTGACTATGGGTAACATACTTGACGGAGAAGAGCCACTCAAGAAGAAAACAAACTGAGTAGCAATTTAAATTGTAAAGCACCAGATCCTAGAGGAAGAAAAACAACCAACATGTAAAAGGTGTGATGAAAAATCATGAATAAAAATACTTAATAATAACATAAACCCTTACTATCAATACATTTTTTGTTTTCTTATGTATCACGAGTATAGAGTTACTTACTTTTACTTCACAAAATGACAAAGGGTCGTAAAGACTGAGAAAAGGGAAGAAAAATTGTGCAAAAGCTAATTCAATAAATTTCAATGGTCAAATAAGAGCAGGCTCAAGCAGCAATAAAAACAAAGATGGAGTCAAAGCAGATAAAAATGATAATCTTAAAAGCACACAAGATGATAGGGCTGTATTCAACAACAGAAATCTTGGTGGACTGAAATTCGACCTTCTCTTCAACCAATCAGTCGGTCGATGGGGGTAAAAAGTCTGCACTTTATCTCTGGACCAAATCACCACTGAATGCAATCTTCCTGGTGGTGTTATTATAGGTTTTTTCCTATTACAGGGCCCGACATTACGAAAAGATGTATACACACTGTCTCTGGTCTATATACTAGCTTTTTTCCCGGAGCTTTCAACCACATCTCTCTGTCTTCATCATTTGAGTTTGCTCAGCTGTCACTGTGGACAGCTCAGAAAAAAAGCTAGTGAGCAAAACTTGACTCCAGATTATTTGTCTGAGGTCAAGAATGAACCTTTATACTCAACTGTCACTGTTAAATTTTGGAGCCAGAGATTTAGATGGGCTGCTATTGTGGTCACAGTCTAATATATAGTTTATTTGGTCTCAGAATTAAAATTTGAAAATATACAGTATATTTACAAAGGTTAACAATCTTGAGACATGGGTCTCTGTGCTTAAGTTTTCTGGGTATTTCATTACAAACCACACCCGCAACTTTATCACACTTTCTGTTCTGTACTCAGGCTGGAAAGGCATGATACATGAATGAAGCAGTAGACGATAAATAATTTTATTCAAATCTCTCCTGGCTATGTTTCCACAGATGACCGCAGAAGCCATTCTCCGTCTCGTCAATGATCCTGTGCTGCCATTCTACCCTCTGGATATTGCCCTGGATGTTCAGAACAAACTCAAAGGTAACACAGATGATGATACAACGGTAGTGATGGTGGTGGGGATGATAATGTGCAGTTAAATAAACCTAGAAACTATGACCTGAGAACAAGAAACCAACGTAGAAAACATAAGCCAAATGACTACAAATGACAAATACCTCATAAAAAGAATTACAAGTATCATAAAAAAACCTACTCTATACTCATTTATATCAACTGCAAAACTTAGTTAGTCTCAAGTCAATGTGGCGTCAATTGTTGGTGAACTGTTGAACACAGTGGAGTATTTAGCAGCAGAGAGCTTGATATTTTCTTCAGCTGTTGGTTGAGATCAAACCAGAGCTAAAAGTAAAGTGAAAATTGGACCAAGTTGAAAACACGCCTCCAAATATTGTGAAAAGTGTTTATTGCCTGCAAGTCTACATGTAAGTGGCCCAGCATGTGCTAACAAGTTTCTGATATCAACTTTATAAGGTGATAACATGTATAATAGCTTGTTGTGCTGCCCTTCAGTGGCAATTTTGCAGTATTCAAATTATGTCTTATTTTACCTCCAGGCCTCGGTTCTATCAGTCATGAGAACATTTGACTTACCAAAGTTATTGATTAGATGTCCAAACACAGTGGCACTGCAAAGAAAATAGATCCAAGCCAACAGTTATGCCAGATTAGATGCCACTTTACATGAAGGTAAAACAAAAAGTGGATGCGTCCATAATGCAGCTTACAATCCCTCACTGCACAGAAAATGCAAATAACTCAAGCAAGTAGGGTAGGTCAAAATTCAACCTGAAAGCCTGCCTGTAAAGCTGTGCTGAATGTTTACAACAAGCAGCCTGGGTTACAATTTTACCGTTTCGCTAACTTTTTTCTCCTGAATAAATTTGGGTTTGTTTACAACCTGTGTGACTATCTGACAGCTTGTGTTTCTTGCCCCATCTGACCTTTTTTTAGCACTGTTGCCACATTTCCAGATCTCAGAATAAACCTTGATGCAGCTGCATACAAAGTAAATGGAAAGATGTGAACAGATGCTTGATTTTGCAGGCCTTTGACAGTGATATTTGATTCTGCACTGTGCAGCAAACAAGAGTCTTGGAGTCTCGACAGAACACTGCAGTATGCACAGTGTCATGTTCCTCTGTGTGTGTGTGTGTGTGTGTGTGTGTGTGTGTGTGCGTGTGTGTGTGTGTGTGTGTGTGTGTGTGTGTGTGTGTGTGTGTGTATGTGTGTGTGTGTATGTGTGTGGGTGCTGTTTTAGACTTTTATGCAGAGACATAACTCATGTCCACTGTCCAGCCAGCCAGCTTGTGCATCAATCCCTAATACCCTCCTCAACAAACATGAACACTCACACACACAACAAGCAAAAAGACATGCTATGAGCGTGTGCACACGTGCACACACACACACACACACACACACACACACACACACACACACACACACTCCAAACACAAAAACGTTTCCCTCAACTTTCTCTGTCATAAAAATGATTCAGTCTTGGTTCACCTGACTGATCTCTCCCCTCATGATTGCAAAGCACAGTGACCTTGATTCCTGCACTTGTTTCATTTCAAATCATGTACACAAGTGTCCTTCCTCTTTCTTCTGTAACCTTAGACCTTCACAGACCTCCTGTTATATCAGTTGTTAGTATAGAAATTGAAATTTATTAAAGACCAATAGGCCTACATAAATGGTGAAGTCTATCACAGGGCTGAAACTAGGGCTGGGCGATATGGCCCTAACAAAAAATCACCATTTTTTTCACAAAAAATCCGAAAAAATATTTGCGGCCTGGTAGCACATACCTGGGGTCTTTCAGCATGTGAATAACAGAATAACAGGTCTATACCTTGTCCTTTTATTAAACAAACTAAATAGCCTTATGTTACAGGCTGAGCCTGATGTGTGTAGCTATGTAAACGTCAGACACTGATGAGAGAGGCTGTGCATCATCCCTGCAGTGCTGAAAATAAAGGGAAAAAAACGCAGACGAAGTCCCGTTGTTTATGTGCTGTTGCCACAACAAGCTAACACAAGCTAAAGGAGCTAATGGTCTTCGGAGGTCCCTTTACTACGCTTTCGGGGGTCTGTCAGCTTATTTATCTTATTTACACAACTGCATGTCGTTTATGTCCCTACACGGTGCACGTCTAAAATCCTACTCTGCTCTCTGTGTCGTGCACGGCGGAGTTCGGCCCTGATGCGTGTGCGCTTTATTGCGATTTATCAATTTATTGCCCAGCCCTAGCTGAAACACATAGAAAATTTCTTCAAAATCACATCAACAACTTTTAGTTATGTGGAGTTTTCCTCTTTTTTCTTCAGTCAATTAAATGTCTGTGTAGGAACCCTCACCCCCAAATTCCACCAGATGCGTGTTGGTTGCATCTGCGCTCCAGAACCAGTCAGGCTATTAGGTTTGGCTTCACCACACACAGTGCTAGTCAATGTTAGTTGATGCTTGACATAGATACAAGGTCCTACATGTACACTAACCATGCTCTTTTCTACAATAACACCTACAGTACATAGATCCTGTACGCATACTTTAGCCTTAAATAAAGCTACACTCAGAGAGGAAACTCAAAGCTCCTGCTCCACGTTTCTTTTGTTCTGTTGACCTATCGTGCATGTTCATGCTGGGGCAAGCGGAATATATGGAAGTAAACATAGCAATACACATTCTCTTGGACAGCAGCCATCGTTGCAGTTTCACCAGTTTCACATTTAGGCTCTTACCGTAGGTTTATTTTGCAACTGTTGGTGGTGCTTTCTGTGGTTGGCTGGATGAGGAAATCAACTCATCAGTCACATCATCTCTACTTCTGTGGACTTGTCCTAACTAGCTGCGAGCTTTTCAATGGTTTTCAAATGTAAACATCAAGGAAGACGGAGATGATGAAATCCAGCTGAGCTAGTTTCCTGTTAGCCATTGTACAGGCATTGGAAATAAAATTCAAATGACGAATTCCGTACCAGAGCAGCGGACTCTTGCAAGAGAAGGGGAGCTGCTGTCCTGGTCCTGCTGTGGATCACTGCTGCTTATGTTCGGGAAAGCAACCATACAGCCATCTTGTTGGAGTCTTGTTGGAAACATTGACAATTACAAGCAGCAGCCAGCAATGTGAGAAGATGCAAAAAAGGACTAAAGGCAACACCTTGACTATAGCCAGCAGGGTTTGATGTACCCTAGGTTAGGGGAATGACAGGTCAGATTTTTTTTTTTTTTTTTAAGATAGATTGCTAATACAGGTACATGTTAAAGTCAGGAAAGTGGTCCACTGTGTACGAGCTACATGAAGTGATTTACATATTTATCACCCACAGAGTGCAACTTGCATAGTAAAAAGAATGCAGGAATTTAGTCAAGGTCTGAATTGAATCCTGTGTAAATTTACATTGCCAAATATTCTGTGGTTAGCATGCTGTACAACCTCTCAGGCCCTCTAAACCAAAATCAGCTTATTCAGTCACAGTCTCAGAGCGTGCAAAGACTCTGTCCTTGAATATTAAGATGACCTTTGAAAGAGGATGCACAGCAGAGGCTTTGATACATTTTGCCTGCATGCTGCCTTTGCTTGCAAACTCAGGATAAACAAAATGCTCTGTTACTTTTGTTATGCACAGAGAAAAAGGTGCAGGAGTTGTCAGAATGAGATTTATGAATAAATCAATGTGTGCCACATTAGTTTTGGATTTACAATAAGAAAATGCACACTGTACCGAATTAATTCTTCATGCTTCAGGTAAAATAAATCTATATAACTATGTCTATCAATCACTTATACAATAAGATCAGAGACTGAAAGAGATGAGGTGCTGCTCTCCATCAACATGTACTGTAGCTTCAACTTCAAGTCTCATTCATTGTGCCAGTGAGGCAATTGTTCAGTGGCACAGGTTCACTGCTCTGTCTAAGCATGTAAGCACTGTCCCATTAAGGCCTAGATTGAGTGGTTATGCTTCCCCGTCTGAGACTAATGGACAGATTATGACCTGAGAGAGAGAGATGACTGATTATTACACCTGCCTGTAGCCTCTATCTGTTTCTTCATCACTTCGTCCCTCATTGTACCCCCTGTCTGCCCCCTACTTTCTCCCCTCTATCAATTCAATTCAAAGGCATTTTATTGGCATAAAAAGGTACACCTTCTTGGCAACTTTGCACATTAGCGGTGAGATGAAAAATGGTGCTACGAGTGAGCATCATTTCATCAAAGCTAAAAGGCCTCGTCATCCAGCCAAAACACAAATGAGAAAGCAGAATTACACCATTAATTAGCAATACAATATACTACAGCTTTATTTGATGTCCCTGTTGTATCTGTGTTTTAGACTACTAGTCTGCAGTTTACAGATCAGAGTGTTTTATCAGACATTACAATCCTCAACTCCTTACCCAACTGGTTCTCCTTGGCTGCTTAAGTTCATTGAAAAACACTGATTTTAGCAAACAACATGCATGAGACCACAGTAGCCACTTCCCAGCAAATCAGTCAAATCCTTTAGAAGCACTGGCAGTCCAATTTCTGCTCAAAGGCCCAGAATGTATACGAACTACTGGTTGACTGCCCTTCTTTTTGTGAGACAGCCTTGCATGATAATCAGGCTACATTTCCATTTCATTTCTCTTTATTTATTCAGCCTGACATTGAGTTCATGTTAGTCAATTTATCTGCCCTAACTAATCAGTAATGAGTGATGTATGCCTCAAAACTCATTTCAGTTGACATGGAGCCTGCAGTAGAGGTTGAGGGGAGTGGTTAACTTAAAAAATTCACAACAATTCAGAACAACGACACTTTGGAGTGTTTTTACATTGACCTGCAACTATAATTGTCAAATTTTTGTGGGTATGTTGTTGTTATCTTTCACAAAGCTTTAAGTGCTTGTAAAAACAAAAGGTTGTAAAGTGACAATGCTTTCAAAAAGCCGTCTTGAGATGCCTCATGAATAAGTTTTATTTATCAGTTAAAAACATACAAAGTGTGGTAAACAGCAAAAACTTACATCATCTTGGGTACTTAGCTTTGATTGGTCAAGTGTTTCTCCATCTGCTGGGCACAACACGAGACCTGGTTGAATTAAAACAAATCATAAACATGGGCGACAATTCAAAGGTCCATAACCAGGCCAGAGACAATTTTGGTCCATTGGTTGACTTCAAGTAAATGCAAAGATGCATTTGATTTCGACACACAAGGCACCAAAAAGGCATGAGATGCACCAGGCTTTCATCTAACTCGCATGCAAACTCATCTGCAGTAATGACGTGGTATAAAGAGGGATTAAGTACAAGTAGAGTGGGAAGGAGAGGCAGTGGAGGGGTCAAACAAACACAGGGCTTTCACCCAGGAGACTACTGTTTGTGTCCTGTATTAAAAATGACTTCTTTTTTTTTTTTTTTTTACCACATTAAACAACGTCAACGTCACTTGACACACGTCATGTCATATATGTTACGTGATATAAGTGGTGACACTGAAGTTAACTTATTAGCAGTGATGTAATGTAACAAAGTAGTAACGCTTTGTAACAGTATTTAAGTATTTTTTGGAAGGATCCGTACTTTACTTGAGTTTTTATATCGCTGTCAACTTTCACTTTTACTCCACTACATTTCCTAAATAAAACATTTACTCTTATTCCAATATATTTCCCCTATGGGAAGGAAGAAAGGCAGGAAGGAAGGAAGGCAGGAAGAAAGGAAGGAAGGGGTGGACAGACAAAATAATCAAGAGAAGGGAAGAAAAAACTGGATTTTGTTTTTTGAATACTAAACCTCTTTTTTCTTCAAGTGTAATCCAGGCCTCATTTTAAAGGTGGCGTACATTTGAAGAAGAAATAAACTTCAGAATTCTCCAGATTCTGACTTTACTATTATCAGCATTTACTTGTACTTCTACTTTCAATACTTAAGTACATTTAATATCATAAAATTACTTTTTTATTCATAAGTACTGTCATAATTAGATACTTTGACTCAAGTAATATTCTCATAAATGACTTTAACTTCTCCCAAAGTCATTACCTAGTACGATATGTGGCTTTCTAGTACTTCATCCACCACTGTTTACTTCATTGCTAAGTTAAGTTACATAAGAAACATACTTCTTTTGACCCAAACCATGATAATTTTTCTAAACCTAACTTGTAAAACAAACCTAAAAAGTAGTTTTGCTGCCTTAACCTTCAGTTTTGGTGATGAAACCTAAGTTTCCTGTGAACAACATGGAAGTTTATTTTAAATGACACTATGCATGTAGCATACAGATATTTAAAGCTATCCCCCAGCATCCAAAACTGATACCTGGAGCATCAGAGGTTGAAGCACAGAGCTACTGACCAAGCCAGCATATTGACAAGTTGGGAATGAAAATGTGCTGCAATAGTGAAGTGAAAGGTTACATTTTAAAGTCCTCCTCCACTCAGAAATGTGTTATGCTTCTTGCTTGCTTTGCTTGTTTCTTTACCTGATTGTTTGAATGTGCAGAATGATGTATGTGCTAGTAATCTTCAAAATATCAGAAATAATTACGTAAATGTACCTGTACTATGTTCGTGTTTTATATTTACACACCATTTTAAGACAACGATTTTGCTTTCTTTCAGTGTATCTTCATAGAATGGTTTGTGTGACATCCTACAAAAATGCATATGTGACAGTTCATAAAGTTACTGTGGTTAGGTTAAGGAAAAGGGGGAAGGTCCAGTGTTTTATGACCCATCCACCGTCCCAACCTGCCTCCATACAGACCGCTCGGGACAGGTTCTGTGTTTACTCCAATCAGCGCGTTGGTCACAGGATCACAGCCTTCCAAAATACATGGTTACACATGAATTACTGGCTCATGATTACTTAGGATAGATACAAATTTGGAGTCATTACTTTCATAGGAAATTGTACAAACACTTTATGAGACCAGCCTGTTTCTTCACATTTTGCAATATTTAGTCAGCAGATGTGGTAAAAAATATGTAAAATGTATAAATAAGAATGAATACATCTGTAGAATAGGGAAGTTTTACCAAAATGTGTAAAAAGGACCACAGAGGATCTCGTTTTTTGCCACGTGTTAAGAAATGAGGTCGCAAGGGAACAGGCTTTATTTTAATTGCAGCTGCTTTATAATACACAATTGGACATCATGTCCTTACATTCCATCTCCAAGTGTCATTTTCCTTATGCTTACATTTAGTTTTACTATTTTCATCAGCTGTGCGTAATCAAAAAGAGGCTGCTTGTGACAGATTTTGGGCTCTTTATTGTGGTTATTAAATTGGTATTAAATTTGATTCCAGGTGGCATTATAAATGTCCTCAAGTTATAAATCTAACTTTGTGAAACGTGTAGAAACTCTCAATGCTTCATACTAAGCAGCTATTGTTCAACCAGAAAAACAGGTGGGAGAGCTTTTATCTCTGCTGGTTAAAAATACAGAGAGGCACCAGATGGACAGAAAGAAGTGGAGGAGGAATAGCAAAGCATGTGTGGTAACAGATAGTGAGGCATGATAAATAATTCCTGGTGTGTGTTAGGATTTTGTGTGGGTCGGTTAATGGCAGTGGTTGCAGGGTAAAAGCTGGCATGCACATAGTAAGATTTGAACACCTTATAATTTTGTCCAAGAGAGAAGTACAAAAGAGTGTGAGAAAAAGTAGGTTGAGCCAATGATTCCAAAAGCCACCACTGACAGTTACCATTTTGAAGTTTTATCTCAATAATAACTTCAATGGTCCTCACCATAGAAACAAAAGAGCGTAAGCTACTGGATAATTTAACAATAAAATGGGTTTATAGCTGCACTAATTGATATTTTTATATGAACAATGAATCAGGTTCACCAACTTTATGAGGTCCTAATACATCAATGTTGTGTTTATTACTTTTCTTAACTGCTCAAAAAACGGAGTTGCTGCAGGTTTAACAAAACCGTTTTAATGCCATGTCCTCTTACTAGCTTTTTCTGGCACTTGGAACCACATCTCACTTCTTCATTAGTTAACTAAAGGTAGCCAACTCAGTTGCCGGAATACGTGTTGGCATTGTGTCTTTCTGCAAACCACAGATGCTTTACATTTTTATCATGTAGCAAATATGTTGAAACTTTACGTCTCTTACAGTTCAACCATGCTTTGATTATATTGAGCATAATTCAGGCAGGACACTATAGCTCAGCTCAAGTGTGAGAGCTGTGCTCTCTTCGCCTTAGGCTTTCTGCGTAGGCTTAGACCCGTCAAGAGGCCACAGAACAGAGCCAAATATAATACTGCAATCGTACACTAAGTTTTCTTTGACTAAAGTGGTCCTGACTGAACGTGTGTTTAGGTTTAGGTGCAACAACCATTTCTTTAAGATTTACACTTTTTATGGCATTATCCCGGCAGGAAACACAGCGATGTCTCAGATAAAAACAATCGCTTTTCATGGCACTATTCTGGCAGGAAATGCAGTGATGTCTTGCTTAAAAAAACAGTAGCTTTTTATGGCACCATCCCTGTGAGAAATAGAGACAGGTCATTAAAAAACACCCATGTTTTGTGGCTAAAAAGTAACTGGAAATGCTAAAAAGACAACCGTTTCTGTTGTTTGTTGGTTTCAAACAGTGTACTGCAACTTGCCAGGCGTCTCGCCTAGATGACACACTGTCCACCATCCCCTCCACCTCCCAGTAACAAAGTCAGCTCACATACTATGTCACTTTAGAAACACTGATATAATGCATTTGACACTAATATTGACAAAAATGTATTTGTGGTTTGCAGAAATATAGTTTTCTTCTAAGGACAGGGCTGAAGTGGCTCCATTGTTATCACGTGACCTGAGTGTAAAGGTCAAGGTTATGGCCTTTAGTTTGCTTATTTATACTTCTGCCAGTTTGGTATAGCATGCTATGATACACAAAAGCCTCAGCCACTATTGCTGTGGAGAAGAGTCGTGAAATCAGGACTTGAGCTAATTTGCTTTTTTTGCGGTATTCACAAAGAAAACATGGCACTAATAGTGGGTTTTTCATTCAAATTGAGCACAATATTTTTCTGAAAATCAGCAAAAGGAAATGTGAATTTATGGGCTCTTCCATCCACTTCTGTTTGCAAGTATTAGAAGTTGGTTCATCATGATTAGCAGTAGGTGGCACCAATTTCCCAGTCAGGTGCTATTACACCACTACAAAAGAAGAAACTGCAACATAATAATGATGTCATTCAAAGAGCATGCAACTTCAGATGAATAAAAACAATAGGTGTATAATAACAGAGAGCACACTGGACAATGGAAATAGAGAGTTTTGAACAACTAGTAAAGCCATATTCTCTTGCAAGATTTCTGATAAGGGTCCTGTCTCATAAGCTGTTACACGCTTCCAGAGACAAGAAAGAGAACTTGTATTGGCCTATGCAATAAATGTAACTGCTGTATCTGTTTCGATTGCACTTAATCTCATTGACCCTTTATCAACACACTGACTTTACGGCTTCATGCAAGCATAAAAACTTCTTCTTTTTTTTTTCAAATTTGCAAAATGTAAATCAAACCAGGTGGATGGAAACACATCTGTTGTTGCCAAATTCAAGCAAAAATGACTCCTAAAGTATTATACTGCTAAATATTAGGTTACTACTATGAGTTATAAGCTTGGTCCTTTTTCTCAGCCCACAAAATATGCTCTTTGGTCATGGATGACTCATCTCCTTAAGATTTTATGTGCACAGGCTTACACTTCCCACTTTTCCAGCCCAGTCACTTTTAAACTGATGATTTAACCAGGAGAGTTTCATGTATTTTGTAATTTTAGAAGTGCTCCATCTATGCTGAAGCAGAGCTATAGACAAGACTCACTTACGCCAAGTCTGAGGAAGTTAAAGTCAGAGCAGTGTTGAGATTGATTCAGGTAAATTCAAGCAACTAAAGTCCAGTGTTTTGATTCCAACTGCAATGCCAAATCATTTTGACTTTCCTATACACGTAGCTTTGCTGTACTGACTGGCTTCTTCTCCACAGCAACAGCAAACACAGCTCTTGGGTATTGTAGTAGGCTACTCAGGGTCTTAGACATGAGCAGCTCGTCAAAGCCTCATGGAAGTTATTGAATGCAAAGAAAATCATTGTTTAGTCTGTGTTTAAATGACAGGGTGCTTAAGTTTTACACGACTAGAAGTACATTTATTTGAGAATAAGGAAAGAAACAACAAAACAAGATTTGGCTTTGTGAAAAGTGTCATTACACAACTCTCAGTGTGTTACAGAAGTTACTGGAGGAGAAGAAAAGAGCCAGGAGAGGAAGAAGGACTTGGACTCTCAGCCAACAGAATGCAACAAATATGTATCACTGCAGAGGCTGTCATTACAGGTTACAGTCAAGAAACCAGACTGAAGTCAAGTTACTGAAGTGTCTTCCTCCTGTATTTGTAGAAGTGTGTGTGTGAGTACAGTCCTACCATGGGTGTGCTAGTACAGTATGCTGTGTGTGGATGTGACTAAGTAGGTGAGGGCACATGTCTCCATGTGCACTGTACACAAGTGGGTGTTGAAGCACGTGTTCTTTGGGTCTATTCGAAGTGTGAGTATATTTTGGGGATATGGAATGGCTGTGTGTGTGTGTGTGTGTGTGTGTGTGTGTGTGTGTGTGTGTGTGTGTGTGTGTCTGTGTGTGTCTGTGTCTGTGTGTGTCTGTGTCTGTGTGTGGGTGTATGAGTATAAATGTCTCTGTGTGTGTGTGTGTGTGTGTGTGTGTGTGTGTGTGTGTGTGTGTGTGTGTGTGTGTGTGTGTGTGTGTGTCTGGTCTCTGGGTGTTTTTAGCAGCCCCCTGCGGCAGAGGACCAGTGATATTTAATGGATTCTTCACAGCCGGTGTGGAGCACTGCAGTATTCATGACTGGCAGTCATGGAGGGGACTCAGATCAAACAACCAGAGCTAATTGAAACCCCCTAAAAACCTTTTGTTCAACTTTTTAAATCACTATTCTCCTTTCTTTTCTCTTTTCATATAAAACTGCCTTTGGTGTAGTCTGATCTGACATAAATCTCCATTAATTTACTGTAGTGATAGTGCTCAGTAGAAGGGCTGCCTTTGGTCTGAAACTGCAGTGCCAAAGAAAGGTAGAATAGGCTATTGTTAGCGCTGCTTATTACTAGAATACACTGAGGAAATCAAAGTAAATGTGTGTGCCCATATGCGTGAAGTATTTCTCGCACCTAGAAGTCACTTAAAACCTATTGTATAATGTACTTTTTGAGTTTTAATTAGGTATATCTCAGTGGCAAAGCCAAAAAGAAGGCATTTTGCTGTATAATTAGAATGACAGTAGAGATAGGGGAGAAGGTGACCATTTTAATGAAGTTCAGCATTGTGACTTTAGAATCTTAAAATGTTTAACTACAGATGGGCAACAAATGAATGAAAGAAAAAAAAAAACGTGTTGTGAGTTGTTCGGTCACTGCGATCACAGAGAAACTGCATTATGGCTTCTTGTCACTGATTTTCCATGCCTGTGATTTTGATAGGAGGGATGAACAGCATTCTACTAAAGCCACCCTCTCATTTGGCATTTTGATTATTGTGGTTGAGAGTGCTGTCTAAAGGCCCAGTTGCATCAGAAAGGGGCACAGCAGAATTCATTTGTTTTTGACAAAGCAGAAACTGTTCCTTTGTGAAGTGTTAGCTTCAAGGAGAGCTGTTGCAGTCATTGTCAAACACGTCAACGTGGTTGCTTTGCATGGAAAGCATTTGGATATTTATTCATGCATGAAACATTTAGATTTGCATGTCAGCATGCATTTGCTTGACTAAATTTAGAACATAAGCTCAGTGAACACAAACAAGTTCTATTTAGAGAATGCTTAACCCCAATATGCATTAGTAGCATGGTAACTTGGGAAGTTGTGCCTTGTTTGTACTGAGCAGTGTATTTTGTAAACATAAACGTGCTATAACTAATTAATAACAAAACATGTCTATAGCATTCCAGGAGAACTTTATATTTTGCTTACAGTAAGTAATTTTAATGAACTGGAATAGACTTAAATGAATGAGAGCTGTACAGAGGAGACATTGACCTTTTTTCTTTATGTTATGAAGTAAAAAGTCAATAGTGTGTATATTTTTGATTTACATTTTGAGTGTCGTTCAACTTAGTTGTGCTTCACCAAGTTACATTTAATACTGCATTAAAAGTCTATTTGTAATGGTTTCCCTTCTGTATGTGCGTAAGAAAGAAATGTATCCAACTATATGATGGAGTAGGCAAGGTGCATTTCTTTCTGTCTTTCTCAAAAACATGGTCTGACCCTTTCTTCAATAGACATTTTTCATGGACGTAAAGGAGTGAAACACTCAGGTCCCTGCTTCCAACCACTGAAGAATTGTTAAATAAAAAGGGGGTTAAATAATGGCTATCCAATCAGTGATGGCCAAGGACAGAACAGCCCCCAAAATAGATGAAAGAAATATCTGAATTAACAATTTTCTGTCAGTAAAGGTCTGTATCCTCAGATAACCTACTCGTCTTTAAAGCATTTACTACTTTGTGTGCTTTCACTTCCACATAATCAACACATGGATGTGCTGAAAGAGATCATTACGCACCATTTTATTGGACTAAAAGATGATGGAGTGTGGTTACCAGTGCTGCTTAACAGTGAGAAAGGCCTTGAGGAGCAGAATCTCTGTTTCTGTTCTTTTGTGTCATGCCCAGGAGGAAGTTTATTTAATATGTCAAAACATCTGCTGCTTGGTATGAAATGCAATGTTTTTTGCCTTCTCCAGACATAGACACAATGCCCCAAAATCAGCTACTGTAAAAAGAGAGCTAGAGAAGGAGAGGAGCTACAAAGGGAGTTCCTGGGGCCATGGATTCATCATTTCCCGCATAAACTGTAACTTAGGAACACTCAGCCTACTCAGGTATAGTTCAGACCAGGCAAACACATGCTTTTCTGGAGGGAGTTTAATAAAAAAGGTGAAACAGAAATTAATACACAGTGAGAGACCAAATGTAATATGCATTATTATTCTTAAGTTGTTACTCAGTTTCACTATAAAAGGTTTTTGCCGTCTATAGTACCTATAGGATCCCTTACTGTTGTGATGTGCATTTCAATGTGAGAGCAACAACCTAAAAAATTACTGATTACCCTCCTGTATCTTGATTAGGATACAGCATTAATACTGTGCCAATAATGATTTACAAATACATCCCAACTGATAATTAATGGATTACTATATGTGCTATCAATAGTATATTGGTGTGTAATGTCTAAGACTGACAGCTCTGGTGCTGTTTGAAGATCTCTCATACCCTGCTTCAACAAACAGGTTGCCTTCTGGTTCCCACATCTAAGTTTGAGCTGTTCAAAGTAGTTCAACCAAAAATGAATTGGTCTGAAACCAAAAAAATTGGTTCTTTGCTGGAACCAAAAATAGCAGGTTTGTCTTAACCTGAAGAGTAAACCATGACAACAAATTGAAATACAAGCTGCAGTAGTCTAACTAATAGATGGTCCAGTTTTTGATTTAAAAAAGATATCTGTCAGAACAAAAGCTCGCAGGTAATTGGTGCAGTCGACCACTACCACAACGGAAGAAAACTGCATGGTGTCGAAGTCATGATGCATGCACGCTACTTCATACATGTGAATGTAAATGTGACAAAAAGAATACATATGCATATTTCTGTGTTTTTGCACACACAGACTTTTAGTCATAAATCTGCAGTTTTAGTATCTGGCCCCGAGTCAGATCACAGAGGAGTGTTTAAATGTTTGACTTTTTTCTCCTGCAAATGTTATTTGAGAATTGCAGAACAGGAGCAGAATTGCAGCAGACCTACATAAAGATGATAATATAAAGCTTAACTAAAGACAAATGCAGAACAACTTATACATGGTGAGACAGACACATAATCATATTTTATTTTATTTTATTTTGACTTGTAATCAAAAAGAGCCACAGCTGTCACTTACTGCTTATGGTAATCTGAATATGTCTTTTTCTTTTTAACATATTATGGCTTTTTTGTTGTCTTACTTGAATAATATGACAATAATTCAAGCAAGGGTTCTTTGAGAACCGATATCAATGCAGCATAATGACAATCAGTTAAGCCTACCTGACGCACAATGCCAACTTTCCTAAACATCTGTGATGTTGTTGAACTTAAAGTAAAAAATATTTCATCAAATAAAAGCATCACCCTGACGCTCTTTCTCTCATTCCTTCTTCCCTCTGCCACTGTTATCACAGGAGGCCAAGTCCCAACTGTATACCCAAATACAAACACACTCACACACGTCCCCGCGTGTCAAAAGATGTGATGGATTACAACAATCAAACAATATTTCATGAGTCCCAGCTGGCTGCGAGGAGCCGGAGCCATTTAAATTTGTAGGAGAGAACAGATCTCTTTGTCTATTTTTGTCCCCACTGTCTTCCCCTCTCCTCTCAGATGAGTCACGCTCTGTACCCAACCTACTGTGACACACTGAGATGCAAAGGAATATAAATTCACACAGAGGTCTGTTGAATAAGACCAGTAGAAAACATTTTATTAGTTCATAGTCTCTTTTTGATTAAAATAAAAACTATAAAATCTTAAACATGTTTACATTCCATACTGCTGTGAGCTCAGACAACTCTTCATATTCTTAAAGTTAAACTAGGAAAAACAAATATATGCGGCACTGCTCTGAAAAATGTGCAATTTTTTAATGCCCTTTCACTCCTATTCAGAGACGGCTGGTATAAATGGGCTAGCAGGGCTAAGCCCTGCCTATCTTTTACAGTAAAGACGAGAAAAATATTAAATTAAAGAAAATATTGAAATATTAATTATTGAGCCTTAGAACTGATTGTTTTTGGTGGAACCTACAGCAGCAACAGCACTAAAATAGTCACAAAAACGCAGGATTTATCTAAATGGGCTGATTTTTTACAGCCGTACTCCTAGAATCAGCTTCCAATCATTGTAGTCACATAGTGAGTGACAGGTGTCGTGACCAGCCCCCTTGATTTACTGTCCAGTTGGGCTAAATTAATTCAGCCCAGGCCACTGACTTTTGGCCAGTGACAGTGCGTGGAAGTACAGTGAAGGCCTGCCCGCTGTTACTGTAGTGTTAGAGTGAGCGTTGAGTCTTGCCAATTGCGTCAGCATCATACTGAACGAGGTGGATTATTTTAAATGCTGTCTATCGAGAGGGGCCTCATCCAAAAATCATTGGACTTAAATGACTTGGTGACTAGCCTGTTTGCATCCCAGACAGGCTGTCGATGTGAGCTTCTCTTCAAATAAGGTAGGCCCAAGTAGGGCTGGGTGGTATTCGCGGTGACGGTAACTTACCACTGTAAACATGAGCCGCGGTACTGCTTTTGTGGCCGACCGCACCAAACACAGGCCCGCGGGAGAAGGGGTCCTGGGAGCCGCCGGCCCTCCCTCTTCCCTCTAGCCAGGGGCGTCGTTTCAGCAAAAGTTAATGTATGGCAATATGACATGACGTCACAGAGTTACTGATGATGGAGTTTCAAAAATATGAACTTATCTAAAACTTCACTTTGGTCTTTGACCTGTCAGAAGTACATAACTATGCTATTGGACCTATTTCGGCGCATATTTTAGCACCACGGACAGCGAGCGGACGTTTAATTATCATTAGTCATGTGTTTAAATTAATTACAAGCTCACTTCTAGAAGATAACCAAGGGGTCCAGTGTATGAAACACAGTAAAACAAAGGCTAATTTGGTACAATACTGCATAGGCAAATTTATTGGAGTGTTTCCAGAGACTGAAAATATAAGCTTAACATGTCAACATGAAGAAAAAACCCCACATACAATCAGACAGGCTTCAAGACATCATTTATTTCTACAGCAGCAGAGCAAAATGCTTTTACAACACACAGATAACTCACATAACTCATAGCGAAGTGGCGAACAATTTGATTCAATAATGCTCGTATTCACTGATGAGCATATTATTGACCTATTTAAGTGCAATACAATGTAAACAACCAGCCAGTGTGCCTCGGACTATCTAACATATCACACACATCTGATCACTTGCAACAAATATGAAGTACACTCACAAGTAAGATGACTACAGAACCGCTCTCTTTTTTTTCTCCCGATTCCAAGGTATGGAAGCTGCCATACCTCGCCATACCTAAATGATGCCTATGCCTCTAGCGTTTATACATACTATATAACGTTTTATACACAATAATAGATGGATTAACAACTGTTTTACTTCTGACAATAAATAGTTTCCATCCTAGATTTGTATAGCTTTTTAAATTGTTTTATTTAAGGTGTTAAAAAAAGAGAGAAGACAATACTGCGATATCATACCATCACCGCATCCCCGCAAAATAATACCGTGATATTGATTTTAGGCCATACCGCCCAGCCCTAGGCCCAAGCCCTAACCTCTTATTAAAGGAGCATTACTTCTTTCCTTTCTTTACCTTTCCTGTCTGTGTGTACAGCTGAAAATAGTCAGTGTGTGTGTGTGTGTGTGTGTGTGTGTGTGTGTGTGTGTGTGTGTGTGTGTGTGTGTGTGTGTGTGTGTGTGTGTGTGTGAATGTGAATGTGTGTGTGCGCGCAGGTGCAGATGTGAGAGCGCGCGAGAGAGAGATAGAGAGAGAGAGAGAGAGAGAGAGAGAGAGAGAGAGAGAGAGAGAGCTTTTGGCAGCAGAGCATTTTTGTAGTTAGCCTAATTCTCTAGTTTTGCTGTAGTGCATTGTTGCTGTAACCTGGTACTGTATCTCGGTGTGATGTTACTGTTACTGCAGCTGAACTATTGATCAGTATAGGCCATAGGCCTCTGGTACACCAGAGGTGCCTGCGATCCATGGTGGGGCCTTCTTAGATCAGACTTTGCTCTGACCTCTCAAGGTCTAGACACAGGACTTCTGGGGTGTCCTGTGATGTCTGGCACCAGGGCATTGGGGGCAGTTCCTTTGAGTCCTGTGGGTTGTGAGGTGGGGTACCATCAGATTCCACAGATGCTCGATCAGATAAGGATCTGGGGAATTTGGAGGTCAGGTCAACGCCTTTGTCATGTTCCTCAGCGTCACATATCCTGAGCAGTTTTTGCAGTGTAACAGCGCTTTATCCTGCTGGGTGGGCACTGCCATCATGGAGTGCTGTGACCATAAAGAGGGGTGCTTGGTCTACAACTACGTTCTGGTGGTTGGCGTGTGTCAGGTAGCATCCAAATGAATTTCAGAAGCAATGGTTTCCTAGCAGGACATTGCATTGTAACCAGATGATCAATGTTATTCACTTCACCCGCCTGGTTTTAATATTTTGGCTGATCGGTGTGCAGCATAAACAATGACAGAAATATAACTGATAGATAGCAATTATAAATGTAGCAAACACATCTCTTTCTGTTTGAGTAAGACACATTACACATGAGGAGTATACTGCAATCTCCACAAACCTGTGGCAGGGTATGTCTATTCTATTTTTCTGCACTGCGCTTTATGCTTTACAATACAATAGTATGCACAGTCACACAAACATGCCATACCATATGAAAGCTGCACAGAATCATACACATCACGTCCCATGTCTAGAAACTATTACTGAAAAGATGAAAATGTTTAAATCCTACTGTGTTCTAAGTCTGAATGAAATAGTGGGATAAAAATACTATGGTCCTCCAGATATTTATTTACTTCTGTAAGTGACTTGTTGATAGTGTTTCCAACCTGCACATTGTCTTGTTAAATAATTGATATGTGACACAATATCCCTTAATGTCCACACCAGGAAAAAAAGCAATGAAAAAAAAATCTTTGCATTTGTTATTTCCTTAACAAAAACAACAAAAATAAATAGCTTGCTTTTTAACTGACCCCACAGTTTCAATATATTAGTTGTGATAAATACTGTAAAAATGCAGGTAATATGTTAGTATGCCAACATATATCAATATGTTACCATGGAATTACTGGTATTAGCAGTTCCTTGTATTATTTCCACATATTTATTCAAAACATTTACCATGCAAGTGCTTTGAAAATGACATTACTTGATTGGAACTCAAGTAATATCACTGTGAAGTGCAATAGAGCACTTTCCATACAAGTCAGTATGTCTTGACCCTCAGAATTTCAAAAAGTGACAGTACTGTATTCATGGACTTCTAAAGCACCTGTGTCTGTGTAACTGAATGTAAACCATTTAGAGCTCAACACCTGAACATGAACCTTTGTCCTTTTACAGACAGTTACACAACAGATTTGAGCTTTTCCAACACAGACCCATTAAATTCAGCCGGAATTCATATAATAGAGCCAAGAATGCAGGCCAATTAACTGTAAATGCAAGGTAATTGATTTGCAGTGCCAAATGTACTGTAAAACAAGCCAGCTTTGTGTTGATGGGCTAATGAGGAGTGTCTGTGTGTGTGTGTGTGTGTGTGTGTGTGTGTGTAGAGGCCAGTGCAGTAAATTAATCAGTAGTTAGAGACAAGAAACATGTACTTGTTTATTAGGTGTATGGTTGGTATGTGGGTTGAAAGAGAAGGAAAAAAAGCTTTAAATGATGTCCTGAGTAAGTGTGTCTGTACAAGTGTGTTTCTGTGTATGTCAAATGATATTTTCAAGATGAGGTGAGATGAGGAGCTCAGAAATTCAGAGGCAGATTAGAGTACAGCGGCTGCTCCATTGTGTAGAAAGGACAGGAAAAAAGCTTTAAATTACAGTATATCCTGAGTGAGTGTGATTCTACAAGTTTGTGTCCATCCAATGATACTTTGAAGATGTGTCTGGCATGATGGACAGGTCAGGGATGGAGAGCTGTGTCTGTATACTTGACACTAAGTCAAAGTTATTGTTAGTAGGTGTTTTCCTCTGCCGGGTTGTCTTTTGTCAGTGATTCTGCGCAGTCTGGTTTGAGGACCTCAGAATTACATCTCTGCTCTTTGCAGATGATGTGGTTCTGTTGGCTTTTTGAGACTGTGACCTCCAGCATGCACTGGGATGGTCTGTAACCAAGTGTGAAGCAGCACAGATGAGAGTCAGTACCTCCGAGTCTGTGATTGTCTGCCAGAGAACAATGGATTTCTTCCTCTGGGTTAGGAGTGAATTATTGCTCCAAGCAAAGGAGTTTGACCATCTTGGGGTCGTGTTAACAAGAGGGTAGAATGGAGCGTGAGATGGACAGGTGAACTGCTGCAGCATCAGCATGTGGGTGTTGTATCGGACCATTGTGGTGAAGAGGCAGCTGAGTCAGTACGCAAAGCTCTTATCTCTTACCAATCTATCATTGTTCCAACCCTCAAATATGGTCATGAGCTTTGAGTAGTGACCGAAAGAATGAGATTGCGGATACAAACAACCAAAATCAGTTTCCTCTGCAGGGTGGCTGAGCTCAGCATTATAGATAAGGAGCTCTGACAGCATGTTCTGGGGGTAGACCCAGAACATGCTGAAGGAATATATATTTCCTCTGGCCTGGGTACGCCAAGGGTTCCCCAAGGAGGAGCTGGAAAACCTTGCTGGAGAAAGGGATGTGTGGAATACTTGCTTAGCCAGCTGCCCCTGCAACCTGGCTGTGGATAAGCAGATGAAGATGGATGGATGGATGATGTATCCATTACCACATTATCAGCTATTCTAGCTCCACTGATTCAGTCCAGATGATGGCAGTGACATGAGAAGTAAGATGACATGATAGGCTTAACTGAAGGTTGTTGCTGCTTTGTATATGCACCACTGCATCTTTGCATTGCTGTTACTATCACATAAGGTGTAGGCCTTTAAGTAATACACAGAAAAGCAGAATATGACAAGGAGATGACAAATATAAAGACAGTATTTCATTAAGAAATCAGAGAAGAATGTACATTCTGCATATATATGTTCATTTTAAGTATTTTAATTCAAATAAGTCCAAGGTTCCTTTGTTTGTTTGCTTGTTTTTCTGGAGGATTCTTCTGCTCAGTGAGAACAGAGAAGTAGCTAAGCTGAGCTGTTGGATGGAGTGTATTTGCTTTTCTGATTCAATTGTTGAGTAAATGTTACAGTCTTCTGCAGTTGGAGTCAAGCTTAGTGCACCAAGCTAGATAACAGCATTGCTAGTGTGTAAGCAGAAGCCCTCAGTGCCTGCAATCCCACCCAGGTAAATAATCACCAGCTGCCACTGACCACATTTCAGTATGCAAAGTAGGTAGGCAGAGCTGGTGGACATGTCAACAAACACAGTGTGTCTCAAGTCAGGGTAAAGACAAGGTGGGGTTCACATGGCAGACAGAGACAGCCATCTGTGGAATGCTTTTTGGTAACCTTGCTAACTAGGGGCTAACATTACTTATACTGTAAGAATGCAGTCACAGCCAATGGAAAAGTCTGCTAGCAATAGTTTGTTTACCTGCACGTCATAGTGGTTTCTGTAGCACCTCGGGCTCACCTAATTTTTCCTTTACCAGGTGATTGGAAATGTTTTGACTGGTAGTCAAGGTAGCAGTTCGAGGTGGTGTTAGGTGAACTTTCAACATGTTGGATGGAGGTTTTTCTCGTGAGATTGGTGCGACTGAATCTTTGCCAGATTCAGTCGCACCAATCTCAAGAGAAAAACAAGCCAGACCACCTCTGAAAGCAGACTAGCCGATCTGATCATATCCCAATTTCTATTCTATTTTGTGTGCATGCGCATCCATATTTACATGCTTTGCTCATCCAAACAAGATATCCTGATACAGACTGCATGCTTGCTTGAGAGCATAGAGGACATAACAGAACTTAATGTAGTAACAGTGTTTACATGTGCAGACCAATAAAAAAATCCAGTCGTCCTCCAAATATAAATTTATCTATATTTGGGATGTCAAATGTACAGCCATGATTTACTCAATCAACAAATAACCAAACTGTGTCAAAACAATACAGTGAAATCATGCTTAATTCAGAACACAACAGAAGACTCATTATAGAAACAGCGTGAGAATGAGCTCTTTTTCAGTGTGTTGAAACCACTTAGTCATGTGCCTTCAGTGTCAGCAGTGGCATGTTATTTCATGAAGATGAATCACTGAAAATTGGACTGAATCAGCCCCCCCAAAGGGTCCAATCCGGCCCGCTGCATTACTTTGTATAGCTAATATTGATGTACTTGTGAAGGCTACGAGGTGCCAGGTTTCAGTCGCAAGTTAAAAAGTGAGTAGACTCACCAGACACCCTGCTGCTGTATACATTTTTGTGAGGTGGGCCTTGATACAGCTAGTCCCCAAATGCCCTGCAAGGCATAAAGAGCACATTGCACAGGTTTTGTTGAAACTGTCACAAAGATTTTGTAAGACCACAGTAAGCTTCAGCTTGAAACCAAAGTCTATTCCTTGCAAGGTGTTTTCCACACTTAGTTCTTTCATCTAATGCTTATATAAATTAAGGTCAGTGTTGCCTTGTCTTCTCCCTGTGTTGTATATGTCTAGACAAGAGCGTGGTAACTCAGCCCATGCTGTCCTCAGCCTCCTCTCTAAGAGACCACGCAGCTTTCTTCCAGTCAGAAACGATGCGGCCTGCAAATGACCCCAAAGAGCGCGACCCCTCCCACGTGCGGATGCTGAATGATGTGCTGCGTGACCTGGAGAAGAGCTTCATCATCCCACAGACACTGCCTGGAGTGTACAGGTAGGAGACAAGTTACTGTCTTAGAGTTGCACCCCAGAAACGCACACACACTCAGTTTGGAAAGTCTGACATGTGAAAAATGATGTTAGAAACTAAAGACCGAAATCTTGAATATACTTGAATTTGATGTTTGATATCTTAAAGTCGCCTCCAGAAATGTTTTTCTTTGTGTTCTGTTTTGTTTTTTTCCATGGGTCAACAGGTCCTTTCTTTGTCTTATAGTGACTATATTAGTCTAAGCATTAGTTAGTATTAAAAAGTTCCAATCTAAGCTGACTACACTTGCATGCAACCTGAACAACATCCATATCAGCAAGTGTTTCCCACTTTGGCACACTAATCAGTGGGCTCCATCTCTCCACCGTTAGCTCAGTTGGTCCTGCCTCCCTATTAACTCGGCTCTGTTATTTGTACAGTCTCACATATCTGCTCAGCTCTCCTGAAATTGTTGAGCCTTTGTATTTGTTTGCCTTGTAAACAAAAACTGTAATGTTCAATGTGCCCAATGCATTTCGTTCATCACAAAACATTTGCAAAGATTACTTTCTGAAGATTCTGAAACCTGCATTGTTGACACCAATTTTTGCTCGCTGTCAGTCTTCTTCCCTGCCGACTGGTTTCTTGGTGTGTTACCGCCACCAACTGTTGATCAGTGTAATGACATGAATCTATTGGCAGGAATGTGTTTTGTATGGCTCTGTGTGTGTGCTTGTGCATAAGATACAAACACAATCTGCTTCTAAAAACTTTGCTCTGTTTCATCATTAGTGGTCAAAGAGTCTACAGGGGGCCTTTAAAATCTCAAGTATACAAAAAATATAGTTTATCAGTGTATTGCATAGACTACACCGAAAACTTGCACGAACATAACACTTAAATACCAAAGAAATTAGTCAAAGACTGCACTTTGATACTGAGGAGATGTTGGCCAGTTAGCCCCTCGGGTCACTATCTGTGATAGAATATTGACTCAACTGTGAATGTCACATCATGATTTGGACTGCTTTGTTTTAGCGTTACGATTTTTGGTATCTATCTTAAAGCTGTAGTTGGTCATTTTTTATATATATATTATAAATATAATATATAACGTTTTGTCATATACATATATTTACACAGTATTACACGAGACAGATAAAAAAAATCATGTTCCTTTACCTACTCATATTTCTCCTTATGGCATTACTGCATGTAAATCAAAACAACCAATCAGAGCTGAGGAGTCTCCAATGCAGCTGTCAATCACTGCTTCTGATCTGCAGTCAAACTGTCAACCTAGGCAGCGCTGATCGAATATGAATCAAGATTCTGTCACTGCATTGCTGTTTTCTCACCTCAGATGTTTTCAGAAACATATTTTAGTGTACCGTTTAGCTGTAAAAGTTTGTGATCCAACCGCCATGTTGGAAAAAGTCGAGCCGAAAATTCAGCACCGCTCATTGGCCAGAGCGAACTTTGTCATTTAAACAGTACACTAAAATATGTTTCTGAAAATAATTTAGGTGAAAAAGGCAACACAGTAACAGAATTTTGATTCGTATGTGACCAGAGCTGCCTAGTTTGACAAAGTTCAGGAGCAGTGATTGACGTGATTGGCAGCTGCAATAAAAACTTCTCGCCTCTGATTGGTTGTTTTTCATGAGCCGCGGCAGATAGTAAGAAATGCCATTTGAAACACGAGGAGTGGTAGGAGGACCTGATTTCTTTTAGAGAGTATCTGTCTCATTAACTTCTGTGTGGACATAGTGATAGTTTCAGCAAATTTTGCAAAAAGTAATTTTATAAAAGTTATCAACCATAGCTTTGATGGCAAACATTCTCTTTTTATTTCTGTCATGGCACAGCTCTGCAGTGATCAAATCTCATGAACTCACACTGACCACTGAACAGGTCACATTCATCACACTGAAACAAGCAATTTAGGAAAAAAAGTAATGCAGTTGAGAGCAGGTCATATGTCTGACTCACCATCTAATAGACAAGTGAACCTTGAATAGATATTTTGTTGAAAAGTTCTTCAGAGAAGTAGTCTGCTCAGGGTCTTGGTTAAACACTTAACGGCATATTGTGTTTTAATGGAGGTCAAGCAGTAATGCGATTAGAAGTGATTGCTGGAAAATGATGATGAAAAATGGCAAAAGCAGGTTAAGTCAAGACAAAAATTGTTTTTTAGGTAATTCGTCTTCATGAATACCATGCTACTACTGACACTGAAGGCACATGACTAAGTGGTTTCAACACACTGAAAAAGAGCTCAATCTCAGCTCATCTCTTTAATGAGTCTTCTGTTGTGTTCTGAATTAAGCATGATTTCACTGTATTGTTTTGACACAGTTTGGTTATTTGTTGACTGAGTAAATCATGGAGAGTTAAGAGGTCGCATTGTGTGTTGAAAGCACCTGTATATATCTCCTGGACTTATAGTACATTCATGATTTGATTCCAAAAGGTCTTTTTAAATTTGATCTACTGCAATCAAATAGGTAACTAAAAAGGCCTTTGTTGGCTATTTAGTGTGCAAAACCCTCTATTGTGATGATGTGAAGATGAGAAACAAGGCAGTATTGAGCCCAGTGATTGTAGCAGTGGCCCACTGATGTTGAACAAATGTAGTGGAAACCTGGCTCATTCAGAACAGGCTGGCAGGCAGACAACAAGGTGGTAGGTTTCACCTGTTTGAACACAATGGCCTGTAGCCTGGATAGCCATGACTCATCCAAACAGGTCCCGCTCTGCATGTGAAACATTTGGAACGCACTACTGGTCATTCTGGGATAGCCATTCCTGAGGCCAAACTCAGATTAAAATTTACAGTAAGGACTGAACAGCAGTTATTGGGGTGGGAGGGGAGCTCAATCACATATTTCATTTTATTAAAAAGTACCACCATCCCCGGTGTCATTAATTCTGTATTTTCTGTGGACAAGGAATGTAAACGAATACAAATGTATTGTTCAGAAATGAACAGTGAATGCACTCTGAACAAATGTGAACGTCCCAACTTCTTTCTCCCCTCATTAAACCCAATTTGCTATAAACATCACACATCCCCTTCTCGTTGATTCATAATTTAAGCGGAAACACACAGACATCACACACATGTTGGAAATCATAGGCCTTGTTCATATATATATTGGAATGATCAACAGGTGGTAGTTGTCTATATAGCGTGAACAGGAAGTACTAGTCACCAAAGCAGCAGGACTTTTCATGAGGTGGACATAGTTTTAGGTTTGATATTCAACAAGTTTCATCTTTTTATTAGCTTTTTGTTCATCTTCACCATATTCATGATGCAGCTTTGGCTTAGGAGGTAGAGCGGGTTGTCCACTGATCGAAAAATTGGCAGTGTGAGCCCCTGCCTCTCCAGCCTGCATGTCACAATGTCCTTGGGCAAGACACTGAACCCCAGCTTGTTCCTGATGGCTGTGCCATCAGTGTATAAATGTGTATGAATGGTTAAGCGAGTAGCAGGTGGCACCTTCTATGGTAGCCTCAGCCACCAGTGTATGAATGTGTGTGTGAATGGGTTTGAAATGGTTTGTAGTGTTAATGCACATTGAGTGGTCAGAAGACTAGAAAGGCGCTTTACAAATACAAATCTGTTGCAGTTTGACTGATGTCGCACAGGTGTAGGGGTTTTTTTTGCATAATGATCTGACTTTGAAGACTGGCACTGGATACCTTGACAGTAGATGGAAAACTGACAAGTAATGCCCATAGAATGTAATCTTATTATCTTACCATATAATGACGAAAACTCTATCTGTGGGTGTGCGGGTCTGTCTGTGTGTCTGTTCCACGTTTTTCTCCTCACTGACTTGGTCAATCCATGTGAAATTTGGCACAGTGGCAGAGGGTCATGGGAGGATGTGAATGAAGCAATATTACATCAACTGGCCAAAGGGGGGCGCTATAGCAACTGATTGAAATTGCATACTTTGAATGGGCATATCTCATGCCCTGTATTTCGTAGACACATGAAACTTTGTACAGAGATGCCTCTCCTCATGGGGAACAAATTTGCCTCAAGAACCCATAACCTCCAGTTACATAGATTTTTCACTATTTTGAATTATTTGAAAAACACTTCAAATCTTTCTGCATGAAACTCAGTGAACATAATCTAGGGACCAATATCTAAAGTTGCCTCTTGGCAAAAGTTGGAAAACTTACTAAAACTGAGCTTCTATAAGGCAATGAATATTGCGGAGGGCGTGGCTCATCACATAAAGGTGTATAACACCTCAAGGGTATCACCGATCACCACGCAACTTTGTAGGCATATGACCACACATAATCTGAGGGGACCTCTCCATTATTAACCCAATCAAACAAAATGGGGGCGCTAGAGAGCTAATTTCTTATCTAGGCCTAACCGCCATATTGATTTTTCTTGGTAGATATGTAGAACAGGACGCCTCAAGGTGACTGGAGGAATTTAACTCTAATTGGCAACTGGGTGGTGCTATAACAACAGAAAAATGCTTAAAAATGGCTAAAATGCAACCGATCGCTGTGGCTCCCCCTGTGGCCCAATGTTTTGGGTTTGTTTTCTAATATTTGGTATGACTAAGTCATGGTATGGTATGCTGTATGTAATCACGGAAACTGCCAGCGTGTCATTCTGTCAGTCAGTCATTCTGTCTGTCCCATATATTTCTACTCACTGACGTGGTCAATCTATGTGAAACTGCACATAGGCATTGAGGATCAGTATAGGTAGAAGGTGACATGAGCTACCATTGGGTATGGACTAGTAATACAGATAGATAACATGACAGCTCCTCAAAACATTTAGATCGGTCCCTGGTGGCTGGCTGCAGTATAGCTTATAAAGCCCGCCCCCTCCATGTTGGTAGATGAGACAAAACTCAAAGTACATCTCAAGTAATTTTTTTCTGATTATAAGTTCCATCATTTTAGGTAGTTCTTATCATGCTGCTGTATGTTCGAGTGTTTGTTTTTCTGATAACTAACACCACGGAGATCGCTACTGCACAGACTCTGGCTCCAAATGACATCACCAGCACAAGATGGCAGCCACTGTATTTGGGATATTTTGGCTACATTTTAGTACAGTGGAAAGAATTGGAGACGTGTCGTCCATCTTTATATACAGTCTATGGTAATGCCTAGTTCATATTACATGACTTTGGTAGACAGTTTTTAGAGCTCCCCAACAAAGACTAGACTAAAGGCAAATGAGCATTGGCTCTGCGCTTGGGCACTATGGATTAACTGATCAAAGACGTAAGTCAAGCGGCTCATTGATGCATCTCAAACACTCCTCAGACATCTAGCAGGCTAAGTATCTGGGCCTTTCGAGGACTTTCTCTGCAAGCTACAGCCAGTGAGAGCATAAGATGTAGGTTGACAGAGACAGAGACGAGGACTGCGGTGCTATGTGAGTGTGTGTGTGTGTGTGTGTGTGTGTGTGTGTGTGTGTGTGTGTGTGTGTGTGTAAGAGGGAGAGAAAAAGAGTGACAGAGGGAGCGGAAGAGAGTGTGTAAGGTGGACTATTCCCCACAGTGTTTCTATATGTTATTAGCCTAATAATTTACTCTGAACATTGCTTTGTCACTTTTTGACTTTCATATTGTATAGTTAAAAAAAGTATCAGTTTGTACTTCAACCCGCACATCACAAGACTCATCCGGGATTACTCCTGGTAACAGATCTTGTAGTACGTGACCTCCTGTCGCCAGTCAGTCATGTAGTGTGAAAACCACACCAATTTCCAGACTCCCTATTGCAAGATAGCAAGTCTGTAGTGTGAACAATGCATCGATCTGACAACAATGAAAGTTGTGTGGTGTGAATTTAGCTGTAGGCACCATCACAACAGGGCAGAGAGAGCTTGTCTTTTAAGCTTGCAGCTCTGTCTTTTCATCTGGACCTCCTCTCATTGTATACACAAAGACTCAAAAGGGCTGAAAATTAAAATATGTCTGTAGAAAACTTTTGAACACAGAATATAAAGCAACAAAATCAGCTGTATGCACCAACAGTTTGCAACATTCATGGTTTTGTTTGACATGATACAGTGATGGTACAGTTCAGTACATTTGGACACAGCAAAAAGTAGTAATGCCAGAGAAATTTATTTATTTTTTCTTCATTTTCATTTAATGTTTTTCTAATGCATTTATTCATGAAAACTAAAATCGTAAAGTATGTGTCCCTTATAAAATATAAAATATAGCACTGTCGTTATAAAGAAATAAAAACAAAAGAAACAATTCTGTTTCCCAAATGCCAGGGAAATCCTTGTTTTTTAAATTTAAAATCCATGCAAACTAACATAATTTGGGCTCTTGTTTTTTTGTAGAAAGCAGGAATTACATTATGGCTGAAATGGGCTTGTTAAAGTCTGGATAGAGCAAAAATCACTGATTTATTTCTAAACACAATAACCATGTTAGAAAATACTTGTTAACAATATGAAAAGACTGGGAACTGTGCAGGACTGAATTGTGGATGTTTGTTGTTTTTTTTGTTTTGTTTTTTTCGTGGGCCTAAAAGCCAGCTACTGATGCACTGGAGCCATCCTTAACATAACCCCCTACTAGATAAAGACTATGTTTCTACTGACATTAGAGTGCATCGTATCAGTTTTGTTTCTTTTGCCCACTGTGCATGAGCAGTGAGTTCACCACGTCCCACAGGCTCTCTGAGCTATTTCAGTTTAATAAATATATGACTGTTAAATGCCACAAGCATATAAACACAAGCTAAACAGCTGTCACTAACATACCTTTTAGTCTTTCCATCTAGTCGATAGTCAGTAGTCGGCTTCCTGGCCTGCTGGCAGTTCCTACTCTCAGGTGTGTGCTTTGTACTAACAATAGCTGCCGAATGAGAGGCTTCAGCCGCGCAGCAGCCATAGCCTCTCTGTGTATGCTACTGAATTAGCTGCTTAAGAGAAACTGTCACTGCACAGTGACTCATTTTTGATTTTGCAGTGTATTATTGTTTTTTGTTATCCACCACTGTTTCTCACCATCACCCTCATGATTCACAGTGAAACCGAAGTGGCTTCAAACACCAGACCTGTAGGTTATTGGAGGATCTTCTGTTTCTGGCCTGGTAATGGCGTTACTAGTCTGAGTGGGCGGAAGTTCGCTGCATAGATCAGCCTCTCATTGGCTGGAACGAGCCACCCGCTGAAGTCCCGCCCTACTACCTCTGGTAGTCATAGTTGACAAACGTCCTTTCCTAACTTTTGTGGTGTTTGATCTTGCGGGGATGTCGCCATTTTTCTGCCATGGTTCACGTCCTGTAGGCGATATTTTTGTGGGCGTGTTACACCAAAACCTGTTTCCCCCCGGCAATATTTTTGCAAGCGCACCGTTGCTGTGGCACCGCCCAGAACGATTGTGATTGGTTGAAAGAAATAAAAAAAAGCCGGGGCGTTTTTTTCTCCAATCTTAAAGTGAGAGTCGGCGCAGCCAGACCTTTCTTTTCTTGAGAAAGGTCTGGTGAGCGAGACTATGGCATTACTAACTATCAAACAACAAGCTAGCTTTGCGTAGCTGCCTCCCAGTTTGTCTCACTGGAGTAGAATGTTCGGTTTAGGGCTGGAAGGGGCAGACAGCATGTTGCCTGTTCCGTCCGGTGGGCCGCCTTGTTGAGCGCTGTGGCACTGAGAAGATCATATAAACACAGTTTAAGCTGTATATTTTACAGTATATTCCAAATGTAATAGGGTAGTCTGTATCATTCCATTTATATTGTGTACCAAACCAAAAGCCTCATACCCAACAGTTCAACACAAATACATATTGTTACACCCCTAAGTACTACGCACAGTGCTTCTGTATCTGAATGTAGATACTAAACTATTTTTGTGAAAACAAACACATATAGATAGTGGCTTTGTGCCCCTCACCTGGGATCTGTCACATCCAGTTTGTGATGGACAATATATTCATTACCCAGTTTTCTTTGACTGGGGAAGGGAAAAAAAACTACATCATGATGGTGGCTATGACAAGAGTTATAATTCTAAAAACTTACAAGTTTAGACTCAGCTCACCTCAAAAGCTAACCCTCCCCATTTTTCTGACCTCCTCTCCCTGCCCTTATAATTTTACACAGTCCCTAAATCACATGCAGTCCTATTATGTAGCAGCCATGATTTAAATCCTTTATCAGCCATCTATCTTTAGTTGGGTGCATCCGCTTCTTTTCCAACTTGTTCCACATATGGAGTAGAACAGCAATAATGTAACTTGAGCGAACACATATTTATTCCTTCTGACATAAAAGGGAAAAGGGAAATAATTTACACACAACAGTATCTGAGCTTTTTCCAAGCAGCAGCTTTTCAGGGCAGAGCAGCAGTAATTCATTGGCTCTGCACAGTGTGCGTACAAGAAAGTGGAAGCTCTAGATTAGTTGGTGAAGTTATTTTAGTCAAACTGTCCAGCTGAAGAATAAACACAATAAATCATATCAAATCACATTAAGTCGGAGGACAGCTGACCTTGACTGATAGTGGAGACTTTTTCTCAGCGACTATATTTCTATCTCATAACAGTAACACCTCTGTTCTGTTTGATTTTAGCATCCTCACAGTGTCTGCTACACACTCTGTCTTCCCCCCACAGCTCTTTAGCTGTCTACTCTTCAGCTAGACTCGAACAGAATAAATGGCTTCTGCCGTTCAGTGTTATTCACAGTTTATGGCAGTAATAGACATGTTAATTGTCCTAGACTGCCATTAGCATCCAAGCTAAAATTAGCTGCTCCATCATGCTCGGAAAGCATTAAGGCTTAATAGCGCTCATTTATAAAGGAAGTTACCATTCCCTCACAGGACTAAGACAATTAGACTAAGAGCGCCGAACACTTTTCAAAATGTTTTCCTTGACAGTTTATGTAGTATTTTAGGCAGAAAAACCTAAGGTACATTTTTAAGTAACATAAACACACAGTTATGACACATTTGGTGTACAGCAGTGCAGTAAAACATATTCATAATGTTACCTGTGATTTGTATTTTTGTGGTTATGTGCGTGATAACTAACCTCTCATTAAGTTGCACACTGAGCCTTCAACACTTTGCAGAGAATCCCATCCACTATTGGGAAGGGTACGGTAAGTCAGGGCAGACCTGTTTGTGGTCAAGCTGTAAATATTTCAATTCAAAGACACAGTTGCTGCTGACACTGGAATGAGATTCAGGATAATAACTACTCTTGGTCACCAGCAGGGTCAGTGGGTGGTCCTGCTGTGTGCCCCAAGGGGTCTGAACTTCATTTTTATCCAGACTTACACAACTGTAAAGCTGAGCAAGTGCATTCTTGCCTAGGAATCAATACTCTATTACAGAATACCACAGTGTACACAATACACATTATGTGTATTCCTCTGGTTTAGTTAACTGATATGATCATATAGATGATGTGTTACAATAGAACAGGGATTTGTTTTTTGTTTTTGGACAGATCCAAGCTCATAAATGCTCTAATAAGTGCTATAACTATAGATTACTATCAGTAAAGGCAAATATATGATTTAAATACTAAAGGCTGTAAGAGGCTTTGCTCACCAAATGATCAACTACAGGACTAAACACATAGCTTAGCTGTGCAGGTATTAAAATACCTCTGAAGAAATTTGGGATCAGATGACCCAAGACACATGTTAATGTCAGGTGTAAATAGGCTCTTACTGTAACAAATGTAGTTATTTTAATCCAAAACATGATATTTTTTTTTCTATATAGGTAATTTTCTTTCCTAAACCTAAAGTAGTTCTGGTGGTGAAACGTAGGCTTCCTGTGTTGATGGAAGCTTATTTCGAAAGACACTGTAGTATGTAACGAGCACAAACTGCCTTGGAAATCTGAAAGCTGGACTTCTACATCCATCCCTTTAATGTGCTTCCAGATATAATGTAGCCTAGCACCAAAATAAAAGTGTTCCAATTCACGAAATGTTCAACTTACCCATTAAATACAGTTAGGTTAGCAGTTTATGTTCCTAACCCTATACCTAAACCAAATTCAACACCTTAAAATATCCTGCTGCGGAAGGGAGGACAAGTCGATACGTTCTTACTTTGAAGCTAAACCTTAACTTGGTTCTCACAAAGAGGCACCAGAACATCCAGCCATGCCATGCTGCTGTCTGTGTTCACTGAATGCTGCTGCTCCAGTGTGAGTGACACCTGGGGCAGCAGACATAGTTTAAACCCAATTTGTTGTGTTGCAGAGCAGGAGGCGGCCTCTATTAAGAGTGGATGTCAGGCTGCTGAGGGCCGCACCAATCGATAGCAGATGTCTTTATGTTCACTCTGAGGTGCTTCAAAAGGACCTCTTTCATAACTAGGCAGTCTGTTGGGGACATGGACAGACAAGATTACATTGCTTCTCTAAGGCACTTTTGTCGTCGCATCACTCTTCTCTTTTCTTTTCTTTCAAAATTGTGTTCTTTTTTCATTTCTAATTTTTTATATGATGTTATGGATAATATATAATGCATTCCATTTTTTACAAAATAGATTCAAACCACGCTCCACTTCACATCTGAGCATCCATACCTACAGTCATGAAAGTTACTACTTGGAGGATATTAACCTGTTCTCCATACCCGATGTAATGAAATAAAATTAGCAGCTGTTGCTGTGGTGTGAATGTATATATTCATTCATTCGTTTAAATATAATTAAATAGCAGTACACCAGAATGTCTGTCCCTTGTATTTTGGTTGTATGCTATGTGTGTCTTCCAGAACTGTCAAAGTTCTCTATTGCTGTCTCTCTTTCTCTCTCACAGTCTTAACTGTTAGTTCTCCACATCCCTTAATTTTCTGTACAGATTTCAACAGCTTCACCATAACTAAGATAGTTGACATTACTGATTTTTCTACTTTTTTTTTTTTAATTAAATTTGCATGACTCTCACAGCAGCTATTTTATTTTGTTATTCCACAAATAAACCCAGTCCCAAGCAGTTCAGCTGATCCTTACATTGCTGTCTGAACTCAACTTTAATTCTGACACATTCATTTAAAGCTTCAAACAAACACCTGCATTATCAGTGTCCAGTTATACTGTCACTGACTCCAACTATTATACTACTGTAGTACAATATTGTGATATCATTGTAGTGCTGTACCCGAGTCAGAATTATGTCGGTCGAATCAGATTTGGCAATTTAATATGGATATTCAACAATTCGTTTTTTTCCATATCAAGTTTTAAAGTTTGAATGGGCTCAGCAGGACTTTTAGTATGACAGCAGTATTCTTGTAATAAAATAAACAAGCTAACGGTGCTTACAACAGGTCAGAAATGTCCAACATTTTTTGTCGTCACCAGATATCAAACATTAAGTATCTGTGAGCTTTAAATTCAATACTTCTTAGCAGAAAGCAGAAGATAAGGTTATTTCAAAGCCTTATGGTGCAAAGCCTCTCTTCCTCTGTGCCACTGCCTGTGTGTTTGCAGCTCCCTGTACCAAAGAGTAGCATCAAAGTAAAGAGTACTCACTCAGTAGCCAAAGCTGGGGACCAAAATGTCCCCAGAAGTACACTGCGCAGCACACTGACTAGCAAAAAAAAAAAAAAAAGCCCTGCTCAACTTAAAGCAATCTCAGTCAACTGAGGGGTCTCTGACTGATGATTCAAATCTCCAATTTTCACAGGGCATTTCTATGATATTGCTTTATCTTGTTTGGCAGTACACCAGGCTGATATTGCCTTATGATAAAAAATACTGGGGTCGCATTTATGAAACAGCTTTTAATATAATCGTCTTTCCCATGAAAAACATGTATATAATATGTATATATATACATATATAATTTCCTCCTATACTGTATAATTTCCTCTCATACAATATATTATATTTTGTTTATAATCTCTGTTTCAAATTGCTGCGAAAACATCAACAAATTTCTCCTTCAAACAGCAATATTTATTAAAGATTCTTACCATTTTCCAAGATTATTTTGAACATATCATGAGAACATAATAATTTACCGTGTGCCAACACTTATTTTTACTAAATGGAGCTTGAAGGCATCATAATATAGCTCAATGCAATCTAGTTGGTTAGCTTGTTAATGAGTTCTGGCCACCTGCTGCTAACATTAACTAGCATCTCTTCCTGCCGATTTCAACCACAGATGTTCAATTATGACTACATATGGATGCCAAGATGGCGCCTACTCAGTCCAGAGGAATCGCTTGTCCGGTGCATACGTCAAAAAAGTTTCTAGCTACTGGGTTTAATGTGGGATATGTAGCCCTGCTGAATATGCACAGAAGTGTTTCTCCTGCTGGGTCCACCTGCAAATTCCTGCATTGTGATGACATCACAGAGTTTTAAACATTTTTTTTTCCCAGCATAAGGGAAGTTGTCCAATGTAAAACCTCCATGGATCAAACATTCAGAACAGGAGTCATAAATAGTGTTTGCAGTTCAAGATGTCCTATCAACAGTTTTACAGATGTCTCTTATATTGGTGGTGTGTGCTGGGCAGGGATTTCTTTTTTCTACAACACCGCAAGTGGTCAATGGGTAAATAAGGAGCAAGGTTGAGTAGCCCTCCTGGGGGCCTGATTTCAACACGGATTTGTTGTTTACAATGTAGCATTATCAGGGAAAAATTAGGTTTGGTCCCTAAACAGGTCGTGGGAAAAGTCCTGTGTTTTAGCCTGCGCAAAACTGATGTGACACAACAGAAAATGTAGGCCACTGCCATATGTCATCTTATTTGCTGAGGGGCCAATGGCAGTCAATTAGGCGAATTTCAAAGTCAATGTGGATGTTCAGCATATAATCAGTGCATCCCTAAATAGATATGTATATATGTATATGTATGTATATATATATGTCTTTTGATCTCCACTGTTCTCAAGCAGTGCAACCACTTTCATCTACTAGATTACAAATAAAGCATGAGCACTGCAGCTTTGTTGTAATAGTCCAGTTGTGTTTGAATAGAGCCATGAGACAGGTGTTTGAAATCAATAGACAAAGGCAGCAGTGTTACAAGTTCCTTGTCTGAAAAGGGCTTATGCCAGCCCTGTGTAAACTGGTGACCTGTCCAAGATGTATCCTTCCTCGGCCCAATATGTGCTCAGATAATTCCAGCCTGAGACCATGAACAGGGTAAGCAAGAACAGACAATGGATGGAAAATGCCAGTTTTTATAGCTGACCTGCCAATAACCAGTGGGAAAAATGTTGCTTTTTATATAGACCTGTTTCCCTATCAAAACAAAACCATCCACTAGATTTATTTGTTGTTTGGCACATAGGGTTACAGCTTTGCGCAGGACGTGAACATCATACTGACCCACAGCACAAAAATGCTACTTTCTGCGGGCAAGCTCAGTCAAGCACTTGTCTGTCTGTCTGACTGACTCTTCCTTAAAAGACTCAGCATTTTCTTGCTGACTCTTGCTCAAAGTGGGGATGTCTCCAAATATGAATGCAGTATTTTCTAGGTTCAACGTGAACCTAAAGTTAGGTCCAGGTCCAGAAATATTTTCACAATAGAGTAGGAAAACTAACTCAAAGGTTAGTTATCGATGTTCTTTCATACTGGGCCTTACCATAGCTCTTTGCAATCAGACCTTTTCTTTTAACAATTCTAAAGCTTCCTGTTCTTTGCTTTCCCATCTGGTGTCACTTGAATTAAAGCCATAAGCCAGTTTCAAAGGATATCTAGAGTTAAATGCAATATAATACTTGTACATGTTTGGAAGGCCTAGGCCCCCTTTTTCCCACATATGTATGCATTCCATCAAGCGACCAATTTAATGGCAAATTAGCAATAAGTGATTTATGACAGTGGACATTTAAAGGTAAAACCTCTGACTCATCCTAATAATCTTATATCCAAAATGGCTCCAAAGTCCTTCACAATCTCAAGAATATATTTAAGGAAAGTTGGACGGTCTGATAATGTTAGCAGTGTATCATCTGCAAAAGCAATTATTTTCAGTTCCATTATTGCAGCTGCACTTTCTTTGATTTTGCTGTTCCCTCTGATCTTTGTGGCCAGGGGTTCTAATGACAACTGCAACTTTAAATGGATGCAAATGTTGCTCCATTTCTATTGAATGTGTTAATTGGTGACTATTTCCTAACATGTTAGCCATATTAACTTTAAAATTTAATGTAGTGTTCTGTCTTGTTGTGCTTCCCCCCAGTGGCCAAACTCGATCCCCAGAAAGAATGTTGGCATTGTACATTCCTGCAAACCATTTGTCTGTTATTTTGGCTTAAATTTCCTGCTTTTCATGGCACTATCCTAGCAGGAAATGCAGCAATTTGATATGACATTAAGGAAAGACAGCAATGGGTTGCCACAAACACCCACATTAAGTGCCTAAAAAGCTGCTTGTGAAACAGTGACGGGGCACCAAAAACATCCACATTTGATGCCAATAGAACTGCCTGTAAAACAGTGACAGGCTTCCAAAAACATAAAAATTTAATCAAAAGCTCTGCTTGTGAAACAATATTGGGGCCCTAAAAAACATTCGGTGCCTAAAAAGTAAAAACAGGTACTGGTTACTAAAACACAACTGCTTTTGTTTGTCTTAAACAGTTGTATGTAGTGGTCTGCAGCATGGCAGTTGTCTTGCCAAGGTGTCAAACCCTCCACTGTCCACTGCCATACATGCATATTGTAGAAGGCAAAATGTTAAAAAATGTTATGTAAAAGTACATCATTAAGCATATTCTAGGGTCCTGCAAATCAATAGACAGCCACTGTTTTTTGTTCTTTTGTGAAAATGACTTGAGTTAGGCACTCTATTACAGCTGATATATGCTGCCTTATATCATGTCTGTTGTTTTATTTTTGTTAAAGGTATTTTGTTATTGTGTGGTAATGCAGTTGAAAGTGAAGACTAATTTCAAAGTCTACTGCTGACTTGCTCATGTGCAGGCCAAAGATTTAAGTTACATGTTGTGGTAAGATCAAACCCAGAAAATACAGCAATCATGAACACTGGGTTGAATATAACAGCTGTCCACTGTCATTTTTGTCAACAATTTACAATAACCTAAACACCCCCTAACTTTCAGGACTTGCCTCACTGGTATCATGTAAAAGTAGACACAGAATCTTCACTGACTTTAAGTCTTGTGTGCTGAAGGTCAGTGTTCCTTCACACCCTACAGCTCGCGACCTGTGTCTTAACAGATGAAGAATCACTCCATTTACTCTTTAAGACTGTCTGTTCAGCCACTTTAACAGAAATCAATGTACTTCAGCCCAGAGGGGAGCAACACTCTGCAGTCTCTGCCTTTCTGACCTACAAATGACTACTCTGCTACCCCCAAAGGCTTGTCTGTGTTTATGTATGTGCTTTGCTCTATGTGTGTGTGTGCTGGTGGGTACAACAGTGTGACAGAAAGACAAAGAGACATATAGATGCTAATACAACCCCTGTTCCAAAAAAGTTGGGATGTAGTGTCAGGCATAAATAAAAACCAAATGCAAAGATCTGCAAATCTATATATATTCAATTGAATACTGTACAAGGACAAGATATTTAAAGGGGCAAAAAACTAAATTGTTTCACCACTAGGTTTGCTGGGGGTCATCCCTATGTTTCCAGGGTTCTATGTTTCCCGGGTTCTATGTTCCCCACTTAACCCTGCAAAAAAGCTTCTATGTTCCCCGCTTACACAAAAAACATGCGGGAAACATAGGACCTTTTTTGTGTAAGCGGGGAACATAGAACCTTCAGATTCACTCGCTACAGGGGTGAGGAAATAAAACCTAAAAAGCAAACTTAATTTGGTGTAGTTTAGCAGTTGGTGATGTCTTTCACTCACTCTCGGTCTCTGCTGTGTTTAGCTATTCCCCTGCCTACTTCAATGATGATGGTACCTGTAATAAATGGAATATATTTGCTGAGATGGAGGCGAGGCTCAGTGACTAGAAGAGCTGGTAGAAGGGCTCTATAGCTGAAAGTTACTCCAGTAGCCGGTGGCAGCCAACTCAGCTTGAGCCATCGCCGGATCCTGGCTAGTGCTAACACCGGGAGCTAACACTAACGTTCCTCCTCTTCTCTGTGAGTGAGCCTGGCTACATTTTACAATGCTAACTGCGAATGTTAGCTGGGCTGCCGGGCTACTCAGCTAATACAAACGTAACGCCTGACCCATTGCTGGGACTGAGCCGCTAAGTCAAGCCCCGGACATTAACCCACACTACGATTGTAACATTAAATTTAATTGAATCGACATAGCGACCTGTGCCCAACGTTACTGTAACACTAATTAAAACAGACATTTGACTTTATGTTGTTACTTAGGCTACCTGTTCAGGAGAAGAAGAGCTAGCTCCGAGTCAAATTGTAGCCCGTTTAGCTCTCACAGTGCTCTCCACCTTGGAAATGCAAGGCCAATGTTAATCTGGGTTCTGTCCCTTTCTTTATCTGACAACCTCTTCGGCAACGACTGTTGTTTCTTTAGAAGAATTGTCGGATCCTGGTCGTCTTCAGGTGAACGTTTCGTTCCACTCCCCGCCATTTCGCTTCGAAACTGGCTGTAGCCTTTAATAGGGAGGGAGGGCCAAGGGCTTAGATTGGGGGGGGGGGGGGGGGGGGGGGGTGTCACATGAACGTACATGAACGCGCAGCCGGACTGGCTTCTAAACAAGGGGCTGGAGATCAACGCAGAGAGAGGGTGTGTGACGTCATGTTATACTCCAGATGAAATTACACCTCTAGTTCTTCACATTAGGGATGTCCCGATCCAGCTTTTTCACTTTCGATCCGATACCGATATTACAGCCTTGAGTTTTGGCCGATACCAATACCAATCTGATCCAAGCGCGTATTATACATATTCACTTATTTTGTTGTCAGTCATGTTAGAAAAGGTTTGATCAAGCGATATTACTCTAACAAGAACAACTACTTAATCGGGTTAGTTAGAATGATCCACAACAGTTGGTATGAGAAACTGACCTGTTTATTGTTAACAGGGTTAAATAAACAAACTTTAAACTTGAACATTAACATTAAATAAAAAAATATAGCTGGTTTGCTTTGGCTGCTTTGGCCCCTTAATAAATAGAAAATAAATCAACACAAGAAATCTTTAAAATGTCTAACATTGAAATTAAAATAGCAGCAAGACTCCACACACTTGTGCTTTGACCCCCTAATAAATAAAAAATAGATTAACACCACAAAACATTGTTGACATTTAACAAACAATGCAGCCTTTCCTTTTCAGTTATTTTAGTAGTGTCAGTGCCAGCCTGCTGCTGCTGTTTACTGGGAAAAACAGGGGACAAAAAAACCACACACAATATTGTACAACAAGCAATAGTCCATCCATGGCTCCAATTTCACTAATTGTGCCCAAAACAATACCATCAGTGCTCTTTACTTAAACAGTAAGAGTGTAAACCAAATAAAAATATCACTCTCACAAAACCAGAGCAGAAAACAAATAGTCAGTTAACTAAATTGACGCTATTCTTCCTACCCTCTGTGTGTGGTTGCTGTCTGCATGCTGGCCTGGTGGATTAATAGTAAGTGCTGGAGCGGATCACTGGAATGGACTGCTTGAATCTCGGAGCTGCTTGGCTTGGAATCCGTGAAAAACTGGATCGGAGTTCGTGGATTGGCATCTTTCCATGCAGTCCGATCCGATCCGATGCACGTTTTTTACTGATCTGAATATTGGATCAGGACATCCCTACTTCACATAGCGATTTTTTAATTCCTTCAATCTAGAAATGATGAATTTCCGCTTATTGCCCCTTTAATGTTCAAACTGATAAATGTTATTGCTTTTTTTTTTAATATACATTTATTTTGGGATGCCTCAAGGCAAGAGGGTTCTGCATTCAAATCCACTGGCCACCTGGGGCCCTTCTGTGTGGAGTTTGCAAGTTCTCCCCATGTCGACGTGGGTTTTCCACAGGTTCTCTGGCTTCAAAGACATGCACATTAGGTTAATTGGTGACTAATTTGCCCGTAGGTGTGAATGTGAGCGTGAATGGTTGTCTGTCTCTATGTGTCAACCTGTCCACCCACTGTCAGCTAGGATAGGCTCCAGCACACCCACAACCCTGTGTCAGGATAAGCAGTTACGGAAAATGATTGAATAAATAAATACACTTATTCTGAGTTTGATGCCTGCAACATGTTACAAAGAAGTTGGAATGGAGGCAACAATAGACAGGGAAAGTTGTTAAATGCTCAAAAACACCTGTTTGGAACATTCCACAGGTAAACAGGTTAATTAGTACCAGATGATAGTATCATTAATTGGTATGAAATGGTCACCCTCTAAAGGTTCAGTTGTTCACAAGCAAGGATGGTGTCCTTTTGTGAAAAACTGTATGGGCAAACAGTCCAACACTTTAAGAGCAATGTGTCTCAAATGCACAATGCAAAAAAAATTATGTATTTCATCATCTACAATCCATAATATCATCAAAAGATTAAGAGAATTCTGAGAAATCTCCACTAAGAGGCAAGCCTTAAAACCAATATTGGATGCCCATGACCTCTGATCATTCAGGCTGCACTGCATTAAAAAACACCATGATTGTAGAAAGGATATTAATACATGGGCTCAGGAAAAAGACCATCCTGATTGTTGACAGTGCAAAGTTCAAAGCTAACATCTGTGATGGTGCAGGGGTGTGTTAGTGCCCATGGTATGACTGACTTGCACATCTGTAAAGGCACCATGAATGCTGAAAGGTACATACAGTTTTTGGAGCAACATACGCTGCCATCCAGATAATGTCTTTTCAGGGAGTGTTTATTCCAGCAAGAAAATGAAACACATTCTGCACATGTTCCAATAGCAGGGCTTCGTAATAAAAGAGAGAGAGAGTACTAGGCAGACCTGCCTGCAGTCCAGTCTTAATTACATTGAACATATGTGGCATGTTCTGAACCACAAGGTATGACAACAGACACCCCGGACTGTTGAGCAACTGAAGTCCTATATCCAGTAAGAATGGGAAAGAATTTCACTCTCAAACTTTCAGCAGTTAGTGTCCTCAGTTCCCAAACACTTACTGAGTGTAAAAAAAAAGGTGATGCAACACAGTGATAAACATGCCCCTTTCCCCACATATTTGGAACATGTTGCAGGCGTCAAATTCAGAATAAGTGTATATGTAGAAAAAAATAATAGAGTTTATGACCACTGATTCTAGGTTAGTCTCAGTTTCTGTCATCTTGGGTATGGTTACAATTTTGGTCAATTGTGACTTTATTTGCATATTTTTTAGAGAATCTTTTTCTTTTTTGTAATTCCATATGCAGTTTTAACCTGATCAAAAGTTCTCAGTTTTCAGTCATATGAATTTCTAAAATTGACTGAAGTTCTTATACCCTGGATTCCCATTAATCATTTTCTCGGTTCAACGTGAACCTAAAGTTATCCCCTAACGGAGCACTGGGAGAGTTACTGACCATACAATTAATCAGGCTCTGAAATATTTTTACTCACAATAGAGTAGGAAAACTAACTCAAAGGTTAGTTATCGATGTTCTTTCATACTGGGCCTTACCATAGCTCTTTGCAATCAGACCTTTTCTTTTAACAATTCTAAAGCTTCCTGTTCTATGCTTTCCCATCTGGTGTCACTTGAATTAAAGCCATAAGCCAGTTTCAAAGGATATCTAGAGTTAAATGCAATATAATACTTGTACATGTTTGGAAGGCCTAGGCCCCCTTTTTCCCACATATGTATGCATCCCATCAAGCGACCATTTAAATGGCAAATTAGCAATAAGTGATTTATGACAATGGACATTTAAAGGTAAAACCTCTGACTTATCCTAATAATCGTATATCCAAAATGGCACCAAAGTCCTTCACAATCTCAAGAATATATTTAAGGGAAGTTGGAGGGTCTGATAATGTTAGCAGTATATCATCTGCAAAAGCAATTATTTTCAGTTCCATTATTGGAGCTGCACTTCCTTTGATTTTGTTGTGGCCAGGGGTTTTAATGACAAGACAAAAAGCATAGGACTCAGAGGGCAACCTTTAGGCATACCTTGTCTAAGTTGGAATGGTTCAGGAGCTATGGCATTTTTAACTGTTTTTGGCCTGAGGTGTTGAGTATACAAGTAATGTGTAATTTATAAAATTTAGGCCAAACCCAAATTTGTTCAAAGTTTAAAAAAGGTAAGACCAGTCAATGCAGTGAAATGCTTTTTCAGCCTCCAAAGACACCACAATTATGGGTTCAGCTGTCAAATTGGCGTAGTGCATTATGTGAATGAGTTTTCTCATATTGTCTGCAGTTTGTCTGGATCTTACAAACCGATCTGATCAATATGAATGAGTTTAGGTAAAATATTGTCTAGTCTCCTTGCAAAGATTTTTGCATAACAATACATACAAATTTATGCTAACTATAGGCTCATTGTAAAGTAAACCATCAGTGATAATAAATCGTCCTTCAGGGTCAGAACAGAACCCTGATGTACAAAAGGTGCCTTTATATGTACCAATATCGCTATCCTGAATTAAAAACCTGTCCTACCCATTTCTGTTTGAATTCACAAGCTTTGCATTGTTTAAGATTAATTTTGTTGCAGTGGGGCTATTTCTGATTTTAGGGTTATTTCTATTTCTGATTATATATGTATATATATATATATATATATATATATATATATATATATATATATATATATGCACATATATATATACATATATGTGTATATATATATATATGCATATATATATATATACGTATATGTATATATATATATGTATATATATGTATGTATGTATATACGTATCTCTATATATATATTCTTTAGTAATGTAGTAAAAAAAAACAAAAAAAAACAAAAAGTAAACAAGAAATTGCGAAAGGCTGTACCATAGGGAGTAAATGTTGGCTTTTAACATTGCTTCAAACCACAAATTTACATTTGTATGTTTGTTATGGATCATATCAACATCTGTAAAGTGACTTCGTATACAAGCTGTCTTTGTCATCTGCAGGTAGAGAGGATGATGTATGGCGTGACATCCGTTGAGACAACTGCCAAGCTGCTGACCGCAGTTTGCGTCCAACAACCAACAGAACTGTTTGTTTTAAGCGAATCATTGCTGTGTGACCCTTGCGTTTTTTTTAGTCCCAAAACATGGGTGTTTTTTTAGGGACTAATGGCTTTTTTTCCTGGCTTCTTTTTAGCACCCAAATGTGGGTGTTTTTTTAAGGAACCCGTCGCTGTTTTTCCAGTCGTGATAGTGCCACAAAAAGCAGCTGCATTTTTTTCCCCAAGACATTGCTGCTTTTCCAGCAAGGATTGTGCCCCTAAAACCATGTATTTTAAACCAAAACATGACAAAACATCTCTTCCTAACCATAACCAAGTAGTTTTTATGCATAAACCTAACTACAGGTTAAGTTTCAGTATATCTGCACCCTAATAACATACAAATGTAATGTATCTGTGGTTTGCTGAAATGTACACTGCCAGCATTTTTTCCGGTGGTTGGGTCGGGCAGGAGAGTGGTGGCAGGGGTGTCTGGCTGCATGTCATATTCTGCCTGTATGAATTGTATGTATGAAGTTATTCAATGACACTCTCCTATCTCTTCCTCTCTCTCTATAGGAACCTGTTATACAGCCTTCCAGGGAAGACTCCTCAGTTTTCCATCCTCAGGTTCTCACAGGAAGCCGTCCTGCATTGTAACGTCACCAGCAAAGCAGTCAAACACAACTCTGCAGACAAGGAAGTACTTTGCCACAGCACCATGAACCAGTCTCTGTCTCTCATCCTCAGGGCCATCCACTCAGCTGAGAGGCTGGTGTGTTTTGGCTTGGACTTGTTTGAAAATTATCCAAGTGACACAATATGATCTTGGCCGAGACAGACCCACCAGTGACCTTGGATGCACATAAGAGCAAAAAACTGATCAAGTCCATAAAATTTAAATACATTGCAAATATAAAAACTAATTGAAGCTCGATCCAAAATCCCATCTGACCCATCATACTACAGTTTTGGAAAAGTAGAGAATGAGAATTCACACACTAAATGAGTATTATTGCTCAACACAAAAGAGATTCAAACTCCCACCCCAAGTGTCATTTATTCCCATGATTCCACACTTACCTATATCCAATACTGAACCAATGAAAACAACATGCAGTCCAGAATATAGTGAAAAAAGTTTTTGAATGATTTTCATATCAAGGTTTGTAAAAGAGAAAAACTGTTTTTCTGATTTATGAATGTATTAAAACTAACTTGTTGCACATTAGCTCTTAGATATGCAAATAATACTGACACAATGGGGTTGTTAAAATTGCACTTTACCCTCTTCCAGTGAAAGCAGACCAGAAATAAAAGGCATTTGATGATTTTTAAATTACTAGGAGTCCTTCAGGAGATACTGTCTCTGTTTTCTCAAAAACTTTTATTCAAATGAATCCCAGTAAAGGAGGTTTTTAAGAAAACTATAGCACTAATTCCAAAATATTCTTACTCCCAACTCATCACACACCGCTGCTTGGGCTATATATAATGTGTTAGGTATCCTGGAGGCATCTGCCATTGACATTCTGGGACAGCGTGTCATTTTACGTTTGTTACATGCATTGTCTCTTTTTTAAAATACACTTCTGTTTTCATGGGAAATGTACAATTTCTGCTCATTAGATGCATACAGTCTTTTTCAAAGTAAACTTACATAGTTGGTAAAACACCTTGTATTTATGTTTAAAAACAAGCTTACGTTTAGGCTATAAATGAATGTGGTCTGGTTTAGAAAAAAACATCATGGTTTTTGGGTGAAAGTCTGGTGTTTGTTGGACATTCACCACCCCTCCCACCCGCCCTACAGGGACTTTCAAACTGCCTAAGTTACATTGTTGTCACGCAGCATTCCAAGCTGTTGTCTTCTGGCAGCATTATAAACTGATGCCACCCAATGACTTATCATACAACTGCGAAAAGATGCTTTTTTGTCTATGGCTGATGCAGAAATCACTGACCAAGCGGCGGTATTTGACGATTTTGGAATGAGAGTAGGTTGCCAATTCAGAAAGGGTCATGTTAAAAATAAAAATAAAATTAAAAAAAATAAATAGAAGATTTAAATTTGAATTTGTGATGGTAATGAAAATGTAAGATTATCTAAATGCCTTGTCTAACAAGTTTTAGAGAAAGAAATTGTTTACATGTGTTTACACTTTATTTGAAGACACTGGGTAAAGGGGGTAAGCTAAAAAAAAACAACAACAAAAAAAACCCTTGACCTTGTCCAGATTTGATAAATGTCACTTTGTGAGGGTATCTGTTTTTAAAGTTTTGTGAGCCCATAAAGGGAAGTCCGGGTAAATTTTATAAAATGGGTCTTACACTTGTAATTGTGGCCATTCTGGCTAATGGGTCATGCAAACTTTGCACTCACCACTGACACTGTAGAGATACTGAAAACACAACCACAGCAAAGTAAGGGTAGTAAAGGTTGGGTTTAGGTAACAATATTGCTTGTTTAAGATTAGAAATATGTCATGGTTTGGGTCAACAGAAGTATGCCTGTTACATAATTGAAGTCAGATATGTCAAGTTACCCAGTTAATGTTATGCCAGTTAATGTAACTTAAAAAAACTCAAAATTGATATTTTGTTTCACACAGGACATGAACACCATTCTCCAGGGTCAAACTGTGTTGTTGGTTTTTTGTTTTGTTTTGTTTTGTTTCTTCCTTTTCTCTCATTATAATTACTGCGGCCCCTCGAGGTCACCACCTAACAGTAAACATAAAAAGAGTGCTCCAGGAATCCAGGAGTCCCACAACCCGGATATGAGTTAGCATTTAAGCAACCCGGGTTCCATCATCTTGAAGTTAGTGGGTTTTTTGAATAAGGTCTGTGTTTAACACAAGCTTAGGAGACTTTTACATTTTGTTCTATGACATAAAATACATCAGTAAATAATCCACAGTGAACTTTGAAGCATTGATATCTTAAAAAGGCGGTTGATAACAGGTGGCCAAGTAAGACTACAGAGGGTCATCACACCAAGCTGTGCCAAACATGACTTTACAGTCTTGTTTTGGAGGTGAGGTTAAGTCATGCGATTGTAGTGTGGTTCGTTTATAGCCTAACATTGGCTTTTCATAAAAGTGGTGTTCATTTGTGAAGATTATCTTACTGAACATAACGTGTAAGAATCATAAACGTTTGTTTGTCACAGAGCTTATTTTCTCCAATGATCCCAAATCCAGTGGAAAATTCCCATTGCCTTTTTGACGAGGTAACCAGGGTTACGCCAACTTCTGTGTTGGCTTAAAGAAAAATATTATCCCTGGAGCTTTTCTATATGGGTTGTAAGCAGCTGCTTGTACAAACATCCTATGTTGTCATTTTTGGGGAAGACAGTCTCTTTAGTAAATATTGTTTTGAGTTGTGTTTGCTGAATCTCTACAACGGGACACATAATATAATTGTTTTACCTAACAGTTGTAAAATTTTAATACCTAGTTATCCATAAGGGCCTTGTTCAGCAATAAGCCATTTTACTATCAGCCTTCCCAACAACACCCTATAGTTGTTCTAAAATCACTGTAAGCCATGGCTTCCTATGGCCTTTTGTTCAAGACAAGTAACACATTTAAAGCAACAGAACACAGCTTTTCAATGAATCCAGTGCTTAAAGCAATAAGAATTATACCTTATTTCTTCATCCTGCAGTAAAACTTTTTTAGGCAAGTGTGTGTGTAGATGACTGTAATAAGAGTGTCATAGCAGCACAGGCGTAAAACAATTACCCATCACTGCAGAAACCTGGATTCACTATATAGTTACGATTGCCTCTGGCTCGGCCTGGAGCCCCCACAACAGTACAGCACACAGTAACTGGCCATGTTAGCAGGTGGAGAGCTGGTATGCGAGTATGATCTGCTGCTCACACTAGCTTCTCTTGCTGGTAAAACTGGTACAACGTGAGCACCAGCCTCCTGGGTGAAAGTCCAATCTTGTTGGACCCATCCACCACCACTCCCACCCACTTCCATAAATTTCGTTATTGTCCGGTAGTGTTTCAAAGTGACACCGTCTGGTGGTGTTGATGACTGAGGCTGCCAAACTGCATACCATACCAACACAAAATAATGCTTGTTTCTCATCAGTGTGCGACACGGAAGTCAATGACCAAGCAGTGGTATTTGTCGACTTCAGAATGAGAACAGGTTGACAGGGGCTCAGTGACAGGGGAAAAATGTGAGACAATGGGGAGCATGTGAAATTATAAGGACATTTTATTTATAAAAGTCTTGATAATGGCTGTTATTAAAGTCTGCATTTGAGACAAAAAAAAACTTTTTAATAATTCACTCTAATATGAATCAGCCAATACTTGAAAATGCTGCAGTTCTACTCAGCTACTCAGAAAGCCAGTCCTGTGTAGCATTCATAACAATCTTACAAAGTAAATGAGGTGAAACACTCCAATGCTTTAGCATACACAAGTGAAGATAAACAGCATCACAACACAGAGTAATTCCAGCTGGATGTATTTACAATCATTATGCACTGTTTGACAATTGCTCTCTATCTCCACTTGTCATTCTCTCCCATTTCCTCAATGTCTCTGCTACTCTCTGCAAACTCTTAATATTTTAAGTGGCAACAGTCTGTGTTATCTCCCTGCCTCCTCCATCTCTTTATTCTTCTCACATTCCTTCCCTAATTAATGCCACCATCCTCTCTCATTGTGCAGAAGCTCTGCTCATGACAAGAGCTTTAGCAGTCTAATAAGGCTGACGTGCTGGCTTTAACAGCCTGCACAAGCCTGAAGAGACCTGAGCAATGCATTTTTGTTGAATAACTAATTAATATTAAGAAATGGTATTCAAAAAGCATTATTATTGTGAGGAAGAGCAGTAGTGCATGTTGGTTTATGGTTCTTGAGCTGTAACCAAATCCCTCACTAACAAAAGCTGCAAACCACATATCAGCAGCTCTAAAAGTCCTTTCGAATCCCAGTGAGTCATGTGATTCAAAATGTATATAAAGACTATTGGTAAATGGGGCTTCAGGGTTTTTTGTAGTTAGGCATGTGTGCTAGAATAGTGTTTGTGGGGGGAAAATGAACTTAGCACTATTTTATAATATGAAAAAAAAGAAGATTTCGTACCTTAACTTATTTGTAATAGTTTGGTTGTGATATTTTTTCTTAGCATGATGGGAGGGAATGGGATGGGCTTAGGTTTTGCAGCTTGTAATTTCTAATGAAATCTGAATTTTGTAGAGTCCACACACTTTTAAATTGTTCTGAGGAATGATTTAGGATAGAAAGATACCAGCAGCATTTTGCTATAATTGCTTCTTTACTTGCCCAGATAATCTGTTTATTGTAGTACTTAGTGCTTCCACAGCCATATTGATGCATTCAAATAGGTTTTTAGTCTTGAAATTTGGTGTCTGTTTTTTGTCTGTTTTTCTGTTCGTTTTGAATAACATCTCAATTTGCAGTGAAGATTTAATATACAAAATTTTGTAAGCTCAATTGCTAATTTGTATTTGATTGTCCACTTTGTAAATAAGCAGACTTGCAATACTGATTTTAGAAAATCAAAGCTTTTCAGGGATCAACGATATAAATGTTCATTGCTTTAAATCATGTGCCTTTTATCAGAAAAAAAATGCTTTAATTTTCAAGTATAATGTTAAATTGTATACCAAAATAGTGATTAAACTCTAGATTTTCAGTGATGTGATGCACTATTACAATCAGATCAATTACCCACCGCTGTGTTGTTAATGTTTGTATCGTTTCCACTGTAACTAATTGACGCTAGCATTAAAATGCATTCAGACAGCACAAAGTGAATTTAAGTGGCGGCTCAATTGCACACAAAATCAAAAACAACACACACAGTCTAAGAGTGTACTTAAGTTTGTTTTTATCAGTGGACTACAATTCAATAAATCAGTCACCATTTTCAGGAATGAACAAGTTAGTGATATGCCTGCTATTGATTTGAAATCACCATCTTGAATATTTATAACTGTCAAGAGAAAAGTTGCATGTTTTTTGTATGGTTATAAAAAACAATGTGCATAGTATGTATTGTCTAATGTTGAGACACACTTAACAAACTTAACATACTGTAAGCAGCACCTAGACGACGTGGCAGAGTATCCTGGCAGACATGCAGTCAAGGCTTCGAATAAACCAGCTGCTTTATTTTATCAATCATCATTCAACCATGTAAGACACTGCTGCACATTCACCAGAAAAAATGTTGGCATTATTTCTTTATGAACTCACAGATATATTACATTCACAATGTACACAATACTTTGGAAGAGATCAGTTTTTGACTTAAAATACACAATTCTGGGGTGCACAATCCCCACTGGAAAAACCAGCCACGGGTCGCTAACACTCAAAAGGGTTTTGTTGTTTACTAGTGAAAAGCTGATAGAAAAACAGCTACGGGGTGCTAAAAACACCCATGTTAGAGGGCTAAAAATCTGCAGGAAATCACGCAACTGGTCTTTGGGTGCTGACAAGCTGCTGGAAAAACAGCTCAGGGTTTTTTGTTGTTTGCTGGTTTCAAACAGTGGTCTCAGTAAAAAATAACCACATTTCCTGCTATCATCCCCACTGGAAAAACAGCAACAAGTCACTTAGAAAACAAACAAACAGTGTACTGGGGCTGAAAGCTGAAAAAACACCCACTTGTGGGTGCTGAAACGCTGCTGGAAAACATGAGGTTGTGTTGTTTGTTGGTTTCGAAGTGTGGTCTTGGTAAAAAACAACTTCTTTCCATGCCATCACCCCAACTGTAGAAGCAGCAACGGGCTGAAGAGCCGCTGGAAACACTGTAAAGACTCGCTGACAAACAACCCAACTGTTTTTTTGGTTTGCTGTAGGGATGCCCCCTAATAGTCCACTAAACTTTAGTCGACCAGAAAGGTCCTAAGTCAGCAACATTTGTTGCTTAGTCGCAGAAAAAAAAACAAACGAAACAACAACCGCTCAAATTCTATTAGGAGCTGCACCTGTCAAAATAAATTGAAAAATATATGACCAGACCATGTGGGAATCTAATTTGAAAGGACAGACACAGGAAGTGACCACACTCAGCCGGGGTCACATTAATTTACAGGGCTGGTACCTGCTGTTATCACACAGGCTAGTTAATAACATGTTGGGCAGGAAATCTTAAGTGTGGGATCATTTTGAGGTGAAGGGTGAACCAAAGGTAATATGTAAACTTTGCATCATTCAGTGACTACAAACATGACATATCAACTGAACCATTTAAGCAGCCACATGCCCAATAGCCACTTAGCACAGTCAATACTGCTTTGAATTAAGGTTCATTGGTACAGTTTTGTATTTCTCTGTGATGTAGCACAGTGTTAACAATGTCATTTTTCTATTCTTTCTTAGACCTTGAACTCAAAAAATTGTGTCGCCCTGCCCAGAATATATAATTTAATAATTTAATTGATATAGTAAACATGTGGGCAACTAGTCCAGTAATGGCCCTAAATGACAACTGTTGGTCGACCAGGAAAATTCTTAGTCGGGGGCAGCCCTAGTTTGTTGGTCTACAGCTTGGCAAACCAATAGATGACATGCTGTCCACCATACTCTCCACCTCCTGATGACAGAGTCAGCTTATACTGTATATTACGTCACTTTACGATACCTATGAAACGTGCAATGTAACATGATTGTGTTTTGAAAAAACTTACAATGCCAACATTTTCTTCTGGAGACTGAGCTGGCACACTATGTAGCACTGACACAGATATAAACACGTGGCACATAAGCTGGTCACACTGATGTGACACATCTGACAGATTTCGGACATGTAAAAAAGGGATTTTGATCCCAGTTGGCCTGTTGTGTAACAGTATAAAAAGTCTGCCTCACAGCATGAATCTCCTGCATCTGTTTTATTTTATACTTGCATGATAATACATCAAAGCAGAACTTCATCATTTCTCATTGTGACTTCATGTTCATGTGTTACACTGTTGTACATAAGGATTTAAAGTGGTTTTTAGCCTTTTTTGCTTAAAAGAATGTTTTATTGTTTCTTCTGAGTTGGCCGAATAATGAAAAGCGGGAACTTTAATGTCAGTAAAGCATAATATTACATAAATGTGACGATTTGCAGTACAAAATGAATCATTGCACAAACAGTGGCCTGCACCCTACCTCTGAAGAGGTCTCAACTCACAGGTTGAAAAAATACTTGACTTGGTTGAACCATGAGCTGTTTACTGTGTACAGTATTTATTTGGAAATTGGGAGGTTTAGGTTGACCTAATATGCAATGTTACATCATTTTTCATGATTAAACAATACTAGAAACTGCTGTATTGTGGAATTTGCACAAAATTATGAATGTTCTCTGTGATGTTTCTGTTTCAGATGGATTTTCTGAACACTTGCATTTACCCAGAACTAATGTTTACTCTGGACTCCATTATTTTCTGAATTGTACTTTACTTAAAAAAACAAAACAATTTAAGATGGCTTGAAAACCTTTGAAACATTAAGAAGCTGACTCTCATATTGAACACTGTTATTATTATTTGAATCATCCAATGATTCTCTGTGGCCTGATTTCTGTATGCATGACATGATTACTTCAGTAGCTTAAGCAGGGATTTTCCCGGCATGTTTTATCTCCTCTAAACTGTTCAAGTCTTGAAATTTTAATGCAATAAAGAACATTTCAAACACCTGCCTCTGCTCCTGCTAGTGTCACACACAACTGGAAAGACAATACATAAAGACATAGTCAGCACAACAAAGTCCTGTAATTCCAACAAACACTCCTGCAATTTAACTAACTGACTTAACTTCCTTTTGTTAACCTTGCTGCAATGGTAGAGATGTGTATCGCTACACCATGACATCACTGTTGTATGTGGTCATAGGTGTAAAAAAACACACCTGTGACCACACACCACACCAGTCAGAGGTGCAACAGACTGGAAATTTACAACCAGAGAGGGCATTGCAGGAATGAAGTTACTCTTCAATGTAAACTCTACCAGCCTTGAATAATTTTTTACTGCCTGTTTTCCTTGACTAACTACCCACAATACTCAACAGCAGTTCTAATGAGATAAATGGCACAATGGATATAATCAAACTAATTACATTGCAAACCACACAATATTTCCGTTTGCTATAACCTGGCTCAGGAAGGGACAACTTTAGATCACATCATGGAGTGTGCATTTAAAGATGTGTTTTTGTTCAGCCACAACAGAAATATAAACCAAACTGGAAACATGAAACAAATTCACAGGATCTGTGGTGCATAAACGAGAGAAAGATGTGCTGTGGGAGTGTTTTATTTTGCAATAAACACGTGGAAACTAACTTAACTCAAAAGTCACTGGAGAGTGGCAGAATGAAAGGAAATAGGGCAGTGGTGAAGAAGTATTCAGATCTTGTATTTAAAGGGACATATCACCTTTAAAATCAAAAATACACTCATTTATTTTATTTCTTAATTTCCCTTTAATTGTAGTGCTATTTATCAGTTGAGATTGTTTTGGTGTGAGTTGCAGGGTGTTGGAGATATCGGCTGTATTCCCTCTCTCTAATTTAATGGAACTAGATGGCACTCAGCTTATAGTGCTCAAAGCACCAAAAAAAAAGCAGTTTAAAAACTAAACAGCAATGTCTCTTTCCAGAAATCACGACCTGGTCACTCAAAATAATCCACAGACCTTGTTGTGAGCAGTTTCATGTAGGAACTGTTTTCTTTCTATTGAATTACACCCGCCAACTGTATCACCCAACAGAAGGAAGCATGCATCTACTGCTAGCTCACTTAGCACCACAGAGCTAGCTGCCAAGGAGGATGCCATTAATAATTACATCTCACATTGTTAGGATCATGAGCCTCTCGTCTGTGAGTAAATGCACACTTCCTTTTGCAGGTGATACCGTTGGTGGGTGTAGTAAGTCTATAGTTTGGTATAATGATTAGATTATTTAAATTCTACTATATTTATCCATTGATTCCAATTACTGTGATTTCAGTTACTGTGCATCCCTCTGCTGACCAGTGGTGGAATGTAACTAAGTACATTTATGTTAGTACTGTACTGTACTTAAGGTACTTTTATTTTACTTGAGTATTTTAATCTCATGCCACGTTTTACTTCGACACCACTACACTTCAGAGAAACATATTCTACTTTTTACTCCATCACAGTATTTTGATAACTTTAGTTACTTTACAAATAAGATTTTTGGGCACAAATCATATGAAAATATTCAAGTGCAGCTGAAATGATTAGTTGACTGATTAAAAAATTAATTTGTATCTATTTTAATAATCATTTAAATCATTTGTCAAAAAAAACATAGTTCCAGCTTCTCAAGTATGACAACTTGCTGTTTTTCCTTTTAATAATTTTTATTTATTACATATATTTAAACTTTTCTGCATTAGTTATTTTACTTTTAATACTTAAATGCATTTCCCTGATTGTACTTACATATTTTTACCTACGTAAGATTAAGTAAAGGATCTGAATACTCCCTCCACCACTGCTGCTGACATGACATTACATTCATTCATTCATTCATCTTCTAACCGCTTCATCATAGGTAAAAAAAGAAAAAGTTGGAAAATGTCTCGTGCAGACGTGGAGTAGTGTGGAGGTGTAGCTTATTGATATATGGTCATATATGGGCTCCATTGTTTTTGTGGTGACCAAGCCGGCTGAAGGGGATGGATTTCCGTTTTCGGTCCTGGCCAGTCGATGAGCTGAGTTTTCATCTTCCTCATGCTTTATTTTCTTCAGTGGTCATTTTGGGCAATACCGCCTCCAAATGAGCAGCTGTTGTAACTGCATGACGTTGTCCAGGTGGTTTGGTCCGCTTTAAAAAGTGCAGTGTGAAAGCGAACTGAACCAAATGACTTGTTTCCATTGGGCATTCCCTGCCCAATGGAAACAAGTTCCCCAGACTATCCTGGTGTGAATGTAGCTTTATTATATGCTAACTTGGTGCACGCAGTTCTTGCCCTGCTGGATCCACCAAACAAGATTCTTCATAGACAATCTCTTTACCTATGCGTCCCTATGCGTTACCTATGCGTCTCCTGGTTTGTGCCGTTGACTTCGTTATTTTATTACCCAGAATGCACTGCGCTCTACGTCACTTCCTCTCTTTGGTTCACTTCTTCTCTTTGGTTCGCTGGATAGTTCGTGTGCATTTCCCACTGTAAGCAAACTGCACCAGGGTTCACTTGCAAGTGAACCGAGACCTCCAGTTTTCAAGTGAACCAGGTTTTTGCTGGTTTGGTCCGCACCAGAGTTCGAATGAGTGTTCACATCACTCAGAACAAACTGAACTATCCATGGAAGCAGACAAGGGCTCCTTTAAAGCGGGCCAAACAGCGCCAGTGTGAATGCGAAGCTGGGCTCGATAATCTCACGCAGCAGGCCCACAGCCTCCATCCGTACCTCTGCGCCAAAGGCTGGTACAGTATCAGTCTCAGTCAATAGGGATGTCAGGTCGTCGAAGGATTTCAGGCTGACTGACACAGTGGGGAGATGTCCCGTCCATCTCTGCTCCAGTGGACGTTTAAGGTGCACACATTTATAGTACACAGTAACTGCCTGCTTCTTGCAGAATGTGTACAAGGGCATTACACACATGAAAAAAATCCACTACAGCTGTCTCTGGTGACATTGTGTGTACTACCACCAAGTGTAGGCCAGCTGGTGGTTCAGACATATACGTATGTCACCACCGAGCTTCTCTTGCAGTAGCCTCTGGAAGCCACCATGTTTCCCAGACATCAGAGCAGTTCCATCAAATACCTGGGTACGAATCTTCGATGTGTACAGTCCAGCTCCATTTAGCTCCCCAAAAACAGTGTCTGTTAATGTCTGTACCTCACCTTTAACAGCAGTTGCTATGGTTAGCAGACGCTCTGTGACCTCATATGACTCATTTACAAATCTGATGACAATCGATTTATTCTCACATCCCGTGGGGTCACAGGTCCCATCTACTTTCAAAGTGTAATAGGAGTCCCCTATCTCCTCCATCATAGCCTCAGTCACCACAATGCTCAGTGTACTAATGAGTTCATTTTGCATTTTGTGACAGGTGTAGGTGGGATTGTTTTCACAACAGCTGCCAAATCCAGGTCCCTTTTAAACGTATAGTCCATTAAGAATAGAAAAGGCTGCTCCTTCCCTCCGACATGTTGTCAAAAGCGTCTATTTCCCCTCATAGAGACAACTGGTTTTCTGTCCAAAATCCCACAACATCGATGAGAGAGGAGACATAATACCTGTTCTTTCGTAGTTGGTCTGCGCTGACAAGCATTGAAATCTCCTTTCTTGAAAATTTGTGTTTATGAAATCCCCGATCTCTCTCTGTCCCATTTTTCTAGTTACGGAGACCCACACTCACAAAAGCATCCAGTGTTTGAGACCTGCCATGACCGCTAATTACCAACGGCAAAACCAAAATGCTGCATTGGCTTTGATGCTGTATTCAAGCCAGTCTCGGTTGTGATCCTAAGCAGGGACAAATGAACGCTTCCTTCCGCTGAAAATGCTGGCATTGTACTGCTGTAAAACAATTTGGTTGGGCTGTCGGTCATCCACAGGTTCTATTCCACAGGCAGCACTTAGGCTAGCAGGTGCATTGCTAGCTGGCTCTTGCTCTTAGGGGGCAGTGTTGCTGGGGCTGGTCGCATTTGCTCCCTTTTCCATAGATGGTGCTTGAGGAGGCCTTGAAGAGGCAGCACCGTGTAACCACTTTCTTATGTCCGTTCTCCGTTCGAGGTGTTATTTCAAACCGATAATAGCGTGCTTTCGCTGTGAAAAATGCTAACTGACCTCTTGACGTAATGGCAACAAATTAAACTAGTAGGTCATAGGTCAAACATTGGACCAATGAGCATAAGCCCCGAGATGTGATGCAAATATAACCAACAAATTGTGGGTGTTTTTTTTTAATTTTAATATTAATTTTTTTTCTTTTTTTTTGGATTTTTTATTTCATTAAGATAATTTCATGTTCAATATAATACATTTACAGTAATTATTAAAATACAAAGTTGCACAAAGGCTTGCCCTGCTTGTGGGTGAGTGGAGGGGGGACACATTTGGGGGGGCATGGCCCGCGAATGCGAAATATATCTATAGAGTGCATAAAAGAGCCTTGGATCTTTTACCTAAGCCTGTGAAAAATGGGAGCAAAAACAAGGTTGTATTTAAATCTGTTGTGACTAAAGTTCTAGCAGAGTAAAAATTATAACATTTTGCTTCTGAATTATAGTGGAGTGGAAGTATTAAGTGGCATTAAATGGAAACAAGTACTTAGTTTAATACCATCACTGGAGTGGAAGCATAGCCGTCACTTGGACCGGTTAAGATAGATTTGAACAAGAAATGTAATTTGTGGCAAAAAAATATTTCCTGTGTCTCCTCTGTGTCCCTATTTTGTAGTTTTCTGAGAGTTTATTATCGAGCAAAGTGGTACCATTACACTTCATGTTTATTCATAGGAGCTAACAGTAAAAAGGGTTGAATTTGTGTCACTACTTGTGTCTGTGAACCAGCTACACTCTGTGGTTTAGTGAACTGTAGTGTCTGTGGCTTTTGGACAGAGAGTAGTCTGTATAATCTGTACCTGCGGATGCTGCATGTAGCCCAGCAGACTGCTCCCTGTCTGTATGTTAAATTAGGCTATGGTTGTCATTTTAGTGCCCTGAAGCTTCAAGCTGCACGTTGCTCATCCTCGAACAGGACCAGGAAGCATCGTCGGGCGCGTGCAACATCCGGAGGACCGTGCGCGTTCACGCGCAGCGAAAGAGAGGGGCGGGAGAGGAGGAGAGAGGCAGAGTGAGGAGGTGAAGGGGGGAGAGAGAGGGTAATGAAAATGATGGCGACCGATGCAGAGGAGATAAGAATCCAAACAAGCCCCTGTCCCATCCCCGACAACAGTCTCAGCACTCTGTCCATCAAAATCACGCGGAAAAACCAGGATAAACACTGGAAGTTGCGCTTTATTTACCTGCAGTGCTGTGAGTACCGACACACAACACGACGTTCAGAGCCAAACACCGGCACAGGCTTCACGAGCCCGCTCAGGAAACACTGACAGTGTGTCTGCAACATTAGTCTGACGGACAGTAGCTTTCTCACCATAGAATAAATGCACGTTGATCTTATTCTTGAAGAACCCGACCTCCATTTAACGGGGTATGGAGGGGGGTGGGGGTGGGGGCGGACCGGGATACAACGCTCGCGAGGACGAACATGAAGAAACTGCGAAATAAATAAATAAATGTTGCTTATACTGCAATAAATATACTTTACGTAACCTTACCTATTATCAATGAATCCTTTGAGCATATCATTTAATTCGGCATGCATATAACAAACCAAGTAATGCTTATTTATTTCAAATTGAACCCTTTTTTGTTTAAAAGTATTAAACTATTTCTTGTGTGAACTGTTGGTAAAAGTTAACATTTTATCTAAGCAACGTTAACTGCCTCTTGGGTTTGCGCTACAGGTCTGTACAGCAAAAATAAAATTAAGCTGCCTTATCTGTTATGTTCTCCAACAAGCTAATGTTTCGCTATCATTAAAGTGTAGTAGGCTACTGGCCTCAGTGGCTAGTGTGGGCCATTCAAAGGTCCCATATTATGAAAAGTAGCCTATGATTTCAATGTGTATTTATAATGAGGCAGGAAGGCCTATGGCTAATATATGAATACTATGCAATATCAAAATATTATTTCAATATCTATAATATAATACTATAATAATAATGATAATATCTATTCCAAGAGATTAACATGGTCTGTATTCAGAAAATGTGCCTTTAAATGAGCTGTAATAACTATAGAAGTGAGCCTATCCCAGCTGACACAGGGTGAGAGGCAGGGTACACCCACCAGACTATCGCTAGGCTTACACTGACTTTTTTTTTTTTAACTTATATCATGACACTATAGGTTTACACTAGTATAATATAGTGTCATGATATAAGTCATAAAGAAGTCAGTCTGACTTTTTTGACTTTTTACAACACACCATAGGCAAGGCAGCTGTATTTGTATAACACTTAATACACCAGGACAATTCAAAGTGCTTTACAGAGCAATAAATAAAAAACATACTAATTTAGGATACATATTTACAATACAGAAGGAAGGAGAAAAAAGAAAACTTAATGACTTCCAGTTAAAAACAATAAATTAAATTAAAAGTAGCTAAAGTGCAGACAAGAGGTGCAAAGAAAAAAAATTGATTAATTAAAATCTGAAAAAAGTTTTAATATACTTTTGCATTCATTACAGGGTGGAGTATGCAGTCTAAAAAATAAATGTTTTTTAGCTTTGACTAAAAGTGGTCAGAGTCTGGGCTGTCTGACATCATCTGTGAGATTTATTCCAGGTTTGTGCTGCATGATAAGGTGCTGCTTCACCATGTTTTGTTCTAACTCTTGGGATGGTCAGTAGGCCAGCCCCAGATGTCCTAAGGCTCCTAGAAGGTTCATATGTCACAAGCATATAGAGCGCTGAACCACAGAGTGATTTATACACAGCTTGCTTCTCTAAGTGACAGGTAGCCAGTGTAAGGATTTTAGAACTGGACCAATGTGGTCACATTTCCCTAGTTTTTGTCAGGACCTGAGCAGCAGCATTCTGAGCAAGTTGAAGTTGCCAAAGAGCTTGTTTTAAAGGCCTACAAACAGGCCATTGCAGTAATCTAATCTTCTGGAAATTAAGGCATTTGTACTGTAAGCCTTTCAAGGTCTTGCTTTGACATTATTCCTCTGACTCTAGCAATGTTTTTTTAAATGGTAGTAGGCAGATTTGATGTGGGTCCAGGATAACACCAAGGTTTGTTGCTTAACTCGTAGTTATAAGAGAGAGGGCCTCAAGATGAGAGCTGACACTGTCGTTTTTTCCGTGGCCCAAAGACAGTTATGTCGGTCCTGAGAAAATGTTGATGCATCTAATCATAGATTTGCTCAGTACAGTGCCAAAGACATTCTACAGATCTATAATAACCTGATGAAAGCAATATGAATATTTGCATGTTATCTGCATAACCATGGTAGTCGACTTTATTAATTTGTATGATTTGGCCTGATAGAAGCATATAGGGATTAAATGAGAGGGGGACCCTTCATGTTAAGGCCATCTGCTCTGACTTATAGGTACTAATTGAGACAAAGTACTTACTGTCATGAAGATATGACTTAACCCGAAGGACAGTTCCAGAGAGCCCAACCCAGTTTTCTAGTCTCTGTAACAAAACTGTTTGGCCCACTATGTCAAAAGCAGCACTTACTGTAAATCCAACAGCACTAAAACAGAGATTTTGCCTGACTTTGGGTTCAGGTGAATGTCATTAATTACCTCAATCCAGTGTAGTCCCAGTGCTGTGATGGGGCCAAAAACCTGACTCAAAGTTATTAAAGCAATTGTTCAGCTTTAAAAAGTTGCCAAGTTGCAGGTAGACAACTTTTTCAACAACTTTATTTGAAAAATGATAAGTTTGAACTAGGCCAATAGTTGTTCAGTATACTATGACTTTTTATGACACACTATACAATGACCGATCAGCCAAAACTTTTCAACCACTGACAGGTGAAGTGAATAACTTTGACTATTTTGTTCGGTGTATTGTTCTGCATTTTGGTTCTGGCATTTTGGATAGATAGATAGATAGATAGATAGATAGATAGATAGATAGATAGATAAACTTTATTGTCTGTCACAGTGTGACAGAAATTCATCTTTGACAGGCTCATAAGTACAAATACAGAAACTATAAAACAACACTAAAAGCAAAATACCAAAGCATACAAACAGGGGCTGTTAAAAAAGCAACATGTTTCTATTTGTGGTTGTTCAAAGTGGTTATTGCAGAGGGGATCAAGGATTTTTTTGTAAATGTTTTTCCGGGCCAGTGTAACCTTATAGCGTTTCCCTGATGGCAACAACTGAGAGCAGTGGTGGAGGGGGTGAGAGGGGTCTTGTGTTATCAGGGTGGCTTTCCTGATCACAGACCAGCTGTGCAATTCTGAAAGGGGAGTTTGTGGTGATCCAATGATTTTGGTGGCACCGGCACATCTTAAGAATCCATGTGCAGATTGGTACCAGGGAAATTAAGAAGACAGGTCGACACCTCAACGGTGTTTGAGTGGGTGGAACATGTCAGGTGGCATCCACATGAATGCCAGAACCACTTCACCTGTCAGTGCTTTAAATGTTTTGGCTGATCGGTGTATATCATCAAATGTAGCCGGCTCTATAGCCTAGAGGTTAGTGAGGTGATAGCTTGAGTCCCTGGGGTGACTGAGCCAGTTGGGAAATTAAGTTAAAATAGTTAGCAAGTGAATGATTAAAGTTCCCTCCAATCCCAACAGCTGCTATTGAGGTCCCTTTGAGCAAAGAACTCAGACTCCATTTCCTCCAGTCAGTGTTAATATTATTACCAACACCTGTGCTTTGCCTACTTTCACAAGTCACAGTGTCTGCAGTGAGAAAGAACTATGGTTGTAGTGTTGCAGTTTTGGCTAGTGGCCGAGTTTTGGGTTTGGTGAAAGTAGTAGCACTCACTAAATTAAAGCTAATTAAGTTCTTTTAGAGCTATTTACACCTGTGGTGAAGATCAGCTGTTGCACTTTGACTCATATCAATAAGTGGTCAGATAAAGCATTCTCAAAGATCACTGTTAAAGATGGCTAATTGACTGTAAGGAATGATATTGTGGTTTAGTCACTAAAGTTCTCATTCAAAGTTGAGTTCATCCTCAGAACCACTTGGAGTTGGAGTAATCCATGCTGGAATTGCCTCTGGGTCTCCATGAATTCTTTCCCAGATTTGTGCAGTTTGCCCTTGGGCTGCAACTAAGGATTATTTGCATTGTCGATAAATGTGCTGAATATTTTCTCCATTAATCCATTATTCATTTTGTCTGTAAAATGTCAGACAAAAGGGGGAAAAATGCCAATAACAATTTCCCAGAGCCCAAGATGATGTCATAAAATGTCTTGATTTCTCTAATTATATCTGAAACCCAAAGATATCCAGTTGAGTGTGCTATTTTACTGTGTAAGACAAGATAGCAGCAGTTCCTCATTTAAGAGATGGAACCAGCCATGGACCGCGGAACGCATCTGAACAAGGGGGGGCCATAATTTCAAGTCACGTGGAGGGGGTGGGGGGCATATGCATTGAAACAGACAGTATTACTGATGTATTAAATAACGTTGCGGAACACTTTTTTTATTCCGACGCCACACAGTCACATCTACAGTACACGCATGAACACGAACACATGCTTGCTCAGATTAACCCCTCTGATTCCACTCTAACATTCACACACAACAGGCCAAGCCTATTTATACATAAAGGCACAGAGGGGCCACAGTGGAAGCTGGAGTAATTTGATCATTTTGTTTTTTCTGTTTACTTGAAAAAAATCAGATATCGACTTCTGTGTCTTCATTTTCCCAGATGCAGCCAGCGCAGGTGCCCGCCGTTAGCTCGCGATGCTCACGCATGACGTATTGATAAACAATGCACTTGATAGGCACACTAATATCAAATCAAAACTGTTAAATGGTGGTTGGCAAACAGCGAATTGGCCCATTACCGCCACCAACTGGTGGAGTGTGGATCAAAATGACTATTACTATTTGCATTGGGTCCCGCAGTGTCCCAATGCAGCCCTCTATGTCAGAGTACAATAGTTATCCGGACCATGGCCCCCCTGGCCCCCCCGGTTCCACGGTCTATGGAACCAGCAAATGTTTGGCTTTTTTGTTTGAAAAGTGACTCAAATTATTTGAATCTATCAGCGTTCCTGCAGATCCTTAAAAAAAAAGCCAATGAATATGTACATCTAAGAATAAGGCCTTCATTAGTATAAAAATGTCTTATATACATTTTTCAAAAGTCTTAAATGCAAAGACTTGGGAAAAAGGATTTTAGTAATCGTTTTTTGTTGTGATGTTGCATTCAGGGCTGAAACTGGAAATCATCTGTGTAAACTATCTGCATTGAGGCTTCATTGTTTGCTGCACTGTGTTTTGTACAGAGGATTATTGCAATGGCACAACACGCTTATACTGTGGACAGGTGACGTTAAGACGACGCGTCAGACTTCCATGCTCAAAATACTGTAGAAGACTTGATTTGATGACAAAATTTCATACGATAGCGAGGGGTGAAAAGAAAAGACAGAGAAAATGACAGAAAGTGTCCAGAGTTTGGGATCATGTCATGCTGAAACAACATGGAAACTCTGTAGTGTGTCTATTGTAAAACTGAACTAGCTTACCAAAGTAACACCATGTCAGTACTTCAACATCTTAACAGAAAGCATCCAGTTGAGCGTACCAGACACTAGTTAGCATTAACGTCAGCTTACATCTGGGCTGCCGGTGCCTGGATCTCCCCTGTTCATCCACCGGCAAAAGTCTGAAGGGGAATCCTGAGACCCCTGCAGGTGGAGGAGCGAGGAGTGCCAGGCAGCACAGAGGGAAGACAAACTCTGTTCAACTGGACAAACTGCACAAACTGCAGTGACACAAAGCCATCTGACAATCAGTAAAGATTCCCTTTTAAAAACATTGCATCATTTTGTTTCCTGTGTTTAAAACTGAGCTAACCTAAAACCAGATAAATTAAAGTGTTGCAGTCAGTTTGTTAAAGTCTGAGCTTCATTCATTAGCATTGTGATCAGTCACAGAGTCACACAGACACACACGTACAGCACTCCTCTCACAGTGGGATATGAAATACCATAGAAGGCAAAATATCAGGTGGTGTAAGTGGAGAGTATTGGAGAGTGATTATTTTTGCAATTTAAGCAATAATAATGGTAGTTTCTCTATTTGGGAAACCAATTAATTGATCATGTTTCCAGAGATCTGTCTTATTTTCTCTTATACTGTATATTTACTAATGCTCTTTAATATAGAGAAGGTATTTCTTATCTGATGACTCATTATTTGATGGATTAATTGATAAAATACAGTACTGGACTTCTAAAATAATCAATAGCTAGAGCCCTGGTTGCATTGTAAAATCTCAAAATCACTGATTTTTGAAAATATCTATTTTCCAAATGCCTCTCGCATTAACAGATCAGGATAGCAGAACATATTTGGTTTTTCATCAGAATGCTCAAAGGAGAGGATCCACTGTCTGCAAGCTTGTTGTCACAAGGGATAACATTGAGAAAATTAGCTTTTAAGTATGATTTTGTGGCATGGCTGCAACTGGAACAGTTTGATTACTGTAGCATTGGTCCTAAATGTTATTCTGAGTGTCATTAAAAAAGTCTTGAATTTAACTTCCCCCTAGCTGTTGGAACTGTCTGTTATGCGCAATCAAGACTACACCTTCTGCTTTGTCTTTGCAGATGGCACCTGATGGCCAGGCATGTAGTGGTGGAAATGTGACACTCATTTTGAAAAATGAACAAAGCAAAAAGGTTGATGGTTTCAGTGGTCAGAGATTGTGTTTACAGCAACATGTGCAAAAAGTTGGGAAGTGACCCCACTAAGTGTGGCAATTTTTTTAGCAACTTTTTAACATATAAACAGTGTTCTGTAGAGTTTGTGTAGTCAAAATTTGGTGTGTTGGATTATAACGTGCAAAAGATGGGACAACTGGCTGAGGCATCAAAATCAAAATGCCATTAAATGTCCATTAGTGTTACTTTGTCCATGTTCCTGTCTGTCTGTATGTCTGTCTGTAACACAAGTTATTGAGTCATTACATTACATGCCTCAGCAGCTGTGAGAACACAGACAATATGAAAAAGATTATGATGACATGTGTAATTACTTAAGCCATATGTCCCTCAGCCATCTTCAGAGGGTGGTGGGAGAGCACTGAAGAGGACTGATATGAGAATCATGAAAAACGATCAGGCTGATCCAAAATGACAGCTTATTTCTAGTGATGATGGGAGGTCCGCAGAGTGCAAGTGATGGATTTGAATGCGACAGAAAAGTGACCTGCCTCATCAATACAGCCATCAGCAAGTGGTGACAGAGGGGTTGCTTGATGGTGTTTATTGTCATCACAGTAAAGGATCTTGCAGCTGCCTTACAGTGTGTAGGAATGAACTTTCTGGAAAAATGTAGTGTAAGCATGAAAGCTTTTGCATCAAAGTCAGCCTTCAGAAAAAAATATTATTTATTTTGTGCTGTTTTCAGAGTCCATTACTGCATCCAAAGGCATTGTATGAATGTACTATTGACATAAATATGAATTTCAAGTATGAATAGCATAAAGGAAGCCTTATGGGTTTTAGATTTTTTTCATGGTCAACAAATCCTATAACAAGATCAGAGGCAACAATGACAGCAACAGTCTATTTGTCAATACTTTCCAAGGTTTTACGCTGGAAATTGGCTAATGGGGATCCAACATAGATACATATATCACTCATAGCACTGCAAATCAAAACTGATTCGATTCTGTAGCGATTACCCCCCCCCCCCCCCAACTGGATACATTGAAACTTAAATTAATGGAATGGATTAATTGATGGAAACACCAAAATTTGAATTAAAATCCCCTGATTCGCACAAACTAAAATACGCTTGCTTTCGCTGGGTTTTTATTGATCCAAAAAAGGCTGATTCGCAAAACAAGGGGATGGAAACAGTTATGTTCGAATTAAGTCTGATGTAGCGCACCTCTCTCCATGCTGGGAAGGCGGTAATGCATTTACAAGCTGGTTGCCAACTGCCAGAAAATGTAGAAGAAGAATGCGAGACTTGTTTTGTTTCCGGTTCTGCGGAAAACTTGCGCAAGTTTGTAGTTTTCACCAAAGTCTGTACATTTAATGGAAACACAGAGGATTCGTATTTCTTTTAATGCGCATTTCCCAATGATTTGAATCACTTTTGGATGGAAACATAGCTAATGACTCAATAAAAAACAACACAAGTATTGATGTTTGTTGGTCTCGAACAGTGGTCTGCAGCTTGGCAGGCATCTTGCCTTGGGGAGTCTTGCCATCCACCATCCCTTCAACCCAGGGCCGTGCCTGACCAATTTGGCACCCTAGGCAAGATATTTGCTAGCATATTTGTTAGAAAATTGACCAAAAAGCATCCCTCTTGTTAATCTAGAATGTGTGTGCAGGCACGGACATAATTCCCGTATCTGTTCCCTCGCACTTTTTACAGCTGTTACAACCGTTCAATTCGTTTATAACATGTGGTAACGTGTTTTTCAGGGGGCGTCTTTAAACACACCATGAGTAGGCAGTGCCAGGCGGCAGACACAGCTGTCATGTTGTGATCAGAATCAATCGCACAGACAAGATGTTTGCTACTGAGCGTATGTGCTGTCATATTTGATGATGTGTGCACGCAAAAAAATCAAAGCTACATTGCATCCCCCTTGTTAAAAATTAACAACCACTGTATACAGTGAATATATGCCTGGTTGGTAAACAGTGAGTGGTTTGTGCAGCAGCACACTAAACATTAAAAGAAAAGTTAGGCCAATATATTAAATTATGTTGCTTATTCATTCTCCCAAACACTTTGAGTCTTTCTTTCCAACTTTCTCTAAGATGGGAGCAACATTAACTGACATTAACTCTAGCTGAATGCTGAAAGTGTTCCGTAAACAAGTGGCTAATGAAGTCACAGTAACATTGACGTTACACAGTAGTAGCCTAACTGCTAATCATTAGCGGCGAATGAGCTGACGTTAGCTTGCAAGTGCTTTAGTAACTATAACTTAAGTTGTGTTTCTACCATTTTAAATGAAGTGTTTCATCACATCACATCATTATCTCTCGTTCACATTTCTCCTCCTCTTCTTTTCTTTTTTTTTTTGAACTGTGCCCCAGAGGTGTTTTGCCTCTTTATGGCGATGGTGGCACCCAGCTGTCAGTTTGTCACTCAGCAGCATCACATTACAGAAGACTACAGGTAGCGGGGGGAAATTGATGCTGCCCGCCAGAGAGGCAGAAGGATGCCAGGCAGGCAGAAATTTAAATTAGAAATATTATTTCATTATTATTTAAAGACATATGGCTATATGTACTGTTGTTGTTTTGTAGTGTATTCTTGTCTAATTTTTCAAATAGAATGAAAAAACAAACAAACAAAAAAACACTTCCTGGCGCCCCCTGGCATGCTGGCGCATATAGCATTTGCCTAACCTGCCCTATGGGCAGCACGGCCCTGCTTCAGCCAATAAATGACAAAGTCAGCTTATATAGTATGTAATTTTTGAAACGTTGATATGATATGTCTAGCAATATTCATGCCTTTTTCAGTAACATATGTGTGACAAAAACAAATCACTTTTTTTCCTTTTTGATGATCTTTACCACAGCTGTTTGGTCAGTGTAATCCTTCTGAGTTTAGCATTTTCAGTAATGCTGTATCAGGGCATCCAGAGCACCAGGATAAAAACCCAAACACATCACTGACTGTATGATAGGATCCAAACCACGAGTTTCACTCTCAGTGGTTTCTGTGACATGAGAAATACTTTCAAAATAAGTAATTTCACACAATGCCACTGTTTTCTATGATTTAAACATTATCTGGAAAATAACAGGGTGTGTCCCCCAGACACAGCGTTTACTGTGTCCTTTCAGATTTTAATGCATCATGTATGCAGGATGCGTACCTAGCAACATCACTGAGCATTAGCTGCTAATGCTAGCATTGCTTGCCTTGTATGGGCTTCACCTCTGTTACTTAACTGTGATCAAAGTGTCATTTTTCCCTGTAGAACTGTGTATAGCTCCGAGCTACCAGGCGATGCTGGATTCAAATACACTGTCAAGGCTTCAAATTTGTACCCACAGTTATTCAAACCACCCTTTTAGTCAGTTAAGTTTATTTTTCCTGAGAGGGAAATAGCATCCATAAGTTTATTAGAGAACATTAACAAACATGAAAACATACACAAACAGCAGCCAGCATCATACAAGTATAACAACTGAACAAAACTACATACTGCAGTACAGTAAACAGTATGCAGTTTGTATAACATCATTCCTGTTGAGTCGGTTGTTATGTTGGAGTCTTTAGGGTGTGTATAGCGGATGGTTACAGCCTCTTTTATCTTGCCTAATGTTGTGTCAGTGTATGTTGATACCTGCAGCTGCAGTTTTAAGGTAGGTGAGGTAGAGTCTGTGGTCAGGATTATTTTGCTATAATGTTGGCCTTGAATCCAACAGCAATATCAGTGAGGTAGGACACACTGGTTGTGTGAGAACGAATGATCTCAGAGATGATGTGTGCACTGTGCAGTTAAGAGAAATGTATTTTGCTCTACAACTGTGAGTAGATTGAAAAAGCAGATGGAGCAGTAGAGGGGGACCAGCTGCTATGAAAGCTCAGCTGAGATATCACTGCTGGTACTAAACTTATTTGAGTTTGTGCTGGCTGTGGGTCATGTGGGTTTGTTTTTTCAACACAGCAGACTTTCCAGTGCAATCCTGCCTATCATATATCTGCTCTTCTGAACTGTCTCTGACCTGGACATTAAAGATGTCAAACAAAACCTTTTGTTCATTTTGACACAGCCTTTAAAATTAAAGAGCTGACTCAACACCTTTGTGAAACAGTCTCAACAACTCACAGAATTATTATATTATTTTAATACTGACGTTTATTAAATTCCAGAAATGTGGACTGATGACTTGGACTCGTGTCAGACTCGAGTCAAGAATCTGACATTAGACTGGCAATCAATGACTTAAAAAATATTTTCCAAAAAAATGTTCTAATCAAATCATGTTATCAATCTTCATCTTGACAAAGGATATACTTGCAGTAAAACAGAGTCTGTTTTATTCACATTGCACAAGCAGGAGGAAAAGGTGCACTTGGCAGTGCACATCGACAGACTCATAAATGACTCTTGTCAGTCCTGTGAGGAAACATATTGGACACTTCTACTTTTCAGTCTTTCACTTTAGCAATCATATCTCTGACTTAGACCATCTTTGTTTAGAATTGTTTTTGGTTTTTTTGGCTCCAGGTTATGATAGCCATGGCTGGTTTTTGGGTTGTTCGTCTGTCCATATGGCCATGCATCTATTTGTCCATTCGTCCCATTCTCTTGAAGACAATATCTCAAGAATGCCTTAGTGGGAATTTCTTGAAATTTGGCACAGACATCCACTTGGACTGACAAGTGACTGGTGCTCAAAGGTCAAGGTCACTGTGACCTTGTGTCTGTTTTATTCTTGTGAATGCATTATCTTAAGAAGGCCTTGAGGGAATCCACTTGGACTCAATGATGAAGTGATTAGAATTTGGTGGTCAAAGGTCACCAAAATATGTTGCCCATAACTCAGGAATTAATATGCTAATTATGACAAAATTTCATACACTTGTCTAAAAGGATAAAATGATGAAGTGATGACATTTTGTATGAAAAATGTTAAAGGTTGACTCCACTGTGACATTACATGTTTTCTGGTCATTACTCAACGTCATAACTCAGGAAGATAGAGGGAGACATTTGGTCAGATCCTGAGTTGGTTACGGTGCTGATTGCATAGATCATCTGTTCTGTTTGATTAAAGATGGATGTGAAGCTTCAATGTTTTAGAATATGTATTATGCAGCCTTAAGGGGAAAATTTAGTTTTTTCGTTTTTTAATACCTATTATGAAAAGAACCTGTTGACTTTTTTTTTTGTATTTATAGGTGTGAATTTTGTGACTTTCTGATTGATCTGACAAAGCTCTGTTTGTGTACCTAGATTTCTTAACCATTGCAACGATACTGGGAACTGGAATCTTAGGTGAGTAATTACATCTTCTTACTCAAGATACAAAAATCTGAAATATTAAAGGTGCAATACTAGACATTCAGAATAATAATATAGCAGAAAACCATTATTTGATATGTGAAGATATAGTGGCGTAATGGAGCCCTTGAGGGCACACACTGGGGCCAGTTACATAGGGCAATCAACCAGTTGTTTGGGGAAGTGCTCAAAGAGTTAAAAAAAAACATTCGACTTTTTTGACCTTGCTTTATTTTCTGACCTTGCTTAGCGAGTGACATTACTACCTCTGGGCTGCTCACCGAGACTTCTCTCTGCTTTGCCTGTGTTGTTTTCAATTTTGACAACAGCTGGTTTGACCACAGAGATGTGAGCAAAAGCTAACATTAGCTTGACCTTGACCAGAATGGGTCAAACCCTGTCCTGTGCACCTCGAGTCAGTGTTTAAAGAGGCAGTGTTTGATGTTTCTGTAACAAGCCAGCTGTCACTCACATCTCAGTGGTCAAACCATGCTGCTAAAGTTGGATTGGCACCCGTATTGTGACCTGTAAATGCATTAAAACAGCACAGGATACACACATGACTACATCTGCTTTTAAAATAAGGTGTTACCACAGTGTAGATACATATTTGGAAATACGGTTAATTAGGTTATGTTCACTGGAAGTATAAAAAAAACATTATCTGCTTCCTTTATGAATTATGAAATCCCTCTAAATTGTGAGGGAGATTACTTAATTAAGGTGGGTTGCTGGAAAAAAATATCCTGACAATGTTATGTTTGGGCCCAATGAATGTTATCATTGGGCCCTGCAGACATTTGGAAGAGGCCCTCTGAGATGGCTAAGTCATCCAAAAAACTACACTAACAGTTTAGAGCAGAGGAATATGATGCTCAGATGTGAAACACTTTATTTTACAAAAGGATAGAGTGTTTTATTTAAAAAATATTGAAGCACTTTCTTTGATTTTAAAAAAAAGCAATATAAGTGCAAAACAAAGAACTTGTGGAAAAAAATCAGATTTCATAATGCCCTAGCAATGCTGATAGCACTGTTAATGCTGTCAGCTGAAATGGCCATTCAGACTCAGCCCCCTCCAGTTTGCATGTGACATCATAGCTATTAGCAGACAATCGGACCCCATACTCTGAACATCGTATATAATAATAATACATTTTATTTAAAAGCGCCTTTCTCAACACTCAAGGACACTTTACAGAGCATTAAAAACACAATTAAAATCACAATTAAATAACAACAACAGACAAGAGTGACACAAAGTAAAAATGGATGTGGGCAATTAAAGGAAGTATGCAGTTTGGAACAGATGGGTTTTGAGTTGTGATTTGAAATGGGGTAGAGAGTCCATGTTTCTGAGGTCCGGGGGAAGAGAGTTCCAAAGTTTGGGAGCAGAGCGACTGAAAGCTCTGCTCCCCATGGTGCTGAGCTGGGCGGAGGGCACAGAGAGGTGGAGGGAGGAGGATGACCTGAGGGAGCGAGAGGGGGTGGCGATGAGGAGGAGATCAGACAGGTAGGGGGGGAGGGGGCGAGGTTGTGAATGGCCTTGAAAGTATACAGAAGGATTTTGTAGTGGATTCTGAATTTGACTGGAAGCCAGTGAAGCTGCTGGAGGACAGGGGTGATGTGGTGAAAGAAGGGGGTTCTAGTAATAATGCGGGCTGCAGAGTTTTGGACCAGTTGAAGCTTATGGAGGGATTTGTGAGGGGCACCAAGGAGGAGTGAATTACAATAGTCGATGCAGGAGGTGACGAGGCTGTGGACCATGATAGCCGTGGTGTGAGGGGTGAGGGAGGGGCAGAGACGGTTAATGTTTCGTAGGTGGAAATATTCAGACCGGGTGATGTTATTGATGTGTGAGTGGAAAGACAGTGAGCTGTCGAGGATGACACCCAGTCTCTTAACCTGAGGGGAGGGGGACACTGTGGAACTGTCAATAGTGAGGGAGAAACTGTCAGTTTTGGATAAAGTGGATTTGGTACCAACCAGGAGGAGTTCTGTTTTATCAGAGTTGAGTTTGTGGAAGTTGGAGGTGAACCAGGATTTAATTTCTGAGAGGCAGTGGGTGAGGGAGGAGGGTGGAAGAGAGGTGTCGGGTTTACTGGATAGGTAGAGCTGGGTGTCATCCGCGAAGCAGTGAAAGAGAATACCAAATTTACGGAAAATATAGCCAAGCGGGAGGAGATAGATAATGAAGAGGAGGGGCCCCAGGATGGAACCCTGGGGCACACCTGAAGTGACGGGGGAGGGCTGTGAAGTGAAGGATTTGAGTTGGATGAACTGAGTGCGGCCTGTGAGGTAAGAGTGAAACCAGTGAAGGGGGGTGTGAGTGATACCTATGGAGGAGAGTATATGGAGGAGGATTGGGTGAGAAACAGTGTCGAAGGCCGCTCTCAGATCAAGGAGGATGAGAATGGAGATTAAACCGGAGTCAGCTGCCATATATATTGCACCTTTAAAGGCAACTTCAGAGAACTAGCGGCAACAAAAGCTGACTGTTGCATTGCCTCACATCATCTGTGTCTTGGCCAAAAGTTGCATGTGAACACACTGCAAAGACTACTGCTGATGGCCAACCAGCACGTCTGTTCTGTGCCTGCATGACACCATACCAGCAGACAGCAGTATTCTGTAATCACCACTCAAAAAGGAGAACAGGAAGACCGTCTTTTTGCTAGTTAGCCAGTTAGCACACAACACAAACCATTGTTGAAAGAACAGAGCATATTTCCTTTGCACCAGTGAACAATAACACAAACCATCACAACATCACATTTCTGCTGAAGAGCTCAGAGGCTAAAGAAAAATAATCTTATCCAAGAGAACATGTTTGTTTCAATCACACTCCCTCTTGACTTAAGCTGTTTGTTAACTTCCTAGCTAATATGATTTGACTCAACTAATATGATGGTAAAAACTTTGGTGAACTGTATTTGTTCTTTCTACAAGACTTCCTTTTTTATAATATCAGTTCATTTGGAACATAATTAAGGCTCTGTCCATCTCTTGGCTGTCATTGGCAGAGCAAATTTAACGGTGGTTTATGAAGTGTAGTTAACACCAGAGAGATTTTTGTAGAGGTGGAAATTACATGGGACATTACATTTAACTACTTTGTTTTCAGCAGGGTCTTCATGTACTTCCACAAAGGTGGAGCCCTTCCAAGTTAATACTTGTTCAGTCACTTAAATCTCATATTGAAATCAGCACTATCCATAAAGTTTTATGGTGAGTTTGAGCCCGAGCGGACAGGAGTGCCATGAGCGAGAAAGACGAGCAGAGACAGTGATAGACAGGCAGGTAGATACTCTGACAAAGAGCCAGACACATGCTTTCAGAACTACTGAGATGGGATCAGATTCACAAATGGTTCTACATCATTTCTATTTGTAGGTCTTCCAGTAACGATAGCCCATGCTGGACTGGTGCCTTTCCTTGTCTCCTTTCTTGTTGGCTTCTTTGTCCAGGTAAGTGATACATTGCTTCTTAGGACTCTTATTTTCTGTAAAGACTGGCATGGTCTGTGTAGATAATAGATAGTGTGAAATGAGCACAAATCAGTCTGATCAGTTAGATCCTTAGGAATCATCACAAGCAGATGCACCTATTATAACAAATATTAATGTAATTCACTCCTGGTATGTAAGATTGCTAGAGCTTAACCTAAGGCCTTTAACAAAAAATGACACAGGTGAGATTACTCAAGTTTTCCTTTAAGGTGGGAAAATGAATACAGCCCCTCGCCCTATTATGGCCCTAGTATGTTTCACAAACATTCTGACAACACTCAGAGAGTTCCTTACTTAGCCTAAAATGTTTTAGTAAGGAGTCCCAGGTTAAGAGTGATTTAGGAAAGCAACTCTGATCAAGTAAGGGACAGAAACTTTTACCTTAGTAAGGAGGTGTGGCTGACCCCATTGCTAGGTATGATGCATTATTTTAACGGATGTGATAGGTTGTCACAGACACGCCCCTTTGTGAGCCTCCAAGGTGTTGACAACCAGTGGAAATTAAATGAACTGCTGACTGTAAAAGTGTTGTCATTGTCATTGTGATCACTGCTGCACTGTTGCATTTTTCCAGTTTTCCAAATATCTTAGCATTGTGATCATTTTATTTCTGGTGTTATAGTGTTAGGAGGGAAACGAGTGCGTATCCCTAATGGCATCAACCACACATATTATCCCTGCATGATTTAATTGGTAGCAATTTATTTATTCACTGTCATCCAGCTTTTGGAGAACATTTCTCTGACCTCTTTGTGTTTTCACCATTTTCTCCTGTGCTTAAAGTGCTTTTAAGCACAGGAGAAAATGGCCTCTTAGAGGCCCTCCTCCCTGCTACTAACATAATATCATCTTAGGAGCTCTTTTAAGGTCTAAGAGGCTCCATGAATAACTTTTATCTGAACTTTTTGGGGAAGAAAGAAGGAAACATCACAATTCTAAGATTCTTTTAGAATTTCATCACAAGGAGCAACTCTTTGTATTAGGGAGCTTTGTGAATATGGCCCCTGATCGCTACTTTATATTGCAATTGCAACATGCTTCTCATATAGTGCTTAACCTACAAGGCCTTCAGATATGTAGGGCTGTGGTCAACCAAAGAAATTCCACCTACTTTTTAACCATTGATTGGTTGATGGGGGAAATCGTGATCTCTGATCTGTACTGTGGTGGAAATGCGAAACAGACCAAGGGTATAGGTATCATGTCTCATGTGTACTTTTGGTTACAAAAGTGCCATGCCATGTTTTGTTTGGTAAAAACATGGCTATTGTGTGTCCACTAAAGTGTATCTGTCCTGTCAAGAGGCTCAATGTTCACACTTGCTTGGTTCAAGTAAACTGTGTTTGGATAAGTGGAATGCCTCATGCAATTGTTTGATTGGTAGGTAAAAAATAAATGTGATATCTAATGTAACATTAACTGAAAAAAAAACCTCTTGCTCTAATTCTGAAGCAAAGCTTTTCCAGGAGCTGAGTTCGTGAGTCCTTCTCACGCCTAAGCATTGAACAAGACTGATGAGAAAAATCTGACATACTGGATACTATAAAAGTTAACTTTGTGGTCGACTGTATCACATGCAACATAATATTACTAATGTTAAATATCTCTGGAAAGCTAGCTGTCCTGCCAGTCCAGCAATTGGTGCACATCCCTTTCAAACGCTTTGTAATCCTGCTTTGTCATTTCTATGACTTTGTAAAATAAATTCATCATTATAATCTGAAACTGAATGTCTTCTGGGATTATTTATCTGTTTTTCTGATTGAAAAATGAAAGCTGAAAAATGTTCAGCTTTTGGTAAAACACTGGTCACTGTCACTTTTTACCCAGCTGTTCAATCACAGCGGAGAGGGGGCAGGACAAATACCACTAAAACTTACCTTGACATACATGTTGAAAGTGCTGACAACAACAGCTGGCGTTTTCAGTTGGGAAAAAAATGCTGTGATGAACACTAGGGCTGACCTACAAATCCATTTATGGACATTCGAAGTGATAATGGTCGGTGGTAAGTAGTGTTTAACTTTTGATTGAACACTAAATTAAAACCCTCGGTGCACACTGCAGCACAATCAAACAGATGCGCAACTCAGAGCATCAGCAGTGTCTCTGACACCAGACTCAGAGCGGACAAGTGGAACTGGAAAATGCATATTAGGCCTACTAGTTACTACTTACATTTTGTGATTTCCCAAATTTGTCGTTGAGTTGTGATATGCCAATTGCTTTTGGCAAATCTGGCACTGTGCTTTCTGGGGGTTGTCGGGGCATATTTTAAAGTGCAACCACACATCTGATGACCTCTTGGACATGTCTGCCAGGTCTGAGTGCGCTCGTTGTCAGTATCAGTCTGGTGGGGGTTAGTGTCACCATTTTGTCACCACCGCATGCTCTAACCCACTTTCCAGACATGGCACAGGTTATCTTATCATATCTTATCACAGGTTATTGTATATTTGTTGTGACCGGCCTGAAGCAGGACAGGGATGCTGGAAATCTTGGTTGCGTTCAGCCCTGACGAAATGTAGTGTGATGTTTATTTAAAGAGAAACTGCAGTAGGTAAGTCTGTTGTGTTACGCAAGCACAATGCCTTTTAATATGTAGTTTCATTCAATTCAAAGGAGCATTTTTGGTGTTGAAAAACAAACTGAGTTCACATTGTCAAAGCAGGATGTGAAATACAAGCAAAAACTCCATGTATAGTAAGTAAATATCTTAATATTTTCTAAATATTAGAATTTGCCCAGCTTGCACTGGACGTCAGTATGATGTCAGAAATATGGTGGACCCTTTGTCAGACAGACGTTAAACATTTGACGTCCTGACATAGAATTTTGGCTTAAATTCATTCATTCATATTTATCTATTTATTTATATAAACATTGCTACGCCTATGACACACCCACCAAATGAGAGAAATCATATCTCAAAGCCCGTTGCACACTGTTTAACACCATTTTGAGAAAACATGTTGTTCAACCTGGAAACCAAAGCAAAACAGTGCACGCTGTTTTCAGATTGAATGTACCCCTGTTTAAACAGAAGGGTGACCAGACGCATCTGCCAGAGCGAATAAAACATGAGCTCGCAGATTTGTCTGTCTCTGAGGCTACATCATGCAATGTCATGAACTTACTACACCCATTTCAAGAACTAAAAATATATTTTCTATCCTCTGTTATGCAGGCCTTGCTTATCTACTTGTTTGTGGAACTTCTCCAGAAATGTCAGGTGATGCAGCTAGAATCTCTAAAGGTAAGCAGCTAAAAATAACCTGCATGCCTTTTACTTGTTAGGCTCTATTGGTAAGTCTGAGCGCAGACTTTGACACCCAACACCTGATGAAAGCAGAATCTATTTGAATACACTGAGGAGCCTCAGTGACAATGTAAGACACTGACGGAGTTTATTTATGGAGATGTTAAGTGACTGAAAATTAAGAGGATGAAAGACAAACTTGCCATCCTGTTTCTTTTGACTGGACCAAATTGCTGTTCGTACAAAGTATTGTAGCTTGAGACAGCAGATGTGTCCAGGACATCAGCAGATGTGTCCAGGACAATGGAACTAGCTCTCTGACATGGAATGCCGTTGTTTTGAATTTTATTTATTGCACCAGTACTTTATGACATGCCAAATTGCCTGTTGTAAAAATGTCTGAACGTTTCAGAAGGATACATTTTACACTACATGCCAATGACTGCTGGAATTCTTCCCATGTTTTGGATTAAGTTAGCACTGTTAAATAAAAAAAATAAATAAATATGTATGCGTATATATATATATATATATATATATATATATATATATTAGATCTGCACACCAAGTAAAGCTTCCGTTAATTGTCCCGTTAATCACGTGCCATTTATTATAGTATACTGTGTCATGAATTTTGGTGATAAATGTTGACAGGGGAACATTTTTTTTAATTATAATTTGGATTAATTTGATCTTAGACAGGTGTGGCAGAGTGTATTGTGATGGGTCAGGTGGGTGTGGAGGATCAAGCCCCCCCAGAGGAAGAGGAGGAGGATGATGGTGAAAATGCAGAAGCAGGTAAAAAAAACTTTTTTGTCAAGGGCATTCTTTGCTGATTTTCAAACACCTAGTATTATAACAGTGTGGGTCGTGTCTGTAAATGATCTGCGGTAAACTTGCCTTCATCTCACAAGTGCCCAGATCCCCCTGCTCATTTGCCAGCTGGATGATGCATTTCATTTCACACAGCATATTTTCGCTGGCTTTCAAGGTGTTGCACAAATTTGTATCTCTGCGTTTTCATTTGCCCGCCATTCTTAAAGCATTTTTTTTTAAAGATTAAATCTTTCTGTTTATATGAATAATATAATAGTCATGGAGTACCCAGATAATTCGCTAGAATTAGTGCAGTACATGACAAAGAATACTGTGGTGCACAGTCATGTTTAACTTATTCCATACATCTCTTTAGTGTTAAGAATGAAATTGAACCTTGTTAGGCCCTGATTGCATAGAGAGCATTTTGCAGGTTGCAAAACGTGAAGTGCACTGCACTGCATTGAATGCCACGAGTAAAAATACACTTTCTGCGCCATTTTGTTGTTGCCAGGCAACCACTCCATGACCTCCTTACCCTAACCTCCCCATGTTATCAATCTACTGTTTATTTATTTATGTTTTTATTTTATTTATTTCACTAATCAGTAATTAGTAGCTAGTTCCTAAAATGGACAGGCAGAGGCTACTTGCTGTACCTCTGGTTGAGGGTGGGAGGCTGTCAACAAATAGCACAGGGAAATAGAGATCTGGGTACATGAGACCCTTAAAAAGAGCGTGGATCAAGTGGAGTACCACCAGTTGGTCCAGGAGCTTCGCCTCCATGATGACCATTTCTAGACTTACTTTATATAAGTCTTTGTATAACTTGGAGGCAGTTTGACAACCTGCTGTCTATCATCAGGCCGTATAGCTCTGGTTATCCAGCAACTGCTGAAATCAGTTTCTCCTCCATTGTTTATCAACTGTAAACTTGTTGTTGTGACCACCACAGAAGGCCCACCTCTCAAGTCATCCAATTGGACAATGGGAAAAAGGGGAGATGACATGGGGCATTTTCCGCACTGAGTTGAAGTTTTTCAACTCGCGCTCAAAGCACTCTGGCAAAAATGCCAGGCATCAAGAGCACAGAAACACAAGAACAGTGAGCAAAAAGCTTCATTCTCATTAAAAACAATTACAAAAGGCTGCCTCCAACTGCTAAAACCTTTTCTGTATGATTGAAGCCTTCGTCTGCTTTTTCCACTCATCAGGACCTACTTGGACTTCCTGTCACATTGCAATCAAACCCTGATTTGAGTAACTAAGGGCAACTATTGACTATTTAATACTGATCCATCAGTATGACGAATCACACACCTCTACTCACATGCAAACAGTTTTTTTGACAAATGTCATATGCCCTTATTATATTTATAATGATTTAGCTTTTTAAAAAAAGAGATTACATACTAAATGATGGTATATGCTTGTGGTAAAATATCTAACAAAGGGATTAACTAGAAATTAGGGAGTATTACAAAATTGAGATTCTGAATTGTAAAGTCACAGTTTTCTCCCAGTAGATGAAGAGGTTTCAGGATTTATTTCCTCCAAGCAGTTTCAGAACTATAAGATTCATCAAGTTACAGTGCAGATGTCCACACTATTGCACACAGTATTGAATTGCAACATAATGCACCATAACCTGCTGCATCAGGACAGGCCTGATTTGAATTATATCGATCTGTTAACTAGATGTTTCGGATCACTGATTGTATAGTGAGATATTAATCAAACTCATTTCTGTTGGCGAGATGCACACACTAAAGCCTAATTTGTAAAAGTCTTATTTATAAGAGTAATTTCTGAAACATTAACTAGGGGGAGAATACTTGTTATTCGCAATGTCTGTTTCATGTGTATATTATCATATTTTAGTAAGAGTCCTCTCTTTTTTTTAAAAAAATTTTGATATAGCAGCTGTAATAAAAACACAATTCTTAATTTTTACTTGTTATCTTGATAAATTTAGGAAAAAACATCCACAGCACTAAATCAGTACAACAATGTAGTCATGTCATTCTCACCACAGTGGTGGTGTTGATTCAAAATTTTCAGTAATTGCTGTGTTAATGCCCTTCGCGCTGGCGACAGATGTGGCCAACAGCATTTTGCTATCTGGTTGTCAGTTTGTCCCATTCTCCTGAATGTCTCCTGAAACAGTCATGTCTTCAAATTTGGCACAGATGTCCTCTCGGACTCAACAATGAACTGATTAGAAGTGGTGGTCAAAGGTCAAGGTCACTGTGACCTTACCTTCGTCTCATTCTGTCGGACATATCTCAAGAATACTTTGAGGGAATTTCCACAAATTTGGCACAAACGTCCACATAGACTCAAGAACGCACTAATTGGAATTTCATGGAAACTGTACTGATTGTATCGATCCTCTGTGGTGTTGGGTTGAAGATTTGATGAAGCATTCATATTTTTACAGAAATGGATGTAAACTGTAAGAGCAACTTGACTGGTTCACTGAGGCATACAACTGTACAGCCTTTATTAGCAGCTGGCCTTTATTTGTCTGTGACAGCCATTATTCGAAAATTTGAAAATGCCGCTATCTAACTTAAGAGCTTCGTGGGTATGTTTTTTTTTTCCTCAGTGATGTTGCATTTGTGGCAATACAATTCAGTAATTATCACGCCTCAAATATGATTTGGTGTTAAGCTGTTTCATGTACTTGAACCCTTTGGACAGAAATGAAATCCTAGCATTGTTATTTTATCCATGCAACATTAGACTTCATGTGCAGAGACTGTGAATGTGTGGTTGGGTTCGATAGCTCCTCTGTCCAGTGGCCCTCTGTCTCCGGTAACTGCATTACATAGTCACCAAAGGCACACATTTATCAATGTGTATTAGTATGTGTGCATGCACCAGTGTCGCTAGTCCTTGCCCTTGGTTTGGATGAGCAACTAGCATGACAAAGCCATCTTTTATACACTGAATAACAAAAGACCTTTTCCCCTCAATGGGAAAAGATCTGCTTAAGAAAAAATAGCCAGCTACTATTTTAATATCCAATTGTCAAGGTTTAATACCCCCTTCTCACACACACACACACACACACACACACACACACACACACACACACACACACACACACACACACACACACACACACAACTGCACACCTGTCTGTTTTTATCATCTCCATTACAAGCGTCATGTGGCCAAACACTAACAGATGTATTTACACTTTCAGACCCACAGGGATATTAGACAATATGCAGACAACCTTTCAGGCATGATTATTAGTGGTGGATTTGTGATGAGGCTTATTTCAGACTGAGCCTATTATTTGCTAATAAAGTGCCAAATTCTCTCGTCACAGGTCTGAATGAATAGCAGGTTCATGTGGAGAAAAAAAAAAAACGTTTCACATATTCACAAGATACCAGAGTCAGATTCTTTGTATGTGCACATATACTTCTATAACATTCTTCTAGATTTCTATGTGCCTAGTTTAATAGTTCTATTGGTTTGCTTTGATGATCTACTGATGTGGAGACACATCAGACATGACTACTGCTGTCTGTTGTTTTTGTTTTATTTATTTTGTTGATGTTGTAAATTATCTATGCTCTGATAATTTAATATCTTGTATTTTGCATTTTCTGTGGACCCCTGGAAGAGTAGTCTTTACTGTGGTATCAGCTAATGAGGATCTTCAATAAAGAATAAAGAAAGAATAAATACTTGGCCACAAAGCTGATTCTGATTAATTAAGAGATGCTGACAGTTGATAACATTCCTTCCCCGTGCTGCCTTGAATGAAAATTCTGACAGATAATGGCTCTAGATATGTTAATTGACAATTATGGCAATCACGGAGCACATTCATCAGTCATAAAATGCCTTGTGCCTGATTTTCCTCATGCTGACAGTTTTTGGAGTTCTGCAACAAAAGCCCCAGATCAGGAGCAAATCAGCGTTGGCTTGGCACTCACATATCAGCGTTCAAGGGCTACATGTGAACTGTTTAAAGATGTTAGTTGAGAGGCTCGGCGATGCATCACAGACTCCCCAGATATCTAGCAGGCAAAATATCTAATATCGGACTTTGTTGATGAGCTACAACCAGTGAGAGCGAGAGACATGTTGAGGACAGAGACAAGCAGCACTGCAGTGCTGTGCAAGGTGTGTATTTTTTAGAGGGAGAGAGAGAGAAAGTGAAAGAAAGAGAGGACGAGAAGGCTTACTATTGCACAGTGTCTCTGTAAGTTATTCGCGTAATAACTTAGTCTGAACACGACTTTGTCCATTTTTGACTTTGATGTTTTCTAGTTAGGGCCCCCTGACCATGGGTTGTGGTTTAACCCACACATCACAAGAATTATTGGTGATTTCTCCTGGTGAAAGATCTTGTAGTGTGTGACCCCCTTCACTGGTCAGTCATGTAGTTGGAAAAACACACCGACTTCAAGACCCCTGTTGACAAGACAGGAAGTTGTGTGAACAGTACAGCCATCTGAGGACTTTGGAAGCCATGTTGTGTGACGTAGGCTTTAAGCATGTAGCTCTGATTGCTTTAAATCCCTGACTGACCTCTCGTGGTACTGTATGTGTGGAGCTGGTTGGTAATAGGCAGTAAATTCTCCAGATTGTTCAAACTCTGGAAATGTAAATATGTGAAATAATGATGATGTAACAATCACCTACTGTATCTCTACTGTAGCGTATTGTGCAGTTGTGCATGGAGAGGCATTGGAAACAAAGTAGACAGTTATACCTGGGACACACTACACAACATTTCTGTCTGCTCTTACAGTCACTATGTCACATTATGCGATTGCGGAGCACTAAAATCGTGCCATGACTTGGCCGATAGACATGACACACTACACGATGGTCCACACCAATCATCCCCGGTTGTCTTTCGCGACATGTGATGTCATCAGGTTATTCTTGTCCTGTTTTTATTAGTTTTACTATTATTTCAGTCAGGAGCTACATTTAAAGCAAACATGCAAGTCACTGAATCCTCTACAACAAGTTCCTGCAAATGTATCATGATAAAAGCGAATTTAGAAAATGAAGGGATTCTCTCAACTGAAGTTATATAAGCTTTTAATTTGAAAAAGATACAAGAAGTGTTGAGTTTGAAATTACGGTGCGATGCAAACGGGAGCAGATAGAAAGTAAAGATATAAAAATACGAGGGGAATAATAAATAACATCCTGTTTATAATGTAGTCTGTCTAAAATTAAGCTGGTAGCCTCTGCAGTTGTGGTGAGTAAAAGCCCCACCACTGTTTTTGTATTTTCTTACTTTATGTCTGTCTCCATTTTAAAGAAGTAACATTGTTTGCTAGCTTGATGCAATTGGCTGGGTTGATAAAGTGCTTCTGCTGTTTAAAGCCATATTTTTTTTCTTTTATACTCTGTGTGGTAATATCCCTAGAGGATGTATCTAAAACCCTGGGGTGTTGTTGTCATACAGTTGTCTACAGCAGCAGACCACTCTGTGTTTCTACTGGTCAAAGTGACGGCTGTGACTGGAGCAGTCATGAACGACAAAACGAAAATCAAACATGCTAGATTTTCTGCGGGAACTTTGTGAGGCGTCCAAGACATGGCGTCAATTAACTATGACACACCACATGAGATGAAACGATGGATTATCGTGTACGACATGAGTACAGTATCGTGTCCCGACACTGTATGTCACTGCGTTGGTCTAGAGTTGAGCTGATATCATGTAGTATGTACCAGGCATTAGACCTATTCACCAAACACAACATAGCTCTTCAGGCTATGTGTCAGAGAGTACCTGCTACTTATTTTCTAAACTTCACTCTGATTCTTTTCCCTTGACAGGATAATTGGCGAGTGTTAAAACCTTCTTTTTTTTTTTACTTGTCACATTTGCTCAAGCGTAGACTACAGGAAAATTTATCAATTTATGCTAAAAGCGTCACAAAGGTTTTTAACCATGATTTAAAATCTGATTTTTAGTTAAATGCCCCAGTGGTTTCTTAAGTCTACATTTGTCAGCTGCTTGGACTATCTCACTGAGTATAATGGCTAATTTGTTGTCTGTGTACCTCGCCATATTTTGTCTGGCCTTCAGCCCCTGGGCCCACATCAGTGTTTGACTGGTTGTGTAATTACTAGTTCTAACTAGTACCACAGAGTAGAGGGCTGCATTGGGAATGGGTCCCGCCGGGTCCCGCATTTCATCTTCAGTATCCCCGCATCCAGTGCGCCTTCAGAGCGGGCCTTTAGTGTCTGTGGGCGCATCTTGGAAGAGAGACACACGGGATTGGGACCACAGTCGGTCAGCAACATTCTCTTCCTCCACAGGAATATTATGGCCAAGTGATTCATTTGTTAAATTAACTCGTTTCATTCATTAACTTTGTTTATTGTATGTATTGGCTTTATCTTTATCTCGTTAATGTTTCTTATTCAGGTCTCTCTTAGAAAAGAGACCTTAACCTCAATCACTGCGTGATTATATAAAGGTAGAAAAATAAATAAAATAGAGAGGAGGAGAATAGAATATGAAACAACCTTTACTTCATTAAAAACTAAATGAAAACAATGAAATAGGAGTGCTATTCCTGACCAGTGCGTCAAAAGACATGCAGGCCAGGGAAACGAAACAAACAACCCCATGAATCTCTTTATTAACAGCCTATAAAATGATGTTTTCTCCTGCGGGGCGGGAGAAGACACAAAGTCTCTATTATTGTGCAGGCATAAATTCTCAGAGTTTTGCGGGAGCGGGCAAGAGTGGACATACACATTGCGGGTGCGGGCGGGAGTGTAACACACACGTTGCAGTTGCAGGCGGTAATGGTCAGAAATTCAGCGGGAGCGGGCAGGAGCGGGATGAAGAAAACAGTTCCGCGCAGGGCACTACCACAGAGCAACTCAAAGCAAGTTCAATGGGATCATTACTTTAAAGTCAATGGACCTAAAATCATCTGTCAGCTAATTTCTACCATCATCGTATAGTTCTTAGATCAACAACAGATAGTGCCAGTCAGGCATGTTGGCTGGCAAATTGACAGAATTCAGTGTCAGAAGTTTGCAAAGAAACATCTGAATAAGACCAATGCTTTTTGGAAACAAGTCTTGTGGACTGATGAAGTTAAAATCTAACTTTCTTGACACAATGAGCAAAGGTATGTTTGTTAAACACAAGGATGGATCGATCATGCTTTGCGCTTGTGTTGCAGCCAGTGGCACGGGGAACATTTCACAGGTAGAGGAACGAATGGATTCAGATAAATACAGCAGATTCTGGAAGCAAACATCACACCATCTGTAAAAAAAAAGCTGAAGAAGAAGAGTGGATGGCTTCTACAACAGGACAATGATTCCAAACACATCTTGAAATCCACAATGGACTACCTCAAGAGGCGCAAGCTGATGGTTTAGCCATGGCCCTCACAGTCTCTCAACCTAAACATCATTAGAAATCTGTAGATAGACCTCAAAAGAGCGGTGCATGCAAGACGGCCCAAGAATGTCACAGAGAACTGAAAGAGACTGAAAGACTCTGAGCTGGTTACAAAAAGCATTTAGAAGCTGTGATACTTGCCAAAGGGAGCACTACTAATTACTGACCATGCAGGGTGCCCACACTTTTGCCTCAGGCCCTTTTCCTTTTTTCGTTATTTTAAAACTGTAAAAGATTGAAACTGAAGCATTGCCTACTGTCTGTCACGGCGAAATACGAGTCTGGACAGACATGGATGTAAACTGTTACTGCAACTAGACTGGATTGTGAGGCATACAACCACAAGGCGGTAATTCTAATTTCTTTGGCTTTCTCTGTCTTTAAATAGGCTTTTAACAAGCAATGTGAATCACAGCTGAGCTGACAGCGGTGCTCTGAGTTACCAGTGAGAGGAGCTGCACTGCTAAAAGCTTCTGGTTCGTGCAGTGACAGTGTTGACTCACGGAAGTCAGTTCACTTTGAAAATACATTTGTTGGTACATGTACTGAACACCTGTATTTTCAAGGGAAGTATTGCACTTTTAACTCCACTACAATTTTTTTACAAGTTAATTTGTAGATAAATAATTTTTAACTAAACATCTGGTCAGTTTATAAAATATGATACATTAAATACAATCCAGATCTGAATTTTTCTTCCACCACCAGATTAAAATTTGTATCCACTAGTATAAACAGCATTATCTAATCAAATAAGACAGTAACATCTCTTACCCATTAAAGTTGCATGTGCATTCTGAGCAGTTGCTGGTGTCGAGGACTGGCACCTTCTTTTATTTAAACTCAAGCAGTGGCACAGATGGTGACGGTGGTGTGTGTGTGTGTGTGTGTGTTTTTTCAATGCCCTGCTCTTATATTACGGACTTCTGCATTGCCATTAATTTAACATGCTTGTTTTGACTATCATGTTTAATAATGTACACTCTGCCAGGAACACTCACATTAAAGTTATAGCACCATAAACAGGCAGTATAATTATGATTGGCTGTATGGTTTCCGCCCCCTCCATGGAGCATGCACGGGAGCTCAAACCAAGAAGAGCAGCAACAGAACCTGCTGCAACAGCTTGTTAAGTTCAGATAAGTTGACAGTTTAAGGAAGCTTTAAGATTCTTTAAAACAGCAAAACATAATGCAGTTAATGTATGTGAAAATAATGAATGACATGGTAGAGCTTGGTAATGAGGGGTTGTGATGTAACCATGCTAGCAGCCTGTAGGTCTGACAGAACATTTAAACAAACTTTCGGCTGCCATTGTTTTTATGCCTCAGATTTGGCACAAACATCCGCTTCTACTCAATAAACTGATCAGATTTTGATGGTCAAAGGTCAAGGTCACTCTGATCTGCAAAACATATTTTTGTGTATAAGTCGAGAATTCAAATGCAAATTATGACAACATTTCACACAAATGTCTAATCGGATAAAATTATATATATATATATATAGTATATATATATATATACATACCCACTATTCTTGGGTGTCTACCTTGAAACTGTGCTGTCTAAAATGGCAGCCCGTGCAACCGCACTTTTGTACTTTTGATTACACTTATTGATACTTTGCCAGCAGTAGGAGCCTAGATTGAATAAAAACAACATGTTTCAAGTACGAAAAGAAAAGAAAGGTGTTGAAAGGTTCTGTTTTATTTGAGTATTTATTTTAATTTATGTCAAAATGGAAATGGCATTTCATTTTATTGTGTATTTTTGTTGTTGTTTTGAACAAAAAGAAAAAAAAAAGACACTTTGTTTTGAATATATAACTATAATAAATGGTGTGCATGTATTTTCCTACTTTTCTCATCATCTATAGTCTGGATGACATTTTCAGAGGTGTAGGGAGTTTGCAGTAGTTTCAGGATTAGTGTATTGACAGCCTACGTCTGCCTTTGTCTCTCAGATACAGGTTTACTACAGCAGGATGCAACAGCTCTGCACAATCAAGCTGAGAGCCTGCAGCCCAACCTTCATCTGCTCGGCTACCTCTTCCTCTCCCGGCCTATGAGCCACGCCTTCAACTGCATCCTCCTCTTCCAGTTGTAAGTTACCATGGTGATGACAGAGCCCATAATTTTGCAGGATCTTAAAGATGCAACATTTACCAATTGTACAATAAACAACACTCAGTGTAAAAGTGAGTATGTGGGTGGATGTGTTTTCCCATCACCATAGTTCATTTGTGCTGCATGTGAAGCTGTATCATAGTTACTAGGCTGTGAGCTGTTTTCTCAAAGAAGCAGCTCCCATTTAAGATGTGCATACGTAAACAGGGATAATCACAATTGTCTCCCAACAGCATGTTTGAATCTTTCCCCCAGTCTGTTTAGGACATCTCCACGTCACCACCAAATCTTTAACTTGTTATTTTCAGTCAGTAGAGTGGGGTGTAGAGACCTTATGAGGTCTTTTAGGGGTTTAGTGAAATTCACACACAATTATCAGAATTATACAAGAATGACTATTTTAATGATTGGTTTCACTGTAAGCACAACAGTGGGTCCGGTGTCCTTATAAAAATTGTATAAATTTGTTCCAAAGATGATCAACACTCTGTTTTTGTTTTGTTTTGTATTATAATCTCATTATGACTTGTTGGGCCATATTTAAATGATCTATAGCGCATGCCACATAATCTGGGAGCAAAATAAGGCACAAGGCACAAAGGGGTTTGATTTAGTCCATTGATTAATCTTAGGTGTGTTTTGGGTGTAACATATTCAACCAACCAAAGTGTCATCTCCCATTCCTTGGGAGCTGGGTATACCTGTACCTGGCGCGCTGCTATTTACATGGCAGATTTTGGCAAATTGGATACGTTTTGGATAGTTTTCTGCTGAGAGTAAGGATACAGTTACATATGAGCAAATGTAGGCGTGTGACCATCGCCTGCTGACATGATATTTGGGTTGAATGTGGGCAGTGCAAAGTGTGATGCAAACAGATAGTTAGCCTGCTAGCTAACAAATGAATGTTAGCTAGCTAGCTTGCTAATAAATACTGCATAATATGACATTATTGGTACATTTTGCATTTTCTTAAAGTTCCTGCCTGCCTCCAAGGCAGCATCTCTCATGTCAGGTAGTTTGTACTTTTCTGGCTGGTTAAACACATCAACAATAATATCTCCTCCACACATACTTCTTTGCTCTTGGGACTGTGACTTCCCCAGTCAAAGTTCACTAAAGTTAAACTCCAGGTGATGGCAAGATGTACATTTGCTTCACCACCAGAAGCAAATATGTTGTCCACCTCTTCACTCGCACTGAATAGCAGCAAATGGAAGGTGAATGTTCAGCAGTGTTAATTTCTCGTGTGTGAACGGACCCTAATGCAGTCAGAGCAGTGATATCACTGCAGCAAATATCGTGCAGCATGTAAGCACCAAATCTAAAAACTGTAGTAATAAACTTGACAGAGGAAACAGAACTAGACATTAAGCTCCTACAATAATCAATGACGTTATGCTGCTCTTGTGCGTAAAAGTGCACAATCTCTCTTAATGGAGAGTCAGACAGCAGCTCTGCAGCTCTTTGTCACAAGCAGAGTGTATACGTCTTGTGAAATCGCCTATGTAGGCGCGTCTTAGTATCTGAATAAAGCAGAATAGATAAATACTGTGCCATTTTGACTTAAGATCAGGATTTTGTTGGTCACCAGTGCCGTTGCTTTTGTGAAAACATAGCAATACACAAACAATGCACCTGATCACACCGCATTGTAAGTTCTACCTGTGTAGAAGGAATCCGGAGAACCTGGGGAAAACCTCCTGCAGCATGTACCAAGCTGTGGATAAAGTTAGTGCCTAGCTGGTGAGTATGGTGGAGCATTCATAATGAATATTGTATTCATAAGGTGGCCAGAAACATGAGTCCAAAGGAATGCTAATGTTGCTCCATGTCTGCTGAATGTGAAAATAAGCAGTGTTGTTTGTTAACAACATATTAACCTTTATAGATATTAAATTATTGTAGCATTGACAGCTTGTTGCACTGCCCCCAGTAAATACAGACTTTGATGTTTGATTAACCCCCAGAGGGAAATTGGTTTGCATTGTGGGTACTAAATTTGACATACACAGCAAAACATTAACAGAAAAAAAGAAAACAATTAGCAGGCAGTCAAAGACATAGACACCCACAGCAAACAGTACACAGTACAACACGACACAGACCTGCTGCAGCGCTTATAATGTTTGTGTTTCCAATATGACTGCCCACTGCCTTTTGAAATGTTTTACAGTTGGACTAAATAATGAACTAAGAAATAATTATAAGGTAACGTGAAGCTAGATACTTTACTTTTTCTTAAATATAAGATACAAAGCTCTTATTATGACTTACTCCTAATTTCAATCCAGGTCATAATAATGAGGACATATAATCAGAACAAAAGATGGAAAAGCTTCCATGACTTATTTTTAACAGCATGTGAAAAAGATATGGCACAGATTTTTCTGTGTACTAACATCAGTACAGACTGAAGCTAAAATACTGACCCAAGACCTTTATCATATTGTCTCAATTAAAAGCCACATCTTAGCTTGTTTGCTGTATGAATGTTGCCGAGTGATTTCAGTTTCAGTGTTCTGGACCAGCCCAATCTCTCTCAGCTGAGCCAGGGCCACAGACTTGTATAAAAACTGTCCTTGGGCTTCAGACTTAATATTTTTGGCTTCTGCTGCACAGTCTTGAGATATTGAGAGTTACAAGCCTGAGCCAAATCCTGATAAAATATGATCATTGCTGCAGCATCTGCAGTCCACCAACTTTTTAAGATTACCAGCCTGTTTTCAGTCTGTTTTTTCTCCTTCATTTAAATCTGACAACTGGTAAATGACACTTGTTATTGAAATCTGAATCCATTGTGACTGGTTGATTTAGAAATGTTCTCAGTATGTAACAATACACAATGCAATTAATGCTGGCACAAAAATACTTTCATTGTTATAAATCACAAATATACTGTAATTTGAAGAAACTCACACCATATTCTTTCTATAAAAGCAAAGGGATGTTTGATTTCCCCAGTGGAGAATTTTGTTTCTGTTACCTATCAATTTCTCCAATGACCACACACTAGTTGTCTGTCTTTCAGTCGACTAATGGTCTGAAAAGTCATTGTATAGGCTGATATTTAAATTTTATCTGAGAAAAACACTGATGCCTCACCCAAAAACAACCCCAACCTGCAGTAGAGTTAGGATCAACTCTGGCTGCTGGGACAACCACTGGATGGACCTTTACTTGTCCGCCATGTTATATACATCCATCCATCCATTTTCTATGTAACTGCTTATCCTCTCGAGGTTTGCTGGAGCCTATCAAAGCTGTCATTGGGCGAGAGGCAGGGTACACCCTGGACAGGTTGCCAGGCTATATCGCAGGGCCGACATGTGGAGACAGACAACCATTCACACTCACATTCACACCTAGGGGCAATTTAGAGTCACTAATTAACCTATCCCCAACCTGCATGTCTTTGGACTGTCGGAGGATGCAGGAGTACCCAGAGAAAACCCACGCTGAAATGAGGAGAACAGGCAAATTCCGCACAGAAGGAACCCTCTTGCTGTGACAGTGCTAACCACCACGCCCCATGTTATATACAGCATAGTAATAATAAAGAATGGGGGGAAAAATAAATTAACTTAAGTAAACCAATTTTATTTTCACTTTTTTTTTTTTTTTAAATTGACATTTAATGCCTTAATCAAAAATTCAGATGTAGAGGTGTCTCTTCTACTGTGGTAATCTGCAAGTAACGTGATGTCATACTGTATCCTTCCCAAGAAAAAGTCGAAGCAAGAAAACAGAATATGGCGGACTATTTAGACTATTTAGATGGTCTAAAGCAGACGGCGGAGGGCGCATAGTCCATGTCGCAAGTGTCTATTTGTTTTTTCTTCACCTAAATCTGATGATTATTGCTCTGTCTCTTTACTCATTTATTTAGTAGAGAGTCCACAAGCCTTCTCATTCTACATATACATACGTAGGTGTACTGGTGGCTTTAGAGCCTACATTTTATTTAATTTAGAGAGTGTAATAGAGTCATATTATTGATTATCTCTGATCCCCATGGTCAATTTGGTCGTTGCGACGCAACACCACTGACGCTAGGTGGCACCAAGCTTAAAAAAACCGAATCCTATCTGTTGCCTCTTTAAATTAGAGGCATTTTACAATGAGTTAACAAGGCAACTAAGCCAACGCTAGTCTTAGTTCAACGAAAGAGGGAAACCTGGATTAAGAAAGTGCGTTTTTTCATAATCACTTAAAAATAAGAATCACTGGGTCTCATTCATGAAACGTGAGCAGAAGGAATTTGTGTGTAAACTGTTCGCATTCATCAATATTTTAGTAGCTCCGATCTTTTCGTAGCTACTAACAAAATCTACTGCTGCTCCTGACCACTCGTAGTGCTTGTGTAAATTTAGTAAAGCACATAAATATTGCTTTTCACTATTGAAAATGACAACTTTAATTCGTATTGCGCTCTGTTATGTACACAAAACACAGATGCCTTTGAAACACGTAATCTAAACATGACAAAATATTAAAAATATAACACATTTAGTTAAATTATTTGGCAATCAGCAGGCTTGAGATCCAGATTAGGTTTATGATTGTGAATTATCTATGTAAATCGACTCAATAGATTACACGTTCTTTCTACATGTTGAATGATGATAAAAATATCCATAAGGACAGCCGGATCACAGCCTCTTGGGCCTCGGTGCCTGGGTTCAGCAGGGGCAGCTGAAAGAATTATTTGAGACAACAGGTGTTTGTTTGTTGTTTTTTTTTGTGGCTTTTTGATTGTTTGAATGAATAAATCTGATTTGAAAATGATTAATTTACGTTGTATAAAACAGAGTTTTAGGCTGTTAAGATTCAAATAATTTGAAGATGATGCATACAAAACTGCTGTAGGCTATATGTTATCCGTATCATTTGTTAAAATAAATGTTAAATAGCTCTATTCCGACAGCGATCACTGATTTAGAGTTTATCCATTACGCACAAAACATCTCTGGTTTCCCGTTCCCACTTCATTCAAAACCCCACACATGAATCTTCTGTTTGTTTGGTGACCACTACGCTATCAATGATGGTTTTCAGAATTTATTATGATACAACACCTTACAGTCTGAGTTTGATGATGACGCCAGTGGAGGCATGTCGCTGTCTCCGTCAGGAATAATTCCTGACAGAGCGGTCTCCCCAATTATGCCAGCGATGCGCTCGTCAGCAAATAGTTGGGGCTGTGAGCCTCCTCCTCCTGTGACCACTGTATTTTTGTGTGTGTGCTTATGCGTTTCTTTGCCTCCAGTTTCATATCAAGGCATTTACGCTTCACCTCTGACATGGTTCTTTGTTTGTTACCTCCCTCCAGGCCTTCGCTTTGCCTGTCACACCACTACTAACTGAAGAAAATAAAATGTTTTTTCTTAAGTCCACTTCACCCAAATTTATTTCGATCTCCGCTTTGGAAAAATTCTATTTTCTTTCTTTCTCTTTCTTTCTCTGCGCCATGACTGACAGGTCGACTGGATGCACCTACACCTCCTTATATGGTGGTCATTGGCTATTCATGGGCAGGGATTTATGCTAATTGCTGATTACCGGGAGTGCGCTGTCACTTTACGATGGATTGGCATTCATGAACATACACACGTGTTTACGATCAAATCTGAGTTTCCCGCGGCGTTCCTGAATCCGGAGTAGGTTTTTAGTAGAGTAGGCTTTTATGTGCAAATCTACACACAGATTTACTCACTTTTCATGAATCAGACCCATTGTGTTGACATCACCTTAGGATTAGCCGGTTAAATCTACAAACAAAGCAGGTCATCTTTCATGGAGTCTGCCATGTTGCTTCTACAGTAGCCCAGGGCAGACAAACCAGACACTGGCCCTAGATAGGGCCATTCAAGTTTTTGTGTTTTCACGTCAGCCAACACACACTTGTTTCAGGTGTTTGCAATGCTGCTACATCACTGCTAGATATCACTAAATGTTACACACTAGATCTTTTAAATACATTAAAAAAAAACATAGAAATGAATAGGTGTTGGTCTATGTTGATATTGTCGCAGCCCCCACAATAAATCAATGCACAGCTTGATAAGGAGGGACAGCTAAATGTAACAGTTTCTTTGCTTTAAAAGGTATAGATTTTTTTCATTCTATTGTACAAACATTTTAGTAAATACGTAAGTGAAGTATATATCATAAAGTACCTTTCACAGAGCAAGGTCACACTGCTCAACTGGATTAAAACTGTTGTATAAACACATAAAAAACATTGATTTATTACCACTAATCTATGCAGATGCTGCAGACATTTAAGTCAGAAATACTTACTGACATGAGATGAGCAATGTTTATGTGATTATGTCTCATGATATACAGCTGCTAGAAGTGAATGATTTCAACTTTCTCATGGTCTAGTGTTAAAAACGCAATTCATAGTAAAAATTTAATCCTTATACTTTTTTTTCTATTATTAATTACAGGCAAATAATAATACACTTAGCACAGATGACAACATGAAATGACAATGTAGTCTCACAAACAAAGAAAACAAAACAAAAAGAAAAATTAGACTTGTACAAAACAAAGTGAATAAAAGAAAGGACATTAAAGTTAGTCGGATCACATCAGTAATAAAAAAGATGAAGTTGATAGTATTAGTACATAAAAATTACATTTGTGTGACAGGTAGAGCGTAACCCAATACTTGAACAATCACAATACTCAAAAATTGCAATAGATATTGAATCTGCACCCAAGTATCAGGATAGTAGTGAATCAGGAGATAAGTATATCGCCCCAGTCTTTGTAATTATTATTAATATTGTCATCATTTTTGTTAATTTTTTTTGTGTAGCATAAATCAGTATTGTCCGGTATTGTTTGTATGATATGTTTGCGGCATTGACAGGGTTGTGTGTGGATGTGTGTATTTTTTGATGTGTGTGTGTCCTTTTGGGCACAGAGGGACAGAGCTTTTAGTATTGCTCGTGGAAGGTCTTGTTATCAGTGTGCGAGCAGCTCTGTAACACCTGGCCAATCGATAGTTCCCTCATTGTGTTCAAGGAGGCTTAGTGGTCGATCAATGCAGAGGCTCCACCGCGCACACGCACACACACACCACACACACACAAAACACGACCTGTATCTTTTACCCTTGCCACCCCTTGGTCTTTATGTACTGCCCTACATGGTGGAGCTGTTGTACAGCACACACAATGACACACTCACACCGAATGTAGCACAAAGAAACATGCAAATATACACACAGAGAATTCAGTGAATCCACCTAATTCAAAGTGAACAATAGAGAAGTTAGAGATACCAAAACAAATTGTTTGCTGATGACAAATTAAATAACTGCACATAATTAATACACAATAGAATTGTGTGTGTGTATTAGGTGCACCTACTTCAATGTAATATATCTAACTATTCATAATTCAAGTTTGGAGAATGAAACCATAAAACTATTGTACTTTATTATGTCCCACTAAACCAGCTTATATACACATGCACATGCACATGCAGATGGTGATAGAGTTTGCAGTAATGCTTGGTATGGCTTTTACTTGTTGGCATTGGATAGTGTGTGTTATTGACCAATAGTAATGTGTGGACATGAGCTCAGCAGTCCTGTTGTCTCCCAGAAAATGAGTAAGTAGTGCACTGTCACACCCCATACTGATGGTCAATTTTGTAGGTGTTACACTAGAGATATAAAAGAGGTCTTGGAGGACAATAAAGCAGCACAGATGCACATAAATGGGGCTTTTCAATTGGCACTTTTGGCCATGCTGAGTCAAACCATTCTCTGTGGATTTGCATTATTACTGCTAGTTTAACCACACCAAGTTGTGCTGACCTGCGCCCGAGATGAACCTTCTCCAGGGTATGGCCACCAGTGAACCCACCTGTCTCCCCCTGAAACAAGTGTGCATTATGAGACTCAACTCATGTCTGTGCACGAGACCAGGGAGAACATTTTTCTGTTAGGGATGCACTGATTTATCGGCTGAGCATCGTTATCAGCCAATATTCACCATATTAACTGCCATCAACCTATCAGAAAATAAGATGACGTTCACTGATGGCAGCGGCCAATGTTTTTTTACTGTGTCACATCGGTTTTGCACAGGCTAAAAAGCAGAGCTTGGGACTTGAATTAATGGACAGGTACAAGAAGAATACAATAACTGTTTGGCAGATGGGCTTTGTGATCTCAGTGTTGTGTGACTAGATGTCTAGCAGCAACCAGCATCCCGACGTCCAGAGGACATTAGAAAATGTGTTTAGGACAAACCAAAATCTTCCTTGGGACACTGCTGTGATGAAAGGATGCAGTAAGCTCACTACTGATGTGTCAGAGGATGCACCCTATTGTTATCACTATCACCTATCACTCAAGACAAGCCATCATCAGTTAAAGACACACCTTCAGGCAGGTAGCCCTGTTGTAATGGAGATTCTTGAGAGCCAGAGAGTTCAAAAGAGTCAGAGTTTCTATCCAAATGAGCAAAAATGAAGCACTTAATCCCTGATGATTTTAGTACATTAAAATATCTAGTTCATATCTTGAGTTTGAATCATCTCATAGCTTCCCTGACATCACACATTCTCTGTTCTTTGTTTTGGAAATTTATTCTTGTTTTAAAATGTGGCTTAGACTGCTGAATACTAGAGGACTGGCCTGCATGAAACTTCCTAAATTTGTTGGTATTTCCTTTTAAGATTTAAAAGTGAGGAGATTTGAAAGTGTGGGTGTAACTCAGCTCTCCAAAATAACACTTAGCTGTCTGGAGAATCTGCTAATGGATTTGCACTCTCAACAACCAACTGTTGAGAGATTACTGAGGCTTAAAGTTATAAGGAACAGAACAGATGTTGAGCTACAAAAACCTTGTCTTGTCATTCACTTTGGATTGAAGCCTACTGTAAAAACACTCATTTTGTTTACGCAACATCCAGCATCTTTGTGAAGGCACAACATTTTCCAAAGAGATTTCTGGCTTGATATAAGTGTGTGTTTCTCAAAGCACATACCGAATGTATACAACCAAAGCATTTGCTTTAAGTAGCCCCCAAAGGCAACTTGTTTTGAGGAAATCTGAAGTAGAGAAGTTGTTGAGGATCAAGGGAACTGCGCTGCAAACAAAAAATGATTTTAAAATTAAATCTCTTAGCTGTTCATAGCCTCGGGTGTTATGATGAGGCAACATCCTAATGTTTAATACAACAGAGGAGTGCTTGTTTAACTTTTGACTTTATTGTTAGAGATGACAAGTAACCAGCACAAAAGATGATCTAACAACCTCTCTTTTCTCCTTTTTTCTTTCTCTTCTCTTCTTCTTTCCCCAGCATTTCTATTGGAATTAGTTATGTCTTAGCTGGCAGTGAGGCCTATGCTGCTATTCTTAATGTCAGGTAAGTCTTCCACATACATACAGAATCTTTAGAAAATGAAAGACATTGTCCAAACTGAGACATATAACTGCAATTAAACTGACACTTATGTTCCTTATAATCCTAAGTAACATGAGGTTACATAGGTTTGAATTTAGTAGCAATTTATTGAGGTCTGTGGCTCGGGGGGTTGAACAGATTGTCCACTATTTGGAAGATCGATGGTTTGATCCCCAGTCTGTATGTCGAATTGTCCTTGGGCAATATGCTTGCTCCTGATGGCTGTGCCATTGGTGTGCAAATGTGTGTGTGAATGATTAGATCACAAATTAGGTTAGATCCTGATGAGCAGACTGGCACCTTGCATGGCAGCCTGTGCCATCTATGAATGTGTATGTGCATGGGTGAATGTGGCATGTAGTGCAAAGAGCTTTGTGGGGTCGGAAGACTAGAAAGGCGCCGTCCAAATGCAAGTCTGAATCCAGCATCAAATTTGGTCTTTTTGTCTGAATCCTTTCAAATCTTAACCTTTTAAAACAGACCACCCATGGACGGCTGCTGGAGATCATTGTCTGCTAGTTCTGTTTCAAGTAGCTCTAAAATAAAAACCATAAAAGACAGAGCATTCATTGATTTTGAGCAGAAATGTATGGCTTCTGTCCCGTCAACATGTCATTACCTTATATTACCTTATCTTACCGTGCAGTGCAAACATAGTATTTTACCATAATTATGCCAGAATTTCTTTGTAATAGTAGCAGGAGATTGTTGTTTGCATAATCCTGTGTATATGGATCTAAAATAGCAATGAACTATAATATTAACATGAGTTACAGTCTTCCATCAGGAATATTTGCCATTCAAACCTCAAAAAGTCTTTCCTGGGAATCTGCTCATGTTACGTGATCTGGCAGTTGCGTCTGGTTACAGAAATGCCACTGACAACCTTGTGGTAATTTCAGCTTTTCAAGTCAAGAATTATGAAGGCTTTAATCATCAGTCCACAATGTTTTTATCCTTTTATTCATGTTTTACCCACCTCAAGTTTGCTCGCTTTTTGTGTGTGAGTGGTGTGTTTCAAGCTATTTTGTCATAAGTATTATTTCTGTTTTCCAATACACCAATAACATAGGTCCTGAGTCCAGGGTGAGTGTAATTGTAACACCCACAATGTAATACCCACTGCATAAGTGTGGTGAAAGGAGCTTAGATTGTCTCTTTGTAACATATGGGTCATGTTCATTATGAGTTATGTTTTCCTCCTACATCTAAATCAGTGAAATTCTTTTTAGGGTTAGCAGCTCTTAAGAGTGTGTGACTCATTGAGTCATTCAAACAAAGAATTAGCAAAACACTTCACTCAACAGTGAAAAACATAATTGAAAAAAATAAATAATGTTCAGAGAAACTCTAACATCTTGCAGCTTTTCAGACTGTCAAATGGAGCAAAGAGTGATTATTAACAAGAACCTTCTCCCACACCAGTCTGACCCTCCATCAATTCCACTTTCATTTCTCAAGAAATGAAAAAGTTGAAAGTGAATTGTCAGTTCAGGGAAGTGTTGCTTAAGGCTTCACGATCTCACAATAAAATCTTTTCAGTGAAAAACCTGATGCAATCCTGAGAGATGATAGCTGCCCACTGGAGTGGGAGGCTCTGAAAGCATTGCATGAACTTACAGCATTCATTTTAATTAGAGCAAACAAACACACACACAGTAGAGATGTTTCCGCAGGCAAAAATATTCCATTTTCTGATGATAAGGATTTATTTATTATTTTTAAGTTCTGTTGGATGACCCTAGACTGAAATTTGAATCTCTACTAATGAATACAAAATAATTAGCTGGAAGCCTTATTATCTGTCACTCACTTCACTTTACTCTGTGGCCACTACTTTTAAGTGAGTAAACTGGCCTAATTGATGCCATGAGTATGAGTGTTTGTAAATGCCTTAATGTTTCTCTGAAAATAAATTAAATTATTGTGTTTTTTCAGATTATTTTCAGAAGTTCTCTATCATATGGAGATTATCTCCCCACCCAGTAGTTATATCATAACGATGGGAATCATCCCCATCTGGGGAAACTGACGTGGAAAATGAATTATCTTTAAGACAAACCACTTTAGGTGGCTGGCATGCGCCAGGCTATAAAAGCCCCACCTTGGGTTTGCACCCACTGATTCATTGATTTCCACCTGTCGGAGTTGAAGTGAGAGCAGAAAGAAAAAAGAGAGGAGTTTTGTCCACTTACCTTCATTTATGTTGGAGAGCTGGCCTTTACCAGTCCCTCTCGAGGATAGCTAAACGCTGTTTCTTCTTCTTGACAATAAGGAGTGAAACAGCTGAGAGGGGTGCCATGTCGGTGTATTGCAGCTATCTGTTTACACACTGACAGGTGGACCACAGTCCGAGTCCGTCCTATACGGACCCAGACCTATAACCAGTAAATTATTAAGGGATTAAAAATTTTGACGGTATGCTCCTATTTTAACTTTTAACTTTTCTAGTCTTTACAGCACCGGTTTAGCTGATCAGGAAATGCACAGACCAATTGCATGGGAGTTAAGCCATCCCAAGTGATGCCATCCAGCCAATCACATGTCTGCACTGGTTGGTGGCCCCCTGCTAGGGGCCATCCAGTCCCTGTACCGAAGGAGCACGAGTCTGGTTCGCGTGGCCGGCAATAAGTCGGACCTGTTCCCGGTGAGGGTTGGACTCCACCAGGGCTGCCCTTTGTCACCGGTTCTGTTCATAACTTTTATGGACAGAATTTCTAGGCGCAGCCGAGTGGTGGAGGGTGTCAGGTTCGGTAGCGGGAGGATCTCGTCCCTGCTTTTTGCGGATGACGTGGTCCTCCTAGCTCCATCGAACAGTGACCTCCAGCTCTTGCTGGGACGGTTCGCAGCTGAGTGTGAAGCGGCTGGGATGAGAATCAGCACCTCCAAGTCTGAGGCCATGGTCCTCAGCTGGAAAAGGGTGGATTGCCCTCTCCGGGTCGGGGGGGTGGTCCTTCCTCAGGTGGAGGAGTTTAAGTATCTCGGGGTCTTGTTCAAGAGTGAGGGTAGGATGGAGCGAGAGATGGACAGGCGGATTGGGGCAGCGTCAGCAGTGATGCGGGCACTGAACCGGTCCATTTACCGGTCTATCTTCGTTCCAATCCTCACCTATGGTCACGAGCTCTGGGTAGTGACCGAAAGAATGAGATTGCGAGTGCAAGCGGCCGAAATGAGTTTCCTCCGCAGGGTGGCTGGGCTCAGCCTTAGAGATAGGGTGAGGAGCTCGGACATCTGGGAGGGACTCGGAGTAGAGCCGCTGCTCCTCCACATCGAGAGGAGCCAGTTGAGGTGGTTCGGCATCTAGTAAGGATGCCACCCGGACGCCCCCCTTGGGAGGTGTTTAGGGCGTGTCCAACCGGGAGGAGACCTCGGGGCTGCCCCAGGATACGCTGGAGGGATTACATCGCCCGGCTGGCCTGGGAACGCCTCGGGGTTCCTGCGGAAGAGCTGATGGAAGTGGCTGGGGAGAGGACTGTCTGGGCTTCTTTGCTGAGGCTGCTGCCTCCGCGACCCGGACCCGGATAAGCGGAGGACGACGACGACGACGACGACGCTTGGAGCCATGACAGTCAAGACACAGCTGGCAAACAGGGGTGCCATACACTCCCCGTACCAGCGCCATCTGGTAAGCCAGCTAGAGGAGGGGTGTAGTACAGATCTATTAGCCAAACTACAATGTGTCTCCTCACTACTTCCAAAGCTCATGAGAGAGCAGGGTGAAGCATCTGGCAGTGCTATGGCAAGTTTTTGGGTGGCCAGGTGCCATCTCTGGCTGTCACAGTCCATGCCGCAGCCAGAGGATAGGGTGTGTCTGCTCAATCTGCCTGTTGAGCCTTCTGCCTTTTAAAAAAAAAAAATGTATTGGGTCTGATGCATCCATGATGATTCAGCAGGTCCAGGAAGCCCGTCACTGTGCTATGGAGGTGTCAGGCACCTTGAAGCAAGGTCAGGGCTGGCAGCGGCCTCAGCCGCAGCAGCCCAAGCAACCTCAGCCTGCTTGGGTGCAGGAAGATCTGTGAGGCCGGCTAGACGCAGCACGGTGTGGCAAGCCTGTACGGGGCAGAGGACGTGGCAGTGGCCAGGGGCCACCGTGGCCCCAGATGACATGGCTCTTGGCGGTGGTGCCTCTCCTGGCTGGGAAGCCATGAGACCTCCCTGTCTGGCGGGACCTTCTGTATCAGGCACAGGGGGCCCTGCTCCATCCCTTTCCTCAGGGGCTCAAACTTTGGGCATGGCCCCTGAGAGGGCCGGTCAGCTAGATTTGGGACTTGATCAGTGAGTGGTTCAGACCATGCAGAGTGCTCGGGTACCATCTATGAGGGCGGCATACTCTTACTTCTGGGAGCTGTTTGCATCATGGTGGACAACTAACTGGATCGATGCACCTGCAGAGGCTGCTTGAGGCGGTAAAATCACCTTCAACCTTTAGAGGCATGAGGGCAGCTATCAAGGCTGCTTGTACAGGGGATTATAGGCTTGCAGATGGTGACTGCAGCCTCCACCAGAAGGCCGGCCATTCCACCGTGGGACCTGGGTCAGTTGTTGGCTGCCCTGTGCCAGAAACCTTTTGAGCCTCTAGCTGGCTGTCTCTTAAAGTGGTTTTTCTCTTGGCAGTGACATCAGCCAAAAGAGTGGGGGAACTGCATGCTCTGTCAGTGGATAAGAGCTGGTGTTTCCTGCCAGATGACGCTGGTGTCATGTTGTGTCCAAACCCTGCATTCCTGCCAAAAGTACTCACAGACTTTCATTTGAATCAGTTGGTGGAGTTGTGACCCTAAAACCCCTCTAAGGAGAGTAGTGAGGGTCAAAAATACTCTAATCTCTGTCCTGTTAAAGCCCTGAAGGTCTGTGTCTGGCACACTGCAGTGTTTAGAAAGACAGACCAACTCTTTGTCTGCTTTAAGGCCCGGTGCCAGCTGGTGTTGAAGGCTAGGCTGTCTCATTGGGTCACAAAGACAATACAGCAGGCTTAAAGAGGGGCAGGCATGTTAGTACGGGTTGGTGTGCTGGCACACTCAACACAAGCTATTTTGTAGGCCTTGTGGCAGGGTGCCACACTCTCTGAGGTCTGTGCACCTGCTACATGGTCAAGTCCATCCACATTTGCCAGATTTTACTGAAGGTGGTGTCTGGCACCTCCTTTGGACAGCGTGTGCTGAGTGCCACCACACAGTAGGCCTTGTAATTCCATGCCCCTGAGCTGGGAGGGCACCTCACTCAGCCAGAGTAATGTCATATATGCCTTACCAACTGAGTGGTGTTCGTGCACCCAACCCCTGCGTCAGGTGGGGCTGGTTGTGCTTATGGTTGTGTCTGGTGCCTGGGCATTGCTACAGTGGCACACAGCATCTGCAGTGTCACCGTCCGTTGAATGCGCAAGATGTTGTACATTTGTTTATAGTTCATTGGTGTTTTTCGTATATACACACCTATTGGGTATTTTCAGTTGTTAATGCACCTGGTGGCGGGGACGTCTCATTCGAATACCAGTGGGGGGGCTTGTGTACATGAATCTGCTCTGTCTCCTGGGCCCCTTGCGGTGTGTCTTAAAGGGTTCCCATAGTTATGAAATAACAACTGGGTGGGGAGGTAATCACTATACGATAGAGAATGTTTGGTTACTTTGTAACTTTGGTTTTCTGTGTGAGGAGATTATCTCCCGGGCTCAAGGCCACTCGGTACCCATTCCAACAATGTTAATCAGTGGGTTTTTATAGCCTGGTGTATGCCGGCCACATAAAGTGGTGTGTCTTTATAAAATAATTCACATTTTTGTTTTTGTTTTATTTTTTTACTTTATATTTACATACTTCTATTTCAAACTCTTATTTTTACTTCTTCTAACGAATCACAATTTCCCCTCAGGGACCAATAAAGTATTCCTGATTCTGATACTTGATCAGCGCTTCCTGTGTTGACAGTTCGACTGCATTTCATGAGCAGTGACTGGCGGCTGGGTTAGAGGCTTCTTGGCTCTGATTGGTTGTTTTCTGTGTGCTGCGGCTGATTCTGGCAAATGCCATTCGAAACAGTAGGAAGAGGTTCGCCAACTGGGTGTGGCCAGGCAGAATTTGCAAGTTTGGCACACCGTGCGCGCTGGCGTAGCCACTCCTCTTTCCCACCTCCGTCCCTCCTACCTGCGCAAGTTGGAAAGAAGGAGTACAGAGGGCGTGGAGTGGGTTTTACACACATCACACCAATCAAATGAGCCTCTCTCCTCACCCTTAAATGCACCGCGCTCCCCCTGCGCTGACAGTAGACCTGGTGTCAGCTGGCAAGCTTTTAGCGCACCTTCGGCGAAGCCTTTTGGCTCGAAACTGTGACTGTGCCAAGCTGGATCTGTTGACACCTCCCCCTGCTGCGCTGCCACACCTATCTCAGCACACCTCGGTCTTCCGGGATTTCTTAAGGACACCTTGAGGGAATTTTTTCACGCAAACATTCGCTTGGACTTGAACTGATTAGATTTTGGTGCTCAAAGGTCAAGGTCACTGTGACCTTAACTATCTCATTCTTGTGATTCTTGCGATATATTAAGAAGGCCTCAAGGGAGTTTTCTTAACTTTCGTACAAACGTCCACAAGGATCCAAGAGTGAAGTGATTAGAATTTGGGGGTCAAATGTCACCGGGACCTCAGAAAACATATTTTTGTTCATAACTCAAGAATTTATATGCTAATTTTGACAAAATCCACACAGTCTATTAGGAATATAAAAATGAAGTGATGACTTTTTATATCCAAAAGGTGAAAAATGAACTTCACTGTGTCATCATAATGTTCTGCAAAAACACGTTTCTGGCCACAACTAAGCATCATATCTCAGGAACAGAAGGTGAGATATTTAGTCAGATGCTGAATTGGTAATACTAATCTTGGGTGTCCACCTTGAAACCTGATTATATAGATCTCCTGTGCTGCTGGTAGAAGATAGGGCTGTCACTTTTTCAAAAACTCAAGTTCGAACGAATTTGAAATGACCCGTAATTCGTTCGGATAATTTCGAATTACAACAACAACAGATACGCAGCACTTCTATTTTTGCCGGACGCCGGAGCACAACGCAGCAATTCAGCACAGAGCAGATCGTGCGGGGCAGGAAGTCGTGCAGAGAAATACAATAAAACATCCGGTTAATTTTCAAAATAAGATACACAGTGTTCACGACGGATCATATTTCCCTGCACTACACCTTGAAAACTACATAATGGGCAGAGGCAGGCCTGAAGTCAACAGGTCAGAGGTTTTCAGACGTAATTTCACCCCGTTGACACCATGGACGAGGAGATATTCATCATGGCAGTGCACTGAGATGTCTTCCGGCGGAGCTGCACCGCTCCGCACAGCAAACGCAGCCGGTGGGTATTGACGGACGGCGGAGCACGCAGCGGATAACCAGCGCTGCCGTTCCGCAACGGACACGCATCCAGTGGAAATCCGGGGTAAGACATCTGCTTCTTACAAAGTCGACAAACAGCCTTATCTTTGTTCGTAACTTTGCCATCCACGGCGTAGAACCCAAAATACTTCCACACGCTGCTTCTCAGATGTTTTGGTGTCGTGATAGTCCGCTCAGGACGGCTTTGCTCGCTATTATCCTCCATTTTCAGTGCAAAACAACACATTAACATTAGCTTAGTTTAGTGATAGGTCAATAGGGCATGCAATAGGTCAAGATGATAGTGAATTCTTTGAGCGCCCTCTGTTGGATCACAAGGCGAACTACATCAAACGGTCTGATGCACCTATAGAGACTGCAGCTTGCATTTCGAACAGGTAATTACAGCTCGAATATGAACTTTTCACCCCTTCATCGAACGAATGTCCGAAATTTGAATAAAAAGTGACAGCCCTAGTAGAAGATGTGTGTGAAGGATCCACTTTTTTTTTCTTTTTTCTTGTTTTTTTTTTTACAGACATGGATGTAAACTGTAACTTTGCAACCTGGCTAGTGTGCGGAGGCATACAACTGCGGAGATGTAATTCTAGTGTCACAGATAATCTGTCTCATTTACTTCTTCCAGAATATAGTGACAGTTTCAGTAAATACTGCGTGACAAAATTGATTTTTATAAAAGTTACAGACTGTAGCTTTAAAGGCAGCTAATTTCGATTGTTGTTGAGTTATTGGTAAGGAAATACTTTTTCAATCCATAAAGTGTAATTCATAATTGATAACGTTTTCACATAACTTCTTCAACACTGGGGATATTTTTTTATTTATTTCTTGAATTGACAGTAGAGTACAAGTTTAAGTATCTTCTATCACACAGTGGGACTGCATGACAAATGTAATTCTACACACTATATCCTTTAGCCTATATAATTTCAAAACCTTTATCATATGTGGGAAATACAGAACACTTTAAATGACTCGTGTTTAACAGCTGACTCTTGTTTTAGGATGAATTCAAGTAGCATGAACTGTCTGCCCCAACTCTGGTGTCTTTTATCATCAAGATGATTCCCATCCCCCCAAGTCATTAGAACAATATAAAGGATAATGCTCTGTATAACAAAAAGAAGCTAAATGTTACTGTTTGTAAACTAAAGTTGTTCAAACTGAGTAGTGTGATATCATACTGGTGTTGTTGCCTAACTCCTACAGCACTCTCAAGTTCCTGAATCTAGAATCAATGCAGCACCGTTAGCCGTCGAGCCGTCAAGTGATCGTTGTCTCTCCCACACCTCCTCTCCCAAGCCTATAATTACCTTTATCAGTTAAGAGGACTAATTTATTTTGTCATGCCCCAGTAAATACTTAACGCAAATAATATTATTCAAACTCTGCGGGTCGCCTGGGTGCTTCATTATCAGCCTGCTCAGTGCCAGGGGAGATGCTGTGATGCGTTGTTGGAGTGGGAAGGCAGGGTTACTGGAGTGAAAAAACCTTGGGCAGCCTCCTTTGGATAAACCACCTTATTCCCCCTCCCTAAGGGCAGCAATCAATAGGTTACTACAGGTCTCTGCAGAAAAAGTCTCCTCTCAGTCCCACTGCTGGAGGATAGTGGGTGTCTTGGAAACAAACCCCTCGGAGCTCTACAAGGTTTAAAGTATTACTGAGATTCAATTTCAACCTAGGGACCAGATTATTGTCTCTTAATATTCCTTCAGCAGAGTTTGGGGTTTAAAAAGTGCCCATTTTCTATCAAGCTTAGAATATTAGAGAATTAGAGTACTATCTAAAACTATTAAGAAGTTAAATCTCATGTGTTTAATTAAAATGAATACAAGCTCACCCTTGTCTCTGCAGCTGGTGAAGTTAAATCTTACAATCTTACACCTGATAATAATTATCACAGTTGACCATATTTTTGTTTATTTAATTGTTTATTTTGATTGTTTCAACCTATATACAAACTAGAAAAGCACTCGGAGAGTGCAGACCTCCGCCAAGCAGCTCGGATTTTCCGCCATTTTATTATTTTACCCACTTCACTTCAACTGATCACCACCAAAATGTTGTCCTCTGTTCCTTGTCCCATTATCAGCCTTTCCTGAAAATTTCATCAAAATCTATTCAGAACTTTTTGAGTTATTTTGCAGACAAACAAACAGACAAACAGACCAATGCCGGCAAAAACATAACCTCCTTGGCGGAAGTAATAACCATTTGTAACAGGTATTACTCCTGATAATCACTTTGACATAATAATGAATAATAATAATCAATTATGTATTAAACTGTTGAGGCGATTACACACAAGATTTTGTGTATAACAGAACATTTTGTAAATTATTACATTATAATTTAAGTGGCATTCAAATGTTAAGCTCGAATTACATCTTTGCAGTTTGTCTTTGCAAAGGCATCAAGTAGCACTTACAGTTTTTTCATGTCAGTAAAAACATGTATGCTTCACAGATATAATTAGTGTAAGAATTCCTGAGTTAAGGCCAAAAACATGTTTGTAAGGTCACAGTGACTTTGACCTTTGACCTTCAACCATCAAATTCTAATTAGTTCATCCTTGAGTCCAAGTGGACCTTTGTGCCAAATTTGAACAAGATTCTCTCAGAATGTTCTTGAGATATTGCATTCACTAGATGAGACAGATGGGGTCACAGTAAGCTGGACCTTTGACCTGTGGCCACCAAAATGGGATCAGTTTATTATTAAGTCCAAGTTGACATTTGCCAAATTTGAAGAAATTTCATTTCTTGAGATACGTTCAGGAGAATGGGACAGACGGACAGATGGATGGAAAGACAGACGGACAGACAACCAAAAAACATAATAATGTCTCCAACCATGGCTATCTGTGGTGCCGAGGCATAAAAACTATAACAATGTAACATACTATAATTAATAAGCCAATAAGAATAAATTCATTAGTTTTCAATCAAACTAAAATTTGCCAATATATATTTACACACCAGTAAAGGCTTTATTATGGATTCCAAAAGAAAATATTCAAACATATTCATTATATTCATTGGAAGACAGCTTACATAGAGAAGGCACACAATATGTGGCTTCATCTGTTTGCCCAGATTCTTCAAGCGGAATTGTCTTTATAATTGTAGAAGGAAAACAGTCAGAAATATTCAGCTATTTTTATTGTATCTGCAGGACTGAATATCAACATGGGCAGAGTTTACTGTCACTCTCCTGCTGAAAACAGCAAACATAGGGTTTGTCATGCACCGCACTCAGTACCGCCACAACGTGCACGACGTAGAGCATGAATAAGAGAAGGAGCAGGCCTGTTTTGGGGATTTTTATGTCTACCTGGATGCTTTGTCCTTTATACCAAGTTTATGGGCAAAGATTACAGAACCATATATTATGAAAGTGTGAAAATGCCATAGCCAGATGTGCAATATACACCTACACATATCATGCATTCCATATCATACTATATACAAGCAAAAGCACATGCACATCCACACATTGGCTGCCTGCAGACAGATAATGTGCAGTATAATAAGATATTTTTTCACTGCTTTATATGGACCCTGCACAATATGCCCTCTTTGCACTCTGAGCCTTGATTCATGAATTCAGATTCTACTACAACAGGTTAGGAGAGGAAACAGCCAAGAGTCAGTACTGAATAGAAACACGTAATGTAATTCAAACTCATTTAAAACAAGTGCTAATCCAGCATGTGGTCTCCGAACCTGCAATTTGCTCACTCTGGGAATAAGTACACAGATTCAGCACAAGCAGCAACATCAAGATGTAAAACTTGCCTTTTGAACATAGTGGAGTAGAAGTATGAAGCATCTAATGAAAAAAAAAATCAAGTGAAGTGCATGTACTTAAAAATTGAAGCCAGACATTTTGGGTCCTAACCAATCTCAGTCCTCTTGTCTAAACATAACCAATCCAACCAATGAAGTCAATGAGTACTAGGCAAAGTGAGGGAGAGTCGGCCGTGTCAGGCCTTTGCTAAAACAGGAAATGCAGATTTTTCTGCCTTACCCTTGCCTGCACACACCCACACCAGCAAGAAAGTTTGTTACATCCCAAATGTGCTGTTAGTTTTTCAGTCTAATAAATAATATAAACTCACAAAATCTCAAGAACAGTAGTATTCTTACACTTATTTTCTTCATTAAACAGAGAAATACAACCGTACACCTTGTGAATTCTCTCTTTCATCAAACTTAAACTGGCATTAGCTTAATTAGCCTTGTTAACTCATTGTAAAAAACACTTCATTCAAATTTGACAGAAGGAAAATACACCTCACCAAAACCATCTTAGTCTTCATAGTTAGTCAGTCCACTGTTTCAACAATCAACAACTCTGCTTTGCTTAAAATAAACCTTTAATTCACTCAATCAGTAGGATCAGAAAATATGCCCTTTTTCCATGCAGTCACTCTCTGGTGTCACTGGACAACGTTATAGTCCTGTAACGTTATCCCCACCACTGACTGGCCATGTTTCTCAGCTAAGCTGCCCGTTCCACAAGTAGAGATTGACCTCTGGTGGCACATGATGTGCACTACATGCATTACATCCTCAATACTGGCTCTCCATATGAGGTGAAGAGAAAGATGAGTGTTTGTATTGTTGACAGTTTTGTTAATAATACATGTTCAAACTGTCCAAAAGGCATATTGATGTGTTTTCAAGCCTAACTGTGCACATACCAGATGCTGCCTGTGTCAATGAGAGCAGCAGGCAGGTTTTTGTTTTGGAGGGTGGCTGTAATTTGGAGGAGGCATTTCCTCACCAAGGTTACATAGTAGCAGCATTTATTTTTCCCACATCTTGGTCACAAACACTTACTGCTTGTGTTCATATTTAGCAGTCAGGTAATGTTTACTGTTTGTTGATGAGGATCGTGCAGGTGACAGGGATGTTAGAGGAAAAATTAAGGTTCTCTGTGTCTGCAGTCACCATCATTTACTACATGTGGGGAAGGCTCTACTGGGTCCAGACAGAAGTGTCCTTTATTTTTCATTATTTTTCATTTTCATTTAAATGTGCAACTGCTTGTGTGTTTCTTCCACAGACACATCTATGTGATCCCAGCCTTCACCTGGATTCTAACTCTTGCTATCTTACTGGCTCACACAGTCATCCAGCCAATCACTTCACTGCTTACCCTGCTGAAAGGAATCCTGCTCATTGTCACGGTAACCATTCTTTTATTTTTTAAATTATTTTCTGTGTTTATACTTTCCCCAGTAAGTTTGTGTCACCCTTTTAATAATATAATGGAAGGGGAAACACTGGTGATTGTATATTTGTTATTATGGAACACAGATAGTCTCTGAACATGTATTTTGACGTCCTGGGTGTTTTTTTGTTTTTTTTTTAAATGCAGCGTGATGATATAAACATTTTATACAGCAGATGTAATGCGGACCTGCCGAGTCAGCTGTCTTTGTTTGCCTCTGTTAGTAGAGATTCCACTCTGCAGTGTAGTTTATACACTTCGCTGATACACCACAGAATTACACACTGGACTTCATTTTGTCCCTCTCTCTTACCGTTAACTATAAATTTAATACTGATTTAAAGTCATTTTACTTCACATCCTTGTATTTATTATGTTCATCTGTAGTGTAGGATTATAAGGGGGCAGGAGCGTTGAGGAGAGGGTACTTAACAATACCCTCTTTTTCATAGCCTATTGTTGGCCGCTATGGAAGAGCCAAAACTGTTGTTTGCTTTTCTTGTGTTAGCATTAGTGATATCAGTTTGATTTGGTCAGGTCAGGGCCATGGAATATTAAATCATCCATATTTTCTCACCACATCTTAGCCTGTCTTACCCTCAGGTGTACATAAACTACAGGTTATATGCCTACGTTATCTTATCAATTATCAGCCATGAGAAACAGTTAATTATCCGTTATCGGTAAATTCATATCGGTGCATCCCTAGACAGAATTTTTTCCCACCATACAAAATGGACTGTCCAAATACTAAACTAAAAGACAGTGGGTATGTTTTGGCTACAGACATATCACCTGACGGGAGCCCACGTTGGCCAACACAGTCTGTTTTAGTGTTGCTGAGTGTTCAAACACTGTTTCATTTCACATTTCTATACACTGCCACTTTTTTTATTGGGAAAGAAGCAGCAACTTGAAGATCTTGTTTTCACTGTGCACTCGTTTAGAAAATGGTTCTTTGATAATGGAGATGTAGCTACAGTCCCAAATTAACTCAGTCTTTACTTATTTGTTATCGTTTGGTTTAAAACTATAATATTTACCCTTGACAGTGCTGACAGCCATGTACATTAGACATCATGTCATTGATTAAGGTTGAAAAACGATGCACAACCTCAAATTTAGGGAAAATGTATGTACCTTAGTGTAAGTTATGTCATGTCAAGTCAAGTCAACTTTATTTATAAAGGGCATTTAAAAACAACTCACGTTGACCAAAGTGCTGAACACATAAAAAATTAATAATAAAAATGAACAAATACAGAAGAAACACAATAACACAAAAACCAGAGCCATAGCAGCAACATACATAAATACATAAATCAAGGCACAAATAAGCACAGAGTGGGAGATTAAAATGTCATGTCAGGGGGATACAAATGCTTTTTAGAAGAGGTATGTTTTGAGCCTAGATTTAAACGAGTCAGTGGAAGGGGCAAATCTGATAGAAGAGGGGAAGCTGTTCCAGAGTCTGGGGGCTGCAACCGCAAAGGCACCGTCACCCCTGTGTTTAAAATTGGAGCGTCGTACCGCTAGGAGCCCCAGGACAGCCGACCTGAGGGATCTGGAGGTAGTATAGGGGGTTAAAAGTTCTGTGAGGTAGGGGCCAGACCATTCAGGGACTTATATACAAACAGAAGCAGTTTAAAATTAATTCTGAATTGAACATCAATTGAATGTCTTTGTATCTTAATCTTAAAGGATTCGCAGTTCACATTAGGGCTTTTTAAAAATTATATTGGTTTCACAGTATTTGATGGTATTTTGCTCAGGTTCGGCCCACTTGACATGCTGCTGTGCTATGGCCTATTCAAGTGCTGGAATTTGTTATTTACATGACAGCGCACAGGCTCCGCTCGATTAGTGCCGTGCTCAGTTACAATTGTCTCGGACTCGGGTCGGCTTCGGTCAGGAAAATGTGGTCCAAGCCACACTCTAGTGTGCTCACTTGTGTGTGTGCGCGCACGAACCTGTGTGTGTGTGTGTGTGTGTGTGTGTGTGTGTGTGTGTGTGTGTGTGTGTGTGTGTGTGTGTGTGTGTGTGCGCGCGAAACTCCACCGTTCGCGATACAGAGAGCAGAGAGGAATTGTAAACATGCGACCATGTAGAGACAGAATTGACATGCCGTCATGTAAATAAGATAAATAACATAAGGCTATTTAGTTTGTTTAATAAAAGGACAAGGTATAGACCTGTTCCATAGTCCTGGATATGAAGCGTCCATAGCGCCAAATAATATAACAGTAGTGTCTAAAGAGCTAAGATGAAAAAAATTTAAACAGTAATTAGAAAACATAATTATTAAGAAATAAGATAGTAGTAGTATATCATTTATCATGCTTGGTTTTATTCTGTCTTAAAAAAAAAGAAATGGAAATGTTTCAGCAGTCTCCTCTAACCTTCACGCTTCACACTTTCTAAGCTTTTAAGCTTTGTCTTTATTCACTCCCTAAAAGTGTATATCCTTCGGCCATTTTTGATGGATGTCATGTCGCTTTGATATGTTTTCGTGTGAGGTCATGCTGGTAAAATGGATGGAAGTGGCATTGTGCGCTGGTCACCTCATACAGATGCTGTAGTGCTCATTTAGCTCCCACTGTGTGTGTGGTGGTTTTGAGCTTTTCCAGGTCAGTGCTTGCCAACATCAGGGAGTGTCAGCTGCTCAGCAGGAGCTCCTGAAGGAAGTCTTTAGGCTTGAGTCAGAGTACATTTAACAGCATCATATTCCACAAGGTTACACTGCCTCAAAGGCAGCTAGCTGCCACTATTGCTGTGTTAGGTTGTCAATTAAAGTGTTGGCCAACACCCCTTTCTGATCATACTTACATAATATTACATTAGATTAACAAGTCAAAGGATATGTTCCATTTTCATTTCAATAAAATGCTCACATACATGTACATTGATAGAACTGGATTTTGACCTCCATCTCTTAGATATGAACCGTTCCACAGCCCATACGGATAAGAGGAATGACTTAAGTGAGCAAAAACATATATATAAAATGTACATAAGGCATGTGGGTATTGTCCACTATGAGACAGACAAAAATATTGTAATGGTCAATTTCTACTCTAGATACACTCATAAATCATTAGCAATTTCTTTTTAGACTAATATACTTAAATATGTGTTTTTTTTTGTCCATTCCAATAGATGGAGAATCTGAGTCCAGAAAACACCTAATAGTAGAAATTACACAAAATTAGTCTTAACAGACCTTTTTTCAACAGAACATTACATCATTCATTTTCATTAATTGGTTAACTCGTATAAATGAATAAAGTGATGCTTTGAAATACATTGCATATATATTTTGTATTGTATCTGTCATCCAGAGTTTCTGAAGTACATAAGTGTAAATAATCAAAAAGATGCATTATAATCTGATTGTGTCAGTAGAAAACTAAATCAGAAAAGTATTTCCTTATTTGAACGAGTAATTCCCTATTCATTTTTTAGTTGAACTTACATACCCCGTCCATTCCAGTGGATGGATTTTTATGCCTCTGTGCAGGCAATAGTGGTGGCCAGAGGCATTATGTTTTTGTGTTGTGCATCTGTCTGTCTGCAAATCGGTCCCATTCTCGTGAACATAATATATATAAAGAACATCTCAAGGTGTTCGAAGTCAAGGCCAGTGTGACCTGTTCTGCCGCACTCTTATGGATGCAATATCTCAAGTATGCCTTGAGGAAATTTCTATAAATTTGACCCAAACGCCCCCTTAGACTTGACAGTGAAGTGATCAGAATGTGGTGGTCAATGTTCATTGTAACCTTGCGTCCAACTTATTCTTTTGAACGCAATATCTCAAGAATTTCTTGAGGGAGTTGCTGCAAATTTAGCACAAACATTCATTTTGACTCAAGAATGAACCAATTACAATTTGAAAGTCACTATGACCTCACAAAATGTGTTTTTTGCCTTAACTCAAAAATTCATACACAAATTGTGGCAAAAGTTCATGCAACTGTCTAATGTGATATAATGATAAAGTGATTGTCTTTTATATCCTTAAAGCATACAACTGCAAAGCAGTTATTCCAGTTTAACATTAGAACACCGCTTACATTATGATGTATCATATCTCAGGAACAGAGGGGGAGACATTTGGTCAGATACTGAGTTGGTGACACTAATCTTGGGGGCTCATCTTGAAACTGTGCTGACTGTAATGATCATCTGTGCTGTCAGGAGGAGATGGGTGTGAAGCATCCATGTTTTCACAGACCACTGTAAGTGCAACTTGACTGGTGTGCGGACGCACGCAACGGTGAGGCAGTAATTCTATTTTTTTTATTAAATCCTGAGTAAAAGCGATTAATCTTCGGGGCATCAGTAGCGTAGTGGATAGTGCCGGCGCCCCATAGAGGCGATGCCTCGCTGCAGCGGTCGCAGGTTCGACTCCGGCTTGCAACCCTTTGCTGCATGTCAACCCCCACTCTCTCTCTCTCACCCCATTTCACTCTGTCCTGTATAATAAAGGCAAAAAAAGCCCAAAAAAATAATCTTGAAAAAAAAAAAGCAATTAATCTTCATATTATATTTTGACATGTGTAAGTAATATAACATCTCATGTTTACTTAAAAACTGTTTGAACATCAATTATGAACATTAACAGTATGATTAATAGATTAAAATGTGCCTTTTTCTTCCTCCTTGCCTTACAGTTGGCCATGCTTGGTGAAAAAGGGTGTGGCTCTAACGTAGTCCAATTAAGGTGATTTAAAACACTGTAACTGGCTTGTAGACATCCAGTCAAATGAATTTGTGCATTTGGGTGGAGCCAGATGCCAGTAATCATAAATCTAAACAATAAGAAAACAATGACGAAACGTTATGTCTATTGGAATGGACCTTAATGGGCTGGTATTACTTTCTGGTCAAGCAACCAGTCATATCACTTTGAGAGCAAGACATATGAATGTCTAGCAAAAGAGTGATTGCTCTGTGTATACAAACGTAGATCAGAATCTTGTATCGGGTGCTCATGGAGAAAGGGAAACAACAGGCTTGACAAGACATATGAATGTCTATATAAAGCCAACAGACTGTGCAAATACTCCCACGGTCCACAGACATGCAGGTTAGGTTCATCGATGACTTTAAACCACCTGTAGGTATGAATGTGAGTGTGAATGATTGTCTGTCTTATGTGTGTTAGCCCTGAAAATGACAGGCAGCTGTCTTTGGTGTTGCACAGTATCAGCCGGGAGATGCTTCAGCTCCCCACAACCTTGCAGAGGATAATCAGGTATAAATCATGGATGGATGCATTTATAACTATTATTTTAATTGGACAGCATTACAATGTGGTCACCTCACAGTATGATTGCCCCCTGGGTGCTTACAATTGCCTGTGGGTGGCTGAGCTCCTGAGCACCCATGCAGTCGAGGCATATGTTTTTGACTAACAGGATCAGCTGTGCCTATGACTGTGTATAAAATTAGCATTTAAAGATATAGTAATCTCCAGGGACTTTAGCTCAGTTAAGAATGGAGGAAAATGTGTGTATTTAATGTACTGTAAATAAGATCTAATGCCTTTTACTTTAACTTGTAGGAGAAAAGCAGAATATCCTCTGTGCTTCTTTATGATCAAATACATGATAACTTTTTAAAATTGCAGCCATTGATAGTAACTCTGAAGCACCTAAATGTGTTGAGTACTTGCTATTGTTTGTTGTCTCAGTCTGAGACATAAACCCCATATAAAAGTGGACGACATGACGGTAACGCAAAGTGAAGCTAAAACATCTTGATCACTTACTGGTGGCTGACTGCAAGATAGATAGGATGGGACAAGTAAAAAATCAAGTACATGTCAGATTTGTTTTTCCCAAAGATAGATTCTTAATTTTTTGGTCGTTCTTATTAGCTCATGTGTGTTCAAGTGTCTATTCTTGAATCTTTTTGCTGAGAGACATGTATAGCTGCAGATACATTCTGTTTGAATTGTACACGACATTGCTCTTACCACAAGTACAAGACAAATCTACCATTGCAATGGTTATTTGAACCCTGCTACCACAAGACAATGTAGTAAATAAATATGAGGCAATAATCCACTTTCTAATTCATAAACATAAAGACGTGATTCTCTTTACAGGTAACAAGATGTAACCCTTAACTGATTATTTTTTAACCTAGCACTAGCTAATAGCTAACTTAGCATTTTTGGTGGGCCTTCTGCTTCCAGGCAGAGGGGCGAAGGGAGCTGATTCTGAACTTAAGTGTAGGTATGATAGGCGAGTCATGTAGCTAATGGGCGGGTCATGTAGCTGTTTCAGCTGCAACTATACCTACCTGCTTTCCCGATCACAACTGCACAGACTTATGACTTTAGGAAATTTTGGCTTCATTTTTATACAGTTGGAGGAAGTAGAGACATATCATCCATCTTTATGTATAGTCTTCGGTTTGAGAACTCCACAAGGTCATGTTACTGGAAGTCTCTCCATCTTCCTGAAACATAAGTTTTTAACTTACAAAAGAAAATGTCTCAGTCACTTGAAGAAATGCTTATACAGCTTTCTGTTATTTTTCTACTGGGCTTGCTTCTCGTTGATTTTTGTTGCTAAAGACAGTTTGTCACAATTCTTTTAGAAATCATGTCTCCTGAAGGGCAGAGCATTCACTTTTCTTGCATGCTCTCTACTTTGTTCCTCTGTACTTTATACATTCTGTTAGTTCAGCTTCTTCACTTCCATACCGGTAAATGAGCTGATGCTGGGTTAGTAACGTAGGAGATCGATGTCAGTGTTAGCCCAATCGGTTAACATGTGCGGCACACTTTGCATTGACACGTCCAATGTGAATCCGGCCTAACACGGTGCAGCACCACATGCCCTGGCTGGCTCGTGATCTGCACCAATTGTTTCAGCGTCTGGTCTTTTTTTTCCGTGAGAAGGAGAAAACCCATTGAAAATGTGTAGTAAATGATGTAAAGTATTTACTAAACATGATATAAATGATCTGACTGTGATAAATGATAGAATATGCGCCCCATGCTTCCACATATTTGTCAGTTGTGTCTAATCAGAGAGTGAGACAGACAAGCAGAGCCACACACACACTTGCACACATGCAATCACACACACGCACAAGCAGACAAAGACAGAGCTCGACATGTGATTTAAACAGAGCAGAATGCTTCTGGTGTGATCAGCAAAGCGACTGCTGGCAGGCGCTGTGTGACAATAATCGGGGCATTTCCATAGCATTCACTGTATTTCAAACCGAACCCAGTTATAAATCTATGATTCATTAGGAGCAGGCATAAATCAAAATCTTGACTGCTCCTGTGTATCAGCAGCCTGGTATACAACACAAGAGCCACACATTAGCTTTCCTGCTGGAGTTTTCTTTTTATGCCTCTGCACTGGCGATAGCATAATGTTTCAGATTGTCTGTCTGTTTGTCCATCCCATTCTTATGAATGTGATATCTCAATATCGCCTTGAGGCATTTTCTTTGAATCTGGGACACAGGCCCACGTGGACTCAACAATTAACTGATTAGATTTTGGTTCCGAGAGGTCAGGTCACTGGGACCTTGTCTGTCTTATTCTCATAAGTGTAATATCTTGAGAGCACCTTGAGGGAATTTTGTCATTTTTTGGCACAAGTGTCCAATTGGACACAATAATGAACTGATTAGAATTTGGTGGTCAAAGGTCAAAGGTCAAAGTCACTGTGACCTCACAAAACATGTGTTTGGCCGTAACTCAAGAATACGTACCCTAATTTTGACACAATTTCACAAAGATGTCTAATAGCATAATATCAATCAATCAATTTTATTTATAAAGCCCAATATCACAAATCACAATTTGCCTCAGAGGGCTTTACAGCATACAACATCCCTCTGCAGCAGCAGCAGTAGGTGGCGTCAGGCAGGACCACGGCAGCAGTTAATATGATGAAGTGATGACATAATGTATTACAAAATTCAAAGGGTCATCTTCACTGTGACATTACAGTCTTCTATAAAAACAATTGTAACCATTATTCAGTGCTTTAACTCAAATATAGAAGGGGAGGCATTTGGGCAGATGCTGAATTGGTGGCATTAATCTTGGGAAACCACCTTGAAACTGGGTATAATTTATAGATCGTCTGGGGGGAAGATGTGTGTAAACTCTCTATGTTTTTACAGACGTAGATGTAAACTTTAACTGTAACTTGATGGGTTTGTGTAAAGTTATCTAACCAACATAAACTTACGTCTTGTCCTTCATCTCGACTCACTGAACGAGAGACTAAATAGATGTTAACTTTTGAAAGGTACACTTCTAAATTCAGTTATAGCCAGCTCGCTTCCATACTGACGATGGCACAAATAAACTATTAGCTACACTAGCAATAGCAGGACAACAGGAGATAGTTAATAATGTATCCTAGGATGCGCTGCTTGCAACAGCCATAGTGGCACATGGAACATGCATCGCTGAGACCAGGCTAAGAATAGGCTTAAGTTTTGTTAGTGTAAGCATCATAAAGTTAATTCTAAAGACTTAACTGGTGTATTCAAAAATATTGATTTGCCGATACCGATATCGATTCTGAATATTTGAAAAGGTTTTGATTCTTGTTTTCCTCAGTATTGGTACATCTACACTTTCTTACCCTCTTTTACTATTACAGCAATATTTACCACAGTCATTCTGCTGTTCTCTGCTTCTAACCAAGAAAGAAAAGTTGTTGTTGTCACTTTATGGTTCAAACTTCACAGTGCATTCACTTATTTCTGCCCAAAGTGGTAACAGAGAGTTGTGGTTTTTGGTTATGAAAAACTTGACTTTGAATTTGACATTGAAATAATAATACAATAAAATCACTTGAGGCTGCAACTGACCACTTGTGGGGTTTTTTCACTGCATTTTTTACTTAGTGTTATAATGAGACATCAGATATATGAACACCATCTCACCTCCACCTGCTGCAGTCAGACATGCTTATTATGTCACTTCGTCTTCTTTTCATTTCCCCTGAAGTTGGTTTCATGTTACATTAGTAACATAATTCTCTGTGTGTGTGTGTGTGTGTGTGTGTGTGTGTGTGTGTGTGTGTGTGTGTGCGCGTGCGTGCGTGCGTGTGCGTGCGTGCATGCGTGCCTGCTGCCTTCCGCCTCAGGTCTCCTGAGCGCTCGCATTGGACGCTGCTCTTTTCTTGTCTCAGACTGTTGAACGAGAGGGCCCATGCTGACGGGCATGAGTGCAGATTCTGCACCAACTTGAGGATTTTAGTCTCAGATCAAAGACATTTCTGAGACAGGCAAATTGTGGCAAAAGTCTTGTAGTCTGCTCTAGCCCTTAATTGCTCTCTGAATTAATCTCTGCTGAGCGTCACCCCTTGAGGTTGACTGACATGCAAGAGTCATCCAGAAATAAATATGCCATGAAATAAATAAAAGACGGAGGAAAAAGAGTGAAATGAGGTTTTGAAAAGCCTGCCTACAAATTGCTATTCAGAATTAATTAGAAAGGTATAAAATAGAGTGGGAATAGAGTTTTACAGTAATAAATAGTTTGTTTATTTCCCTGGATATTTATTTCCTTTGACATATTTTCCATTGCCTATGTAATTATTCCATTGTCTTTGTATTTATTAATTTTTGGAGAAATATTTATTATGGGATATTTCTTTCATTTAAGATTGAATTATGTATTGTCTTAGTATATTTCTAATTTGTCATTGCCCTTTAATAATACCCTGGTCTGCCATTTGGAGCTTGATGAGGTATGCATTGAAGCATTTCAACAAAAGTGAGAGTACTCAAAAGTGTCTTTATCTTTGTGTGTGGTTCTGTATGTGTGACAGGGAGAGAGACTGCCAGCAACAGTTCTGTTTAAAGTGTTTCGTCAGCACACTAGGAAATGTATTTAAAGACTAACTTGCTGGTTGGCGACCCCACTGAATCAGTGTGGAGCAGAAGTGATTTTGAGTACTGAGGCAGGTGTTTGTCCGTCTCTTTGTCAGTCGGTCGATTGGTTGGTTGATCGGTCAACAGATATTGTGATGCGATGGCAACACAACCTTGCAAGATGCAGTTAGTGCACTTTACAGGTGTGGAGTTGAGATCAAAATGATGGTCAAGTGTGAAGACAAGTATAATCTGTGCAAGTGCCCCTTAAGTAGGAACTAGGAAAAGCCCCTCGACCATTTTCCCCTGGCCCAGTCGCACATTGCTGTATTGCAGCTGGTGTGATTCCATCACAAGATGGTCTCAAGTACTTATGGCAGTTTTCACGTCTCCACGTCAGCCATCACCACATCACTGCATCATGTTTTTGGGTTGTCTATCCATCCATCCGTGCTTACATGCGTATGTCTGTCCATCCATCCCATTCTTGTGAGCGTGATATGAATGTGTCAGGGTAATTCTTCAAATTTGACACAAATGTCCCCTTGGACTTAACGAAGAACTGATTAGATTTTGGTGGTCAAAGGTCAAGGTCAGTGTGACCTTGCATCCACCTCTCTGATGATATCTCAAAAACACTGTGAGGGATTTTTTTCAAATTCTGCACTGATGTCCACTTTGACTCAGGGATGAACTCACTTGGTGGGTAAAGTTCAAAGGTCAAGGCAACTGTGACCTCACAAAGCACATTTTGGATATAACTCAAGAATTCTAATGCTAATTATGACAAAATGTTTCACAATTTGCTAAAAGCATATAGTGATGACAATTTATATTTAAAAGTCCAAAGGTCAACTTCACTGTGACATCATAATGGTCTGCAAAAACACTTTTCTGGCCATCACTCAGTGTCATCACTCAGGGATGAATAAAGGAGACATGGAGATACCGAACTGGTGACACTAATCTTGGGTGTCCACATTCAACTGTGCTGACTGTATATATCTTCTGTGCTGCTGGGGAGAAATGTGTTTGAAGCATCCATGTTTTCTCAGACATGGGTGTAAACTGTGGGTGCAGCTACACTGGCTTGCGGAGGCAAAGAAGCTTAAGGCGGCAATTCTATTTTTTTTATGCACAAATTAAAGAAACTGACTGGATAAAATTTTAATGCAATTGTATTCTATCATTTCATGTGACAAATAAATTGTTTGATTGATTGAGAAGACAATTCCTGCAACATTTGCAAGGTACCACTAGTTGCCATGCAACCAGTAGCTTTCTATAAGGTGTCATCCCTCAACTGACAGATGCTGTTAGGGTGTTCAATGTAGCTTACATAAAGAAAAAATTTTCAGAAGGACTCTAGATGATTAAAATATAATCCATGTATTTAGTGTGATGTTCGGGGGCCATACAAAATGTTTCTGAGGGCCACCACACTTTAAGCAAGAGTGATTACACTAACATCTGCAGTTGTAAGGGATATTTATTTCAGCCTGAATTTTTTAAAATACTTAATGTACTATTCAAACATATGGAAGCATATGGTAAAGAGAACCATCCACTAGGTCTGTTATTCTAAAATATATATGTACAATGTATATTTATTCCAGTACCTTGGCCTAAAATGCCATAGTAGAAATGAATGAATAGATGTTTGGGCTTTAGAACAGCTATGCATACAACATCAGATCAGTGGCTTCATCCATGCGGGCAGGAGGCAGCTAGTGGAACCTTTATGACTCCCTAAAGGATCTCATGCCCTTGAAGAACAATGGAGAAATTGGACAGATTGATTTTAAATTGCATTGATAGCACACACACAAACACACCCTCAAAGCACTACAAAGATATTCATGCACAAACTGAAGCATGCTCTCAATCTAACCCCAACTGAGTCTGTGTCACAGAGGCTTTGTCTCTATTCTGTAGTCATTTCTGAGGCAGAAGGAGGTTGACAAAATGATCCTAACACCACAAAAAACACTTACTATCTGGTATTGCTTTGGCGAGGCTGCTGTTGTTTCATATATGTCCTGTAGATGGAGACATTTACACAGAAACACACTCATTTGTATCCATGTGCACTCACACATACACACACAGTAGGAGAGAAATGTGTCCTAGAGCTAAGTCCCAAACAGGGGGAGGTGTTAAGATTTAGAGGTTCAGTTGTGGAGCAGGGCACTGAGAGCCATTCCCTGTACTCTGCATCAATATGAAAGAGAGCTGGGCAGGCAAGGCCGACTGCACCAGAATAAAACACACTATCGTCAAGCACCAGCCATTTATGGCCCAGCAAATGTGATTTTTCTCTTTATGGCTGAAATATTAATGTTTCTATCTTGGTATACTTAGAAAGAAAACAGCAGTTTCCAGGCCCCGAGCTGCCAAGATAGAGGGGGTAGAGAAAGAGAGAGACAGGGGAATTTAATAAGTGATGTCATGGCAAATAAAAGGGCGGGTGAAGTATAACCTTCAGTCAGTGACTGGTTAAGCATCAAAGCCAAAGAAACAGACAAAGCATGTTTTTCTATATTTTTTTTAATCCAATTTTTTTAACCATTTTTACTGGAAAAGCATCAATTGACACCAGTCGCCAAAAGGAAATGTTGGTATTGTACATTTCTACAAACCATGGATACTGCACGGGCAGTTACATTTGTACATACCAACATTTATAAAATGATGTAGTATACAGTATGAACTGAGTTCTTCATTGGGGGGTGCAGGAGATAGTGGATGGTGTGTCACCTAGCAAGACATTGCTGCATTTCCAGCTGGGATAGAGCCACCAATACTGGATATTTTAAGCAAAAACACAATCTTTTCCAAACCACTGTTTGTTTGTTTTTGCCTAAACCTAACCACATCTTAACCACAGTGTTGTTGAAACATAAGCAAAGTTTAAGTTTTAATGTTTCTGCTACATAATAACATACAGATAATCCATGGTTTACAGAAACAGCGCCAACTTTTATTCAGGTGATTGTGTTGCCATTAATGTTCCTTAGTTGTTATGACTTACATCATTACATAATGAAATTATTAATAACATAACAGGAAGAGGTAACATTAGTTGAACAGAGCAGACTGATCCCTCCTTCACCGAGCCAGTCATTGGTCAGATCTTCTCCAGTTTGCCTGTTTCTCATTTCTCTCCATTCTGAACATTTTGGTTGTGAATAGTGTAGCTGCTTCTCCTCTTCCAGGCATCTGGACTCAGAGCTAGAGTTGGCGTTAGCTGAAATACTTTGATAGTTTAAGTGGGCTCGTTGAGATAATTGCTTCACTGACAAGCTGAGGCCATGTCAGTTGCCAGAACCAGAAGGTCACACTCGGCTCTTTGTTTAACATTACCTGGCACCAAACACCAGCTATTCAGAATGGGCAACTTTAGTAAGCTGCTTTTCACCAACTGATGTGAGGCTGCACAATGATTTGACTTAGGCTTTTGATATTCTTCAAAGAAAATACTGCAATGTGCTTGTAATTTTTGAAACTACTTCTGCCTAATCTTAAAAAAACAACAGCAACTCTGCCTCTAAACTTCTGCCCACGTTTCCCACTGAAAAATGTAAAAATGTACTGTTGAAGTGCTCACTACTTTGAATACCATGAAGTCACATTTTGTTCGTAGAAAATAAAGTTATCACAAATATGTATCGCTGGTTATATACTAAAAATTTGTGTTTCCTCACCTGACAGACTCCAATTCCCAAAACAGCCAATCATGAAGCATTCAGCCCGCAGTAACACCTGTGTTGAGGGATGAAATATTATAGCTGTGTCTACAGTCCCATTTCAGAGACCGTTTGTATTGGCTGATGTGGTCTTCAAAGGACGTGGTGGACATAGACTTCGTCCTTCAAAGACTGCAGCCCCTGAATTGAGACACAGCTATTTTGTCATTGATGAAGAGATGATCTCCTTTTTTACTACCATGAGTAGTACATCATGACTTCTGACTTAACGACCTATATGTGTGTGTGTGTGTGTGTGTGTGTGTGTGTGTGTGTGTGTGTGTGTGTGTGTGTGTGTGTGTGTGTGTGGATATAGATAGATATATACGGATATATAGATAGATATAATATATAGATATATATTACTAATAAAGTAGGGTACCTGTGATTCCCAGCAGAACTGATTAGCAACACATTCTGTCTGATTTAGTTGTACAATACATTTTTATGAACTGAAATATGATAATGGAAAGGGAGCAGCGGACCTTGGAAAAGAGGTAAAATTTGACAGGACCTAGTAAAGGATTAGGGTTGACTTTAATATCTTTCTTCCATTTCTCTTTCTTGCAGGAACTAAGTGTGATAATACAGCCCATTTTCATTCCCAGGTCGTACCGACGCTTTGTCACACCTCTAGTATGTGGCATTGATGCCAGAGGCACCCTCTAGCATCTTCATGAGACACACAGGGCTTTACTCCAGTGTAACCCAGAGAGGTGGATGGGTCAAACGAAACTGGACTTTCATCCAAGAGACCACAGTTCATATCTTGTGTGAAATCAAAATGACATGGTTTTAACATTACATGACTTACAAACCTATGTTCCATGTGAGTTTTAGCTTACTATTTTGTAATTTTAAGTAAAGTCATTGCGTACTGACATTGGTCATGTGATGTACATGCATCACGCTATGTTATTCTTTTTCTAAACTAACCAAGTGGTTTCGTTGCCTACACCTAACCGTGACTGTTTCACAACATTGTTACAATGTGCGCATTCATAAATCCAATACTCAAAATGAGAGCTCTGAGAAACAGAATGTTCTTTTTCTGTATCAATCAATGAACACTTAAGTCAATCATGCCTTTATTTTGCTTGGTGCTCTGCTGCATCGTCCCCAAGACTGATTTTCCAGAATATGCTTTACTGCTCAGAGACTGTGGTGTTTTGAATAAGTGAACAGTACACTCCAACAGTTCTCTGCATTTACGAAAGGTTCAGTTTGTGCTAGAGTGCATTCTGGCACTGGGAGTGAGTACTCCCAAAAGCACCCTTTGTGTTTCAGTTCACTTGGAAACAATAAAGTGTGCCCTGTGTGTTGCTATTAGACAATGAGGGGCGTGACAAAGTGTGACGACCTGGGAATGAGAAAGGGTTTGATTATACTCATCTCATAGAGCTACAAGAACAGCATTGGGCAGTTAAACATTACTCAGTAACACATTCCAGTTACTAAGTATGTTACAGTCACTAGTTGTGTCTGTGCATGCAGTAGAGAGTCTGGTCCAGATGTATTCTGTGCTGAGGCTCCAGGCTAGAGACCCTTGAGGGAATGCTATGACTGCCAAGGCAATGGTCGTAGGACTATCGTGGGCACTGACTGACTGACAATAGCATGTTTGCTGCCTGCTGACCACAATTGGGGGTGTGAGCTATGTCATACATTGTTACCTCATAGACCACATGTTGTGGGTTTGACAGCGTTTTATGAGTTTTTACAAAATGTTACAATAGATGCATTTCAGTAGGAATTATTGATTGAAATGATTTGTCTGTCATCATGCCTTCTTCCTCAGCTGTTATTCTCTTGAAAACAGAAATGTTCTCTTGCAGAAGAGAGGACAGACCTGCACATTAAGGAATCATGTGTAACACTATGCGATAATAAAACTGTAACACAGAAATGGGAAATAAAAGAAACCTACATTAGTTTGAATTAATATCCCTAAAGGGTATAATATCATATTTTGGAGGGAAGTTGCTACATGTCTAGTTTGTCTGTCTCATAATCAACGTTGAAAATGACTGTGATCTTTAGTACATAGAAATGTGTCAGGCTGCTTTCCTGTATTTTTACATTTTTCCTGTAGAGAGTTTTACTAACTTTCAAGGACAGTTGTGTTCTGTGCTTCTTCAGTGATTCACTGACAAGTGGATGAGCTAGCAAAGCTTTTGAAAAGTAGCCCAGGGAAGCCTTTGGCTGTCTCTGTCATGTGACAGGCTGTAGCGTCCCTCAAGAGTCTGCGTGCCCCAGGTGGGGATAGAAGACAAGCTTTTGACTAAAGAAGAGTGAAACACCTTTAGCAACTCTGAAATTGTGTTACTCACATGTTGTGTTGGTAGCTAGAAATAAAGTGGGTTTTTCTCAGAGTTGGAGGGTGTGTGAACCCTGTGGCATGACGATGGGAATTCTGAATTACTCCTGCACGTACTGGGGCTGGGTGTTTATGGTGGGTGAGTAGCTTAAAAAATAGGTAGGCTGGCTACTTATGAAACCTCATCTCATTTTCTTTTCCACCTCTTAACCCTTAAACATCCTGCTCAACCATTTGGTAGCATATATAGAGTCACTACATATTGGGGCGGCTGTGGCTCAGAGGTAGAGCGGGTCATCCACCAAGATCAGTGGTTGGATCCCCAGCTCCTCCTGTCTGCATGTTGAAGTATCCTTGAGCAAGATACTGATGATTGAAAGTATGATTTTTGAATTGTCATTATCATAAAAGTAGACATGCTAAGATAATAAATTTACGATTTTTAAGAAATAAAAAAGATGAATAATCACTGTTTTAAATTCCACATTTTTTATGTAATTCCAGTATCTATTTGTTAATTCAATTCAAATTTATTTATAAAGCCCAATACCATAAAACCACATCCCTCTGTCCTTTGTATCAGTGTGATTTTTTCATCAATTATGAGATGTTTTAAAGGGATTGTAGTGATAAATATATACAGTACATGTCAATAATACAAGTACTGAAAAACTTGTGATTACATGGTGACAATTGATATGTGTTGGTATACTAACACAAGCATTATAACAGTACATGGTTTGTAGTTTTTATTTTTTTCTTTCTGCCTTTCAAATACCATGAGGTGACATCTTAACTGTTTGATAGAGGCCTGTATTTAATACAACTTATTTTTTCCACATTAAAAGTCAGAATATGTTTGGAAATGGCCTTTACAGCATTTACCAGGATTTCCGAATGTTCTCAAAACAAAATCAATGCTGGCGTCTCTTTGATTGCCTCCCTTCACAGAAATATAATCCTAAATAAAGCAGTCCATAATTTATTCCAATCTCCAAGCACTGGCCTCAGGGAGATGTTTCTGTGCTGCAAAAAACACTTTATAAGAGCCAAAGTTAGATTGGTGCATCCAGCCCCTTTTAAGTCAACTTTATGAAAAGTGAATGTGAAACCTTGGCAGTAAACAACTTCTGAAGCTGACTGGTGTTTTGAGGGGGATAAATAAGATGTTGTTGAAGGTCTATAGAGAGGCAGAGTGGGACACATGTAAGCAGCCCTCAGGGCAGCTTTGTTGATTGGGATTGATTCTGGTGAAACAAAGGCCAGTGTAAGCAACCTGATGGCTTCAGACACACAGATACATCAGCAGTTTGTTCTGTTTTAGGGCATTAATAATGGAACCCTCTTACATCTTGCACCCTTTACTTCTGTCGCAGTGATGTTGGGAGTGGAAATTTAATTTTGAGTGAGTTCATCAGCAAATCCACCATGTCTGAGTGTGGTGTGTGATTTGTAGAGTGTGTGTATCTGTTTTAAGTATCCTTAAAACAAGTTTGGGTGTACTTGTGTATGCCAGACAGAATCCCCACTTGTTCTCAGGTATACTGAGCAGCCGTAGTGTGTACAGAAATGTCTGTACACAGAACTAGGAAAAGTATAAGAAGCCAAAAAATTAAATCTCCTGTGTGGGTGGAGCATGGATGTGCAGAATACTTAGACTTGCATCTGTAGTCTCTTTTACACAGAGATGGGGCTATAGGGACACTATAAAGTCCCTTCTCTGTGCATCCTTTTCACTTTTACATGGGTATAAACAATGGCGGCATCATACCGTTCCAGTATGTGATTTAAGATAGCATGCTCCTATCCCAGGAGCAAAAAGGTGTAATGGATATGATGTTCAACATAACAGTGCTGGCCTCTAGTGTGACACATATCATAAGCGTCAGCAGCACTTCTGAAACAATAACAATGGCATAACATGGCAATAACAATCATTTACCATCTCTGCTATATGGCAGCTGGTCTCATCCTCTGCTCGGAGGGTATGGAGCTCCTGAATCCTATTGCTTTACCAATTTGCGGACATTTATGGCCACACCCTGATCAAGAAAGGAATGAATGTTTGTATGGTTTTGATTACAGCACATCACCGCAAGTGTTCTTTAAATTAATGTGAGGTGTGACCTAGCTTTACAGTGTTGTTATGGTGGTAACATAAGGTCTTGCGACCATAGTGTAGTTCGTTTATAGCCTCACATTAGCGTTTTACTTCTGGCAATTGCTTTTAGGCTTAAATATAATGAAAATAGGGTTCATTTGTGATTATCTTGCTGTACAAAATGTGTAAGTATTGTAAACATGTATTTGCCACAGAGCTTATTTCCTGCAATAATCCAAAATCCAATGGAAAAATCCTGTTGGCTATTTGACGAGGGAACCAATACTAACTTCTGAATCAGCCTACAGAAAAACGTCATCCCTGGGGAACTTTATTGGTACTACTAATTACATTTTTAAATAATACCCAGCCCTAATAATGAGATACTACATTGTGTAACTTGTCAGTAGTTTGTATATATTTTGATTCAATACACAGTGTCAATTAAAAGAATAGTTCTCAGTCTTGGGAATTGTTGGTGTTTTTTTTTTAAAGATATTTTTAGGGGATTTTTGCCTTTAATTGATGGGAAGGCTCAGGTTGAGGGGGAGAAGGGATGACATGCAGCAATGGGCCAGAGGTTGGAATCTAACCTTTGCTGCTGCAGCAACATGGGCACCTGCTCTATCCACTAATCCACTGATGCCCCAGTCTTGGGAATTTTATTGCCTCTCTTGAGTTGCATTACAGTTGAAGATGATTGATAGCAATCTCATGTCTGTCCATTTAGTATGGTGCTGGAGCCAGGAGGTAGCTCACTTAGCTTTGCACAAAGCCTTGAAGCAGGGGGAAACAGCTGCCCTGCTCTGTCCAAAGTTTCAAAGGTATTCCAACCCTTCTAAAACTCACCAGTGAACACTCTAGAATATATCTTTGTATTTCTCAAATATATTTCTAAAATATATCACTGAACTTTGGTCAGGGCAAGGTTAGCTCTGCTGCCCTGGTTCCAGTCTTTATGCTAAGCTAAGCCACTGTGATTGCCTTCTGGCTCTAGCTCCATACTTAATGGGCACAAGGAAGGTATTAATCTTTTCCCCTAAGTCTTGGAAAGGAAGTGGACTACAGAATAAATATGAATCAGGTCAAGGCAGTAATTTGTACTTGAGAACCAGACAAATCTATGACCTCATTTGTTATGTGCTCTGGCAAATTTATCTGATTCCCCTTTGCTTTGGACAGATTTCCAGCAGCCTGTGACTAGCAGGGTTATTATAAGGGTTCATCTAGCATGTTTGAAACAAAGACTATAAAGAGGAGAACCACTGAAGCTTTTCCAAAAACAACCAAGATGACTGCGCCTACTGTTGCAGTGGCAACAATGTGACATTCGGCTAACTGCTAACAGCAAACTGTTACCAGAAGCTTCAGGTTCACAGCAAAACATCAACACTTCTTCAAAATAAAAGCACCAATAGTTCAGCTTTATTCAGTGAATTATAACAATGCTTTATTTAACTTTATCTTTACATTATCTACTTTGATTAACTATTTTGATATTATTTGAAAGCCATATTGCAGAGCCCTATATATAATAGAACATTATCACACTATCATAAAGTAACAGTTATCTATAAGGTAAAATGATTTAAAATAGAGTTAGCGCTTAATTAGCCGGAGGTTAAGAGGTTTACAAAATATACTAGCATTACTATGGACATCACAGTTTTTGGCATCTCACACATGCTCAGTAAAGAATAATGTCACTCCTGCTTCTCCCATGTGGGACCTCTCTTGTGAAAATTAATTCTCTTCTCCTCTTCTCTCCCTTCTACTTCTTCTCTCCTCTTCTTTTCTCTGTCCTCTTCATCTAAATCAGTGTGCTGTGCAGCAGCCTCTAAATGATTGTTTTACACAAAAAGCAGCAGCTAAGTAGAATAAAAGTGTCACCCAAATGAAGTTGATACATCTTGATAAGAGCTCCATTGAGTCATTATGAAATAGGCCTGAGTGATGCTTTAGCTGTTACATCAACTACACATAGAAATGTGGATCAACACACACATGCACACACTTTTTAAATGAATCTCATGCACTGAGCTGTGGAATTGTGTTGGGAGGTAGATTATTCACGGAGAATCGACTACAATTTCACGGTTTTCTGAAAATAATTAGCGTGACATTTATTCAGGCTTTATAATTGGTTAAGACTCCAGACCCTCACCTCTAATAAAGTTGTCATTGAACCTTTAATGCTGCTGGCTCCCATGACAGCAGGGGTATATTGCAGCCTGGTGCAGGGTGGTCAAATCATTCGAAAGAGGATAATGCAGTCAGGTTTATGGTGCTTGTGTGAGGAGTGTGTGTATGTGTGTGTGGTGAGTAGTTAAATAAAATATGGTCAATTGTTCATCTCAGGCCTAATGAAACCTGCCTATTGTGAGATGAGAACACAATTTCTTAAAGATTTTTGAAGAACCCATGCTGATGTTTCAGTCCATCTAGAAAGTATTAGTTGGCATACAGGATTTTCACTTAGACGTCATTAGAACCAATCATCCTGTCTTCCTCAACACTCCTTCTTGCCCCTTTTCTCCTCTTTATCCTCTTTGTACAATTTTGTGTCTTGTTATCTTGTTCGGAAGGGGTCTGTTGTTGTCCTCATCTCTAGAGTTCACACATATCTAGGAAATCAGACAACAGTGTTTTTTTATGCCTCCACACTGGTGATAGCCGTGGATGGGGGCATAATGTTTGGCACGTATATCCACTTGGATTTAACACTGAAGTGATTAGAACTTGTTGGTCAAAGGTCAAGGTCACTGTGACCTAGGGCTGCTTGATGATGGCAGAAATAATAAACACAGTTATTTTGATTGATGTTGACATCAATCACGATTACTCATTGGCTTCGAAAACATCATGCATTTATTGAACATAAACTGGTGTTTCTTTTTAACACTGGATGTCATTAAAATTGAAATACAATCAAACTGAAAAACAATGGAATCAATGAGAATAAATAAATAAAAGCAACAGACTGTGATGCAGTGGCAGGAGTAGAGGGGCCTTTTTATGGTATTTGCCCTTTTATAACTTGGTCATACATAACTTTGGGCCGTGCACATCTGCTGGGAAGGGCTGCAATTGATATATAAAATAAAAGACAATAGAGTGTGCCAGTAAACCCAGAACTCTGTTAGCACTTTTAGCACTTCCGGTTCTCTCGTCTAAAAGTCAGTACGTTTTTTGAATGGGATTTTGGTAAAATGCCTCAAATAAGGTCTGTGGTTAACAAAGGCTTAAGTGAGTTTCAGGTTTTGTTCTACGACATAAAACACGTCAAAAATACCCTACTTGTGAATTTTGAAGCTTTTACGTGTCGTAAAAAAGGCGGTTGCTAACAATTTGCTCAAAACGACTACAAACCCTGTCGGGGACATTAAACGTCATCACCCCCGAACAAGCGAGAGTGCTGGCAGTCCGCCATTACAGCTTCTTATTTAGCTTAAACAGTCCAATTTCCCCATTATACAATGTTTTTAAAATAAAACGACCGAAATCAGTTGAAAGCTTAGTGGCGGTGACGTCAAGAGTCACGCAAGCGTGGAGTAGTCATGTAGTCTGTTAAAGCCTAACGTTAGCTTTTTACTTCTGGCGATCGCATTTAAGCTTCAAATGCGGTATGAAAGGTGTTCATATGTGAAGATTATCTCGCTGAACAAAACCTGTAAGTATCATAAACTCGTGTTAGCCACAGAGCTTATTTTCTGACATAATCCAAAATGCAATGCAAAAATCACATTCACTTTCTCTTCCGGGAACCAGCACAATGCTAAACTTCCGGGTTTTGACGTCAGCCCTGGCACACTCTATTTGGGAGCAACATTGGTAAACTTGTCATGTAGCACAAAATCATTTTATCTCATTTATCTTGTTTTGAAAATCAAGGGAAGCCAAAATGGTAATAGAAAAAAAAAGATTAATCACCCAGGCCTACTGTGACCTCATCCGTAAACGCGCACTTGGACTTAAAAATAAACTGATTAGAATTTTGAGGTTGAAGGTTAAAAGCCAAGCTCACTCTGATCTCACAAAAGATGTTTTTGGCCATAACTCAAGAGTTCACATGCTAATTATGACAAATGTTTAATAGGATAAACTGATGAAGTGATGACTTTAGATATCCAAAAGGTCAAAGGTCAACTGACATCATAACATTCTGCAAAACACTTTTTTGGCCAAGACTCAACATCACATCTCAGGAGTCATGGGTGTCCACCTGCTGATTGTATGGATCGTTTGTGCTGTCAGGTTATTATGTGTGAAGCATCCATATTTTCACAGACATGGATGTAAACTATAAGTGCAACATGAGTGGTCAGCGGAGGTATACAACTGCAAATGTATTTCTAGGTCTAGTTTTCTCTCTAAAACACAAAGGTTGCTCTTATTTTTGTCTGTTTTCTGGGCCCTTTCTTTTTGACCGCTTATCTCTCTGAATTTTGCACAGTTCCCCGACTTCACAGTGGTGGTTAAGTGGTTTTACCAAATCTTACAGTGTGAAAATTGTCCTCTGCAATGCAGATCTTTATTAGTAAAGTAAAACAACTTTTTCAGATATACTGTCTTTCCTGATATGTGCTAGAAAAAACGAGAAAACAACTGAGAGTAACTGACAACTCTGTAATGAGTCCTTTTCAACTAAAAGAAAAGGACAAAACTATTGACCAAGGTCCATTAAGTCGTAGCTATTACGGCTCATGCACTCTGTGTATGAATAACTGCAAATACAAATACATGAATACAGCTATTGATTTTAAATGTGCTTTTCAGAGCTTCTCTATACAAAAACACTATGTATGTCACAAGGGACAACATTGTGGGGACTATGGGAGACAGTTACTCTAATATACCCAACATTTTCTTTTATGTTTATGATGTTTTGTTCAGCTAAGCTCGTATGGATATACTTTCAATTCAAAAATGCTTTTGCCCTTACAGCAATCAATGCTCAACAATTAATCATCTAACATCCTCATTCACTGTTTGCTTTAGAAGAAAAAGCTAAATGTCTCTTTGATATTGCTGTTTGTTCTGCTGTTGAGGGTTTAATATCTGTGTACATGACAAATACCCTCATCACCTTGACAGAATGCTTTGTGTTTGCATTGATACAACAGACCTGTGTGTGTGTGTGTGTGTGTGTGTGTGTGTGTGTGTGTGTGTGTGTGTGTGTGTGTGTGTGTGTGTGTGTGTGTGTGTGTGTGTGTGTGTGTCTCAGGTGGCTGTGACATTTGCTGTAGGTTCAGAGGTCGGCCTTCAGAGCAGCAGTGACTTCAGTCAGATGGGGAAACCTTTCCTAATGGGCACAGTGGCTCTGGGTGAGAATCAGCTTTGTACAAAATGTCTCACTTTATTTTTTTCTGTCTGTCTTCATCTTTTTACTTTTTTTCCCAGTTCATGCTCCTTCTTTTACCATCCTTTTTTTCTTTCTGTAGAAGAATACTGAAGGCCCATGCTGGACTTATTCCCAGTGCACCAGCCACAAATAGAGTTTTCAGATTTGGAAAACTAACTTCTTGTACCATGTTTACAACATAGTGGCCAAAATGTAGTGCTTAGAAAAGAAAAGGTAAAGAGTAGCACCTTTATTCAATGTTAAAAAAAAAATGAAGCCACAAGAAATTGAAAAAAATCAGAAGTCTCATATATAAAGCAGTACGTAGGATCTGTAGTAAAAGTGTATGTGTGGACAGAAGCAGAAAATGGAGCACACCAAAAAAATATTCTGACTGATAAATCTGTCCATACACCTGACAGTTTGCAGTTTTCTTTTATGAATCCGAAATCAACTTGGAATTTGCCGCACGTGGATCGGCCCTGTAGATGCCCACATTCAACCATAAATGGTTAGTGCAAAGCACCTCGTGAAGGGTAATGTATAGAGCTGAGCTTGCTGATTAATGGGTCTTTACAGGTGATTCATGGCAACAGACGATTTTCACCACAGTGTTTATATATTTACAGCATTTAAACTGCTCGCTTCACACCTCACTAACATGATCATAATAATCAGTGTATTCCCAACCTTGTGATATCGCTTAAAGATGAATGTTTGATAGCTGAACACAATTTATTTATGTAAGTTTGTTACAGTTGCCTTTGCCTGCATTATAATTAAGACTTATAATGAAGATATGGAGTTTGATAATTGTACAGGAGGTGGTGCTGGCCTTATTTTCAGACTTAACTGATTTACACAGTCCATATATGCAGGTGGTGAAAATATACATAATTTGACTGGAGAAGTAAAAGTGTGTTGCAGCCACCACAATGTCCCCAGCGTGCAGCAGCTTGGCATGTGGTTGTGTTCACTCCATGGAACTAGTTTTGAAGTACTATTGAGGTACAACTATATTTGAATGGGCCAGGTATAGTTTAAAAAACTGATTACACGCAGATTTCTTTGTTAAAAGAATAGTTCACCCTAAAACAAAATTCAGTCATTATGGACTCACCCTGATGCTGATGAGTAATCCGGTGTAGTTTTTTCTTCCTCAAAGTGCACCTGGAGACCCCACGGTGAGCCAGTCCTGCAGCGAAAAACCTTACAATGGGTGTCAATTGTGACTGACACGAAAAAACTTTGTAATATTCCTCCATACTGCTCATCCGCGACAATCCAAGTGTCCTGAAGTGGAAACATCCAGAGTTTACTCGCGATGACGTCATTTAGTATATTTTAATACCATAAACAGTGGCTATGCTCTGTTTGCCCGGAGGCGTGCTCGCCCGTCCACGCCGTTCACTCTCTGGCCCGCTTGAACTACGGAAGCCGCGACTACAGCTATGGCTGATTGCTCTTCGTCGCGATATCAACACTGTCAACGTCCATGCACTCCGGGTCTGTAGTGAACACTTTTCACCGGAGGATTTCAAATGTTCAAAAATGTTAAAAAGTTTTTGTGTAGTTTTATGGACCTTTTTGTGTCGGTCACAATTGACACAAATTGTAAGGACTTTCGCTGCAGGACTGGCTCACCGGGGGTCTCCAGGTGCACTTTGAGGAAGAAAAAACTACACCGGATTACTCATCAGCATCAGGGTGAGTCCATAATGACTGAATTTTGTTTTAGGGTGAACTATTCCTTTAAGGCAAGGCAAGGCAATTTTATTTATATAGCACCATTCATAGACAAGGCAATTCAATGTGCTTTACAAGAGAAATACATTAAGATAAAACATTAAAGGAACAATAAAATCGTGTTTGAGATCATTAAAAACAAAAGGTAAAAGCAAGACAATAAATAGTTAAAAACAGTGCAGAAAATGCATTTAAAAGGCAAACATAAAGCCAAAGCAACAGCAGACAAATATAAAAACAATAGCTACAGATTATCCTAACAATAAGTTACATATCTAGTTCACTAGTAAGCTGCAGTAAATAGTAATGTTTTAAGCCCTGATTTAAATGAGCTGACAGTTTCAGCCGACCTCAGATATTCTGGAAGTTTGTTCCACAGGCGGGGAGCATAGAAACTAAAGGCTGCTTCACCGTGTTTGGTTTTGATCCTGGGAACACTGAGTAAACCTGTTCCAGATGATCTGAGGGGTCTGGATGCTTCATAACATACAAGTAAATCAGAGATGTATTTAGGCCCGAGATCATTTAGTGCTTTATAGATAAGTAACAAGATTTTAAAGTCTGTCCTTTGACACACAGGAAGCCAGTGCAGTGACTTAAGCACTGGTGTAATGTGCTCCACTCTCTTGGTGTTGGTGAGGACTCTGGCAGCAGCGTTCTGGACGAGCTGCAGTTGTCTGATTGATTTTTTACTCAGGCCTATGAAGACACCGTTACAATAGTCCAGCCTGCTGAAAATGAAAGCATGAACAAGTTTTTCTGTATCTGGTTTAGACAGAAATTATTTTATTCTTGCTATGTTTTTAAGGTGGTAGTAGGCTGATTTAGTAATTGTCTTAATGTGACTTATTGAAATGTAGGTTGAGTCTGGAACTACACCAAGATTTCTGGCTTGATTTGTAGGTTTTAGTGTCATGGCGTCAAGGTGAGCACTGACGATTGATCTTTGTTCTTTGGGGCCAAAAACAACTATCGAAGTTTTGTCTGTGTTTAGTTGTAGAAACTTCTGGCACATCCACGTATTGATTTTGTCAGTGCACTTATTTAGCAGATGTAGGGGACTGTAGTCATCTGGTGACACTGTTTTGTAAAGTTCAATCAATCAATCAATCAATCAATCAATCAATCTTTATTTATAAAGCACTTTTCATACAAAAATGTAGCACAAAGTGCTTTACATGGTTAGAAGAAATGCCCCTCTCATCCACCCCCCAGCCACACACACACACACCCACGAACATAGTCATGATGTAGACATAAAAACATGTGGCAGAGCGCAGAGTAACCAGGTGAGGGAACAATACCGCAGGGAGCCGTCTGCACCTGGAGCTGATCACAGCCCGTGGCCACCAGGACACCAACACAGAGTCCACCTCAACATGGGCAGATAGAGGGGCCCACACCACCGCCAAGAAGGCACAGTGCAGCCCCCCCAACCCAGTCAAAGCAACCCATGAGGCAGCGCTAACGCAACCAGGGCCAATTACAGCCCCCAGTGCAGAGGGCCCCCACTGAGGAAACACTGGAGTTAAAAACTAAGAATAACATAAAACATCAATAAAAGAGGACCATTGGAAAAAGGCATGGCTGAAGAGAACAGTTGACTATCTGTAGTATACCTGATGCTATGCAGTTAAAAACATCTTTAAAAAAGCTTTTAGACAGACTGTCAAGGCAGCAGGTAGTGGACCTAAGGTTTCTAATGTCACAGCCCGGCTCTGAGGTAGCGACAAAGATGGGAGACAAGACGAGTTTTACTGTGCAAAAAAAAAAAAAAAAGTTTTTATTTACAAAAGATAATCAAACTAAGGTAAACGTGAAAGTCAGTAATCAGCAGTGTCAGCATATGTGGATGTGTGGAAATGTAGGGAGAGAGCAACAAAACAAACAGCTGCAGCCCGTTCCTCCGACCAGACCAGCAAGAGAGAGATGACAGGCAGGAGGGGAGCTTTTAAGAGCCCACACAGGTGTGGCTCATCAGGCTGATGAGCCCATCAGCTGATCAAGCTGGCGACCCCCTCCGCCCTGCTTCCTGCAAGAGAGAAAACACAGCAGAAAAGGGCAGGGACAACTAGTGGAGCGGAGGGGTCGTCACACTAACTATGTCTGTCAAAGTAGCATAATTTAATGGGTGAAAAAGTGCCAAATTAACTGGAGTAGTCTTATGAGGCACAGGTGAAATAGCCACTGTGTTGGAGTTACAGACTGTCTGTCTTATCTTTAAAATCTTGTCTGTGAAAAAAGAAGCAAAGTCATTGCATGCCTTGGTGAATAGCAGTTCAGGAGGGACTGACGCTGATGGGTTTGTCAGTCTGTCAACAACAGTAAATAAAGTCCGTGCATTGTTGTTATTTTTGTTGATAATCTCAGAGAAAAAGGACTGCAGCGCCCTTTTTAGCTCCAAGTTATAGATGTGCAGACTTTCCTTATAGATGTCATAATGAACCTGGAGTTTGGTTTTTCACCACCTGCGTTCTGCTTTTCTACATCCTCTTTTTTGAGCTTTTACCCGTGTAGCATTCCTCCATGGTGTTTTTTTCATACCAGAGACAACTTTGACCTTCATTGGGGTAATATTGTCCATAATATTCAAAGCTTTAGAGCTGAAACTATGAACCAGATCATTGACAGAGACTGAGGGCAGAGCTGGTGTGGGTGTAAAATCCTGGGTGAATAGTGTACAGGTGTTTTCGTTGATATAGCGTTTTCTGATTACCTCTGTTGAAATTTTACTTGTGTCAGCGGAGATGGCCATTTTAAAGAAAACACAGTAATGATCAGAAAAGGCAACATCAGTCACCACAACCTCAGAAATGTTGAGCCCTTTGGAGATAATTAGATCTAAAATATGTCCCTTATTGTGTGTTGCCTCTGTTACATGCTGGGAAAGTTCAAAGTTCTTCAGGATGTAGAAAAGTTCTTTCGCACTGCCATCTTTAGGATTATCAATATGAATGTTAAAATCACCCACTATAACAACACAGTCACAATTAATGCAAACAACAGACAATAGTTTAGAAAAATCATCAACAAAGTGTGCACTGTATTGTGGGGGGCTGTAAATGGTTACTAATACTGCTTGACAGGAGGATCTCAACTGCAGTGCAACATATTCAAAAGACTCAAACTTCCCATATGACAACTATTTGCACTGGTAAGAGTGCAAGAGACTGGTTAAGAGGCACCAGTTGTTGTTGTTTTGCCAGTTTCCATCAAATAAGGTCAGAAAGTGCCATTTGATTTCCATTGTTTCTTCGCCCTCTTTTGGTTATATTTATTTAGCTGATTTTAAGAGCACCCACAAACCCTTTCCCCTGAAATCTGCGCTATTAAGTGACTTGGAATTGAAGTAACTTGGCATCCACAGTACTTTGCTAAACTTCTGTGCTCCTGTACGTATGTCTACTTCACCACACTGGCAGCATGTCAACCACCATACAAGCGTAGATAATACACTAAGGGCCGAATTTACAAAGAATGAACTACGGCTGCTGATAGCACCTTGAATTGCACTTCACTTGCACCCGCAGTTTGCTCAGTTTTAACGTCCTATTCACATTGCGATGTAGATGTTGCAGTATTAACATACTTTCTTCGACATCCAACAACTCCAACTCCAGCAAGATTCTCTCTCTCTCGGTCGCCATTGTTCACTGTGACCGGAAAAGCCGGAAGCTAAACAAAGAATCAACTAGAGACGATGATAACCACTCAGGAAAGGAACGCAGCCCCCTATCGCCCTGGCGGATCGGAGTGACGGAGAAGTTCGAAGGGTTCACGATGGCGTCACGGCAACGATGTAGCGACGTCGTTAATTCAACGCAGGACCATAAATCAGGCTTTAGACAGTATCTGTTTGCTCCATTTTTACCGGTTTAGCGGCCGCAAAAGCCATGCAATCCTTTTGTGAATTCAGCCCTAACTGTGGATCTGTCGATGTTTTATAGTAAAAATTGGTTGAAATAGACAGTGTAAATGCAATATTGTACTGAAACTCAGTGTGTGCCCACCTGCACCTAGCAGCCTCTTTCACCTCCACATATACATGATACAGTCACAGTCAGTGGAGCTGTCAGCGAACAGCATGTGGGGGGGGGGTGGGCATTGCCGCTGTAACCTATGTTAGTGCTTTTTGCAAACGGCTGTGTGGGAGTTTCCATTTGAAAATTCAGCAAAAAGCATGCAGATGGTCGGCCTTTAACAGAGATTAAAAGTGCCTTGTGGAGTTTTTGACCTCTATTAGCACTATGGAGCTGTTCTGTGTGCAGGTCCCTGGTCCCTGTACTTCTGGTCTGTGTGTGTGTGTGTGTGTGTGTGTGTGTGTGTGTGTGTGTGTGTGTGTGTGTGTGCGTGTTTGCCGTCCACACCACCAGTATGTACTTTGACTTCCTAAAGTCTCTGCAACACATCAGTTGTGGCAGGTTCTCACTGTGTTTCATTAGGGCTTCTGTTTCTGTGACAGCTTTGACTCTGCTCCCCACCAGCTTTTATTATTTAGAGCCATTTGAACATGCAAACTGCCAACCATAATGGCTGTTTTACAGTTTGTCATTGCCAGTTGTGGGAACAGTTTATAGAACAAGTTTTAAAAAAAATTAAGATAAAAAAGAGGATCAGGCTTACTTGAGAACTGTATTCTCTTTAGGGTTTAAAGACCTCTGAAACAACATTCAAGCTATGATGGGATTCGGCGAAACTCAGACTAATACAGTGCCCTCAGGTTGGTTTGCTGCTCCCTAAAGTAAAGAAATAGTCAAGAAATCTGTGGGATTAACCCGCTGTTTTGTTTTCGACCCAACAGGAGGGATTGTAAACGTGATGCCTCTGCTCTTCTCACAGATCTCACACAACAGAACACAGGTAGGTATATCTAGTCCTCTCCTATGTCCTCAACTGATTCCTCATTTGTACACTTGATGTACTGAATTCAAAAATGGCTTATGAGGCACTGTATTGTTCATCTTTTGTAATGGTACACTGAGAGAGTAGACTGTAACGTGGGAAGCAGTGAAAGGCTGTGGTGACCCTGTAACAGGCTGGCCAATGTGGACATAGGTTGAGCAGGTCCTGTAAATCAGCTCGGTGGACAGCTCCTGGTGTTCATTTGTACATTTTGTAGGTACATTCCCTTGACAGCTATTATTTGAAAATATTAATTACCTTGATTTCAGTGCTTGGCACCACACACTTTTAAAGGGACTCCCCCAGATCAAAAATATACAGTTTTCTTAATACCTGTAGTGCTGTGTAACAGTCTAGATTGTTTTGGTGTGAGTTGCAGAGTGTTGAGATATCAGCTGTAGAGATGTTTGCCTTCTCTCCAGTATAGTGAAACTAGATGGCAATCGGCTTATGATGCTCAAAGCACCTAAGAAAAAGTACATTTGAAAAACTTAACAGCAATATCTCTTTCCAGAAATCATGAGCTGGTTACTTAGGATAATCCACAGAGTTTGTTGTGCAGCTTCATATAGGACATATTTTCTTTCTACCAACTACACCTGTCAACCATATCACAGCGCAGAAAGAACCGTGCATCTGGTCATGGACAGGTGCTCATACCAGTGACAGCACGAGATGTAAACCTCAATGGCGGGGTGTCGGTGTCTTAGTGGTAAAGCAGGTGTCCCATGTAAAGGCTGTTGCCGCAGCGGCCCGGGCTCGACTCCAGCCTGTGGCCCTTTGCTGCATGTCACTCCCTCTCTCTCCCCCTTTCACACTTGTCTGTCCTATCAAATAAAGGCTAAAATTATCTTGAAAAAAAAAACAAAAAACTCAATGGCGTCATTCTCAGTTAGGTTTTATTGGTCAGGTGAGAGGTGTTGCTGGTTAGGGCACGGCTCTTTCCTTAAAGCCACAGTGTATAGGAATTTATCCCACCTAACGTTGAAATCATATATTGCATTCAAACAGATGGCGCACTCTAGCACCTCACTGTTTCAAACACGTATTGCAACAACTGTAGCCGCTGTGTACCAAAAATCTACGATAACACTGATGAAATTTTAACCAAGGAGTGGTTATAATCCTACTGTGTTATTGTAAAATTCTGCTGTGACTCTACTTTGGTCAACATGTGCTGCATTCCTTTCTTTATGTCCAGATCCTGTGGTTTCGGAGAGCAGTGCTTGGAGGTCTGACAACCTGCACTGTGCTCAACATCCTCTGGTAAGCACATTCTTCTCCACACTCTTCTCTACTGGTCCTGCTCTTTAATTGCCTGGGTCCAGACCTTCAAATCTGCCCATGCTACGAAGTTTGATTGAATTGATTAGTCTGGCATCATGACATGAAACAGTTCCTCGATTAAAATAAAAAAACAACCGATGAGCACTGTGGTGGGACTCAATTTGCCAGTCAGAGTCATGATTAACCTATTGTCAGGCATTGTTAAGTGGTTCCCCAGAACCAATGAGGAGTAATAACAACAATAGCCAGCTTTGGCTTTGCCATTGAGGCTGTCCTAAATCGACATGGGTTTTCAATATCACCTGACATCATAGCTTCAGTTTTATTTATGTTTTGCTACAGTGTGGACTTAAAATGACGTTGGGAAATTGGTCTGCTCCATTTCAGTGCACTGGTGCTCCACTTTAGGTGTAACAGCGAGGGCCTGGAAAACTGTGACCAAACAAACATCAATGTCAGCCTGCAGGGCAAAAGCCATGGTAACTTTCCTAGTTGACAAATAAATGCTTGCATGGACAGTGACATTCCCAATGTGATTTTATTTAAGCCTGAATGACATTCATTAGTTCTCTGTCTCACCAGTTTCCCTTGACTTGTTTGTGTTTTTATGAACCATGTAGTCATGATGACCTATATGCTGCTCTTGCCACTGAAGTCTAGTGGTGGATCTGACGTGTCTGCCAGCTGAGACAACTGTCAAATGATGTGCAGACTCCACCTATTCCATGCAGGCATTTGCTGGCGTTCTAATGATGCATATCCATGCAGGTGGATACACTGGTCACTTGTGATTAGTTGGGAAAAGTTGAGTTCCCCTCCCCCACAGAAATCAGTTCGATTGAACACAATGTCAGACCGAAGATGGAAACAAACTGAAACAAGTTGACAATCCTGTTTGATGTCAGGGAAGCTCTTTAAAGGTTTAGTAAGTAATTCTGGAAAAATATCATTGACTGTTGAGTCTCAAATCCAGGTTTCCAAATACTGATGAACTTGGTATTCTAACCAAACCAGCCCAAAGTGTCAGTGTTTGACGACCTGAATGACACTCAATAGTCAACTTTATTTCTCCAGAATTACGTCTTGTATTACCTTCTGTATTAATAATAACGGAAAAAAATTTTGACAAAGCAAATTTAAGCCAAAACACATAGAAAACATTTTTTTATATAAAGTACTATTTACCAGTTTTCTAAATTTACTCTTGTACCAAGGCAGACACTTCCCCCCCAGGAGAGCATGTGTTTTATTGTCTCCCAGGAGAGAGCACCACAGGACGCTGAGCTGTTTCTGTGAATAACTGCCACAACCTCTCCACAGGCAGAGGGTCAGGGATTATGGAGGCAGGAAATTCAAGGGGATGGCTTTGTTTGAGGCAAAGAAAGGAGGTCTGGATTGTCTAGGAAAAAGATTTGTCATACTTGTGGTAATGGGTGGTTTATTATATTAATAAGGTTTTGCTGGATGATTCTAGAAGCAATAAGAAACTTGTGCAATACAGCAACAATAGGGTTTTGTGAAAAATGTCCACACAAGTTGAAAGTAGAGATGACAGCAGTGGTGATAGCAGATGTAAGATTGCTTGGTTGGGATGAATGCTGAAGCCTGTCATGCCTAGTTTTATTGGGTTCAAAAGGACCCTTTTAAACCAATAACATACAGAAAATTCAGCTATTATAAGCTGATTTGTGATCGACCATGACTGACATTGAGCACTGTTGTCAGATGATCACATGTGACCACACTGCAGGAGACAGAGAGAGAGACCGTCGACACTGGTTGAAAAGGCAGGATTCTCTGAGACCTTCAGCAGACATTTAAGGAGAGCAGTTAAAGGGTAAGTTCTGTTTTTTACAACGTGGACCTTATTTCTGGCATTAAATACGGTTGTTTACTCACCCAGATAAGTTTGGTGTCATTTGGAGTCCTTCGGAAGACATTTAGATCCGCGAGAGCTGCGTACATCCATATAGTGGGAATGATCAGGGCACCAACAATGAGCTCTAAATGACACATTATCTGCCGCGAAACTCGTTCATTTCACCAATATGTTTTTATGAATCGCTAGAGTTGCTTGTCATCATCATCTGGGTCATTTATACTGACCTACTAACCTTTGCAAAAAAAAAAACAGAGGCAATTCGCAAAGACAATCCTCTTTACCACCGAAACGTTCACCTTTCTGTTAATCACTTTTTGTCACTCAGCACCATGTAATAATAAATTCACATTTTGCATAAGAAGTGCCTCTGCTTTTTGTTAGTTATTTACTTATCAAGAAAACAATTTCAAGGAAAATAAACAATTTATGCATGTGTGTAGGCTACTTATTCAATCGAAAGTTGCCTGTTCGGTCCTGCAGGCTTTGGCTGGGTCTTCCAGTTTACTTTCGGGACACAAAAAAACAGCCCGGTTGATCATAGAAGTGAAATCCTCTGTTGTGAGACAGTCATTTCTGGAGACATCCAGACGTTTATCTCCTGGCCTCAAATCCCACTCGGAGCAACAAAGGCATTCCTCCTCTGTTGGCATAGTGGAACATTGTCCACAAGAACACCACCAGTTAGCATCTGTTCTCGGACGTGCAGCGGTTTGTTGTTCTCTCTTGCCAGCTCTTCCTCTCTCTGCCTCCACATCCTCCTTTCAAAGAGCTCCTCATCAGTATACTCTGGCTCAAAACGGTAAGGACGTCAATCATATTCAAAGTTGTCGTCTACAACCTAAAAATCTGACAGATATTCAGCCATGTTTCAAAAAACTAACAGTAGCAAATTCCAGTTGTAAACAGAGCCATGCTGCGGGTGTGCGGCGGCGCACGCACCTGGATGACATCATTCAGGTCAGAGGTTAGTAGGTCAGTATAAATGACCTGGATGATGATGACAAGCAACTCTAGCGATTCATAAAAACATATTGGTGAAATGAACGAGTTTCACGGCAGATAATGTGTCATTTAGAGCCTCATTGTCGGGGCCCTGATCATTCCCACTATATGGATGTACGCGGCTCTCGCGGATCTAAATATCTTCCGAAGGACTCCAAAAGACACCAAACTTATCTGGGTGAGTAAACAACCGTATTTAATGCCAGAAATAAGGTCCAGGTTATAAAAAACGGAACTTTCCCTTTAAAGCATCACCCAGGATGGGAGAGCAAATATGGTCCAGAGAGAGGCAATCTTATATTACAACCATCGTGAACTCCAGATGCACCTGAGAGCACAGACCATCCACAATGTCCGTAAACTGAAGAGTCTAAGATGCATGTGGAGAGAACATTTAACATGCTATATTCTACCGTTAACATTGAAACCAGCCTCTGGGACATTGAGGTTCAGAGTCAGACTGCACGTTTTTGCAGTGGAAATTAAACTCCACTATCCTCATTAAATATAAATAGCAATCTAAGACAGTGGCCATATGAACATAACAAATGTGTGATGTATTCTGCCACAGTGAGGCTCATATTTTCTGCCTTTGTTTGTAAGTGTATGTTTTTTGTATTTACAGTGGCATGCAAAAGTTTGGATAGTCATGTTCAAAATTTTGTTTACTGTGAATTAGGCTTGGACGGTATCTAATTTTATAGATACCACCCTAGCCTAAATCCACCCTTGTGTTTAACAGTTGGACAGGTGTTCTTTTCATGAAATTTTGCACCCTTTTTTCTCCAAACATATCGTTGCTCATTGCGTCCAAAAAGTTCTGTTTTATCTTCATCTCTCCACTCCAGCACTAAATTTTGTGAAGAGGACACAGGAAAGGTTTCCCTCTAATGACTTGCACACATGTCATGAATCCAACAATTATTTTACATGCACAATTATTTTGTCCGCAAAGAACATTTCTATGCAGATACTAGTGAATGAGGCCCAATGTTTTTGAAGTTTGATCCCAACTAGGCACTACAGTCGGGATACCTCAGCCACTGCTATTTTTTTTTGATTGTGACCTTTTATATTTTTAATTTGTCTCTCACAAAGTCCCCAACTTTATGGCAGTACAATTCTATATCATTGGACTGTCACTTATGTCAAAATAATAATAGTGCAAATAATGGAACCCTTGTACAAACACTAACAGCAAGGATATCATGGACCAGCCCGCTTTCATTCCCAACTCATCAGGTACAGCTGCTTTGTCAGTGATTTTGGCTTCAGACACCATCATGAGAAGCCACCTTTCATGGTGATATGAGGGTACCAAGCGTGTCATATGTAGACATGAAAGTCCAGTCCACTGACAAAGCAATATTTGATGAGTTGGGATGAGAATGCATTGCATGGACCAGTAGGCCTACTCTCCTAACTCAGTTCAACATGCTCATTTCTGTCCTACCTTCTTTGCTATGTTACAATACTTGTTGATTAACACATTGTACAACTTCTCTACCACCAAGAAACTGATTACACACATCAATGAATGTATTTGCAACCTTTTTATGTTTGAAGTGTATATCCTACATGCCATCCCCAGTCTTAGCAAGACTGACAAAACACTAAACCTTATATATGATGCTATGAAGCTTTTACCTCTCTAAATTAAGATTGTGTGCCTTGTTTTTCGAGCAGATTTTCAAAACAAATGGGAAAAAAGCCAAAGACTTAAAATATAAAATGAACAGGTACTACATTTTAATCTCAAGAAAATACTCTGCTGCACTGCTGCATGAGATACACAGCCGTGACAAATTTCACCGAGCTATGCCCAACAATTGGCTGTATCTGACCTTTGATGTACTTTACTGATCAGCTTCTGGCAAAACAACTTACAGCAGCTCCACACAATAAGTCTCTCCTCTGGGATACTTCTCTGAGATTTATGAGCTTCGGGCTGCTTTTTTTTGTTTTGTGTCCAACCTACACACCAGATTCTGAGAGCAGTGTTCCGTGGCAAAGCAATGCTCTATAATGGCAAGTTTTTTCACAGGGGAGCTCCATTTATCGACTCATGATAACATTTCAGAGTTATTTCAGTGCGCTGTAAACAGGCTTTACTTTCTCTCTCCACATATACAGAGTTCTTAGGTCAATGCATGCACTGCAAAAACCTAAACTCTCCTTTTACTTTTAGTTCACTGAGTGCATGGTTAGATGAGCCTTCAACTAAGTGCTCTGTTTCATATGGATTTAACAGGGCTGTGTGTTTAACTTTTCATCCATGTGGATTCACACGGAAGCTGGATGAAATGTGGTGTACACTGGATGGTGGGAAGGTCGGCCTTGTTTTCAGTGCTTTGTCACCCTCCATCTAGTATACTTCTTCTGCTTGGGGCCAGATCATGTTATGCCCATTTTTTGAGATTGGCTGACATGTTTGCACTGTCAGGTCCTCTTGGTGATCTGGCATAAGGTGCACTGAGTTGACTTGTATGTCATATATATGGTCTGGATGGTTTTATTAACTGACATTATTTGACTAGATTTGTCTAGTCAGATTTGTGAAGTGTTCAGCTGTTTGGCAAGTGTTTGTCATGTTCTCACAATAAATAATAATTTAAACTGCAATTAACTGTCTCGTATCTTCAGCTGTCACTCGATAGGAAAAAAAATCAGCCTTTTAAACTTGAAAGAAAAAATGATTTGACTTTTTAGCATGATAATTACTGATATCAATTAATATGAAAATGTTTATCGTAATAACATGTTTGGCCATATTGCCCAGCCCTATCTTTGTATATAATTACCATGAATGAAACTGGCCACAACCAATTTTAGCTATGGCGTAACATAACAGATTTAGTCATTACTTCAGCAAGCTTCCAGCACCAGGTACTCCAGTAAATGAGCAAATAAATGTAATTGTGCCACTGTCTGGTGTGAGTGGGCACTGAGTGTATGTGTGACCTCCATCTGCATGACTGACAAGGAGATGTTTAGGAGAAGGACAAGGATGAAGTGAAATACCTCCTGGTGGCCTGGTTGTTGATGGTCTCCTTTGGTGTTTTGTTGGTGTCCACTTACAGTCCCTGAAGACCTTTACCATAGTGAAGCTGTAGCTTGTGTGTTGTGCAGCTGTGCAGTTCAGTAACTGGTTTGGGGCGAGTGCCACTGATACAGAAGGAGTCCCAACTGTAGTGAGGGTGGATTCAGGGAAGACTGACATTGTCACCCTCAATGTTTTGTGATAGGAAGGTGTGCCTTTGTTTCTGCTTCTTTGTCTGATGACCTCCAACAGCTAAAGAGAAGTGAGCAATGCTGCATTTCCCCTTGGTTACAAATTCACTAGTTATCCATCCTTGACCAGCTGTTGTCAGCCAAGCAAACGTCAGCCTTCTAGAGAAGCCAGAAAGGATCTTTCATCTTCCTGGAAAGACAAATTTTACCTGTTTAGTCCTCATGCATCCTCCCGGCTAAAATGCCCTTCCCACTGAGGAGATGAGGCTAGCTGCCACCCCATGCTGTCCCTCTAGGCAACAAAGCAAGAGGGGCTGACATCACTTAGTTCAGTATGGCTGCTCTGCCTGTGTCACACCATGGTGAATCTGTCTGAGACAGACAGATCTGTCCTCTAAATTTGTCCTCCGGGGGCTCCAAAGAAAGACAGGCAGGCCAATCTGCATGATATACTGATAGCTCCCAACCAATGGATCCTTAGTGGAAGAGATCTCGGAGGTTGCCTCTTCATCAATCTTTATCTGATGGATGCATCAGGGAGTCTATTAAGGTCTATTTGGAACTGTGGTTCAAATGACTTTTAAGAGATGAGTTGTTCACCATCAGTTTACCCCTTGCCTCTTTTTTAGAATTCCAATTACACATGTGCCTCTTCCTTAGTCTGTGCTTTAGGAGCACAGCGCATGTAATTCTCAAGATCCTGGGAACAAAAGGACTTCGACCAAGGCGGTGCCATTTGCCTCAGTGAGTTTGTAGAGTCTCATAGCTTCATTTGGATCAAAGATCAGCAAGTCCAGCTAAGTTCAAAGAGGCTATCACTGTGACTGCAGGTTCATTTTTTGTAAAACAATAGTCAACAAGGCCCAAAACTACAGCATATCTTACAGTTCACACCTCTTTTGCACTGACCCATTCAATCAATCAATTTTATTTATAAAGCCCACAATCACAAATCACAATTTGCCTCAGAGGGATTTACAGCATGCAACATCCCTCTGTCCTTTGGACCCTCACAGCAGATAAGGAAAAACACTTTAATGGGGAAAAAATGGTAGAAACCTCAGGAAGAGCAGCTGAGAAGGGATCCCTCTTCCAGTATGGACAGACATAGATGTTGTACAGAACAGATGAACATTAAAAATGTAGTGTTCCATATGACAAAATGAGACATAAAGAGAGACAGAGAGATGCAGGACAGACAGTAATGACAGTAGCTTACAACAACATTAATTTAAGTAATAATATTCTAATAATAATTATGGCCATTGTGGTACAATATTTTGTAAGTATATGTTAATATATGATAGTATGTATTGTATGTGACAATGATCATGTGTATAATAACAGTAGAAATATGACTAATAATAACAGCAGCAGTAGGCGGCATCAGGCAGGACCACGGCAGCAGCACAACCACATCACACGATCCAGGCGCAGCTGTGATACGAGTTAACCTGAGAGACAGTGGAGCACAAAGGCTCTGGAGAAGAAGCCGAGCTAGTGAAATGCAGTAGAGCCGAGTTAGCAAGATGCAGTAACAGGACATGAATGTTATCACAGGAGAGAGAGAGGAGAGGTGCTCGGTGTATTATAGGTGGTCCTCCGGCAGACTAGGCCTAAGTCAGCCTAACAAGCCTGAGCCAGCCCTAAATATAAGCTTTATCAAAGAGGAAAGTCTTAAGTCTAGTCTTGGATGTGGAGACAGTGTCTGCCTCCCGGACCGCAACAGGAAGATGATTCCACAGAAGAGGATCCTGATAGCTGAAGGCTCTGGCTCCTGTTCTACTTTTGGAGACTTAAGAAACCGCAGTGTTCTGGTGGGATAATAGGGCACTATGAGCCATTCAAATGATCCATAGGCTCTACCTTGGCTGTAGAGTGTTGGGGTCGTTAAAAACCTATAGTAAGCTCTTATAGCCTTTTTAGAAAGCCCTGTGTGTAACCATCCCAGTTGCCAGGAAATATGTTGGCTTTGTGTGTTTCTGCAAACCAAGGATATGTTATATTTTCATGTTATTATGTAGAGAATATGTTAAAAGTTTGTTTCTTTTTAGCAACACTGTGGTTAACCTGCGTGTAGTTAGGTATAGGCTTAAAATGCCTGGTTTTGGGAGCAAAATCCCAGCGGGGAAAGCAACACTGTCTCTGTAAAAAACAACTGCTTTTAGTGGTTCTATGCCTGGTGGAAAACAGCATCAGGTATCTAAAAAAAACAGCCACGTTTGGCGTCTAAAAAGTCACAGGAGACACAGCGATGAGCTGCTAAATCACCTGATCACCCAATCCTCCTGAGACCGTGTGATCTCATATGAGGACACTGCATTGTGGGTTTCCTTGACCTTCTACTTTAATCTGCTTAACCTAGGCCTGTTGTCCTCATTCGTGGACACTCTTTTTGTGCCATCTAGTGGTAGTAAGAGCACAATACACTAATTCATGTAAAAAAAACAAGGTCAGTCTGCAGCTGACCCTGACACAAAAGTGGACAAGGTACAAAACCTGTTAAAATTTGGTTGGTTTGTTGAAACATATTTAGTTATGATTAATAACGTGTAGTTTGATATGACAGAAATTTGACCAATTTTAGCAACAGTAACAAGCTAAGATAGTGGTAATGAGAGAGTACTTATTTGAAGACATTGGGGATTTATCATCGTTGACAATGCTAAGTTTTTTCTCAGCTAGGAGAAATTAAAATACATACCATGCAAAAGTTCAAGTTCAGGAGGACATACTATGTCACTTTTAAAACATTGATATGATAAATATAAAACATACAAATTTAATGTATTTGTGGCAGAAACATACTATGCCAACATTTTCTTCTGGTGACTGGACTGGTGTAACACAACAATGAAATTGTATTATTAACATCGGCATAATCCATGAATTTAATAATTAATTAATACTGTCAATAATGTTGTATATCTCGGCGAATCCCTTTCGGGCGGAGATGGCTTGCGCAGAAGCCGGGCCAGAGGGGGCCATAGCGACGGAGGGAGAGGCGCCGACGGAGGAGCCCGCTGCACCAACACCACCAACTGCGCTGTCCGCGATGTGTGACCTGTTCAGGGAGACATACAGGGAGAGTGTTGCACCTGCTGGCTTCCTGCCTACCCTTTTTGAAGAAGAGATGAAACGTTACCAGAATGAGACACCACTACGAGCCAACCAGGATCCACTCTTGTGGTTGAAAACTACAGGCGCACTGAAGTATCCAAACATTGCTTAGATAGCGAGGCAGAAGTTGGTCATACCTGGCACTTCAGTGAGGTCAGAACGGGTGTTTTCATCCGAGGGTCACGTTCAATTTGCGCCAGCAATAAGCATCTTAATTTTGTGGGGTTTTTTTTGTTAAAACAATAATAATAATAATAAATTTGAATATTATTCGAACTCTACTAAATTAATTCAAAAATACTCAAACTCAATTTCATAGTGCTTTTGACAGCCCTACTGTACCTCAGATGCAACACATTCTACAAGCTAGCTACTTTCAAACACTGAACCAAGAAGTTTATGTAGCCTAAAGCATTTGAGTTGTCATTATTTGTTCTTCAAAAGGCCTGGAGTCTGGCACAGTTTGTTACCTTAAGTTGACTGAAATCATCATAGCTTACAGTGCACAGATGCAAATCCTCTCTCTCGCCTTGCTTTTTCTCACCTCTCTCTCTCTCTTATCACACTACTTCTTTTTGGGGTCCTGTTCCCGCTTGACGTCCTGGTAAGCAATTTCCTCTGCCTCCATTTTTTAGACCATAATTTTGATTGATAATTATCGTTGGGGACATAATTCTGTTGAGCCACCCAGCAGAGTGAAAGACTAGTAGAATAAAATAGAAATGGTGTGTTGTTGGGTGCATTCGAGCGTAGCCACAACAAATGAATGGATAAATCTCTCAGAGCTGCACTCTGCACTGCCGATTCAATGAGACCAACAGCCAGTGCCGCAGAGAGAGGAGAAAACTTACTTGTCCATGACTTGCTTTCTCTCTCTCTCTCTTTTCCTGCAGCCTAACTTTATGGCCTTTGGTTTCAAACAAAGAACTTGTGATTCATCCTCAGTTTCCCAATCTCCTGCTTTTGTTTTTTAGAAAACCTTCAAAGACTAGCTGTACCATAAAGGATTATCAGGCTGATTTCCACCAGACTTAAACACTTTGACAATCCAAGGGGAAATCCCTATTGGGGGCCTTTTTGCGACTGCTGGTCAGCCATGATTATCTCTCATTATACACATATCTGAGCTGCAAATACTACTACACTTGATGTGGCAGTTGACAGTACATTCTTAGTTATATAGTTATAGTCTGAGATACTTCATCCTTTGCATAATCTAGTGTGAACATCTTCAAATTAGATACCAACAACTACTGAAATCTGTCAGTAAGTATGTGATGCAGTGTGAGCCTGGATAAGATGGTAACTTTAGTCTTGACTTTGGAAACAGTGAATTACAGAAAAATGACACCCACATATCGTCATATAACAGTTATGATTACGAAAATGCACATATAACGGTTCATATGATAACTTACTAATTAGATTTCGACCAATGGCGTCATGACATTACAAACATAACGTAGAGCAGGTTATCCTCATAGAATGGTTCATATGATATCCCACAAACTAGCGCACCACGAATGACATTACGTCCTTAACGGAAAATTGTGCAATTAATTTAAAATTACTGAGGATAGGTTTAAATAAGTAAAGATACTGGGGTTAGGTTTAGGAAAAGAAACACGGTGATGTTCACTCAGAGTTCACACGGTTCTGAACACGCATCTCCTAGGGAAAGTCCTGTGATTTGTGACCTAAATACCACCCCCACCTGCCTCCTTACAGGACTACTCAGGACTGCTTCTTTATGTACTCCTGTCAGGGCATTGGGCACAAATTACTGGCTCATCATTACATGGGGTATGTACGAATTTGCATTTTTGCTATTCAACCCATAGGAGAGCTCTCTGTGTCAGAACCTCACAGCCTGCTGAATGTGGGGGCAAGCTCTGCCACTCTGTGTCACACACACAGAGGCCCTGCTCTCAGTGTCAGTGGCAGAGAGTGCTAAACACTAGGAAGGATGGTCATACTTCACAAGAGTTGATGCCAACAGTGCTTGTTGCCCTAAGTTCAACAACTCCTATACATGTAAGGACAGACAAGCAATCTTTAGAAGCAAAAGTGCATCACGTACAGGCGGAGAAATGCACCGTTTTTGATGGCCGAGCTTGTGCCTCCTGTTAACCTATCCACCTCAGGTATGTTACAGTCTATAAAATTAGTAATTAGTAATTATTTTCCAAGTTGTTGAGGTTTCTATCTTTTTTTCTCCTTAAGGTTTTTGTGGGTCATGTTTTTCTTTATCCGCTGTGAGGGTTCAAGGACAGAGGGATGTCATGTGCTGTAAAGACCTCTCAGCCAAATTGTGATTTGTGATATTGATCTTTATAAATAAAATTGAAAATTGAAATTGAATTCAAAACAATGCTGTAGTAGAATGGTAATTTATATGTTGTACTTACATACATAGAAAATGAAGCAATGTTAATTCTGTTCTTAGTTTGTTTCATTTTACTTAAAAAAATAACCAAAAGAAATGATAAGAGTACCATTAGTACTGGATCAATAAGCACTATTGGTCAGAGTAGTGGCAACATTGAAATCTTGATGATACCCATCCCTACTCATGATGCGGACTTTTTGGTCTTTATACTTTTGATTTCCTTACTCCTGTCAGTGCGCTGGTCATGTGATCACAGCATTTGCTCTTACATGGGTTACATATGAATTCTGGAGCATCACTTTTTTTGGTATACATACAAACATGAGAACAGCCAGTCTCACCACATGTTTAGAGTTTAGAGCAGGTTTGTCAGTACAGACCCAGTCTGTACAGATTGATAAATGACAATGAGTGATTCTTACAGTACTGTAACTGTTGTCCCTGTATGAAACTATATGAAAGCTTCTCCGTCAGGCCATTTAAAGCAACACTTGCCTTTCTAGAATTTTTTCTTTGTTTAGGTTAAAATGCTATTAATAAGCTGATGGCACACTAAAATGCAAGTGAATTCCACCAGAAATAAAAACTCATAATTATACCATTCTCAAATGGTTCTAAGAAAACTCCAACCAATCATTGCATTGGTCGGAGTTTTCTCCTGTCCTGTCTGTCTTCCCCACGTGGAGGCCTCTGACTGATGTAATCGCTTGCGTTTCGAACGATGGAGAAGACTGATGCAGCTTCATCCTGAGCTAAAAAGGGACGAGATGGTCCCATAGTTTCTGCTGGACAGGTATTTCAGTTTGCCTTTGAATCAACATGGAGGCGTGACCAATGCTTGCGGCAGCCTCTGCATACACTGGCAAGGTAAACACGGTGCAACAAGAAGTAAAATCTTCAGTGCAATACACTCGCTAGTTTCATTAGAAACCGCTGCAGAGATCTAACGCTAGAACCGAGAGAGCTCAGGATGTGTAGCAAGCTTGGCCTGCTATGTAGAGTTAGCCCTGAGATGACCATGGTTTCGTCTGGAGCTGTCCTGACACGGAGATGCCGGCAGAGCTGTGACAGGATGTAGAAGCGGGGGAAGCGGAGGGGCTAGCTCTTGGCTAAGAGCCTAGAGGGACACATCTGACTGTGGAGATCCACTCACTGAGGAGTGAGGGACTGCTGCGTCCTTGTGTTCACTGAGACATGGATGAATGGTAACATATCAGTGGTGAGCTAACGGGGCTAACATTACACAGAGCAGACAGGGAGGCTGCATCATCTGATAAGCACTGTGGTGGTGATCTGGCAGTATACACAAACAATTCATGGTGCTGTGATGTGAAGATCTCCCAGTTCTGCTCTCAGGATCTGGAGTTTTTGACTGTGAAATGTCGACCCTTTTCATCGTACTATTGCACTATATGTTCTTTCTTGTATATTACACAAATTGTTTTTAAATGCTTTGTTGCTTTTTGCTTGGGGTATGCAAAATGTCGTTTTTGTGCTGCGCATAAAAATGACAAATAAAGAAGTTCAGTTCAATTCATAGCCTACTGTAGTGTAGCCTCTGTGTTTCCACTTACTAGTATTGTTAACGCTACTATCTAACATTAGCACTGTAGCCTTATTCTAAAACTCATCAGTCATCACTGACTCCGGTTGAGTTCTAAAACTCCAGGGTTGCGTTTGACTGTCTTGGTTGTAACGTTACACTCGCTCTCCTCTTCCATGTATCTAACGTTACCTTGCCAACGCCTACATCTATCATAGACGTAATGAGGACGTAATGGAGGAGGGAGGTGGGAGTTGTGCTGTGTGAAATGCAAGAAAGGTAAGACTTGCTTTAATCCCTGCAGCATCTGAAGGCAGCAGGACATGGATGGTGATAAATCTGCAGCCTCTGATCTGAGTAGTGCCTCACCAGAGGGCAACTGTGTTTATCTTGATTAGCTCATGTGCAAATAACATAGGAAATTTGCAGAAGAACCACACACACCTCTACACACATCATTTGGGTCAGTTATAACTCTGCTTTTCACGAGGTAAATGTTGGTTTACGAGGGTTTATTAATCCTGTGCATCGCAGCCTTCTCTCCAACTTCCTTTTTAAGCCACAGTGGTGTTACATGTTTCATTCCTAAATGCAAATTCTGGCATCACATTAATTACAATATGATGTGACCAATTATAACGCAAGATACAGCTGAATTAAAACTGAAAAGTGTTGGATTGACGTGATCATGTAAACAACTTCGTATTTGTTGAGGTGTTGTCGTCGTGCATCGCTGTTATTGGCTGAGCTGTATCAGAGCTATAAGAGCAGTGATGTTATTGGCTGAGAGTGTATTTATGATATACCACACCCTCCGATATATATTCCACTTCACCTAGACCTTTTACACTTTGCCCTGCTGCACATACATGAACCAAAATGGCAGTCGATAAAACAATTAGAATAGTACAGAGTATAGAACTAAGCCACTACAGTTACACAGTCAAATGTGATCTTCTGAATAGGCTTTGCTCTTGAAATTCTTCCCTTAAGAATCATTCAGCGGAGAGTACAATAAAGCTCACAGGCAGAACACTCAGTAGACATACAACACTGAGAGATGGCATACACATAATACACAAGGAAATGAATGCCAATGTCAAGTATAGCAGGAGTGACACATTGCCAGTTTTTAAAGATCATCTCATTTCCCTGATTGAGCATGTTTTGTGATTCAGCGCAGTGCCAGAACTAAGGTCATGCTTCATTTCAGCCTTGCACGGCTCAGTCTTGCTGATAAATGTGATGTTAATTCATGATGCTGTCCTTGTGAGGCTTTAAAAGTATAAGTCTCTGTTTCCATGTCAGGCTTGGAGACAGTCTTGTCTCAAAAAGGGAAGAAGAGAAACCAGGCATAAATAAGACTGCCATGCCTTCAACGTTACACAGTCTCTGTCTCCGAAATAGTTTTGGCCACCCTGTTAAAACTAAAATTCCCCTATAAGACCACAAACCATAACTTCCCAACCAGCCTGTAGAATATGAATGAATGCATAAAATTCGAGAAGGAAAACACACATTCCTGTATTTATGATATCTAGAATTTTTTCCTCTTATATTGAAGCATTCCCCAAAAACAGTTGTGATAAAAGTAATCTTATTTGGAATGATTTACCAACCCCAATTATGTGTGGGTAGTGGAGATGATATAAATCTATCTGTCCACTTATTATTAGCTTATTATAGGCCCACAGCCCAAAGGGTGGATTCAGAAGGATTACTAGAAAATAACGGGTTATTAATTATCAGTAACTCACAGGAATATTGCTTGCAATAGTCCACCTTCCACCTTCTCCCCCTCTCTCTGTTACTCTCTCCCTCTCTTGCACACATGCACGCCACAGCGCTCAGTCTATGTCTCTGTCCTCAGTCCCGGCACTGTGCCACTACAATGCATAGAGATGGCAGATTGCGGGTTTGGGTGGCTGAAACCAGTTCCTGTCCTTTGTAAATGGAATGCGGCATGTGCCATATCTTTATGCAAGACAGGGGACAAACTCAAAACTCTCATCTAACATTTTATTTAACACTTTTTTTTCACATGCTGTTATGTAACATGTAAGATTTTTGTTTTATTTACTTTTAATTTATTATTATAGTATTTTTTTTTATAATTTAACACTTATTGATTAAATTATTCAATAATGAAAGGCTGCTTTTGTCTAAATACTATGTACTATGGAAGTTTAGATGTCTGCTTGGAAAAATTCTGAAACATGGACAAATGTAGCCGATGACCCCTGTTGTGTAGGGTATTTATCTTTCTGAATGTCAGTGACCAACCCTCACTAAATATTTGGATGGTCATGGTGAAGCAGAAATGATGAAACCAACTAAAACAGTCCAAGCGAGAGAGAGACACGATCCGGAATTCGATGGATGCGCCTCTCCGTCAAAATAAAAGCACCAAGCTAATAAAAATGCGGTGAAACTTTTTAATTTAAAGAATATAATTTACAAGAAAAGCCCCAAGCCATTAAGTTAACCTTTTTCTATTATTGTAAATCGATGGTGCGCCAGAATTTAAAGTTTTACTTTGGTGAAGACTTTTACTTTGGTTAATTTTTTTTCTTTTTTTTTTTTTAACTTAAAACAGCTGCTGGTGTGGTCAGACTGGATCAAAACAGTAAAGGTGTGTGGCATGGACTCACAACAATGAGCTAAAAAATGTGGAACACTCAGCAGAGCCAAGGGAAACTGCAGAGTTGGATAATAATTCTCTGTGGGTGCCTGTTTAAATGACACGTAGTCATTTCATCCATTGTTCACATAAATATATAGATATTATATTATATATATTAGTGCAGCTTAGTGGCAGTGGTGGTTAAGCTGTGTGTGTGTGTGTGTGTGTGTGTGTGTGTGTGTGTGTGTGTGTGTGTGTGTGTGTGTGTGTGTGCCAACATTGGCCAGTTAAGGAGTTACCTGTTAGTCTGCATAACTGTTTATACCTGTTTGATCCTCTTAGTTTGTTTTTAGAATGTGTCAGTGTGAACAGGAACTGGACCAGAACTACATGCAACAATGCATCTTTTTTTTTTTCCTTGATCTAGAACAATTGAACCAAACTACAGGTGTGAAAGCACCCTAATGCTGGGCTCAGATGACACAACATTTTTGTCTGCTCCAAGGCAATTGTGGAGTCATAAAATCTTACTGTGACTTTGCAAACAGACATGACAGACTACATGCTGGTCCATGACCAATCATCCTTGGTCATCTTTAACAATGTGCATGATGTAATTGGACTGTTTGGATTGGATCACTTGTCTTTCACTATGTGAGCCGCTACCATATGACAGCTGCATCGGGCTGTATTTCGGGCTGATAATGTGTAGTCTGAACCTAGCATTAGTTGGAGCTTGCATATTGAGAATGGCAACACATGAGTGGATGTATATGTGCTCCATTGAATCAATCAATCAATCAATCAATCAATCAATTTTATTTATAAAGCCCAATATCACAAATCACAATTTGCCTCACAGGGCTTTACAGCATACGACATCCCTCTGTCCTTTAGACCCTCACAGCGGATAAGGAAAAATTCCACAAATAAACCCCTTTACCGGGGAAAAAAAAACGGTAGAAACCTCAGGAAGAGCAACTGAGGAGGGATCCCTCTTCCAGGACGGACAGACGTGTAATAGATGTCGTACAGAACAGATCAACACAATAAATGAACAGTAATGAACAGTAATCCGTATGACACAATGAGAGAGAGAGAGAGAGAGAATTACAACAACATTAATGAAAGTAATAATATTATAATTAATATATTAATATCTGATAGTATACATGTGTGACAATAATCATATGTGTATAATAACAGTAGAAGTATGACTAATGATGCAGCAGCAGCAGGAGGCATCTGGCAGGATCACGGCAGCAGCACAACCACACACGTCACACTATCCAGGCACCGCTGCAATACGAGTTAACCTGAGAGACAGTGGAGCACAAAGGCTCCGGAGAAGAAGCCGAGTTAGTAACATCCAGTATGGCCGAGTTGCAAGATGCAGTAATAGGACATGAGAGAGAGACGGTGTCTGCCTCCCGGACTGCAACAGGAAGATGATTCCACAGGAGAGGAGCCTGATAGCTGAAGGCTCTGGCTCCTGATCTACTTTTGGAGACTTTAGGGACCACGAGTAACCCTGCGTTCTCAGAGCGCAGAGTTCTGGTGGGATAATATGGCACTATGAGCTCTCTGAGATATGACGGAGCTTGTCCATTTAGAGCTTTATAAGTTAACAGTAGGATTTTAAATTCAATTCTGGATTTTACAGGGAGCCAGTGCAGAGAAGCTAAAACAGGAGAAATATGATCTCGTTTCTTAGTTCCTGTTAGTACACGTGCTGCTGCATTCTGAATTAGCTGTAGAGTTTTTCAGGACTTACTAGAGCTACCTGATAATAGAGAGTTACAGTAATCCAGCCTTGAGTTAACAAAAGCGTGGACCATTTTTTCTGCATCTTTTCGGGTCAGGATAGGCCTAATGAATGCCATGTTTTTATTAATGAGACACTAATTTGGATCTGCCCTAAGTAACTGTCACTGTGTGTGTGTTTCAGGTGCTGGGCAGTGCTGGAAATCGTGCCCCAAACGTCAATACCAGAGAGGCGGCTGGCAGCTGAGACAACAACCCAGTCCGACCCTGCCAGCCTGTTTGGTCCTCCTCCCTCTGTCTCCCCTCTGCAGTACTCCAACATCTCACTAGAAGAGTGAGTCTTTACTATGATGATCTCTTGTTCTTTTTTGTGCCTTTCATCAAATCCAGCTGGCCCACTTCTGCAGTCTATTGCTGTCTAAACATATTCTCTGTCATTAAGGTCAGGCACTTCCTAATCTGCCCTGCAGTGGACATTTACAGTTTCAATTATGTTTTCACAGACATTAGATGAACCAGGTTTCATCACTTTTAAGTGGCTTGTCTGAAGTGGTTTGAGTCCAAAAAATCTGATTGCAGTCCAGTTAACTGTAGCATGGCGGACCTGTCTCTGATCTATGATATAATAGATAGATTGATTAAATCCAATGAGACATTGCTACATTTTTCCTTGTTCCCTGTACCCTTGTATCCTTGTTACATTGATATGAATATGTGCATCAGTCCAGAGTGTTCCCCCTTTTATCTGTAGGTAAATATCTGATGTATCCATCTCCATTTTTGCATAATGGTTTGGGATCTTCTCCTGTAGTCAGTTTGGATTATACTCACTGTACTTGCTTTACTTACTGTAATGAATCCCACCACATTATTGATTGAAGAGCAAGATTTTACTGTAAATGTCTCGGTGCAGTGCGGGGCAGGGCATTGCTCTTACCTGATCAAATGAACCAAAATAAAAGAGTGAATGCTTCACAGGTCACTCTGTGGCAGATGAGAACAAGCCTGTACATGATCTTGGGACCAAGCCAAAGCATTGATATTGAGTTGCAGAACAGAGCTGTAAAGCAATGTTTAGTTTTGTTTTCCTCAACAGAAACTTTTAAGAACATTCTTAGAACTCAGAACTGATTTAGCCTTTTTTCAGTAAACAGTCCTCAGGCACGGAGACATACACCCTGGTCACTGCAGAACTATGATACTGCTAGTTTTATTGAAGTTGACAGTTTATTTTTGACCTTGTAAACAACAGTAGACAAACAATCTCAACTTAACTTACCATATTATGTGATCATCAGCAGTTGTAGTTTAGTCAGTCGCGGTAGATCTTCAAGGCCCTGAAACAAAAAGCCATTGGTCAATGTTGGGGCGTCGGTGAGTGTCCGACGCCCTAGTCTGTACGGTTCACCATGTTGAATTGGTGGAGCCCATTGGTGAATAAAATCAGTCTGATTGTCAATTCAGCTTGGTGCACGAGAAGAGAAACAGAAGTGACAAAAAGTAAACAAAGAGCTCAAGTCAAGAGGGAGTGAGGCCGAAACAAACAAAGGTTAAAAAAAAAAAAAAATTTCTTATGCCACTGAGCTCTGATGGTTTGTGTTTATGTTATTTGTGTTATGTATTATTTGTGCTAACTGGCTAACTAGCATCATGACGATCTACTAGTTCCCCTTTGAATATTTATTAGAGACTGCCCCTGTCTGCTATTGTGGAGACTTACTTCCCCTCATGCAGGTGTAGATGGTACGTGCTGTCTGGCCGAGGGCTGTTGTCTTGTCTGTGTTCATGTGCAACTTCTTGGCCAAGACACAGGTGACATAAGGCCATGTGATAGTCAGCTTTTGTAGCTGCTCGTTCTTTGATGTTGTTCTGGTGTGTTTGAGCCTTTAGATTTACATTGAAATAACATCAAGCAGCAGCAAAGTGCACCTGCTGCAATACAGACATTTCTGTGCAGCTGGGAGGTGTGTTCATGTGTTTCAGATGGGAGGAAATTCTATTGTTACCTCTCTCAGTGACAGCTTACCGGCTCCAAACCGTAGTTTGGAACAAGCTGGCTTATTAACTTTGATTTAGCTTGGATAGTTATTAGCTGGTAATTAGCTTCTAGCAATCCGGACCACTCTGCAGAAGGAAGGATGGCGAGGCGTTTGGATGCTGTTCACTAACAGGCTTTGTTGCAGTCTTCACCACAAAACAAACATGGCCTTTTCATGAGTTTAAGATGTAGCCCTGATCTTATCTAGACACTTAATTCTGCTGACATTCATCACTCTTTGCCATTTGCCATCTTCTCCATGACACCCACAGAGATCTGCCTACCTCCATACACAATGAAGTACACGTCACATCCTCACAGGTTACCCATAAGGCCACCGCCCTTAAAGAGGAATAAGGGTGAGCCGGAACACTATTTAACATAGGTCAACATGTCTCGGGAGTGACAGGACTCTGTTAACTGAGTGGCTGCGGGTATTCTTTGGCCACAGTTTACTGTAGAATCAAACGGCTGCAGCTTGGACTGGTGGCTGCAGCTTTCCATAGGCTAGACGTTGGAAACAGCGGTGGACAATAACATCTCAAATCAAATTTGTTCTGGAGTTTCAGATAGCTATAAAGCATGGAGAGGGAGACTCAATAATAGATATTATATACTGTGGACATGAAGAGTGATGTACTACCACCTATAAAAAAAAATAGAATCAAAAACATTATTCCAAAGTGTCCTCAGTTATTTCAGGTAGAATCAAATATTGTAGAGTAACATCCATTGACATCAGCTCAGCGCTTAAATAATTTGGCCGTCATGGACCTCTTTCTATGCCATTACATTGTCATTTCCCATTTTGAGATAATAAAACAGCACCAGATTTCTAATAATAAGTCAGCTTTTTGTCATCACAATCGTACAGTGTGCTATTCCGTTGACGCCCAAAGGTGACAGTGATGATACATCAGCAGAGAAGTGTGTGAATGTGCACAATTAACAGCTCTTGTACTGAATATGTAATTATTTCAAAGCATCTTTGAATTGTAATAGCTCCTTGGCTCAGGCCTTTCCTTTCCATTAAATCCTCCTTCATTCCACTGATTTGCAGAACAATCGTTTCTCATTCTGATTGCTTGGCATAATTTTTTATTTCTGTGTTATTCTTCCCCCCCTACCCATCACTGTTCATCGTTCATCTATTTAAAAAGCACAGCTCCTGTGACCCACATGGCTGAGACAACCTCAGCGACAGGTACTCTTCCTCTGGCTGCTCGGCACAGCTGTGGCTTTCACAGACCAACAGTGCCCCCTAGTGGATTTCTGTCAATTATGTGGGGAGAAAAATCATCTGTTCTGAGCACATGGTTGTTACAGTATACCCCTTAAAATCCCAATCCTCTAACCTTGTTCCTCTCCTCTGAGTCCTTAAGAGCAGCCCTGTGCATCTAAAGCATTATTAGGATGAAGGGGACAACAGCTTTACAGAAAATACAGAATACCTGGCTATGTTAAATTAGTTAAAATTAACTGAAAGAAAACAGTTCTTTATTCATGTCTGTAATTTATTTGAATTCATTTGGCAGACACTTTTTACCATGGAAATGTACATATGGAGTACAACACAAGCCGCAGCAGATCAAGAAGCATTCGAAAATAAATGCTTCAACACCCACCCACAACTGCAACAAGGCTTGCAGGTGCATAAAGTAACATAAGTGCCTACTCACAGTTCAGTTTATGACTAGATGTTACAATACCTTGATGCACATACTTGAAATTACGATTGGGAGTAATAGTGCCATCCAGGGGATTCTGAGTGGGAGCCAAAGGGTTAAGGTTAGATGGATATAAAAGAAGGAAAGAGCATAGGTAGATAGAAATGTAAGAAGAAGCATAGGGAAGGCAGAGCCGAGGAGAGACGTCTGTGTGTACTAAACTCTCCCCCGCCAGACTGGGCCATGCTCTCTACCTCCCCCTACTCCCACATTTTGATGAGGGAAGAGAGGGGAGAAGAGAGAAGAAACTCACAGGAGAAAAACTTACCTTACTTCATTCAAGAGAGAGTTTACCTGGTCCATTGTTGCACATACTTGCAACTGTGAATGATAGTTGGAGGCAGAGAGGGCTGATGTTGGGCTTGGCATTCCCATTTCTTTGAGCAGCCTGGTAGTTGACTTGCCTACAAAGCCTTCGCTTTCCAGCCGTTTTGCTCAGCATCAACTTCCAGCTCAGCGTACATAAGGCTCTTGCGCTCGTAGGCCTCCTCCACTGTGTCCTCCCAGGGCACAGTGAGCTCAATGATGTAGACAAGGCACAGTGAGGACGACCAAAGCAAGAGGTCTGGTCTGAGTTTAGTATAGGCAATCTCAGATGGAAAGCACAGACACTGATTCAGAATCAAGTGTGGCAATTTATTCCACCACTGAGGGTAGGACCACACTGGAGAGGAGTTTTATTTGAGACATCAAGCCTCACAATGACAGTATAACTAGTTGTTCATTTGCAGATGGAAGTGAATGAGAAGGCTCATTAATCTGAACAAGGGAGTCAACAATAAGAAAACAGTGGTCTTACAAAAATTTGGCCAGCCTGGATCAAAATTGTTGCCTGATATCAGACAAAATTGTCTCTTGGTTTCACTTTGTTACCATCTGTAGTCTGACATTGTACCACTCCAACCGGTTTCAGTGGGGTAAGGAGATTTGATTTTCCGTAGCCGTAACAAGGCAAGGGAGATTGATGAGACAGAGAACTGATGAATGTAATTCAGGCTTAAATAAAATCAATTAATTGTCATCTAGGAAAACTACCATAGGTTTTGCCCTGTAGGCCGACATTGATGTTTGTTTTATCAGCCGACAGTTCTGTTGTTGCCGTTGCTAGCTGACACATTACACTACATTTAAACAGGTTACAGTTTTTCCAGGCCCTAATCAATTCGTGTTAAGTGGAGCACTGGTGCACTGAAATGGAGCAGACCCAGTCTAATGTCATTTTAAGCCCACACTGATGCACAGCCATGCCAACATACTGGTTTTTGGCAGGTTTTTAAGAGCTGAGCAGCGAGAATTGAAAACAAACTATGATATCACCCGATATTGAGAGGATATTTTGATTACCAGCCTCAGTACCAGTGTTTGTGTTGTCTATGGTGCTGGTCATTGTTGTTAGTGCTCCTTATTGGTTCTAGCATGTGGCTTGACAACACTCAACAGCTTGACAACATCCCGCCCGTAGTGCTGATTGCCTAATTGAGTCTCACCGCTGTGCTCTTTGGTTGTTTTTTGAAAATCCACATTTCATGTCATGATGCCAGATGTATCCGTCAACTCAAACGTAGCGGAGTGGTCGGACTCAAAGGTCTGGCCCCAGGCAATCAAATTTGTGCTTTTGTTTGGTTCTTAAGGACAACCAGCAGGAACTAATTCAGCAAATTTTGATTCTTCTCTGTTCAGTTTTTGCAGATAAAATGTGTGATTTTCAAATGTTGGCTGTCCAACAGCATCCAGTGACGCCTCCTTTGGCAGAATTGACAGCTTTCAAACATCTCTAGCTGCCTATGAATATTGTGAAGGAGAATTTAGTCTGTTAGTAGTTTGTTTCCAAAAGTTGTGCAAACCTTAAATACAGTCAAATACAGTGACAGATAATGCTTTCAATGTGGATTTTCAAACAGAAAACTGCACAGTTTATCTTTATTTCATTATTTGGAAATGTATTTAATGTCAAAGACATTTTAAAATGTTGCCAGGGAAATGCTGATGAAAGCAAAGAATGATAACATTTAAACAAAATGTTGCACAATTCATCTTTTTTTTTTTTTTCAATATTTGGAAATCTAATAGTAAAAATATTACCTTGGAAGGCGTTCTTTCACCTTATGTGTCATTTGCTTGACTCATGGCAGGAGATATAATTGAATCAGTATGATGAGTTGATCAAGGCTGAGGCAGATGAAAGGAAAAACTTCAACTTCCACTCGTAGAGAGAATTGCTGCAATAACTCAACTCACTTTTACAGTATGAATACATTCAAGTGTAGACCAAAGGAAGTTTCATATTATGATTAAAGGCCTTTAAGCTGGGAAAAAAAATTCTTTATGGGGGTGGAGAGACTATTGAAGACAAAAAAGTGTTTTGCTGTATCAGTATAGCCATAGCAAAATAGGAGTCTGTGTTACTGAGAAAACTATTGAATCTGAATTTAATATAGATGACAACAAAGTACGCCTGATACCTCAGCACCAAGGATAAACAAATTAACACACACCACACACTCCAATGAGTATGTCCATTCCTGTGAGAGCTGTAACGTGTTCATCAGGATGGATAAGGAAGACTGTTGCATGCTTTCATTCAGGGCATTCAGATGAATAGAGGTGTCAGTTGTGCCGACTTGGCATGAGGCATAAAAGCTCTTCTTAGAGGTCAAACAGGTGAGTCAACATTTGCCCCAGGACAGCCACCTGCTGTCAAAGAACAGCAACAGGTCGGAGACTTCCCAGCTTATTTGCATCTATACAAAGTTGAAATTAAAGTGCCCCTCCAGCCACTTTTACTCCCTGTTTAATGGCTAACATTCTGTCTTAAACAGAATGGGGATGTGTCTAATAATTGAACATAATGTTAATCCATAACCATACCAACAAGATTGCAGTAGCTTGGAATACAGCAATATGGCACTTTGATTCATTCCCTGTTTATAAGAGCACAAATGAGACAACAATTAACACAACACTGTTACTCCCTCTTTCACTCACTCTCTTCCTTAATATCTCCTCTTGCTGCAGCTGTCGGCCGTAGCAGTGTTGCCAACTTAGCAACTTAGACCACTCTAGTAGCTCTTTTTCAAAAAAAGTGACTAGCAACAAATCTAGCGACTTTTTCTGATGTTATTGGAGACTTTTGGAGACTCTGACGTGAAAGCATGTATTGTTCTTATTCTTCTCAACGAGCAGTGGATGTTGCCGTGTGCATAGATATCATATACAGTAGATGCCTAGTTGACGGCTTTGGCCCATTTCAGCGATACGTCAACGTTGCCGCCATCTTGGGGAGGTCACGGCCTGCTGGCTACTACTGTTGTGTATGGAGATAAGTCTTCACATTTATGAATGATCCATATTTGTATTGTTTTTAATGTTAATCTGAACCAGCTGGTTTCTGTTAAAAAGGACACACGCCCACAAACCATTTAATTCTGAGGACAGCTATGAGCTGAAACACGTCCATTCGACTGCTGCTGTGCAGTCCACTATATTAAAAAGTATTATACTTATTAGTGAGTGCTGTCGGTTAACGCACAGTAGCTGCAGGAATGTGTCATCTATGATTATATATATCTATGGCCGTGGGCCCCTCCCCCGCCCCAAAGCACTCACAGGTGGCCCAGTCCTCGGTCCCAGCTGCAGTCAGGGCAGGAGATGTTAACCCCTCCGCGTCCAGACTGCAAGTGAATCATGCATGAGCGGAACCGCCGCTGGCTGATCCCGACCTGGCTTACAGTTAGGGATCATTTGTAGTTCTAAACATATTCAGGGTGTTTTTTACTCAGTTTTTGTCTCTCCCACGACGTTACTCCTCTCTCCTACAGCGTCCATTACAATTACGTGACAATTTTGCAAATTAGGCGATGACGTCATTTAGCGACTTCTAGACACTTTTAGGACAGCCAATAGCTACTTTTCTTACTGAGGAGTTGGCAAGCACAACAAGCTGCACCACCATATGCTGGCCACAGTCGAAGGAAGGATAAATAATTTGCTGAGGTCCGCTGTGTGAAACAGAGATATGAGACGTTTTGGAGGTCACCATCCACCAGCATCAGCCGCTCTCAGCTCAGCACCGACTCTGCCCCAGGCAGCACTGTGATACTAGTTATTTTCTAATGGGGCTTTTCAACTTTTTGACTGAGAATTGTGCTCTTCCCAGTGTCCCGCCTTGTTAGAGGCCAATGCTGGTGGACGGTGCAAACATTTAACATGTCACGAAACTGCATTTCAGACGGTGGACCTCGGTAACATTTCTGTTCTTCCTGCAGTGCACTGTGCCTGGCCAAGCGAGTAGTTGATGTGTTGATTGCAGCTGTTCACTGTACTGTACATAGACTACTAGTTAAATAAGTAGCTTTCAATGATTTGTATAATGTTTATAACAGTGTACCTGCACAAGCTTGGAGGATGACATATGACTTGCAGATTTTACTGGTCATAAGACATCTTCCCGTTTTAGCAGTAATGTTCTATTTTTAACTTTGAGCAAATGTAACAGCAAATGATCAGTGTAACCACAGCCCTGGATGCTATATGGGAGTTAGCGTCTCTGTGCTGCTCTTAATTGGATTTCAGTCAGACAACTCACGTTTAAATGTTGTTTTCAGCAGCAGAACATAGTTAGATTTTGGCGTCTAGTCTCCGGCCTTATCACTTCCCGCAGATATGTTTACATGAGATATTGGGAAGTGAGGATTTAAGCTTTTCCCCCCCAAAGGGAAAGGTTCTGCACTAAGCTGGTTTAAATCTTATTTATCTGATCGTTTTCAGTTTGTTGACATTCATAATGAATCATCCTTATGTACTAAAGTTTGTTTTGGAGTTCCGCAAGGTTCTGTGCTTGGACCAATCCTATTTATTCTATATATGCTTCCTTTAGGCAACATCATTAGAAATCACTCTATAAATTTCCACTGTTATGCGGATGATACACAGTTGTATTTATCGATGAAGCCAGAAGAAAGTAATCAATTAACTAAACTCCATAACTGCCTTAAAGACATAAAAACCTGGATGAGCACCAATTTCCTGATGTTAAATTCAGACAAAACTGAAGTTATTGTTCTTGGCCCCAAACAACTCAGAGACTCTTTATCTGATGACATAGTTTCTCTAGTTGGCATTGCTCTGGCCTCTAGCACTACCGTAAGAAACCTCGGAGTAACATTTGATCAAGATTTGTCTTTCAATTCTCATTTAAAACAAACCTCACGGACTGTTTTTTTTCATCTGCGCAATATTGCGAAAATTAGGCCTATCCTGACTCGAAAAGATGCAGAAAAATTGGTCCATGCTTTTGTTGCCTCAAGGCTGGATTACTGTAACTCTCTATTATCAGGTAGCTCCAGTAAGTCCTTAAAAACAATCCAGCTAATTCAGAATGCAGCAGCACGTGTACTAACAGGAACTAAGAAACGAGATCATATTTCTCCTGTTTTAGCTTCTCTGCACTGGCTCCCTGTAAAATCCAGAATTGAATTTAAAATCCTACTGTTAACTTATAAAGCTCTAAATGGTCAAGCTCCGTCATATCTTAGAGAGCTCATAGTGCCATATTATCCCACCAGAACACTGTGCTCTGAGAACGCAGGGTTACTCATGGTCCCTAAAGTCTCCAAAAGTAGATCAGGAGCCAGAGCCTTCAGCTATCAGGCTCCTCTCCTGTGGAATCATCTTCCTGTTGCGGTCTGGGAGGCAGACACCGTCTCCACATTTAAGACTAGACTTAAGACTTTCCTCTTCGATAAAGCTTATAGTTAGGGCTGGCTCAGGCTTGCCTTGTACCAGCCCCTAGTTAGGCTGACTTAGGCCTAGTCTGCCGGAGGACCCCCTATAATACACTGGGCACCTTCTCTCCCTCTCTCTCTCTCTCTCTCTCTCTCTCTCTCTCTCTCTCTCGTGTCCTATTACTGCATCTTGCTAACTCGGCCATTCTGGATGTCACTAACTCGGCATCTTCTCTGGAGCCTTTGTGCTCCACTGTCTCTCAGGTTAACTCATATCGCAGCGGTGCCTGGATAGTGTGACATGTGTGGTTGTGCTGCTGCCGTGGTCCTGCCAGATGCCTCCTGCTGCTGCTGCCATCATTAATCATTAGTCATACTTCTACTGTTATTATACACATATGATTATTATCACACGTGTATACTGCCAGATACTAATACATACTTTCAACATATTGTAGCCAGAACTATAACGATAATATTATTACTTTCATGAATGTTGTTGTAAGCTACTGTCATTACCGTCTGTCCTGCATATCTCTCTCTCTCTCTCTCTCTCTCTCTTTCTCTCTCTCTCTCTCTCTCTCTCTCTCTCTCTCTCTCTCTTTCTGTCTCATTGTGTCATACAGATTACTGTCATTTTATTATGCTGATCTGTTCTGTACGACATCTATTGCACATCTGTCCGTCCTGGAAGAGGGATCCTTCCTCAGCTGCTCTTTCTGAGGTTTCTACCGTTTTTTTTTCCCCGGTAAAGGGTTTTTTTTGGGGAGTTTTTCCTTATCCGCTGTGAGGGTCTAAAGGACAGAGGGATGTCGTATGCTGTGAAGCCCTGTGAGGCAAATTGTGATTTGTGATATTGGGCTTTATAAATAAAATTGATTGATTGATTGATTGATTGATGATTGAAAAATGCATGGGTTCGGAGCCTAGTGCTGCTAATGAGGATTTTCTATGTGTAGGCCTAGGCACCACCCGCAGTGTGGCCATTTCCTGTGAGCTCCTCGGCTACAAGGGGAATATACTAGTGAGCAGCAGTTTGCTTAAGCACATTGACAGATGCTAAGATGGATAACATGCTAACCCGACAAAGCAGCTATGAGTATGTATTCATGCATTAAGAGTTGCATGAGCTTATGAGCTTTTCTGCAGACAAGATCTCCTTTTTGTGGAGCCTGACATAGCATTAGCAAGCAAAGGATGACCAGCAGCCCAGGGATTTTAATGTTTAGATTGGCAGATGGAGAGCTGCAGTTGTAGCCGTGCCATTTCTCAGAGAGTGAGGTGAGTAGCAATCAGGAGGTATGCCACAGCTCAGGCAGAGATCACGCAGCTTTGAGGTGAACCAGGATCTCGTTAATAGTTTGCAACCCTCGTGATGAACAGTGGTGCCAATGGTGGGTGGGCGAGCGATAATGCAGGAATTTCATCATGGAAGAGAAAGGACAGAAAGTAGTATTAGTTTTGGCAATGACAATTTCAGTACCATGGCAAGATCTATCATAATTTGAGTGTTTCAGGTGTATTGAGTACAGGTGTTCTTCTATGGTTAAATCAGAGAATGTGAGATTGTGCTGAGGATTAAAGAAGAGAGATGTGGTTGTGTATTCACCGCACCTTGCCTGGAGGACGTGCCTTTTTCAGGCCGTTGAGGAGCAGCTGAATAGAAGGATTTCTGAGAAGGCCCTGGATGCTGGGTCCTGGCATCAAATATAGAATTGAATCCCTGCTAGCATGACTTTAATACTTTGCATTTGAAGATTGTGGGATTCAAATGAAAATACAGTAAATGCACAGACTACAGAGATATTTACTGGTAAAGGACTAAGGAAGAGGCTGGCACAAAAGGAACAGAAGAAATACCAAGCTGAATCATATGCTTTAATTGTGCTTTTGGCTAGACCGAGTCTCGTGTATTTGGGGTTTGGAGGTGCTTAATCAAGAGTCAAGGGACTGAATTTCCAGACATCTTCAAACCACTCATTTTTGTAAAATCCCCCAAAACCAACAGAAAGGGCCGCATCGATAAAAAATGGAAGGGAATCAGAAGGCTCCTCGAAGTCATTATAGAAGAAAGAAATACCATTCCATTCATCACATAGCAAGGACCAGAATTGCAGATCTGAGCAACAACCTCCATTTAACACATATTGTCATTTAGATTTGGAACGGACTTAGCCAATGCTAGCAAGTGTGAAATGAATGAGGGACAGTGAAGAATGATACGCATATCAAAGTTAAGGTGGCCTAATAGAGATAAGAGATCTCTTTTGGAGATAATGGCAGCTGCGAACCAGGATTTAATAGCAGCTCTGATACAAGACAGCTTGTCTTGAGGCAGGGATGCGTGCATGAGAACACTATTGAGCGTGATGCAGAGAAATTCTAAACGTGTGGAAGGACCCACAGTTTTCTCTTCTGAAAGATATGCCCAATTCATGAAAAAGGCTTTTGACTATGGAGATGCTGCGAGCTGGTGGAGACGATGGAAAGTCACCTACTAGGAAATCATCTAAAAGATGCAGGACAAAAGTTGTTTGCTGGTGTTGTAGAGAATCCAGCAGAAGGCTTCTGACGGTGTCAAAAATGCGAGGGCTACTGCAGCAACCAAATGTCAATTTAATGGAGAAGTAAAACTTTGAACTCCATTTTACACCAAAAAGATGCCATTGTGAGGGATGACTTTGAAGGCATCTGTAATGTCTGCCTTTCCCAGCCATGCTCCAACTCCTGCTGACTTAATCATTTGCATGGCGTTATCTACAGAAGTGTAGAACAAGGAAAAAATCTCCTTTGGGAATTAACTATTGATCCTCTGAATGGAAGAATTGTGAGGAGCTGAGAGATCAATAATGACACTTTTTTTATGAGAATATTCTCTTGTAGCAACACCTTTAGGGCTAACTCTGAAGATGGAGAAGGGGGATTTTGAGAATGGGCCTATCATGTAGCCCTTTTTAACCTCTTTTGACAGGAGCTCTTTGGCTCTTTGAGGGCAGACTGCAAGCTTTGACAGACATGGGTAACTTTGGGGAGCCAGCATTGGCCTGCTAGGAATCCTTGAACTAGACCAGTGATCAGGTAATAAATAAAGCATGTGTTAGGGTGGTTTGAAAAAGCCTTGGAGAGAGCTGGGACATTCATTAGAGTGGAAGGATGCTTCACGTTTATTCCCCCACGTTTATTTGCAGGACGCAGCCTCCGTAGACACAGAGCGTGGGTGGCTGTCTCCACACCAACTACACACATACATAAATTTGTTTGGAAATGTACAAACATTTTCGTTGAAATTAATGCAGATGGGGAAAGGTACTTGTCGCTTGGGAGGATGGCTTACAGAAATTAGCACAGTGGTTTTTGTTGGCTGGGGCTGAGATTTTGTGGACAGTTCTTGCAAAGCAGTTCTTGGACAGAGGGAGGTTGTATGGGAGAAGGAACCACAGATGGAGCTGGCAAGGGTTTTGTGGCCAGTAAAATGTCTACTGATAAGTGCCAGATCGACTATGGACCAATTCAGTCTCTGATTGAATTTTTGGATGTACACAGCAGCTTTCACAGAGAAGGATTTCTGGTGCTCAAAGAAGAGAGAGCCACCATAGGAGAGACCAAGGTCTGATATAATAGCCAAATAGGTGTCAAGCTCTTCCCTACGTTGTGGATATATTTCACAAATGGTGTCTCTAAAGACGCCAAAAGCAACATTAAATTCTGCCAGTGTTAAGGTTTTTGACAGCCTAGGATCACTATCTTTTATCTTTTTCCTGGGGGAACTTGGAGTGACAGAGTTTGAGGAAGACAGTGAAGGAAATGTCAGATGAAGCAGCTAGATCTAGTCAGTGGATTTGCATAAGGAGCAATAATGTCAGCTGGGGGCCAGCAGGGGGACGTACTAAGCAGGGTACATAACTCCTTGAGATCAGGTGGAGAGATCCACCAATCAGTCCTATCAGGAGAGAGGAAGGTTATTTAAGTGTGGGAGTATTCTATTTGAGTCCCTTTTGTTTGAGACCATGCTGCAACCCAGGTGAGTGTGTTTGCTGATCCTGTGAGTTTATCTTCTTTATCTCCTTTAACTATAGCTTATATTGGAGTTATGGTATGAAGCATGTGAAATAGGGTATGGTGAATGTGCTAGGAAAGTTAGTATCGGCACGGTCACTACCTGGAGCTTGCATAAACGGAGCTTGAGTTTGTTGAAGGTGGCAGTGCTGTTTGGGCTGAGAAAGCCATGTGGTAATAGGTTAGGTAAAGGAGGCTTTAAGGGCTCATCGTGGGGAGGTAGACTGTACAGCCTAACCCGGCGGGGGAGTGTTATAGCCTTAATTAGGCTACTCTCCCTGGGTCTACCTCCTGACTGTAATAGGAGCCAGTGTTTTTGGAGCTTAACAGATACTAAGGAATAAAAGTCAGGATATCTTCGCCTCTGCTGCTTTGATTTAGGCCAGTCTTTTGAAAATCTGTCTCTCACTAGTTTCCTTACTTTGTTGAATTGCCATGCATGATAAACGGAGTACTTTGAACTGTAAAAAGGATTTTTTTTTACACATACCTAGAGCCTCATGCACAATTATATATCCTGCACATTACATTTTTCCTTATTGAAAATCTGCACTGACACACTGATGTCAGAAGCTGAAGATTGGCAGAAGTATTACATGTATTTCTAGCACTCTTTTCTTCTAGAGTTCTCCGCCGAAATCAAGGTGGCATCGCACTAACTACACAAATCACTTCCAGGTAGACAACTGGCACTTGATTTGAATAGTGGAGATAAATGAAATCTGCAAACTTGTTTTCTTTTTCTTTTGTCATTTTCAGCACTAACTGTAACGTTTAAAGATATATAGTTAATAAACCAAGTCTACCAGCACAGAAGCTAAACAATGTACTGCTGTAGATGTGGCCACAGCAAATGTATTTTAGTTATGTATGCTGTATTTGGAATATTTTCTTTGCTTTACCTTACATACTAACCAATCAAGGCAGCAGTAGACGAGCAACTCCCCTGCTCTAGGAAGTAAAATTACTGCCAATGGAGTCTGGTGGCTTTTAAGGTAACGGCTTCCGTTCCCTGTCGGAAAGGGCTGTCTGACAACAAGGTATGAATTTATGTACATGACATGGGTGTTTTCTGACCAGAAGGTATTGTAAACAAACATAACGGTGGGGTCTATAGACCTTTTCACTGCTACCCTGTTTCTAGGGCCACCCATTTGGTCCTTGTTTACTTCCTGCCAGCTACTGCATTAACAAACATTCCAACAGGAAATATAAAGGAACCCATTAAGAATTAATGTATGGTGTCATTAGCTACGTAAACAAAAGCCTCCACCCGAGACAGAGTTAAAGCAAACCAACCTGCGTGAGAACACAGTGAGATGGAGTTTCTTATGAGTATCAGGAAACTGACCCCAAGGGAGAGAAGGGAAGGGCTCAGACAAAAGACGTTTAGAAGGCAGAGGGAAATGGAGATTGAGCACAGAGCAAGAGTTGCTCTAGAGGCTCTTCAGAGGTGCACAACAGAAAAGAGGAAGAAGACAAAGAAACACAAAGAGAATATTGAGGAGGAGGAGGCAGGAGGCCAAACAGGAGGGGGAGAGAAGAGTGCAAATGAGCAAAAGGCGGAGAAAGAAAAACAAGACCGACTGAAGAAAGAGAGGCTTCAGTGGAAAGAGGTAATGATGGTGGAGGAGGAGCAGATCACAAGGCCCAGATTCACTTTGCATGATCTGATAAAGGAGCAACAGAGGAGGTGCGACGAGGTTGAGCTTTGTCTCCTGTGAGGAGGAGGAGATGATGCCAGCTCTGAGCTGAAGGGCCAATTGCAGAGAAAAGGAAAAACTATGCAACAACAGAACAGAGAACACACATTGAGACTGACCAAAAGGGGCACCACCCAAGTGGCTCCACCACCCCCAACTGAAGTCTTGTCATTGGACAATGAAAATGTGACGCAAAATTCTACCAGCTCTGTTTCACACTTGAAACTTCTAGCTGCATGTTTAGTGTAATTTCAGGGGGATAACCCCAAAAACCTAAGGCTTACCCTGCCCCGGAGTAGGGCCAGCATACCCGAGGCAAAGTCGGGGTTAGCCCACTTTGGAATGTGCCAGGATTCTGCCAGTATGAAAGCTTTATTAGCACAAGGCTAACAGCTCACTCAGGCTGGGGCTAAGTGCAGTGTGAAAAGGGTGTTAGGTATCAACCATTGGCTGCTGGACTACTTTGACAAACACAACTTCCCTTCCTGCTCCAACAACGTAAGTGACTGCTGTTGAACTGATATCTGTCAGGAAAATAAAAAGATGCTTTGCTGCACACTTTATACAATGTCATTTTTATGTATGTTAAGTCTATGGGAAGACAGACGTAGTTGCCTAAATACCAAAGACTTGTGTCTTCAATAAGCTGTAATCTGCAGGTATTTTCTTTTTTGGTCAAATCATGGGCATTTTGGTCAATGCCCAAACCACCTCAGATGACCCTTTTCAACGCAAAGGAGCAGCAGCTCAACTCCGAGCTCACTCCAGATGTCCAGGTTCCTTACCCTATCTCCAAGGCTGAGCCCAGCCACCATATAGAGGAAACTCATTTCAGCCACTTGTATCTGCAACCTCATTCTTTTGGTCATTACCCATAGCTTATGACCATAGGTGAGGGTTGGGATGTAGATGTAGTAAATCAAAAGCTTTGCCCTCTAGCTCAGCTTCCTCTTCACCCTGAAGGTCCGGCACAGCGCCCACATCACTGCAGACGGCGTGCCAAACCACCAATATATCTCAAGCTCTATTCTACCCTCTCTTGTGAATAAGACCCGAGATATTTGAACTCCTTGCTTGGGGCTGTAATTCACTCCCAACCATATTTATTTGGGCAGTTTGACTATGTGACCACTATGTTCATGCAGGACTCACAGTGGTTGTGTAACAGATTCATACACACAATGTGCACCTGTGCTGTTTGCGCCCTAGGATCATGTTTTCTACATGTTTTAAGTCTTTCAGTTGTCCCCACCTGTGTTTAGAGTGAAGGTCTCTGCTCTGTTAGCTGGGCTGCAGAGGAAAGCAGAAGCAAACAAAGTAACCTACAGCACTTCACAGCAGCAGCAGACAAATGGCCAAAATTAGAGTTTAAAATGGAAACACTGATTCATAGGGTTAGCCCTGGCCTGCCATATGTTTTACAACCATTTGGGCCCCATTTAATATTTAGGACAATATTTTCCCCTACTGTAGTATTCTTGTATCTCCCCAGGAGACTCCTCGGCAGGCTGGGAGCTGGCCAGCAACCAGAGAAACAGAGAGAGCCAGGCTCTATATCAATGACTCCTAATGAAGATTAATTAATGTAGAAGACAGCTCTTTATGAATTATGATAACTATTATAAATGTAAAGGCACAAACAGAAGAACTTAGTATGAAACCAAACTTGAGCTTTGTTATGCCACTGAGCACACAGGAAGTGTCACTACATACTGATCGCATGTTTCTGTTTTGTAAGCAGAAGATTGGTCTGTGCTATTTCTGTGGCATCACTAGAGTACATGCTCTCTCCAAAATCACATGAACCATTTCATTGTTAAAGTGTATTTTGTGTATTGTTTCCTACACTCTGCTGTAATCTTCAACCTATAACCAAATGAACACTTACATTCAAAAGCGATTGATATAAATCACACACTATTCTCTGATTATATTACAGGAATATGCTGTTATTGTATATTGTGTCCACATATGAATTTAACTACATCAATATACACCAGTTAACAATAAATGTAAGCGGCATGTCTTAGATATTAAACAGGATTATGCAACTGTTTTACCTTAAAATAATAACTTCAATATCCTTTTGATGGTACACTGTAGGCCCCAAACACCTGTACTCGTGCTATGTATCTTTGGTGAGCAGTGTACTTAAAGTGCGTAAGCCTTTACAGCACTACACACCACCATATATGAAAAAGCTAGGTCAGTATTCTCAGTTCGGACATTATGGCAGAGGCAAAGGAGAGTTGTAAAAATCCAAACCTCACACACCGTTTGCAATGTATGAATTATACTTTGTAATTAAACTAATGAGGGATTGCAAACTGTTTACAAAGTCTTGATGTAAGCTAAAGTGATCTGTCTCACAGCTTAAGGGAAAACAATGATAATCAGACGTCCAGTGTTTCCCATACGGCCGCCACAATGTCAAAAGTGACCACCACATGTTGATTTTCTATTTATTTTACTCTTTGGGTGTTTTATTATTTTATTCACTCAGTCCTCCGTGCTCCACCCCTTCTCTCTCTCTCTGTTTATCTAACCACATGTGAGACAAGAATTAGCTAGATGCCGTCCCTCCACCTCACATCCCACCACTAGGGTACTTCGTCAGCGGGAAGTGAGTGAGCAGCAGCTCGAATTCAGCCTGCTCAAATTGTCCTGTTGTAGAAGCCATCTCTTGTTCATCCTCAGCTTTTTTACAGGTGTGATGTCTGCCCTCAGCATTTGTTGGAATTTAACTGAATCCACTTTTCCCGCTACCCATGAAATGTTCCTCATGCCACTGGCTGCAACACAAGCCCAAAGCATGATATATCCACCCGTCTTTAACAGTTGGACAGGTGTACTTTTTATGAAATTCTGCACCCTTTTTTCTCTAAACATGCCTTTTCTCATAAGTTCTGTTTTAACTTCATCAGTCCACAAGACTTGTTTTTAAAAGCATCAGGTTTGTTTAGACATTCCTTTGCAAACTTCTGATGTTGAATTTTGTGGCGAGGACACAGGAAAGGATTTCTACTGATACTGATCTACAGTGCAACACCACTCCAGAGTTTGCTACATCTTTCTAACAATCCTACGAGCAGCTCTCTTGGAAACTTTTCTTGGTCTTCCAGACCTCAACTTGACCTCCACAGTTCCTGTTAACTGCCATTTTTTAATTATATTATGAACTAAGGAAACAGCTACCTGAAAACACTCTGCTATCTTCTTATAGTTTCTCCTGCTTTGTGGGCATCAGGTACTTTAGTTTTCAGAGTGCTAGGCAGCTGTTTAGAGGAGCCCATGGCTGCTGATTGTTAGGACAAGGTTTGTATCTTACCTGCAGTTTTGTAATTTGATTGTATTCCTATGACCCAGTAGATGACTGAATTTATGTATTGGTTTAACAAGCCTGTGGGACATCTGATGAAGCACCATATATTTTTCTCATGAAATGAAAATGCTTCATTTAAACTCATGTTTAATGACAGAAACAACATGAATTTACAATGGGAATTATTTCTATTATTTTTCTTTTAAATACATTACTGTGTTTTTTTTTGTTATTTTATTTACTTTGTTTTACCTATATTTATATATAGATGCTCCTGTTGTTCTTATTTATGAACAAAACTGAACTGCCCCAGTTTATAAAAGTTGCAATTGCTATTCTCTTATTTTATATTTGTATTTGAATTGGCACAGTTACTGAAGACCATGTAGGTAACAGAAAGCAAATGACAACGATGTTGAAAGATTTATGACTCTGTTGTCAGGGTGGTGCAGTCAAGTGGCACTACAGCTGTTGAACATCAGGCTCTCCCTGGGTAAACAATGTGTTGCTCATATCAACATTAGTTGATGAGGAAGGAGCGACCACTGATAAACTTACTTTCCAAACTTCCTGTTTGTGTTTGTTTTTTCCCTCAGGTCTGAGAAAGCAGGAGAGATTGCAACTATTCCCCTGACCAAGGTAAAAGTCCACACTCACACTGTTTTCGGTGAGGTATAGAGCATTAGGAAGATGCACATAATGAAGTATTGTGAATTTACTTAAAGCCTGTCAGCTGAAGCACTTTTTCCTCTGGTAAGCATTTTAGCTTTCTCTCACACCCTGAAGTCACATGAATACCAGGGAGTTCCCTGACAGTCAGTGGAGCTAATGAGAAACAATTTACAAAGCATGGAGCCACCCAGTTGCCTTTGACTTCTAAACATGCGATCACCAAGATGACACTGAATATTCTTAGATATACGTATAATAATCATAATCATAATGGTACGCTTTATTCCCACAGCACTTCTGGAAACAAAGTTCCAAAGTGCTTTACATGGTTGAATCAGGAACAAAAAACATTTCAGGACTGCAATAAATTAACATCAGACTATTGAGCTGGGACTGAGAAACAGCCAGCAAAGTCCTTCTGATGATCTGAGGCTGCGCGCTGGCTCAGTGTTACTGGGAGCTGAACCATGCAGTGCTTTAAAGGTCATCAATAAAATCTTAAAATGAGTTTTAAATCTAAAGTTTTCAAGTGCTTTAAAGGCCGAGCAGTTGCATTTTACCAGCTGAAGGTGTGAGATGTTTTTTTTTTCATCCTGAACACAGGCATTGCAAAAATCTAACCAAGATTAAATAAAAGCATTAATGACCTTCTCCGGATCAAGTCGACAGAAAAAAATGACCTGATGATGCTTGAGATGCTCCTCAGCTGATAAAAACATGATTTAATGACTTCTGTAATTTGTTTTCCAAATGAAATGTCACTGTCAAATATTACAGCCAGGTTTCTGGCTGCAGATTTCATATTTGTGGACAAGGAGCCCAGACGTTTCTCTAAAATAGAGAATACTTTTGAGAGACTAAAGAGAATAACATCTGTTTTTTTTTTTGTTTTTTTTTTTTTAAGCTGTAGGATATATGCATATTTATACGATATATACACTGATCCGGAAAAAAAAATTAAACTTGCAATGCACTGACAGGTGAAGTGAATAACTTTGTTCTGGCATTCGTGTGGATGTCACCTGACATGTTCCACCCACTCATACACAGTTGCAGACCAAGTAGCCCCTCATAGCAACAGCACTTCCCAATGGCAGTGGCCCCCCAGCAGAAAAAAAGCAGCATGCCACACTACAAAAACTGCTCAAGGTGTTGACCTGGCTTCTTAATTTCCCTGGTCCCAATCTGCTCAAGGATTCTTTTGAAGTGCCAGTACCCCAGATGTACCCCTAATTCAAGGTGGGGCCTCCTTGAATCTGTCTTGGCTCTGACCTGTCGAGGCATGGTCACAGCATCTGTGGGAGTGTCCTGCGGTGTCTGGCACAAGTCCGTTGGCAGCAGATCCATTTAGCCCAGTGGGTTGTGCATGTGCCACAGATGCTCATTCAAATTGGGGTCTGGGGAATTTGGAGGCCAGCTTGACACTTTGAGGTCTTTGTCACATTCCTCGGGCCATTCCTGAGCGATGTTTGCAGTGTGGCATGGTGCATTATCCTGCTGGGGGGCCACTGCCATTGGGAAGTGCTGTTGCCATGAGGGGCTACTTGGTCTGCAACTGTGTATGAGTGGGTGGAACATGTCAGGTGGTATCCACATGAATGCCAGAACCAAAGGTTTCCCAGCAGAACAATGCACTGGAACAAATTCATGCTCTCATATTGTTAACGCCAAATTCTGATCTTACCATCTGAACAGCACAGCACAAATTGAGACTCATCAGACCAGGCAACGTTTTGATAATCTTCTGTTGTCCAGTTTTGGTGAGCCCATGCGTATGCCCATCCATAGCCTCATTTTCCTGTTCTTAGCTGACAGGAGTGGCACCCAGTGTGGTCACCCAGCTGCTGCTTGTTCATTCAGAGATGGTCTTCTGTATACCTGAGGTTGTAACGAGTGGTTATTTGAGTTCCTGTTGCCTTTCTATCATCTTGAACCAGTCTGGCCATTTTCCTCTGACCTCTGGCATCAACAAGGCATTTTCACCCAGAGAACTGCTGCTCACTGGATATTTTCTCTTTTTCAGACCATCCTCTGTAAACCCTACAGATGGTTGTGTGTGAAAATCCCAGTAAATCAGCAGTTTATGAAATACTCAGACCAGCCCATCTGGCACCAACAACCATGACACATTCAAAGTCACTTAAATCACCTTTCTTCCCCATTCCGATGCTTAGACTTTTCACACAACACCGGCAAAGAATCCTCAAACCTTCAGCACAGAGCAGGCGAGTTAGCATTAGCATAGTGAACATTTTGACAGGAAACAGTGTCAGCCGCTGCTGGTTAACCTACAAACGAACAACAAACAAATGAAAGATGCTAACTACACTTACGAGCTGACTTTGGTGCACATCAGACTCCTCATCTGAGTCTGACAGAGGCTCAAACGTGTGGCTGAATCTCTTGATGTTTTCTCTTACCCTTATGCTAACCATCTTGATGCACACTGCTCTTTTACATATGGAGCTAGCATGAGCAGCACTGGGGAGCAGGAAGTGGGAAGGGAGAATGAGATGATCAAAGTTGTTTAACTATTATGTTGAAAAACTATGTCAAACAAAATTGAAATTTGTTATTAGTAAAATTAGTATTACTTTAAAATACATCTGGAGGGGGACATTAAAGGTCAGTTGAAAAAAGGAACACTTGTAATTATTCACTTCATCTAGAGTGTTTGATTTTATTCAACTGACAGAGGAGGCGTCAGTTTAATGTTCCATGGGTGCTTCATTGGAGTGACGTTAGATGTGTTCAGCCTGGCTCCCTCTCTCAGCAGTACAGCAGTTTTTACACGTCTGTGCCCAGGGGCCCATCGCCTCATAATCTGTGCCTATTCAACAAATGCATGCATGAGTTATTACTGTAACCTTCTGCTGCATTTAGTGATAGTGATTGCTCATAATGAAGGTCACTGAAAATGGCATCAAGATGCCTCTATGGCATTTAAGACTTCAGGGGTTAGATTCAGCCTCATATCTCACTTTTGAATGTTTGATGGAGTAGGCTACTTGAAGTCTTCAGCTCAGCCATGATGAAGTATTTTGTTAGGTGCATTCAAAGTGTTTCTGGAGCCTAACAGAACAGTTCATTTTCTATTTTAAATAAAATATCAATCCATGCTGTGTCTGAGATGCGCATTGACACCATAGACTGTATAAAGATGGACGACATGACAGCTCCCCAGAAGTGAAGCCAAAACATCTTGATTGCCCCCTGGTGGCTGGCTGCAGTTCAGGTCATAAGCGCCACCCCCTTCATGTTAGCAGATGGCACATGGGCCAAACAAAAAAATCCAAGTATACATCAACTAAATTTTTCCCAAACATGGTTTCTGTCATGTTAGGTAGTTCTTATCATGCTGATGTATGTTCAAGGGTTCTTTTTTCTGATAAGGCTGGTTTTAATTAGTGTGACCTCATGATTGACAGTTGTGTGTGCCAATCAATGTGCTCGCAATCAATAGCACTGGCTCACTGGTCAGTCAGGTGTATGGATGGGAACTCGATATTGCAGAGATTACTACTGTGGGCAAATTTGCCTCTCCTAGGATAGTAAAGCAATGACCCACCCTGCTCTCCCTATGATTGGCTGCTACACATTGCATTCATTGGTTGTACTGGTTAGGTTTAGGCAAGATGAGTGGAATTGGTTAGGGTAATGGCAAGAATGTCAGGGTAAGCCAGTCAGAGGCAGAGGAAGGCGGGCCATTCCTGTGCTATCCTAGGATTCACAAATTCACCTACTCTGTTGATTCCAAATGTCATCACGGTGCAAGATGGCAGCGGCCATATTTGGGATATTTTGGCTTCAGTATTGTACAGTGGAGATGCGTTGTCCACCTTAATGTATAGTCTCTGAGTGAGATACTCATGGGTTGTTTTTGTTCTTCCTCTTGCAGGCTTAACAGAAAGACAGGAAGACATTCAAATCTCTGGCTATAGATATGCTGTGAAGTATTACTGAGTGATCAAGGCCCCCTAGTTTCACTGTGGCCATACAGAGCTGCAGTGGATGATAAAAATTAAATGTTTCCTTCAGTTTTCATCTGGAACCTTTCATGGAACCTACTTGAAAACTATTCTTCAAGTCAGGGTCAGTGTGGATTGACTGCTTACACACTGCTGATATCTTGTGTCTTGTGTCAGCTGAAGTGTCGCTTAAAACACCTTAAGCATTTTAAGAATAGCTGTACTGAAAAGTCAGAAATGTCACAGAGTGCTAATGAGGGGGCTCTTTAATGACCTTTAATGTCTGAGGCAATTACTGTGAGCACACTTTGTTAAAATGATAACCAAGTCTACAGTAATGGAACAAACTGAAAAACATCTGAAATAAATAGAAAACAAAACACCACAATGTATTCAAAGTCATGATATTTTACCTGCAGGTGCACAACGGCCACAGTATTTGGTGTTAAATCAGTATGAGGTTGCCATGATAATCTCACACGAGTATCTTTAAACCAAGTGATTATCTACTATTGTGCTGGCTAATAAAACTTGAGCACCTTGTCATTTAAACAGAGATTAAAGGCCAATTATGCTGTTGGCATTAAACAGCTACAGTTTCCACACTCAAAGAAATTATTTGGTCTCTTGTCAGAGTAACTCATTTCAATTACACATAAAATTTCCATCCAAAATAACTGGACGACCTAAAGCAATTTTTACATGAACCAAAAAGTACTTTAAATCAAATAAAACTGAGATGACTAGTCTAAGCTCATGGAGTTTACTTAATTTACTTCAATTAAAAATATGTAATTACTGTTAATAAATTCTGTGTACTTCAAATATGTTGATATTCATCTAAGCTTTATTTGATTGAATTACATGAATGGTATATTTTAGCCACTTCCAGCTATAGCTGTGTTTTCGGGTTGTCCATCTGTCCAAACGTCCCTCCTTCCCATTCTTGTGAATGCGATATCTTAGGAACATACTGAGGAAATTCCTTGGCACAAACATTTACTTGGACTCAGCGAATAATTGATTAGATTTTGGTGGTCAAAGGTCAAAGGTCACTGTAACCTTGCGTCCTTCTCATTCTCATGAATGTGTTATCTCAAGAACACCTTGAGGGAATTTCCTCAAATTTGGCACAAACGTCCACTTGGACTCAACAATGAACTGATTAGATTTTGGTGGTCATGTGTCAAACATCAAGGTCACTGAGACCTGGTCCGTCTCATTCTCTTAAAACATGTAACAGCATCATAAAATTAGGCCATTAGACACCAGTAGTACCTATTGGCAGTGGAGTCATAATCCAAGGGATCTTTATTGACTTCTCCTTGTACTGTCTGTCTTTGTTGCAAAGTGGTGATTTTAAATAAGCCATTTCACTGTATATTCTGTGTGTGTGTTAAAGGCTTATAAGTGCTCTCAGAGCCACATGCAGGACTGGATAATGGTTTGTGGTGAAATGAACAGCAGCAACATGTGGTCAGACGGTGTTTGGATCCAATTACACAGGAAACAGTGCATCTACCCAGCTAACAACTGCTAATGGAAACATGCAGCAATTAGCTGTAGTGGCTGGCTGGGTCTGGCTCACAAACTAATTGGTAGTCAGAGATGGCACAGTGGAGCTGGCCTGGCCAGCCTCTTTAAAGAAAATATAACTCAGGGAATAAAGCTGCACCAGGTAGAATTGTTATAACAATCTTATCAGCCTAACTCACGGAGAGGAGCCTGGGTTGACACAGATGGACGACAAATCCACCCTCTGACTTTCTATTACTATTAGTAATGGGATTCAAGTTAATTGTGTCTGTCATGAGATAGCGCTTTGTCCAAATGGAGAGCCATGAGTCTGCAAGTGTTCATTTCAAACAAAGTGATTTCACTGATGAGCACAACTTCAGAGACAGAGGTAATCAGTGAAAGACAAGGAAGTTCTATGGTCAGAACAATAACCTGCATAATGGGAGACGGAAAGATCAGAGAGGGATGACAGCAGGTCCTTCAGCGAAAAAAGACATAGTGTTGTTTTCACACATCAGTGTTTTAAAATGCATTATCACAGCAACACACTGTATGTAGTAATTCAGATGTTTTACTTATAACACATAAAATTTAAAACTGCAAGCAGTGATGACGGGTCTTCACTGTTTTGCCCATGTCAGGGGCGCTGGGTGGACGCCAGTTCCTGCGACTGTTCATTACCACTAATGTTGGATACTGCGTGAAGGAGTGAGATTGTATTTCATGTGCATAGCATGGCCGCTGGAAATGACATCTTTCTACGCTGTGAGGGTCCAAAGGACAGAGGAATGTCGTATGCTGAAACGCCCTCTGAGGCAAATTGTGATTTGTGATATTGGGCTTTATGAATAAAATTGATTGATTGAAATTGAGCAGGTGGTGCAATGACACCTAGTTGGCAAATATTAGCATATCTGAGATGTGTTCAGGCCAGGAAACACTGAGTTTGGGGCAGATTGGACCATGTGCAGCGGAGTTACAAACCACTTCCTGCTTTGTGGTGAAAGATGGAAATTTGGCACCTTTGAATTAACTGAATTGAATTCAATGAAGACTCAACCTTTTAAATTCTTTTAATCTCGATGGGTTATAGATGGCACAGTCAAATTTTTAGTCAATCAGGTAAAATTTGTAGGAGGAGTTTTTTAAAGTATGATCCCTATACATAGCAAAAAAAGGACAAAAATTGCACAGTAAATTCAAAATGGCTGATTTACTGTTGGGTTTAGGGCAGGGGTGTCAAACTCATTTTCACCAAGGGCCACATCAGCATAATGGCTGCCCTCAAAGGGCCAGATGTAACTTATAAATGTAACTAAATGTAACCAAATGTAATATAAAATAAATGTAACTACTCCTTAATGTTAAATAACTCTGAATATAATATAAAAAATATGTTTGCTTGTTGCTCTGTTATAACATAAATCCTTTTAATTTGTCAGGTTATGAAACCCACATAATTCCATCAATCAAGGATCAAACTATCCAAGTGAATAAAGAAAAATAACATCAAACACAAGTTTCGACTTGGATAAATCGCATTGATGTGGAAACACTGCTGTCTAGTGGCGGGGAGCCGTCACTTCACGGGTAACATAATCGATATGCATTGTGGGAAATGTAGGTTTTGGTCAAATTACGCTTTTGACCTATTTATTTTTAGACAATCAGACCTTTTAAGCTCTCGCGGGCCACATAAAATGACGTGGCGGGCCACATTTGGCCCGCGGGCCTTGAGTTTGACACATATGGTTTAGGGTATTGCTCAAAGAGTGTACACACCTGAACACGAGACCTGTAAAATATGAAAAAAATTTCACCTGTTTTTTATATGTGTGCAAAGTTTGATGAGTTTTTGAGCACCTTTTGTTCCTCAAAGGTATGATTCATTTGCTTAAATATTATTAATAATAATAATAATAATGATAATTCCTTGCATTACAACAGGGTCCTTGCACTGTTTGGTGCTCAGGCCCTAAAAAACCTTTCTTAGTGTGCAGTTTATTTCAAAACTAGTTTGAAGATCATCTAAAGTACAAAAACATGCCTCCCTTCTTTTTCCTTGTTGTGTCCTCATTTTCAACTTCCACCAACATCCATCACCCTCCCCACCGACCCATGTAGATTATTAATGAACGTTACAGGGCGTATTCCTGGGTGGCTGAGCTGATCCAGGTGTTTATAGCCATCAGCGTCACTGTGTCCTTCCTGGTAATGGGATCTGCTATGAAACACACCAGTAAGTTTCCTTCTGCTTGAATGTTGTTTTGTCATTTACTCTGTTACTATTAATGTCAGTGTTGCTGTCACAGAGACAATTAAAATTAAGAGGAAAATAACTCATGTTATTGTTATTGTTACTGTCATAGATAGAAGTCTAATGGTAATAACAGTGGTCATGGCAATACTGGTGGTATATGGAGATAGTAGTGTAAAAACAAAGTTGCAATTCTTAATTTTTTTCTTTATCATAGAATTATAAAGTTCAAATGAAAAGGTCGACATAGTGAAATATACACTTTTTGATTCCCTTTGCAGAGAGTTAGATGAGAAGATGGAATATCAGTCTCATGTCTGTGGAATAACTATGACGCTACAGCCAGGAGATGATTAGCTTATCTTAGCATAAAGACTGGAGGCATGGGGAAACAGCTAACAGTGACTGCCCTCTCTGGGTGTCTGGCAGATATTTGGTCCAACAAAATTCCTGCGCGAAGTTCCCATAGAACCACAACTTGTCATTTTTGTACATTTCTGCACATTAAACAAAATATGTAAGTTGTTGATTAGTGACCTTCAGAGGTGCTGGTAGGTGGATTTTGTTTTTACCTTTTGGACAGAGCCAAGCTCACTGTTTTCCTCTGCCTTTAGTCTTTAAATGACCTATTGTGTTCATTTTCAGGGTCATACTTGTATATTGGGTTTTTACTAGAACATGCTTACATGCATTGTTGTCTCACAGCAAGAGAGTTCCTGGTTCAATCCCAGGAGGGAGCCCTTCTGAGTGGAGCTTGCATGTTCTCCCCCGTGTCAGCGGGTACTCCAGCTTCCTCCCACAGTCCAAAGACATGCAGGTTGAGGACAGGGTGGTTGGTGACTCTAAATTGGCCGTAGGTGTGAATGTGAGAGTGAATGGTTGTCTGTCTCTATGTGTCAGCCCTGCGATAGTCTGACAACCTGTCCCGGGTGTACCCTGCCTCTCACCCAATGTCAGCTGGGATAGGCTCTGGCCCTCCCATGACCCTCAAGAGGATACGTGGTTTCGAAAATGGATGGATGCTTACATGCTTTAATTTTCAACAACACTTTATTTTCTTCATACTGCTGAAACAACCAAAGCTCTATTTCAGTGCCTGTCTCTTTAAACCCCTCCTGAAACAATCCAAGTCTGCTCTGAATGGTCAATGTTTGCGGGTCTTCCATATCTCATTGTCTCTGCATTGTCATTGCAGCCGGGAGAGTGACTGTAACGGAGAAAAGAGGCCCTTTCTACTGTGAGAAATCACCAATTAAAACTTGAAATAAAACTGGACATGTTTCATAACGAATATGATCTGTAACTGGGAAGAAATTAACAACATCAGCAACCAAGTTAACATGCTTCCCTGATGTTAGCATGTAGCTATATATATCAGTGTATGGAATGCAAACACTTGCAGTAGTTAACTGCAGACGATCGTATAAAGAATTCTGTGACAGGCTGCTGTCAGCTTGTGTCTAACAGAAAAAAAACGTTTGAAGCAAAGTATTCAGAATGGTCTGAAATATGAGGTTTTTGCTCACAGGGATTACTTCTACATATACTTGTGTGTAAACTTTGGGCATTTTTAATATGAACATCTGACTTTGTAATATCTAGCTGTAAAGCAAGAATTCTCTATGTGTCCTTTGCATATCTCGGAACAGTTCATCCAATCCACTCTGGATATTATTATATCCACTTTAATATTAATAAACTGTGGGGGCGGGGCTTCAGAGCTCTGTGGAGAGCAGACTGTGAGCAGAGCATATCTTGTTATTTATATTTCACTGCATTTGTGACCACGAGTAGGGGCGATCTTTGGTGTATTTCTTTGCCATATTAACTTATAACCAAGGGTGATAGAAGGCTGGTCCGGTCCTGTCCTCTGTACCACTAAAAGATTTAGTGCCAGCACAGTACAGGGAAGAGGGGGAGCTGCCTGCCTAAAAGCAGTTCAGTAAAGTTTGAAACATATTCATGGATTCAAATTTCCCAGATTGACAACTCATCAGCGAAATATTGTTAGAACACAGACGCTTCTTTCCAACGAAAACAACAAGCTACAATCTGATTTAACAACCTGGTCTCACTCCCAAGTCATCGAAAACTGGTGCTTGGTCAGTGACTTCAGGCATCACTGACGAAAAGCAGCCTTTTCATGTAGGCATGATACTCAGCCGGTCACCATTATTATTTAACTATGTTGTTGAAGGAAAAAAACATAAATTTGCAGTATTGTACCAATATAGTGTGTTTATTTAGAAAGAGACTATGCAAACTGTACATTTCCTGTAAAAACAGAAGTGTATTTTGAAAACAGACAATGCATGTAACAGGCAAAAGCTGACACGGCATCCTAGAATGATAATCAACGCTCCCAGGGTACCTTGCACATAAAACATTGATGTGGGAAGTCCATGACCAAACACTGATAGTCAAGGTTGTTGTATGAATGTGTTGGATTTTAATTAAAACAAGTTGCCCTCCAAGTCGGACAAATAACGTTGCTCTTTGTGTGCAGCCTGCTGTGAGACAAGAGCACAGGGACCATCTACAAAGTGCAACCCCAAAAAAAGATGCTAAAAGAATATTTCATAACCTCACACTTACAAAGTGTTGTGTCCCCCAAATCACTTCACACATCAATGGTCTAATCTTGGTTGTACCAAAAAGTTTTGTTTGAAAAAAACATATTTTACATACCTTGGTGATTTGTTTATCGTGAAAAACAACTTCATTCTTATACAGTGTAGTCTCCCTAATATCACCTCACACATTACAAGTCTCCTGTTGGTTATACTAAAACACTTCGTTTTGGATATTAAGTAAATTCAATTTTACTTTGTAGAATATTCAAATATTCAATAACTTAACTCTTAGAAAATCAAGTGACAGACAAACTGTTGCTGATGAATTAGGTTGTAATAATCTTCTAATTTAGAACAAAACAAATTGGTATTTTGAAAGCTTTTTCAGCACTCGAATTATTCTGTGGCGTTCACGCCATTTGTATAAATTATTTGCTGTGTGTGATGTCAAGTGTTTCTAATTTCTTTCTACACCATACAAGCATTAAAAAAATGTAATGCATGTGTTCAAGGATGCATGAAGCAGAGGGAGAGGAGAATAATAAGTGGTGAAGGCTTGTACTTAAATTTACTTAACTTCTGTTTTACACTGGAGCTTTCAATACTAATATAATACTAGATAGATTAATGAAAATAATGCATCATATTGTGATTGTTATATTTTGTGATTAGAGTCTGAATCTGCATCGTAACCAGTAACATGTCACTGTCAGGTAAATGTTATACAATATTTTCCTTTGAAGTACAAGTACAAGTACACAGTGAGTAAGTAGTGCCAGTGCTTTGCATTTTTTAGAAGTGCTATGGGGGCCTTTTGTGAGTGATTCTGGGGTACAATTAATAAGAATACCAACATAATTTAATATTTTTCATATCTAAACAGCATCATTAATATAACTGTTTGGGCTCTAGATGCATTGCTCAGGAATCATGGAAGTGCAGTATTATTGTTCGTAAAAAAAACAAAAAAAAACTCGTAAAGGTCCCCTTTAACCGTTCACTGTGGAGTTTGAACCTCTAGAAGTGTTATGGAGCTGTTTTTCATGAGTGGGTTCCTGTTTTGTTTATCTCGTGCATGAGTTTGGGTGACGATACACAGTCCTGTCCATGGTGTCATACTACTTCCACTGATGGACAGGTGGCAGTATGATGATTAGGTAAGGTAAGGCAATGTGCCAACAAGGCAGGGAAGAAGAAGACTGTAAACAATACAGAATCAAAGATGTGAGGAAGAAAATGCATTCAACACATTTACACACAGTGGGTTTTGGTGAAACTGAATGTAAACATGACTTTTGTTTGTTGACAAGAAAAACTCCACAGGGCACCTTTAAGCTAAGGCTGGCTGTAACTTCATATTGATTGGATATTATAATATATAGATAGATATTATAATGGCATTGATCTTCTAACTCCTCAACTCTCACCAAGAAAGCAAATAAGTGTTTTCCCTACATGTAGAAGTGTTCCTTTAATCACTGGGTATAAAGTGTTTTGTATAGACTGACTGGTTGTGCTTCTTTCAGTTGACGGTTTGGTGAGCTCGTTGTGGAGCAGCAGGCTGGAGTGGCTGTCAAAAGCTTGGGAGCGAAACCTGCCAAACAAAGAGCACATCTGCTCAGTGAGAAGGTGAGCACGGACATGTCACAGCAGTTTGTGCTCTCACATCTGTAACAAGTCTGGATTGATATAATGGTTAATGCCAGAACCTGTCAGGAAGTATGGAGACACACACACCTTTTCAAAACCTGATAGTCTAGGTGTAAGGTTGGTGTGCCAGGTTCACATTTAGCCAATATGGCTTTTTACACATGGGTGTATAAATTCCTGGGTGTTCTAGCAACATCAAAATATGACATTAATATGGACAGGTATATTCAGCTATTCTGCTAAAGTTAAAGTACACAGTGTGCTTTCAGCAGACTGAAAATAATAACCAAGTCTAAAAATAAAAAGCCAACATTGACTCACAGGGGACTCAAACCCATTCATCCACCACCTCTCTCTCGCCTTCTGTAGACTGTCGCTTTTTACACTATGTCACCTGACCTACTGGCTTTACATTTGTGAGTTTTTATGCATCCATGCCAGGGATAGCCATGGCCGGAGATACTATGTTTTCAGGTTGTCTGTATGTACGTATGTTCATACACCAGACATGCACGTGTCTGCATGTCTGTCTGTCCCATTCTCGCAAACGTGATATCTGATGAATGCCTCCAGGGAATTTCTTTAAAATTGTCACAAACATCCACTTAGACCCAATGATGAACTGATTAAATTTAACTGTCACAGGTCAAGGTCACTGTGACCTCAGAAAACATGTTTTTGGCTATAACTGAAGAATACATATGCTAATTTAGACAAAATTTCACACAAATGCCTAATAGGATAAAATCATTAAGTGTTGACATTTTGGGTGCAAAAGGTCAAAGGTCAGCTTCACTGTGACATCATAATGTTCTGCAAAAACACTTTTCTGGCCATTACTCAACATCATATCTCAGGAACAGAAGGGGAGACATTTGGCCAGATGCTGATGTGATGTGAAGCATCCACGTTTTAAAATGTATAATTTCTTTGCAACAACATTCATATTTGAAGTGTTGTCTTCTGTCATGGTGACATATGAGTCTATACAGAAATGGATGTAAACAGTAACTGCAACTTGACTGCTTCACAGAGGCATACAACCACCAAGCAGTAATTCTAGTTTTTGGTAAATTCACCACGTTATCATCAGAGAATATTAGTGATTGGCTAGTACTATGCTAACCACAGGTGTAAGTAATACCACTGATGATGGCTGCCTTCAGTTTAAGTGTAGTGAGTCATGTCAGAGAGCCAGCAGCACAGGAGCAGGGCACCAGCACTGACCCATCTAAATGGAGTACAGTCATTATTAATGTTATTAGTTGCACATGTGCTTTTGCTGCCATGTTCATGCTCAGGAGGTGATTTGAGATACGTTTCAACCACTTGTTGGAATAGTGTAAACCATATGTCGCTCAGAGATGCATGTTTTGAAGTTGAACTTTAGTAAGAGCTCTGGGGCAGTAGCCTCTGAAGGGTGTATCCCCTGTGATGACAACAGCTTTAGTAAAATAAGAGATTAGCCGTTGCTCTCCCTGTCTCTACAGCAATTTCCACATGTTCATTATTATTCCACCTGCAGTTTATTTCCTGTCTCCCTTCACAGAAATGAAGATGAAGAGACTTGTTTTGCGAGACGTATGATTCATCTCAAACACTTCTCAGACGATAACTCTGACTAATTAAATTGATTCCATGCTTCTTCTTCTTCTTCTTCTCTGTCTTTCTTCCAGCATGGTGAAAGGATTCATGTCACTGCTCGCATTCGTTGTCATCTTTATCGTGTCAGTGTGTGATCCCAGGGTAATGATACAAACACACACACACACAGTAATAGTGTTGATTGGAGATGGAGATTAATCATGATGAAGTACTCGCCCAGAATTCTGCCAATCACCAGTGTTTGCCTTCTCTCTCTTCAGGGTTTTGTTGTCATGTTGGACAAAGTTGTTTCGTTCTCTCTCAACACTGAAGTGGGACTGTTTGTCTTCATCATGTTGAGAGAGTCCAGAGAAGATAGATTCCAGTGAGTCTCTTTGCTATTTATAAATACATCTGTCATGTGAGAGATATGAGAGTGCTTGATAAATGATTTTTGACTGAGGGTGAAGCCAGTGAGCAGATATTCTGGAAGTTTAAACTTATGTTTTTTGAACAAAACCTATTCAGTTTGTTTGTTTGTTTGTCAGCGACAGAAAAACTACTCACTTTATTTTAAGGAAACTTAGTGGAAGGCTGTAACATGGGCCAAGATAGAACACATTAAACTTTGCAGCGGGTCCTCATCCTGGGTGGATATATTACATGTTTTACTTTCTTTAACGTGTGGAGACAGAGTATGTGGCCTTGGAAGAATAAATGCCATACATCTTGAAATCCTCTAGATGGTAGTAAAGTTCAATAGTGATGAAACATAGCTGGTTGTAGTTGCTCACACTTTATCCAGTCAGCAGTGTTTATGGAGCACTTAGGGTCAGTGTTTTAGTGGGAGAACTGGTGCAATTGCAACACTGCCAGAATTGTAACAAAGCTTTTTTCTTAAACTAAGGTGTGGCCATGAAAATGTAAATATACACATACTAATACACGCAACTATTACACTCTTACTCACATCCAAATGTGAATCGTCTATAATAAACTCCACCAAAGATATTATGAAAATATCCCCACATAGATGTGGCTGTGCTTGTAGATTCACATATCACAGAAGACTGAGTGCACCTTCTTGTTAGTGCTATTTCTGCTACTGTTACTCTGAATAACTGCTGCCAGGGTGCAGGTGCAGATGGAAGACATAGTTGCCTACAGTATCTTCAAGTCAACCAAAACCACAGAATACACATAAACCACACAGCTTATATCTACACTGATGAGCCAAAACATTAAAACCACTGACAGGTAAAGTGAGTAACACTGATCATTTCGTTAAACATATTCTCATAGAACTGTTCATATGATATTCTAGGAGTTTGCGCCCTACAAATGACGTTACGTCCTTAACGTAAAGTTACAAAATTAAGGTAAAGTTGCGGAGGTCAGTTCTAGGAAAAGAAACATGGTGAGGACGTACCTGAAAGTGACTCAGAGTTCACACAGATCCAAACACGCAACTCCAGGTTAAAGTCTGCTTTTTTGTGACCCATCCACCACCCCAACCTGCCTCCTAACAAGTGCTCCGGACTGCTTCTTTGGTTACTGCTGCCAGGGCATTGGTCACATAAACACAGCCTTTCAAAATACGTGGGATAAGTGCAAACTTGAGTACATTGCATTTTATAGGAAAACATACCAAGGATTTGTGAGAACAGCCTGTTTCATTTCAATTCAATTTTCTTCTGAGAAACCTTTGGTCCCGGCATTCATGTGGATGCCACTTGACGCACTCCACCCACAAGAACATTGTAGCAGACCAGCTAAAACAGCTCTGGAATGGCCAGACGAATGTAGCAAAGAGCCCAAGGCAGCCTCCAAGTTTCCCAGAAACCAATCCAATCCAGCATCTGTGGGACCTACACACCACAGGACACTCCCCAGAGGACCTGTGGCCATGCCTCGACAGGTCAGAGCCAAGTCTGATTCAAGAGGGTCCCTACATCGACCAGGGGTTCCTCGAGAGTCGGGGTGTGCCATATCATTTCGTTCGCAATAATAGTAGTATATTTTTAATATGATATGAAAAATTCATATTGTGATACTCGCAGTATTTCGGATTGTTGATGTATTGACATCATACCCACGGCAACAACGAGCATGGCTGAAAGCAAAATCATAACTGACTCCGCAGTTATTCCAAAAAGAGGAACAGCTTCAGTAGTGTGAAGTAAACTGTGGCATCCTGAATGTTTTATGAACAGCCCTGGACTTCTCAGACTTTTATAGCAAGTTACTGCGAGTTACCGTCCCTGCAGAGGGAACTCATTCAGCGGCTCCGCCGGCAGCAGCACAGCGGCTCCCTCTCCTCTCTTGCCGTGCGCACATGAGAGACGGTGTCATCAAGTGATTTTGTCATAAACCTCTGGTAATGTAAACCTATCGTGGCTCGACAAAAAACTACATATATGTGAATGTGCAATAGTTCTGGTAGCATAACAGCCTCTCACAGGTTACAGAGTGATGGTTAGAGGAGGAATGAGCATAAAGGTCCAGGTGGGAAAAAAAACAACTCAATCATTCAGGATTTTGCTAAAAGGAAGGAAATCACCTGCTGATTTATATATATAGATCGTAGGGTACATTTTTTGTATTCGGGAGCTGTTTAAATGTATAATTTGTGGTAGATTTTATTTTGTTGTCCTATTAATGTTGTATACTGACTCTGACTCTCACTCTGAGTTACTGTTGTTGTTTACAAACTAAAGAAATGAGAGATCGTTTATTTTAGTTTTTACTGAATATTTGAAAGCAAACTGTTAGGCTGACATGTGAAACTATATCACTTCTTTTGTCGCAATTCTATTTTCTTAAAATGATAATAAAATCTATATATTTCTACTAATAATTGCAAAAATACCCTGAAACATTGTGATATTTTCTTAGGGCCATATCGCCCAGCCCTACTCTACAGTGCTGGTAGGTCCCACAAATGCTGGATCAGATAAGGATCTGGGGCATTTGGAGGCCAGGCTGATACCTTGAGCTGTTTGTCATGTTCCTCCAGCCATTCCTGAACAGGTTTTGTGATGTAGCATAACAGATTGTCCTGCTGGGGGCCACTGCCATCATGGAGTGCCATTGTCATGAGGGGCTACTTGGTCTGCAACAGTGTTTGGGTGGGTGGAGCCTGTCTGGTGGCATCCACATAAATGCCAGGACCCAAGGTTTCCCAGCAGAACATTGCACTGTAACAAAATGGTCAATATTGTTCACTTCACCTGTCAGTGGTTTTACTGTTTTGGCTGATAGGTGTATGGCTGCTTTTATATTGAGCCTATTGAGTTTCTCTGTTCATACCAGCTTTGATGTGAAACCCTACATGATAAGCAGTTTGCATGAAAGCAACCTTTTTATTAGAGGACAATTTTTTAAATATATTTGAGTCTCAGTATCAGATTACAAAGTTGTTTTCAGGAAACGTGTGAGGAATGATGAACCTGCCAGATAAAGCATTGTGATTGAACTCCCTAACAGGCAGTTGTCCTCCTCTGCACCATTCCATCACATAGAAATATTTTAGATGTTTTTTGGATCATTTTATACAAAATGTCCCCAAACTCAGCTTGAGATATTTGGTATGTTTGGGAACATTGGGAGCTTCACTAGAATTTAAAACGGCGCTGTGTGAGTTTGAATGTTTGGCTGCACAGCTCGGTCAGTGAGCTTTTACCAAGGATGAACGGCAGTCAGGTCTCAGCTCTCTCTCTCTCTCTCTCTCCCTCTCTCTCTCTCTCTCTCTCTCTCTCTCTCTCTCTCTCTCTTCAGACACCTTGCTGTCCCTCTGCCAGTAGGTGACTGTGTCTTCAGCCTCAGTTGGCTGCTCCCCACCTACTTCCTGTTTGCAGTAACCTACGACGTCCTGCAGACCCTGGCAGACGTGGCTCATTACCTGCCTTTCTACAGTCACAGTCAGGAGCCACTCCACCACAATGTGACTGAGAGTTTAACAGCAGCCAATGTCTCCATCCTGCTCTGATCCTCAGGCAGCTACATCACAGACGGACCAGCAGGAGTTTTAAGTTGCCAAAAACCAGAAGCTTTGCAAGTGCTTTTATATTGTATTCACTCTTAGTAAGCTCTTGATACAATTTGAGCATTTTAAATAGAAGCATCATTTGCTTTGAATGGTATCTTTGGCCATTTCTTGTGTTTTTGCACTCCACTTTTTTTCATGACTACTTATCAAACAGGGCTCATTTTCTTTGTCTCTTCAGCTATGGTGGCCTCAATGCTTTATACACCTGATGAATTGCAGAGGTTTAGAGTTGAATGCATCTGGTCACTGCTGTAAATATACATTTTATGGAAACACTATATAATAAACTATAGGTTAAGTCACTATCAATGCTGTATGCAGCAAATTAAAATGGCACTTATTTAAATGAAAAAAGTCTATTATTATGTTCACTTATGCTTGATTATTATGAAATTAGTCAATTTAACAGCTATCTATTTACTGTTTGAGTGAAGTGGTCCCTTAAAGATACACCATGGACCATTTTTATACTGATCATGTGACTGCAGATGAGCCAGCAGAGGGAGCTGTTTGTTCTCCACTCTGTATCAGTATGCACATTGAAACATGAAGTTCAGATCAGTTCGTTCACATGCATGTTCACACATCAGCTACATTTTGATTCAGGCATGATCCCTCCCTATTTATCCTCTCAACACAAACAAGCTTAGTTTTCAAGTTAGAAAATGACTAAACCTATAAAGTTACAAAATTATTTTATCTATGTATTTATTTATTTATTTATTGCATAATGATGATGTTTCATCTTGGCCTATTAGCAAATGTTCCCAAGTTTAGGACCCAGCCCAGTCGCCAGAGGAAAATGTTGGCATTATACATTTCTGCAAACCATATGTTAGATTTGTGTCTTTGTTTCATATAAAAATGTCTAACCTGCTGTCCCTATTGGGAAACTTGTCTCAGAGAGGAAGGCTGCCTGCTGCATAAAAATACATACATACATAGTGCAGAAACAAGTGTAGAGTGGATAGCACAGCCAAGTGCTGACATAAAGTGCAACACTGCTCCTCATGTTACAGCTTCCTGATGTCCTGAGTTTAGGAGATTCACTGACAGAGGGATGTTAGAGTTCTTATACCTATTCAGGTATCTCCTGCTGCAGTGGCTCCCAGCCTTTTTTCCTAAAGGGACCCCTATTCTGTCATTGAGTAAACTTACAACCCCTGGCTGAGTGACATATTTTATGGATGTTTCATATTATATTCAATGCATAACAATAACAGTACAGAACAAGTGATAAACTGCAGGCCATGAAGCTTTGGTGACCCCAAATTTGAGCCAGGTTTGGGAACCAATGTGCTACTGTATTGAACTGGAACCCAGTAACGTCAGTTGGTGTTCTGAATACATGACATGAGAGGGGTCTGTGATAATTAATAATAACGCTTTAATTATAGTCTTTTCAAAGAGCATTTGGAGGGGGAATGCTTCCTCACCTCTCACTTTCATGGCTGTGTGGACCAGGGTTGTACCAGTTTACCGCTTTCAAAGTATACCATGGTATGAAAATTTATGGTTATTATACTGTGTACATTTGCTTATCTACGATGTTAAAAAAAAAAAAAAACCTGGACGCAGAATTTCACCTTTATTTTCAAAAAGGAAATTTTTACACACTTCCATAAAAAATGTTTTCAATTTTAGTAACAAAATGTTTGTTCAACCAAAAAGAACTGTTCCATTTTCATTCCTTTAAGGGTCAGTCTGACTGATAATACCGTAAAACTTCAGTTCATAGCCCGGGCTATTATTTACTTAAATCACGAATGTCAACAGGTCTATATATCTGTATGGGACAGGCCTTTATTTCCTTTTACACAAAACAGTTAATCAGCAAAGATCAAGAAATACAATCAAACGGTTTATTTAAAACAGTATGAATATTACTTAAATAAGAATTAGACTCCAGATTATATGTCAATTATGAATCATTCATTTGATCTAGCTCCAACAGACAGCATATCAGAGAGAGATAAGAGTTACAGTACTTGAGGATTACGGCAACCGGCTTACCGACACATCACCACTTTATCCTCTTAAAACAATACTCACAATTTATTTTGATTCTTTTAATCTAAAATAATTTACAGGTAATCAAGGAAGTGACACATAATTTGAGGTAGACAACAACCCGCTTTTACACATCTGAAGAACTTGTATAAAAAAACTGAACTGCTTGTCAACCAGATCAGGCCTCTAATTGAGACAGGCCTTTATTTGTCAAAATGTGTAGACACTCTGGCCTGAAAGGGACTGGGCATTTAACTGAAGTTTTACGGTAATTCTGTAATACTGTGAAACCATGATATTTGCGAACTTGGTACCATCTGATACTGCTGCAACCCTAATGTGGACCAGTTTGTTTATTTGTGATTTTAACTTACGTGACAAATTACCAAATCAAGCTGAAATTTCATAATGCGATGTAGTCTCCATCACAGCACGATAAAAAAAAACCCATCATTACCCAATCCCAAACACCGTCAGTCTGTACAGAGCACACAGCGTTGTTAAAAAACGTCAAGTTCATAGCAAATCTGCTAGTAAACATAATGTACAAATGTGAGGAGTCCTTGGTTTGCAAAAATGTACAACACAAAAAAAAATTTTACGGTGATTGGGTTGCAGTACCAGTGTGCAGCCCAGGGGCCGGGAACCTCTGCTCTGGTGAACTACAGTGTAAATTTGTTTACTGCTCTCCCATCCACAATTATTTTAGTCTCATTTTGTTACTGCTAAAATCAGATCCTATAAATAAGAATAAATACATAATACAGCTGTGGAATCTGTTGTATGCTGTTGGCGAACTCTGCAGACAGTGGAAGCTACTGTGAGGTTTCATTTAGCAGAGACAAAAGTCCTTAACTTCCCTTCACATGAATGTGATGTGCAAAAGATAATCTGATTCAGCCACTTTGAAAGTCACTGCTTTAAAAAGTCCACACTGAGAGTGAAGCATGCCTCTTTAGTTTGTGTGTGCTGTGTTCCTCTGAGAGCACCGGCATGAGGACAGGAACATTAGGGAGGTTCAAGCTCTTTGATATCAATGTTTTATTGGTTTATTAAAACTGTTCTTTTTGTCTTGACACAAATAAAACATGGATTCATGACTGCCACTGACATGAGTACTCTTACTCTTGCTTATTAGCTCAGCATTTCTAAACACTCACACACACAAACACACACACAAGCACACAAAAATAAAAACTCAAATCTCTTATCAAAATATATTTTATTCTGGACTTTTGTTTCACTGATCTGAATTGAATGACAACAGATCGATGTGATGCGAGTTGCAGAAAAAAAAAAACAAAGGCTTTGAGAGCCCATAGGAGAGATGCTGCTGGGCTGACATGATGCTGACATGTTGTGGCGGCACAGATAAAGGCTGACTCGGCGACTTTGGACATGTTAACCCAGACACATCGTGTGGCACAGACCTAAGGATGGCATGAACACATCAGAGGAATTTGCCAATGTCAGATTTTTTCATAACTGTTGGCTGAAGTGCTTGAAATACAGGGAGGAAAAACAAATAAATAGTACACAGGACTCTGAGTGGGAACACATGAAATCTCTGGATGTCCGTTAGTAGAAAAGTCTGATTGATTACAGGGGTACAGGAGAAAATCAAGCTGATTTGTTGTTGTACAAACGTTTCTCAGGAGCAGAGCTCTGGAGGCAGAGGTAATGATTTTTAATGAAGCCTGAAAGTGTAGATTAACTAATTAACTTTTAAACTGAATTGTTTAATAAAAATCTAATCAAATATATAGGGTCATGGTTTGAACAACTTATGATGATTCTGGATGATTTGATTAGTGTTTTCACTGGCTAATATTAAAATGGTCATTCTGCTGCTGCAGCCACTCAGGTTTATGACATTTTTAGCAGATAAAGATATTTTTGCACAATTATATTTTACGGAGTCCTTCCTAACTGCCTAAGTGACCAGTGATCCTACTAATGATCTGATTAAAGAAAAAACAGCCAATTAGAAATCACAAACTCCAGCTAGCTGAAACTGAAGCTCACTCTGCAGAACCTTTTTTTTTCCCACCAACAAATTCAAATCAAATGTAAGTCCATATTCAACCAGTGAGATTATGTCTGCTTCCAGAGCAACTTTATCCACAAAACATCTGTATGACTCCCAACTGTCACAATGAAATAAGGGAACCAGAAAAATTCCCTCAAGTCTCGGCTTGATTGAAAAATTACAATTTTATTCCATGTAAAGAGTTAAATGGTTTGGAGTTGTCGTTTGTGTGAGTGTCATTTCGTGGGACAAAACTTCGCAAAAAGATTCAAGCAAAAGAAAAAGTAAAACATTTCTTTATTAAAACATAGACAAATTTAGTGGTGATTTGCTCCGGGGGACAAAGTGTTCCCCAGCAAGGTGCCTTTAGAATGACAGCTCAGCTCAGTGAGCCTTACATTACAGGGTCAACCTTTACTATTTGCAATAGCATCAAAGTAACAAAACAAAAAAAACCTTTCAAATTTATAGAACATGTAAATTAACACTGCCAATAATTCATCAATTCACATTTTTTTTCAAATCTACAAAGAAATTACAAAAATGTAACTTTAAATTTGTCTTTAAAAGAGTATAAAATGTTTAGTCAGTAAGGAACCTCTGAGGGAAATGTGAGCAGAGTTCTGGTGGTGATGACCCAAGAGCAACGGTGAGAGGACAGATGAACTGAACTCAACATTTTACTGTTTTCAATTCACCAACACTGTTGTAGATAAAAGACTTCAAATTTGACCTCTTCATGTCTGATTTGTCTTCTAATGGTAATTAAAGCAGACAAAAATGAAAATGTCCAAATCTTACTTGAATGTTGGATCAGCTTTTAAGCTTAACTGTGAGTAGTGAACTAGTATTAGCCAGTATGAGTCAACAGTGGGGGGAAAATAGTCTTCATTGGCTGCATTATCTCAGGCAGGAGACTGTAGTTTGAGGCAGTTTTGTGATGTTTCTCTGAAGGGAACAAAAAACAGAATGTCATATCTCTTTCTCTTTACATGTAAAGGTAGCCTAAAGTTACACTGCCCCTCCTTACTGTGCCACAGAAATGTTCTGTTATTAAAACATCAAAAAAAATCAAAAAAAATCTTCAGGTTTCAATTTTAGTTGAGTTGGGGAGGCAGGGCAATAATGAAATATAAAGTTATTGTTTGACATAAACCTTCATCAGGGCAGAGCCAAGGAACAGAAGTTGAAAACCAATCTCTTTTCTGATCTCACTTTTTACACCCCTCAGTGTCTCATAGCAACACACAGGAACCCTTTAGAGTGTCTACATGACACATTCCTGAAACACATTGTCACACGCAATTTATGCTAGGTTAGGTTTGGTTAAGGCAATAAAACTACTGTTAGCTTCTGATTAAAATAAGTAAATTTGTTACATGACGTAACATAACGTGACCTAAATATGTCATATGAGTGATGTCAGTGTGTGACAACTACACATGAATTACGTAATGTCACTTTACAACATATAACTTCTGGTTTCTCATCAGATGCAAACTCTGTTCTCCTGGTTAAAGTCTTGTTTTGTTTGACTGCTCTCCTCCACCCATCGTGGACTTTCTCACTCTTTTTACTACAGCAGTGACTCTCAGCGTCAGCTATTGCCACAGATGGGTTTACAGTGGAGTTAGCTGAAAGCCTGGTGCGTCTCAGAGAGACACTAAAGGGTGCCTTTGTTGTTGATAACACGCTGGGGAGCATAACAAGGCCTCAGTATTTGATGACCTGCGGATGAGATCAGGCTGGGAGTTTCCCCTTCGTGGAAGAGTTAGCAAACTGACAAATCTACATGGTAAAGACTCAATTTTAGTTTAAATACAATTTAAAGGAAATTGAGCATTTTACCATTCATTCATGACCACGGAAGTAGCAGACAGAAAAATAGGCGATGTCACTACCTCAGGCAGGTGTGACTAGTAAGAGGTTGAACCTGATTAAGCTGGCTTGCTAAATACAGCCACGCCGTGCTCCAAATCACTCCTGAAATCGTGCATCACTTTATCTGACTATCTGAATGCTCTGTAAAAAAAAAAAAGAAAAAAAAAGAGACAAAAATTAGTCGGGGGACACAACACCTGTCACTGATGATGTGTCCAAAAACCTTGCTGTGATGTCACTACAGAGTGAACTATTTAGTGTTTGTTATATAGGGTAAGGAATGCAGGATTGTTTCCATACACAGCTTGACTGAATTTCAGTGCTGCGTTCATTTCGGTATGTTTAGACGACTACATAAATTCAGGATCTGAGATATCAGGTGTTTCTGACAGCTTGATAAAAACCACAAACTGTCATGTAAGTGTCAAACTCACTGAAAAATGATCGCAAAGCCACGACTGCCGCCAGTCTCATGTAAATAATCCCATTCTACTCTAACCATTCAGCGAATTAAAAGCAAACTACAGCCTGTTTGTTCTTGGTTTTGGGCCAGTAGTCTTTGGAGCTGACAAACCAAAAAAAACCCTGTAACAGAGGTAAGAAGAAGAGCTCAATGAAGGTACTGGAATAAGGTGTAAACACTCCAAAATGAACAGAGAGTAATGTTCTACTGTCTTCATGGGAATGCAGCAACAGAGCTGAGCTCTACAGTCATGACATTATTTACTCTACAGGTTTTTTCCTTGGCTCTGCCCTCTGTAGTTTTAGTCGCTAGGTTTAGATTATCTCGGCCTCCAGAACATCTACTTCTGACAATCTGCAAATTCTAAACATTGAAAAACACTTCTGCTTTTTCACCACCACATGTCAGGACATCATGTGTTTGCTGATTTGAAGCCTCCGAGTGTGAATCAAATTAGAAATGTTTGGAGTCTCACAGATGCATAAACTCTGTTTTGTACAGGTAAAAAGAAGTAATGGAGCTGAGGACAGTATGTAATGAGAGATGAGACCTGATTAACTGTTGCATTACTAAAATCAGCCTTGAACATTCAGACAAGTGGAGGTCAGCTTCTTGCCAATTGAACCTTTATGTTTTAAGCCAGGTAACTGTTATGAGAGGAGAACCGTGGGTGAGACCATCCAGATCAAATAGTGCACACAGGAGCTGTTTTTAAGCGTCTGGATGTACAGCGTCTGTGTCATGTGGCCAGGTGGATATACAAGGGGAATCCAGAGTTTGTCCTCTGGAGAAGACAACACGTGAACTACTGCATTTTGAGGTTAATCGTGTGAGCCACTCACAGCTGCAGAAACCACGACTGAAATACAGGAGAGAAAAAAGTCTTTAGATTTGCCACATTGGTTTGATGAGGACACTGTTTTTGAGAACTGTTTGGTGTGCAAGTCCAATTGTGTCTGTATGCATGTACTTCTCCAATTAATAAAACTCTGACCTGACCGGCCCCTGTCCCCTCCCGCAAAGATAAAAAATATAAAAACATTGAAACAAGAGATCTGAAATTTAAAAAAACTAAGTGCCATCCTATTTTATGGTGGAGAAGTTGATATGTCTGCACAATGAGATCCAACTAGTAACAAAGATCAACACTTTTTTCATTGTTTTTCATTTTCATGACGATGAGCATGGTTTAAAGATCAAAAAAGCAAAATAGCTTCCAAATTTTGGTACATATACGGATCTGTAACTTTTTTTTTTGTCTATCAGTTTTTTCTTTTTTCACTGCGTCCCTTCTGCATCTCTGTAAGAGTCTGCACAGATAGAGAGGGGCGCTTCCATCCGCCCGTTTATCCATCTGTCTGTCTGTCCGTCCATCTGTTCATCCCTGTGTCTGGACCTGCTGTGTCGGGTGCTTGCTTCCTGTTCCTGTTTCCTGCTTCCTGTCTGTCGGTGGGCGGGGCCATAGTCGTAAGCGTGAGCAGTACGCAGGGCAGGCAGGGACAGTCATTTGGCTATGTACACATTCATGGTCGGTCCATGGCTTCCAACAAACAGCAGCACTATTTCCGAAGGTCTAGTACACACACCTGGGGACAGCAGAGACAGAGAAAAAAATCACTGAAATGCCATTAAAAACATCAAAGGGACATAAAAATGTTGAGGTATAGTCTGCCATAAAATGTCATACTCTGTCATAAAAAAATGTTTGTGAGGTCACAGTGATCACAAAATTCGGATCAGTTTATTTTTATTTATTTATTTGTTGTTGTTTTTTAAATATTTTTTGGGCTTATTAGCCTTTATTTGATAGGACAGACAAGTGTGAAAGGGGGAGAGAGAGAGGTAATGACATGCAGCAAAGGGCCACAGGCTGGAATCGAACCCAGGCCGCTGCAGGAACAGCCTTATACATGGGGCGCCTGTTCTACCACTAAGCCACCGACGCCCTGGATCAGTTTATTTTTGAGTCAAAGTGAACATTTGTGCCAAATTTGAAGAAATTTTCCTCAAGGCGTTCTTGCAATATCGCGGCCATGAGAGTGGGACAGACGCCAGGTCACAGTGACCTGCGACTAACAAAATCTTATCAGTTCATTGCTAAGTCCAAGCAGACATTTGTGCCAAATCTGAAGAATGTCCCTCATGACTTTCTTGAGATATTACATCGATGAGAATGGGAGAGACGGACGCACAAGGCAAAAACATAATAACTCTGGCCTCAGAAAAATAAAAGTGACTGAACTGTTCAGGTAATTTTATCCCTTCATAACACTCCTTTCGAATGAACACAAAGTCAGTCATTTATAAAACAACCTTTTAACGAAACATTCTTTTACATGAAAAACATCTTTTTAAAAAATGCATATAATAATTCCCTCTCTAATACAAAAGTAGATTTTACAAGATTACATTTAAACGCATCACGATAATGTCATAATTTACCTTCACCTGAGACCCATTTTTACTGAAAGAGCTTGAACGCATCATAATGTAACTCAACGCAACTTCTGTCAACAGTTAATTCCAGCCACTAGCTACTAACAGCTAACAGCAAACAGCTAGCAATAACTAGCTCTCCTGCCGATGTCAACACAGAATTGTTGTTCACAATGTAGCAATATCAGGGAAATAGAGTGTGTCCTGGTGCTGCGATAGTGAGTTTACTAAATGTTTTTGTCTCTAAGATATCGCTGTGATGATCTCTGTTCATACCAAACACATTTTTGTTAATGTCCCTGGGACGCTGTTAGTTTCATGTCCTGCTTTTAAGCCTGCACCAAAATTGATGTGACAGCATAGAAAAACATCGACTGCTGGCACCGCTGAATGTCATCTTATTTGCTGATAAGCCGAGGCAAATATTGGCCAATAGTGTTTTTTTTAAATATATTTTTTGGGGCATTTCTGCCTTTAATTGATAGAACAGCTAAGCATGATGGGGGAGAGAGAGAGGGGTAATGACATGCAGCAAAGGGCCACAGGCTGGAGTTGAACCCGGCCCGCTGCAGCAACAGCCATGTACATGGGGCGCCTGCTCTATCCACTGATACACCGACGCCCCAATAGCAATTTTTGAGCAATAAATCAGTGCATCCCTGGCTAGAGAACATCAATCCAAACAGTCCAGTGTATACTTACAGATCCGTCTGATGCGCTGGCTCCCACTTTGTCCCCTGCTGCATTCCAGCAAACCTCGAAGATTCCCCCCGTCCCTCTGTAACTGTGGACTAAAGCGCCCGTCTGCAGCACAAGAGACAGAAACAGAGGGTGAGGAGACAAATAATAGGTAGGATTAAGGCTGAATCTGTGAAAATAAAAACCATTATTTTATGTGAATTCTTTCTTTTTTGCCATATTTTAGCCAGAACTGAACACAATGGTGTACATAAAACAACACAACAGACCACAGCAGGAGGCTTAACATTGCAGTAATTGATTTCTTTGGCCACTTGGGGACAGCAGTCCACTTGTATTTCTGTCCACCTGGTGAATGTGAGCCCAACATTCAAACTGCTAAATCTCCTGTTTAGTGCTGGGCAGGTGGCGCACAGTTGCAGCAGCTGGAAACAAGGTGGCCTAAACCTAAACAATGAGCTAAATGATGTTGAGCTATGGTTAATTTAAAAAATACTGATTAAAGAAGCTTGGAAGTATCACATTTGTCACCTGGGGGTTACAAAAAACTCATTCTCAGAACCCATCGGCTGTATTCGGCATCTGATTTCAGAGTTTGCAGTGACGCCAATTATGTTAGTTCACCTCGTTGGTTCAGCGCACGGAGCGTTTAACCTGGCAACAACTCCAGCCGGCTCAAACGTGATTGGTCAATATCACACGGACTACAAACAGCCTATTACCGGAAACCAGGGCTCTTCCGCTCTTCTTCTGGAGGCAAGATCTCTGGGGTTTATATAGAGACTACAAAAAACTATGCAAAATCCAGAAAGGACATCCAATAATAATCTTTCTTGTTTTCAACTTATTCAGACATATGTACATTTGATCTGCATTTTGTTTTTGAGTCAATTACATCACCTTTATCTATATATACAGTTTAAAAGAAGATCAAATATTGATATGTCCATTTTCCTTAAGGATAAACTTTCACAGGATTTCCTGAATTTATCACATGAGTAGTATACTGTACAGTATACAGTAAAAAATGAAAACCAAGGGAACGGTCCAAGGACACATTTCTATCGCACACTTTCTGTCATATTCAGTTCGACCCCTGTTGTGCATTATCTGGTTCACACCCATGCAGTTAAGATTGGCTTATTACAGCTTGCGGCTTTAAAATATATTTTTCAGCATGTTTGCCTGGACAGTGTGATGTCACATGCCATGATTGAACAGCCTTAATGAGCTGCAATAACACCTTCAGTAGCTACGGACTAACCTGACAGGATTCCTATGACCATGGCTTTCAACAGATAGATAGAATAGACAGACAGAACTTCATTCATCCCTGAAGGGAAGTTCAACTGTCCAGTATCTCATTAAAAACCACAACCACACTTCCCCTCATCAACAATAATACAGTGACATTAAAAGAGACATAAAATAAGAAGAAATAAAAAATAAATATATATAGATAGATATTCAGTTGACCAAGCAACTATTCAGTTGTCCATCACATTCTCTTCCTACCTGTGTATTCCAGATATGCACACATTTGTCAAAAGAGCCACTGGCCAGATGCCGACCATCAGGGCTGAACGCCACGCTGTAGACTGGCTCCTGGTGTTTAGTCAGCGTATGGATACAGATGCCTCTCTCCACGTCCCAAAGACGAACTGTGGAGTCAAACGATGCACTGTGGAAGTAACAGACAGGGACAAGCAGGATTACAGAAATGCTGCTGTGGAATAGGGACAATGTTTCAAAAATGTAGCCTTGCACAAGACGTGCACAAATAAAACTATTGTGCAAAGTTTAGGTTACTGGGACACAGAAAGACATTTTGCTTCTCTGCTACAATGAAGGCAGAAACTGTCAGATTGTATGGCATAATGCATTAAAGTTGTATGTCTCAGAAACTCAATACTCCACAACACTGTTCCACACATAATGTTGAGTCAAACATATATGAAAGCTTGAGCTCTGTGGGTGGCAACCTCTTCTGCTGAACACCATTAAAGTGACAGCTGAAAGAATAGCTGCCAAAAAGGAAACTTTTTTCACTGCAGCAAAAGGTTAGAAATCTAATCTCTTATTGAAGGCACACTGAGGGCAAGAAAATGACTAACTTATTTAAAGTTGGTTATCATTCTAGCAGGTTTTTTTTTTACTTTTACTGGGAAACCAAGCAGTGAGCTGACCAAGCAAAGTAAATGATGATAGCATTTGATTACAAAGTACTACAAGTAACACATTTGGTGTGCAAAACAAGCTAAAAGGCAAGTGTTTAGTAGAGAGAATGTACTTCTTTCCTCGTTCTATTGGCCAACTAACTTGCATACCATTGTTGTTTGTAACGCAGACACTCACCTGGCTAGCATGAGGTTAGCACTGGGATTGTTGGTTCCAGGGCCGGTTGGACTCCATTTGATGGTGTAGATTTCTTTACTGTGGGCTTGCAGGTCATGAACACACGAGTCCTGCTTCATACTCCAAATCTGGGAAGAAAAAAAAAATCATCCTTCACTTAAATTCATCATTAAATGGCAGGCATAGCAAAGTTACAGTTACACAAGTCATTGTACAGTTTGACCACTGTCTGTCATCATCACTGTCTGAATTTCCAGTCATCGTGACCACATCATTACTCCCTTTATGGTAGTAGTAACACTGATATTAATGAAACAAGATGTCCAGTATTTCTCAGGGTTTAGCTTTCAGCTTACCTTCAACGTCATATCGTCTGAGCAGGAGGCTAGCAGGTTCCCTGTGGGATCCCACTTGATTGCATTTACTTCATTCTGGGCAGAGAAAAGAGAAGGATGAAGGAATGTAGACGCACAAACACAGAGACCTTATTTGTGGTGTAAAGTATATACAGTATGTCATGTCTTTGTGCCATCCAGCTCTCTTCTTGCAATACTATTTACAAATGAAAAAAAGTTAATTAAGTACTGTTTTAATAAAGCTAATGCATAGAATGTAGTTTATGTTAAGCCTAGGTCCAACTGAATACTTACAAATCCATCCTAACCAGTTTAGACCAAATATTCATATGAACAGTGACAGTAACGTTTTTCCAATCTCCTTTGGGTGCTTCGCAAAGATACACATTGGCAGTAAGGATACAAATGTGTAACTATATATGTATATACACACACACAAACAAAGCACTTACTGTGTGTCCCTGGAATGTTTTAATGGGTCTGTCCTGTCCCAGTTTACAGACGTGGATGCACATGTCTGTACTACAGGAGGCAAACGTATTGTTGCTCTGCCAGTCCACGTCTAGTGCTGGAGCTGTGAGAGGTAAAAAGATGGATGTTAGCATGATCAAACAACAGAGCTGGAACATTTCAAGAGACAAGATGAGAAGCTTTTGTACCTGAATGGAAGGGAAACTGTTGTTTGGCTTCTCCTGTATGGGCATCCCATATGATTGTTGTCTGGCAGGACACATGTACATGTACAGTTAGGGCTAACAATGACTGCACAGTACATTTGTTTGACTTATCAAAACATTACATGAGAAATAGGGCTGGCAGATATGGTCTATATATAAAATATTGTGATATTTCTAAGCTATATTGTGATACAAGATATTAGAAATTTTGAAATGCCCTCGAACCTACTATTAACTACTAAAATACTGAACTACTGCATAAACTACTGTTACAATAATGTTAAATACAGTACAGTAATAATAAAGTTAAATTAAGTTCAGTTTTAATAAAGGTAAATAACAATACTGTTAAAATAAAAGTAAATAACTACTGGTAGAATCAAGTTAAATAAAGTACTGTTAAAATTAAGTAAAGGAAATTTTATAATACAGGCTAATAAAACACTGTTATAATGCAGTATATAAAATGCTATTGTAATAAAATTAAATAAAGTTACATAATTGAATAAATAACTGTTTTAACTAACAGTAAACAGAACTGTTTGTCGTTTCTCTTTACTCTGAAGCAGCTCATATCGGGCCAAATGTGTTGATGTTTTAGCGAATAACTTGAAGCTTCCGATCAACAGTTAGATGATAGCAGGTAACAGAAAGTTAACCATAAGGATTTATAAAACAAAGTAACAGCTCTCCAGCTTACACATTAATAATATTTGCAAGGTGCACTGGTGCTCCATGGTTGCAAAATTGAAATAAATGGTCGGTTTCTGGAGCCCTGCAGATACAAAAACCATTCCTTGCCTGCTCACACACAATCACCCAGAAGAGATGGATGGGTGGGGAAGTGCATGTCACATAAAATGTTTGTGTGCCATCTTTCGTGTGAGTGAGTGTGTGTGTGTCTGTGTGAGGGAGAAAGCAACGAGAGCAATCAGGGGAACCAAAACGCCAATGCGAACCTCATGCCAGTAGCTTTAAAAAAAGATACAACAATTTATATACAGAGTTAAATCAATTTATTTCCCAGCCCTAATGAGAAATCATGCTAAAAGTCATTTAACATATCGACCTGATTCAGAGAATAGATGCTGGTTTACCTTGTCTACTCCTGCGCTCAGGATAAAATTGCCTTTTTTATTCCACTTAAGGGCAAAGATGGGACCTTTGTGTTGGCCAAGTGTGCTGGCTAGGTTCCCTGTGGGGCAAAACACACAGAGGGGGGGGAGTAAATCTGTAAGTATCAAATTTGTAAATAACAACAAGCCATTAAGGGTCTAAATAACACAAAAAAGGGTCATCAGTTGAATGGCAATATGCAAACCTGCCTCTAGGTGGCAGCATTGTTCAAGGATTAACTCAGCCATGTAGCTTACAGGCTGCAGTACCGGATAAGCAAAAAAAAATTCACCACAGCACACTCATTATTAGCGTTACCACAGCAACACTCGTGTTCACTCTTTCATATTTGCAAATACACTATGTATATAAACACACTTTTATATGTTATTACTCTTGGTATGCAATTCTGTCTTAAATCTATGGTCAAACAACACATGCTAATGTTAAATAATTTTAAGTCATCTCACCGTCCTTCGTCCATATTCTGGCAAAGCCGTCATAGGAGCCTGTTGCTAACAGTGTGCCCTCACTCTGCCAGAGAGAGAGAGAGAGAGAGAGAGAAGTGTGAGAGTGGCTTAGAGAGTGTGTGTGTTGGACAGATGAGCCTGGCAAGGCCAGTTTGGACACGTTTACAGGCCCACGTTGTCTTTTGCAGTTTCAGAATTTGCCTCACAGAGTCCAGGCTGAATGAGCGTTAGCTGTGATTCAGCTGGGATCAGAAGGGAGGCCTGTGTTTTTCATCAGCATGGACGCTTTCCAGGAAATTTTTGCCTCTGCCCTTGGCTCAGGTTTACAATCCACTGGCTCAACTAAAGGAAAATTCCACTCTCTGATGATCTTCCACTGTTAGACAACATTAACAGTTATGTTCACAGCGCTCTGGGAGTTGTTCTGTGATGAGACATTTGTTGCAATTTGCCTTTGTGATGTATATAGGACTGTACATGCAGGACATTCAGTACAAAGTATGTGTTGTTTTTGCTTTCTATGCATGGCTATTAAGAGTTCAAACATTTAAAATAATAAGCAGTAGCAACCCTAGTCCAAGTATTTTTCTGTAGATTAGAAACCAAAAAAAAAAAGGAATAAAAATATATTTTTTAAAAAGTTAGGCTGTCAAGTAGCATGATATCGTATGAAACAGCACTCTCACATATGCGACAAATATTTATACCATTCCTACAGCTTTGACCGGTTACCATATTTGAAATGAATGCACCCATGTAGGGTGACTCACGTTACATGAACGTGTTAGCGTGCTTACATTCCAGTCTAGCGAGGTGACGTCTTTGTTGCTGGGGACGTCCTGCCCTCCCTCTCTTATGCAGTGTCTCAGGACCAACTGTGTAGAGCTGCTTGTACTGTTTTCACTAAGGTTCCAGATACGAGCTGTTGAATCACCAGACCTGAGACAGACAAACACATTTCAATATTAATCACGTTTCAATAGAAAAAAAGTTCCTCTTCCTCATCGTTTGTCAGCAATTTTTCTCTGGATTTTATCAAAAACAGCTGAAGCTGTAGCAGTGTTGTATTCTTCATCATTAGATTTGATTTGTTGTTGTTTCATGTAACTTTGATATTGTGACAATGACTTTGACCTTTGACCACCTGCAGTCTGATGGCCACAGTGTGATCAGTGAATATGGCAGTGAGAAATCTTTTATCAATTTATATCACATTACGGCAAACGTGTGCAACATAACATTTAAAAAAAACCTCAAACTAATGTTATGTAGTACTTTGGGGACACATTTAAAAGTGTGCAAAACTTTCAGTAACTCCTTTCTTTAGTTTTTAATTACAATTCGGTTGACATCATTAATTTAGACAACTGAAATGCATTTAACACGTTATCATACTATCACAACAACATGGCACTCAAAGTTACGACACACTGATTAAGCACCTTGTGCGGCATTTCTTGTATGAGTGGTGTATATAATTGAAGTTTATTATTATTTAAGTTATCATGTAACGCTAGAATTACCGCCTTGCTGATGAATGCCTCTGAAAACCAATCAAGTTGCACTTACAGTTTACACCCATCTAACTATAAGGCAAAGAATTTTTGTCTGTCTGTATGTACAGGTCACCTTTACATATCTCAAGAATTGTTCATTCAGTCACTTCAGATTTGGTGGGTGTATTGCTGGGGACCTAGGCATTCGCAGTGTCAAATTTGGTGCGACTTAGAAGTGCGACATGTTCAATATTATTAAATTTGAATAAACAAAAACATGTTTTGTCACAGTGGCCTTGACCTTTGACCACCAATTTCTGTTCATTCTTGAGTCGAAGTGGATGTTTGTGCCAAATTTGTAGAAACCTCCTCAAGGCCTTCTTGAGATATCATGTTCATGAAAATCAGACAGATGCAAGGTCACAGACTACTTGACCTTTAACCACTAAATTATATGTAGATAATTGTTTGGTCCAAGTGAATGTTTGTGCCAAATTTGAAGAAATTCCCTCAATGTGTTTTTGACATATTGTGTTCACAAGAATGACACAGATGCAACATCACAGTGACCTTGAGCTTTGATATCCAAAATCTGATCAGTTCATTGGTGGATATTCGTGTCAAATTTGAAAAAATTCCCTCAAGGCCACCTTGGGGTATCGGGTTAGAGAGAATGGGACAGACAGATGGACAACCCAAAAATATCATGCCTCCGACCATGGCTATCGCCCGCACAGAGGCTAAAAACCAAACACTTGCTGGTTCCAGCTTCTAGAATGTGAGGATATGAACTAAGGGTATGGGCCATAGTTTGATAAAAACAAGAAATAAATGGACCTCTCCGTGGTTTAGGGTTTAAGATGGTGACTTGGTTGTAGTCCAGCTGGGGACCTTTGCCCAGTATCTCGACCTTGTTTCATATCACCTCTCTACTGGCACTGCCTAATAAAGGCATACAATGGCAAAAAATTGAGAGACACACACACACAAGCATAGAACAAGGGTTTAGGATAACTGTCACAAGAGAAGGTATGAAACACCAACCCCGATGCCAGCAGATCACTGACTGGGTTCCAGGCACAGATGAAGACCTCTGATTCGTGGCCCCTCAGGACCATGGCCTTGTTCTGAGGGATCTCAACATCTCCATCAACCTCCATCAGGTCTGCGTGGTTGTCTAAGCACAGAGTTTGAGGGGTGAAACACAGCCAAGCAAGAGGTAATGTTAACAATCCAGGAATTCATAGAAAATACATTGTTATCAACTTTTTTGGAAGGTCTTTGCCATTCTTTACCACTGTAAATAAGTGTGAATGATCAACTCTCACAGTGTTCTCTATTAGCCAAAATATGCATGTAAAGTAATATTTCATTAATAAAGAATTACACTTCTTGGATTTTTTGGTGAAACTACTATTCCCAGGGTCAAAACTTTTTTGTCCTCCTTAGTAAACATACTGTTCACATAGCTTAAAAATTGCAGGTAGCTAACCATTGTCATCGGACGTCCTTTTCTATTGGTAAACATATTACTCACTAGCTAAGGCATGGGCTCCGTTCTCCTCCCCGTTGGCAGTATTCTCTCCATTCTTGGTGTTGCCAGCGATGCTGCCTCCAGTGGCCGATGTCGGTGCTGAAGCGGCAGCCTGCTGCTGGGCCATTTTGTCTCGGTAGGCCTGCTGCCTTGTCTGAACCACGTCTGGCATCACAGCATCAATCAGGGACAGGGACTCAATGGGCCGCCCATCAAATAACGTGCCGTCCTACGCAGTGGGAGAAATAATCAGTTAGAGAGGGAGAGGAGAGGAGAGGAGAGGAGAAGAGAGGAGAGTTTCTATTATGTTGTACATGTCCCACCTCATTGATGCTGACTTCAGCCTCGACGTACTGCAGGCCCTTCTGGATGATGCTGATGAGGGCAGCAGGGGGAACCAGAGCACCATTGATATTGGACTGGCTGATGTGACTCTCTATACCAAAAGTAAATGCTGAGTGGGAGAACCCTGGAGAGGAGGAGAGATGGAGAAAGAGGGCAGGAGAGGAGAAGATATTTTGAACATTGGACAGCAACAGCATAATTCTATGTATATCACAGGAAATAATATTTCCCTCATGATTTATTGAAGAACTACATTTTGTGTTTTGTCGACTGCCATGGAGCCATCTTATTACTGCTACTATTCTTTACTTTTCAATTTATTGAGCATTTCTCAGAGAATGCTTGTATTGCAACCTCTTTTCAACAAAGAGGATTTACATGTTGGACTTAAAAGACCAATTTTGCAACAGCAGCACCAGCTGAGCGCAGACCCCTCTATCTATGAAAAATGCACACATGAAAACATGGCTGGGCTTGTAATCTCTCACAGTTTCCTGATTGCTTTTTGCTCCACTTTCATGCTTCAATAAAAGATGGAACAATACAACTGTGAAAGGATTTTTGATTTACAAGAGCCATCTGTGCCTTACAAACCATATGATGTAATAAATACGATATGTAGAATGGGATGGGAAGTTTCAGACGCTTTCATTCATACACACACGACAATGGAGCAGTGCCAGCTGAACTGAGCCTTCTGGCAGCTCCTCCACAGTGAAATGGGGGTTTTGGTTTACAGAGCTCACCACAGAGGGATAAAGGTTATTGTCACATCTACAGGTCCACACACAAAGGACAGGAAGCCTGGGAGTCTACTGGCCAATGAAGTATTATTTAGAGACTCATTTTAACTATCAAGTTTTTCATCAGGGTGAAAAGCACCACCACCAACTGACCTTGAGTTCTTTCTCAATGTGCACCCTACAGCCCCTTTAACACTGTGTCTTTAAGGCGGGAATTTAACATGCTGTTATTCTGCCTCACCATTATTTATAAAAAGGTATAATCATAGTATGGAGGGACACAGTTGACTCAGCTTTAAGCCAGTATCAGAGGTAGTAACAGTGCCAAAACCAAGTCAGTAGAAATGGGACAGGCAGCAGGGTAGGATCATGGGTGGCACGGGTGCAATGATTTCACGTGTTATGTATGAAAAGATCTAAAAGGCAGCCGACAGCAGTTAGCAGCTCACTTGAAGAAGAACAATAGCAGCCAAAAATATTCGCATTTGAGAAAATAATGAGGTCCAGGAGTCATTACCCTCCGACCAGAGGATGAGATGAGCTGCCATATAACAGGACAGTAAATGATTGTTATTACCATGTTATGCTGTTGACATGGTATCCCATCATGCCTCTTTCACAATGCTGGTATGCCGTCTAAAATCATATACTGGAGCAGCATGATGTTACCATTGGTTTGTTCTGTATAAAATGCAACAGGGATCCTATACATCTGGAATTTCAAAATTCCATACTTTTCCATACCCTAATTTCCAGACTTCTCAGCGTTTTTTGTTTTTTCCCCCCCAGAGGATATGCGACATCTGAGTAAATATGTCAGTGTATCATATTTCACATCATATTTAATTATTCTTAATAAGCGATTGTAGCCAAGTACCAGAATGGCATGCAAATAAAAACTCAGGTAAGTTCAATGTCTGGGCTGAGGCAAAAAGGTTGGGACTCTGGTGCAAGCGATGCAGTAACGAGACGTTGGTGTTTTTTCCTTTCATGTGGCTCAGAATCGCCTTCTCCCCCATGTTGGCGATGTCAAACGATTTCACACAAAGCCTGCATCTAGCTGTGTGTGTGAATTAGGAATCCTTGGCCAGCCAGTATTTATATATGGTATTGTCAAGCCATCCATCCATAAACTTGCATCTACCCATTGTGAACCACGTGAAACTCGTCTTCTTGTCGAAGGTGCAGTGCTGGAGTGAAACTTGATACCTGGGGGGCTGGAGGAGGGTCATGGGGCAGCAGACTGGACATACCACTTGTCAATCAGGTAAAAGGGGCGGGATGTTTTCTGAGACGTTTGCTCTCACACAAACTGTGCTTGGCCCGGCATAAAACAAGATCCGGATTGATTAAATTATTTTTCGAAATACCTAATTTTCTCTTTTAGAAAACAGTATTTTAGAACAGTGGTAATAGTCTGGAAACATAAATATTTTTCCATACTTTATTTTTTATTTTCCATACTTTTTAATACCTGGTAATTGATCAAATTAATTTCTATACTTTTCCATACTTTCCATACTTGCGTAGGAACCCTGATGCAAAGGCGGCATAAAGACGGGACTTTGCAGCAGCCCAATAACATGATCTCTGTGTAAAAAAGGCTGAAGTCACTACTTTGCATGGCAGCTGCATGTATGTGTGGGTGGGTCAAGTCACTCTTCATACAGCCTTTAGCACTGTTTCTCATGGTAGCGCTGCTGCATAAACACAGCCTGTTTACCACCTATGACTGATAAAGTTGTTATAACCCCCTCACTTTATCCCACTCTATGGTTCATTCTAAAAGTACACTGACACACACATACACACTGACAGAGGATGTGTTATCCATCTGTATGGTGTCATTTCCCATCAATAACTTCCCTTTACTAAGATGTGCCTTTCATACAATATGCTGGCCCACACTAGATGCTGCGTTATGTATACACAGTAACCAAGTTGACTCAGTAAACTAAAATGCAGCTTAAAGGGCCCTGCTGGATATATCTTCATTACAAGCAATAACAGAGATGGCTATTCCCCTCAATAGGCATGACCTGCACAATATACATACACATTCGTACACAAAACCAGTGAAGTAAAAGTGTGGACTTGTATATAAAAGATGGGGGACATGATGGTCCATGGTGGCTGCAATGTAGGTCATGCACCCCACCCCCTTCATGTAAGTATATTGGACATGGGCCAAACTCAAAGTACATCTCAAGTTACTTTTTTCACAAAGATATTTTCTGTTATTTAGTTTATTCATGCATTATTATTACTTTTTATTTTTATTTATTTTATTTTATTTATTTTTACCCTTTGCTTGTTTGATAACTGCAGTTTTTATTTATTTATTACTATTATTATGATTATTATTAAGCTTTATAACTACACTACAACACTAATATAATCATCTTTGTAAAAATACAACTCTCACTCTACAGCCCTCAAGTTGCACACACACACACGTGTGCGCAAATCCACAAATGTCTTTGTTTGTTGTTCACACTTTCTTTGTCTGTCCATGTGTCCATGTCACTGTATTGTCCTATTGCACAAAAAAAAAAAAATGCTCGTAGTTTATTTTTACATCAACGTAAAAACACTCCAACCTTACCAAGCCCGGTTAAACGGCTACTATATTTTCATACATGAACAAAATAGTCGCCGCACATACTTATAACCATCACTGTTGTGTTGAGATAAAAGAAAAAGCAGGAGCACATGGAAATAAATGAAACTAAAAGATCTATAAGGAGTGTTCATGTGATTTTACACATTTATAGTGTGAAATTAATTAATGCATAATAATCGTGATAATCGTAAAACCGTGATTATTTCTCTGACAATAATCGTACCAAGAAAATCTATAATCGTGACATCGCTATGTATGGGCAGGAGCTCCACGCTGCAGAAATTGCAACTTTGTAGACTCTGGCACCAAATGATGTCGCCAGCACAAGATGGCAGCGGTCGTCTCCAGGATATTTTGGCTTCAATTATGAACAGTGGGGGTAAGTGGAGACACGTCCATCTTTACATACAGCCTGTACTTTGGACCTTCAGTCATTTAAATTAATTTGCAACTGTTTCCATGTCAAACCAAAACTAAATTTAGAAATAATGAAAAACAAAACAACATGACATTAGATGTAAAAATCTGACTGTCAGGAAAGCAAACTAAGCACAAATAAAAGTTGATTAATAACAAATATGTTATGACATTTTAAGGTTTAAAAAAAGAAAAGAAAAAAAAAGATGCTTGATAAATAATAATAAGGATTTGAGAAGATACCTGACTCCTGTAGGTATCTGTAGACCAGGAAGTTGACCTCATCACTGCTAATGCTCATCTTTACTCCTGTTACACCATGAGGTCAGCACGCACACACCTAGCCTGGAAAAGAGAAAGAGATTCATCAGAGAGGGGAAACACTCACCATTAACACTACTGCTCAATGCACAGTGAATCATGCATCTTCATAAAGACAATTTAAGTGAGACTTGATCTGTTTCTTTTTATCATCAAAGCATCAGATTCAAATTACGCTTGTGCCGATTTCCGGTTTAACCGGTTTGGTCCAGTTTAAGAGCCGGTTTAATTCATGTCAACCGGATAAACCAGAAGGAAACCAAAAAAAAAAAAAAAAAAAAAAGCTTTTCACATCGGCGGCGGCATGTCAAGGGACTAAATTCAACTTATCTTGCATTGTAACATGCATTATGACAACTTAATAAGGTTTATGTTTGTTTATAAATGAAGTGGAGGAGCCTACAAGTGTTTTGTTTAGTTTGTCTCAGAGGCTTCAGAGGGACTCCGCAGCCCCGCTCCGCTCAGCTCAGTTGTCTGCTGCTGCCGTGAAAGATCAAATTTCATTGGGGCGGGGAAAAGTTTGTTGCCCTAGTAACCCGTTTCCACTGAAGAAGTTCCTGGTACGATTTGGGCGGCTGGAACAACTACAGGAACATCCTCTCGCTCGGCCCTCTCAACCGCCATGTCTCCACTGAGTGAATGGAGTCAGAGGTTCCTTGGTGTCGTTGTGTGTCTTCTGCTTCTTGTGTAACCTTGTGTGTATTGGCAATTAATACAGCATTACCGCCATCTAATAGACTGAAAGCGCATTACACCTATAATGGGCTTTTATTGGGAAAAATTGCTCAAATGCTCAAATTAGGTATATAATTCGATATATCGGTTTGGTTAGATATTTGGCTTTAAATCAAACCGGTTAGAAAATTTTCAAACCAGCACAGGCCTAATTCAAATGAGGACTCTTTAAAAATCCTTTAATTAAATGTCTACCAAAATAAAAGCGTATGTCACTGCTAAAATGATTGTGGAAATGTGATATACTGTTGACCTACTACGTGCCAAAGTTAGGTCTATTTCAAGTGTTACCAAGTAAGTAGGCTGTCCTACTAAAATTAGGGCTGTACCCAAATATTCGGATATTCGAATATTCGTTTCTATGGGTAGGTATTCGTTATGAAAATTTGGTATTTGATATTCTTTTTTTTTTTTTTTATTTGTATTATTATTTTTTTTTTTTTACATATTTTTTTGGTGCTAAATGTAATCTTTTTGTTGTTGGTAAATGTAGGTTATCAATATAAATCAAAACTTTTAAATTGCATTGTTAAAAATGTGAAAATATAGTATCGCCTACCAACAGAGCTTGTGCGCATGGCGCGCTTGAGTGCATCCGTCTGAGGCTGTGGATCAATGCCAAGTTTTACCACTTTATCACTATTCCCTCTAACTTGTAGCTGTTTTTTCATTATCTTTTGAATTTAATATGAATTATGGAACGTTTTTGTCAACGTTTGTTTCCAGCGTTTTGTACAATAAATTATTGTTTAAAGTTTCAACAAGTTTCTTTTGGAATGCGTGACACAAGTGTGTTTTGAAAACGGCCGCGGACTGTCACCTGCTCAACGCATCAGTACCTTCGGATGCCATGACAGTAATAGATTATAGATTTATATATTATAATAATAGTGTCAAAATATCATTTACAGAGCGATTTAACAGACGATCACTGCTGCCCAACCCACAGGTCCATTTACAGGTCCCGTGGGTTACGGGTCGACCCACGCATCACTACTTAGCTCAGTCTATAAAGGCTGTACATGTACAGTAAGGCTATAGACATTATATTCTCTTCAGGCCGGCAGAACCAGCAGCGCATCGGCTCTACACTGCTGATTAACCATTTTATTGCAGCACAGAGTGTCTGCCAGCAACCAATTATTTGCAGAGGCTTCCTACAACTTGTTTCAAAAGAAAGCATAGAATAATGTACTGAAGGAGACTGTTGTGCCATCACATTTTTTTGTGGTTTGAGAGCAAAGATCCGGTCGCCACTGTGCAAAACTTCGCAATACAATTAGGTCTGAAAAAACCCCGGAGGAGTGCTTCACAAGGAGTGTTTGAAAGGAGCCAAGCCTGTGCGTAAAACCGGAGAGAGCAGCACCGCCACAGCACGTGTACCCCCCACCCGCCTGCACGCCGTGAACGAATATTCGAATATTTGTTATAAATTCTGCCGAAGGTCCAAATGTTAAAAAATGGCATTCGGGACAGCCCTAACTAAAATGTGTAATTATAAAAATGTAAGAGATTTATCTCATCTATTTTTTTTTTATTTTGAGATAACAAGAATGTGTTTTAATGTGATGTGGAAATGCAAAGGTGCTGAGATCAGTTATCATTATCTAGATACAGATTAGATGTTAGTAATGGGTGGAAGGTTGAGATTGAGGTTGAGACCCTGGTTGAGTATTCAGACCCATCTGGCATCAGGCCCATCTATGACACAAACTTCAAACATCAAGTTTCTCAACAGGTTTCATCTAGCCTGGAGAACATTTCCCACTAACACTACTGAATTTTCCAGTTCAGCGTGGATCAAATGACCAGAAACGGTGACTTAAGTATGACTCTTCACAGCCTTGACAGGTTAAGGCTGTTTAATGACAATCAGGTACATTCTGTTGTTGAAAGGCATATGTTGGGTGACTTATGACAGCTTGAGATTATCTGGTGTATTTCCTCATACTGGCGACTGTCTTGACTGGAACTACAACATTTTGATGAACTCTCCTCTCTATTCCCATGTTACCTAAAAGCTTGCTACGTGTATGCTGGTATGCAAAGCAGCTACTTCTCAGGAGGAACAGTAATTCAGTCAATGTACGGATTGAAGATTTTCTTCAGCTGTGCTTCTTCAGTATTAACAAATATTCTTTCACTCTCTGAAAGATCTGGTCTGTAGGATTTAGTGGCAACTAGCAGTGAGGTTGCAGACTGCAACCAACTTTAACTTCTTTCATGTGCTAAGCATGAAACTGTATTTTCCTGTGATAGCAAAGGCATAACCCTTATTGATGCCGACTTTGCATTTTTACACAAAAACAAACATCGGCGACATCTCATGCGATGCATCATGAAAGCAAAAGAGGCTTAATAGGCATGACACAAAGACTGTGCAATTAATCCTCTGGTGATTGTGATAAGGATTTTGAGGTCAAGCGATTTAAAATTAATGAAATCGAGGGTAAACGATTTTTGATCAGGACTCCTAGAGATGTTATTTTGTCTTCTACAGAAACCGCACATGCACAATACCGCCCCTCCCCTTCTCTCCTCTATTCACTCCACAAGCCAGTCAAGTAGGTGAACTGCAGCCCTGTGTGACACATAACACAACAGCATTAGCCTCTAGTGTGACTAATAACATACGCATCGGCAGCTCTTAATAAACAACAGCAATGGCATAACATGTTAACAACAATCATTTAGTGTCTGTTATATGGCTGCTGATCTTGTCTATCTCTTCCTTTTTAAATCTCCCGCAGTGGGACGCACACATAACAAGTCAAAACGTTATATCCGTGGTGCCCATGAAACAATGTCTGTTATGCAGACACTGCCCTATCCAGAGCAAGTGTTTGGTTTATCCATTCCAGGCACCTGTAGAAACAACATGGCCGACTCCATGGAAAAGGACCTGCTCCGTATGTGGATTAACAGCTCACTCCAAGGTAACAAAAATACAAAAATTATTTGTTTTAGGTGATTATAAACTAGTGATGGATATTCTATACCATTTCTGCCAATATATCCCCCTACATTCTACACACTGGACCTTTAAAGTGTGCTTTCTCCCCAAGTTGCTTCTCCCTCCCCTGATCTGAGTACCAATCCACTATTCAATTCAAGTTATTTTTTAAGCCCAATATTACAAATCACAATTTGCCTACAACAGCATATTACATCCCTCTGTCCTCAGACCCTCACACTACACACTATGAACTGAAAAACACAAGTGGAGACACCTCCTGTAGTATGGCTTCTTCAGTCTGGGCATGTCAGGGGATCACAATTTGACACTGCTTTTGTCTGTGGTTTCATGAACTAAAAAGGTTGGGAACCATAACTTTAAAACCTTACTCAGAGCCAGGGAGCCAATCCCAAATAAGGAGCAGCTCAAAACCCATTTCCCCTGAGAATAATCAGCCATGTAATGCCTGGAGCTCAGTGTCTGCAGCCCCCTCTCCCAGGAGAAGGAGACTTTCTGTGCATTTAATGGCATTTAAGTGGATGAAACACTCTCATGGGTACTGTGAGCTCGAGGTTACATTTCACTTCCCAGGATGTTAGATTTTCATCGTCTGGCACAGCAAAACATTTAGTATGACCTGTGGCCTTAACATTTGCAGAATGTCAAACCCCGGGTGGTGGTGGTTTGGGGGGGGGTGGGGGCAGGATTCGACTGTATTGACCATTTCTCGTTCTCCTGACTGACTAACATGATCAGTAAACTCACACAGTGATGCTATTATCATATACTTTCCACAGGTAATTTGAGGAGATGAGATTAATCTTTAATGATATCTTAAGGGTAAACTGGTCAGTGCAACAGCAACCAGCACATATGGCATTGTGTAAAGAAAGAATGGGCCTACTCCTGTGACCAGTGATAACATTTGTTAATCCTGTAGAGTCAAGCTACAACAGCAGCAGCAGCCTCCACACTAGAGCCAGTTGCATCACATTCACAAGAGAATACGGCTGCCATGGATGAGCTGTTTGAGATCTGTCTACCCAGGAGACAGGCAACCTTATTTTGCCAAGACAGCACAAAAAGAGGTGCTATCGTCCTCTGGCATGTTGGCTCAGCGACACTTATCTGTGCCTGGACCCTCTGTCTCTATTGAGAGAGGACTGGACGGTCGGCAGGCAGACAAATTAATGCAACCATCAGATGATGAAATGAGCTCAGAAGTAACTTGATCACGATTAAAAACACCTACCAAAGTAGCTGGATGCTAACTGGCAACATTGCATGATGCTGAAATGAGTCGTTACTGCCGCTCCATGAAGCACGGGCATTGCAGACACACTGTACTCTGAATTAGAGCTATTATTAAATCATAAGCAGCTGTCTGGCTGCTTTCACTTCAAATTTACAACAGTTCCATACTGCAAACATTACAGCTCCCTGTTAACCATGCCACACTGTGGTTACTGTGTGTTTGACAGAAATTTATGGCAGCTTCTGTTGAAAATGCCTCAGTGGGGCAAAAACAATCTAACTTAGAATATTTTCAGTACAAGATAATTAGAAAAATACTTCACTAGTTACGCCCCTATAGAAATAAATACATGGATCATCCAAAACATAAACACCTTCAAACTGTTATGCACTTCATGTTGTTGAAACCATGCTTTAACTCATTTTTGAGGCTGTCGTTTGTGGTAGTGTACTGAGACAACATTATTGCATGTTTTCTATTTTCAACCATCCATCTAAAAAAGGGTGTATTACTAATATTCCATTTTAATAGAATGCAGTCCAATGCAAATTCTCAACAATGACCACAGAGCTGAATCAACATTGGCAAACACACACAAATAAAATGTGTGAATAGCTAGGCCTATGTGGTACATTGTACATTGTGCTCTCAATACACTGGCTCCACTGCCTAAATGCCACACATGGCTTATATTTTGACCACATTCATGACAGGTAACATGACATTACTGCAGCTGAGTTGGCCACCGTTTGAGGCAGGTCACAGCATCACCACTAAAACCTTATCTACACTTGACTGTATTCCTCTCACTATTATCGTACGTGGAGAAAACCTGCAGAGAAAAAAAGACAGTGTCTTTTTTGACGCATGGACAAAATCTTTAGAAATTACATTTGTTTTTCTTTAATGTTAAAGCCCAGACACACAAAATCATTATCAAAGAATTAGTGGTGACAAATATATATATATATATATATATATATATATATATATATATATATATATATATAGAGAGAGAGAGAGAGAGAGAGAGAGAGAGAGAGAGAGATATTCCAATATATTGCAATTTATTTCCTTTATTCAATTGCAAATTAAGGAAACACTTTGTCAGAATCTGTTTTAATTTAATAAAATAAAGTTTTCAGTTTATTCATCTCACTTCATTTATTTTTACTGCAGCAATGTGGGATGAAAAAGCAGATGGTTTTATTTTTCTAGCAGGCTACCAAAAGTTTAATTTGCATTTGCAATAGTAAAAATTTACTTAATAAAAAACAGATACTTCGCATTCCACTATGTTTCTACGTCTGCATGATCATTCAAAAAGGAAACCAGAAGACAGACAGGATGTTTTCAAGACACTAGTTAGCCAGTGAGCACATTAATGACACAGATGACAGATGACAGAACAAAGAATATTTTCTGTACTCCAGCAAACAATGGCACAAAGAATTCTGAATCATTTCTGCAGAAGAGCTCAATAGCTTAAAAAAAATTAACACAAAAAAATTAACATGTGAGGTTTGTTTTGATCCTCTGACTCACTCAGATGCTCACCGATGACCAGCTGTCACTTTGTTGTGTCATCACAGTTAGACCTGCAGCACAATACCTTCACATAAAAGAGTACTGTGACAATTAACTGTTACAAAGTTAAAAGTTACTGAGAGACAAAACAAGGCAGCAAGCTCTCATTCTCACTGATAGACCCCTCCCCACTCTATTTGTGTGTGTATCTATCTTTCTATTAGGGATGCCAGTTAACCAGCTCAAAGGTGGACAAGATCAATACAGGGTAGTAGAATGTGCCTGTAGCTTATTACAGGCATAAATCACCCAATAAATGTACAATTGTGTATTGTTATTTAAAGCGACAGCATCAACACTACACTGACATGCAACTTTTAGGCCCATTGATTCACAATGTGTCTGCACAGCCTGCATAGCAAAATCAGGACATGAGAGGAGCTGCAGCCTCTGTCCTCCATCTGTTTCTATACAGAGTGCACTCAAGCACAGTATTGAATGTAGCAGCACACACTGTAATCTTCCAAAGAGTCTTATTTGATTTTATAAGTGGAAGGTGCCAAAGTTGGACATATTTCAACTCTATGCAGAGAGAATTTAAACACTTGTCTTCTTAAAACAAGCAAACAGTCAAATAGAGTGAGAATATTTAAACCTGCCTTACCCACACGTACTTTTTTTAAACACAGGAAACTGCATAACGTAATTTACTCATGGTAGAAATTCTTCTTGATTTAAAAAAATAAATAAAAATGAGACAGATGATAACATTAAGCGACTCTTGATAATCAAGACATTAGTCATGACAAATTTATATAACAGTAAATTTCATTTCATAGTCTATGGTATTTGGTGCAGAGAACAGTCAGGCTGTAGAGCATGCACAATTTATTTGAATCAAATACAACAGCAGCTTGGATCAATACACTTAAAACAAGATGGAAGGCTGAGTATAAAGTCAAATCGCCTGCTGTTGTGTTGGGTTGAAATAAAAACCTGCAGCCTGTTGAGTCACAGTTCACTGAGACCCTCTGCTCAAATCCCTTTTGACAGCAACAATGCCCAGGGAGGACCACGAGTTTGTAAACAGAGCCCTGTAGTTACCTCTACCACCATCCCACTGCAGTGGCGCTGTGGAGCCACCATCTGCAGCGAGGATCCTCTGTGTTGACAGTGTGCGAGATCAGAGGGGGGGATGGGAGAGAGGGGAATCTCTGTCTCTGCATTTTTTCCCTCCTCTCTCCATCTCTCTCTCTCCCTCTCCTTCTCTCCCCTTGTGACTGCTGCCAGTGGCAAACTGGCCTGTACAGTAAATCTTAAATCAAGTCACAGCTCAACAAGCAAGGACGAGAGAGAGAAAGACCTGCAAAGACTATCAATCAACACCAAAGGAAAATCAGGACACGGCAATTAAATACATGCAGCATATACCCTGATTCCTAATTGTGGCGCGTTACTGAGGAAGCAACACTGAATTCATATTACTCAGAGTGAGAGAGCCTCTGTCCCTCACAATATGAAATCAATATCACTAAGTAAATCATATTTGCCTTTGGTTATCAACTGGCATACATAATTTATTAACCAAAACACGGGCTAATGAAACATCCAATCAAAGGCTGTAGCTTGCTCAAAGTGGTGTGATAAAAGTATAACACCTTATCAATATGCGGTAATGCGCCTCTTGCTGTCACAACACATTTAAGTTTATATCAATCAAGTATTCTTCTTTGCAACAGAAGTGATAACATGCATGACTGATGTACATGCAGACATAAGGAAAGTGCGTAAGTGGAGCTTGTTTTTGCTGCCAGTGCATGCATTACACACACCAACTTCAGTCACTACTCATATATTGTAAAGCTACTGCTAATTATACTGCGGTTTCTGCTGAGCCTTCTCAATTGATAAATACATCCTGCAACTAGAAAAGTGCACTCAGTAGAGCGCTAATGTCCACCCTGCAGATGTATTCCAGCCACTCTAGACCATACATGTGGAACAGCTGCGTCTGATTGAATTGTCCCTTCTGGCTTCCTTACAGTCGAGAAGGCAGCAAAGATAACGAAAATAGCTGACTGTATCAATTCAGCATAGTATCACAATATTTTGCATGGCGATATTGTATCGAAACAAATTTAGCGTAAAAGTATTGATCTTTTATTATGTACATTATTAAATTTTGCAAAAACACAATTTACACAACCTTTAGTCCCAGAATGATACAATCAATTGCTTTTTGGTCCACTAGATGGTGCTAATGTTTTTTTTTTTCTCCGTGGGGTCAGCAGAGATGTCAGTCAGTGGTATTTGCCAGAAGTTCATCAAAACAAAGATGGAGGCACTGGAGAAAGGAATAACAAATGCCCCGTCAGTATTTGTATTAAACTAAACTACACTAAATAGGAGCCCTGCAGTGTGCAAGCTTTTTTCACTTTGCAGTTTCTCACCTAACACTCCACCATCCAGAGATAGCGTTAGCCACTGACTCCCAAGCTAATTCTAAACCCGCTCCGCCAAAAAAATCAATCAACACTGGACACACTTAGCTTGACAAAACTACCATCCAACTCTGAGAGAGCAAAGAAAATAATCTATCCATAGGTCCATCACCTACTTCATGAGTTAAGATCTGCGTCCATACAGCACCATTGATAACGAAGGCTTTTGCTACATGGTAAATGACAGGTGTTTACCCTGAAAACCACAAAAATGGCTGCGGAAACTCACAAACTGCCACCCCACACTGATGTGCCTTACTGCATTGTATGTGTGTGTGTTTTTTTTTTTCTTTGGTCCCTCCCGGGCTGTGATAATAATATCCACCATGTAGGTTTCATGTTCTTTGAAGATTCTGCTGCATCAATACGTAAGGAAGACCCAAGCTGTGATGGCTGCTGCTCTGATTCTACTCTGCAGGAGGAAATGGGGCTCATTCCTATTTAAAGGATCTGTCTGAGACCTGGCAGTGTGGGCCTATTTTCAGAAGGTAGCAGAAAGACACTCAGCAGTGGGGGATGGGAGGATTTAAGGCAAACTGATATTTTTCATAGTCTCTCACTCTCTAAAATGCATCCATAGTCCTGTACCCCAGTTAGAGTCACACATGAAAAATAGAATCTCACTTATTGTTGTTATCATAAACAGGCAAAATACATTGTGAGCCAAAACCAAAGATGGTTTAGTGTCAGCATGTGGCAATCCGTAGCTGTGGCTATAATCCAGACAAAAGAACTGCAAATGTGCAAAACATGGAGCTGTACTACAAAAATATACCTGAGCTAAAACTAACCTTGCCTTGTTATTCATTCAAAAGGTAGCATGCTTGTTTATGTTAATGTTAGAGAGGACATCCACCGCTTTTACTCATTAAGACTGTTTACAGGTCTTCAGAGTCCTATTGGACATGTGCAAAAAAATAGTGGAAAGCGTCTTGTGTCTCCAGAGAATACTGTGCAAAAACTGATAAACTGCCTCAAGTGATGTCACTTGAGTCAGCATTAGTTGAGGCTTAGGAGTGCCTCAATGAGGAAATTGTCTCATTGGTCGAAGTCATAACAACACCCGCGTTACTGATTGCACCGGACACTTTACCATAAAAGATCAGATCAGTAATTCTCAATATCTGTAGAGCGCTGCTTTAAGTTACTACTGCAAACGAAACATTTCCTACTGTTACAAGAGTATTACTGGTGAATCATGCGTTTGCTTTTATTATAAAGTAGTCACAGGAAAAGCAATGTTTTGGTCCATGAAATTAGCACTACCGCTATCATTCACCAAAAATTCGTCTACAAAACAAGGCAACTATCATTTTCAGTATAAGTTGACATGAATCGGTTTGAATTACAGCAGGGAGCAATGGAACAGTCAGGAGCAGCCATGGTGCGCCGTTAGATAAACAGCTGCAGGCAACAGACTGCGGACAGGGGAAACATGGCGATATCCTTGGTCGTGGCTCTTTAGTTGTGGTCCTATATTGCACAATGAGAGAGGTTCAAGGATGGCTGTTGCAGTCACAGTATTGCAATCAAAGACAGCCTGGGATCAAGTTCTTACTGTGTCAGAAATTTAGGAAGACCATCTTACTGTGTGACTGCTGTAACAATCTACGCCTACAAACCAACCAATAGCAGTGCAACATGAAATGACGCACTGGCGCTAAACCCAAACAAACAGACAGATAGCAGCTTGCCATGGAGGCAAAATGTGGTAAAAGGAATGTGTGGGATTCCAGCCAAGAGAAAACCTTGTGGAGTTGTGGCAGCAGAAGCCTTGCCTGTATGATGTGTCTTCCACCTCTTACTATGATCACGTAAAGAAGAACGAAGCATGGAAATAAACAAACAGCAAACACACACACAGACACATCGCAGTATAGAGAGCCCACCCTCTATATTGTGCTTCACAGTTGGAGAGGTAATAACCTGTGCAGCATCCTTGCACACTCTGTATGGGAAGCTATTGCATCGTACATTGTAGCCTGTCATTCAGTAGATGCTGTCAGCATACAGTCTGCATACATCAAACTTGACTTGCCATACCCAAGTTTATTCCATCCATGTCACACAGTGTAGTTTGCACTTAACTTATCAGACTGCTAAAATTGCACAGTCTGTAGGAGGCTATAGCAATGTAACCACATCCTTAAGTCAAAGTGGATATTTGCACCAAATTTGAGTAAACTCACTTCAGGTATTTTTGAGATCACTTTCACAAGAATGGATCCGACAGACAGATGGACCAATAGCCTCACCAGCACGGAGACATAAAAAAGGAAAAACAGCAATGAGGGGATTGGGCAATCATTGAATGCACAAACACTGTGTAACACCAACTGTCGCAGCAAGCCTAGTTGAGGGTGAAGACTTACAAAAAACTTAGAAGGTGTGGAGTTAGAAAGGTGCCCAGAGGTTTGCTCGATGTGTCTCTGCTCACTTTGTACTATTGTTGGTGTTGCAGAAGACCAAAGAGTAATAGCAGGTTAGCTCTTTAAGAATCAGGTTCTTAGCTAGCACTTGACAGAAAAAGTTGTGAAAATATAGATTTTTCAGCAATCAAAACTCATATATAAATCAATATGATAACATTTCAAGTTACAGATTGACAGCGCTGCAAACCCCACTCAAGTTCCACTGCGCAGTGGTGTAAGGTGCAATGACAACAGAAATGAACTCCAATCTGCACACAGCTCTCCCCTCCCCCTCTCCAGGGTTACTGGTCTGTTGGAGTGACAGATTGCATTGGCAAGCCTAGCTCTGCTTCACATGGCCTATGCGAGGTCAGTGAGGCTAGCTGTCTGTCGGTGACAGATGGTAGCATGTAGGCCTTGCCAGCTAGCCTTACTTGATGGGCAGCTAAACCTGCTCTAGGCAGCTCTTGTCCATCTGAATGCAGCAGGTCAGTGAGGGCCACCGATTCAACAGTGGTTATCTCACTGCGAGCTGCCGTGCTGGCTCGGATTAGAAGACCTTGTCGCTGTCAGAATCCCAATCACTTAAAGATCTCTTTAGAAGTTAAAGTCTGTCACACATATCAGGAACAAGTCATGGTTACGGCTTGCTTTACACACAGTGGGACTGGATACCACACTGACCACAACAGACACAAGTGGACAAACACAACAAAGTAAACCATCATGGGCCAGGGGTACACTAGTTAACATCAAGGGTGAGATGTGTTTCTACAAACACTCCAATCAATGAAATGACAAAAGACCTTAAATAACTACAGAATTACAATCAGAAACTACAGAACTAGAAGCTACAGCTAAAGTTACAGCAAGGTTTAAATCACCACTATCAGTCAGCAGCATCAAAAAAATATTAACTGCAGCATGATGGTAAAAATGATCATGACAAAAATCATTAAAGCATCAGCTGCCCAAGAACAATGTCATTATAGACCCTGACATTCATTTTAACATGTTAAACTCCATATATTTGGGTGAATTTTGCTTGATCTGTAAGTGCAACATTTAATCAAACTTAACAAATGCTAATGAATTAATTCTGGAAAAAGTTGGTAGAGTCTTTACACTGTGCCAACAACCCAGATTAAAGCCTTGTTTCAGTTGTTTTGAGTGGTTTTATTGTAGTAAGCTGTTAATCCACAGACCCTTACCTAAGAACCTGGCACGTGTCTATTTCCAGTAACAGACTGAGGAAGCGGAGGTAGCGCGACAGACAAACAGGATGAGCCAATTTATTGACAGCTGGGGGTATTAGGTGACCATAGGTAGGTGTGAGTGTGGTTGGAGTCTTGGGTTAAAATAAGATGTGGTAAACTTCATTACCTGTGGAAACTTAGAATGACCTGCCAGCCCACAACACAACTTTAATACAAGGAAAAACAAATGTGGCTTAGTTTAAGCATAAAAGCAAATGTGTGGGTCATGTGTAAGCTCAGTTAAGTGGATAATTTGTTAGTTATTCATTTACAAAGGAGCTCGGAGGTTGGGTGGGAGTTATGCATGAAGAGAGCAATTGAAGCTTCAGTCTTTTGATATAAACTGCATGAAAAAAATCATTTTCAACTTCAACTTATTTTCCAAGCTTTTGTCATCATTACAGCTCACTGCAAACAGTCCAATTCTTCCCTGCTATCAAAGTGATACACTTAATTGTTATTTTTTAACAGCCGATTGAGTTGCACATATAACTGACTCCTATACCTTCTTATATTGCTGCAGGGATGACGTTTTTTGTAGTCCAACCCAAATGGTAATGTCACTCTGGTTCCCTCGACAAAAAGCTAATGGGACTGCCCCCTGACATCTGCCATCCTTGAACCTCTGTTACGGTGCAACATAGGACCACCGTTTTAGAGCCAGGACAAAATACATTGCCACGTTTCTTTCACGATGATCATCTCTCATCTGGGACAGCCCAAAATCGCATAGTGTATACAGGGCTCAAGACATGTAAAAGCTTCAAGTTCACAACTGGAGCATTTGACATTTACTTTAGGTAGACTTTATTTTAGATATCTAACAAAAAAAAAACATTTCTAAACCAACTGATTTCAAGACTAAAAGAAATGCTATCTCATTTCCAGGTTTAGGACCCATCTCTGCTGCACTCTGTTGTCTGCTACTCTTTAGAAATGTACTATCCCATGATAAAGCTCATCCATGTCATGTTTAGAAAATACTTCCTTTTAAATGAAGAGGAGGACCAAAATCAAAGAAAATAAACTAAAATGCAACCACATACGGCATTTAGAATGAAAAAAGGTCAACTGACACCATATAGTAGCACTATGAAATGTATCCACATATCTTCATGAAATATGGGGGTGCTACATGGGACTGCCCCTTCAAAAAGCTGGAGAGTTGAATCATTAGAAACCCCTCAGTCAACTGAGATTGCTTCCAAGTTGAGCAGTCTTTTTTTTTTTTTGCAAGTCAGTGTGCTGTTCAGTGTACTTTGGTTCCCAGATTTTACTGCAGAGTGAGCGCTCAACTTTCACGATACTCTTTGTTACAGACAGCTGCAGACACAATGCAGCTCCACAGAGGGGAAGAGACTTTGTACCATATTGCACCAAGACATCATTATCTCCTCTCTTCTGCTAGGAGGTGATGAATTTAAAGCTCACAGCAACTTAATATGAGCCAGTCTCTGGCTTTTGTTTGATACCTAGTATCGGCAAAAAATGTTGCACATTTCTGATCCATCGTTAGATGGTTAACTTATTTACTATATTACGTGAATGTCACTGACACACTGAACATCCTGCTCAGCCGGTTCAAACTTCAAAACTTTATATGTAGAGAAAATAATCGTCAAATATTTGTATTGAACAGCAAAATCTGATTTGACTGACGTAATCCTAAGCCAGGTACAGCCCTAATGCTATAAGTTGATGTAGTGACTACTCACAGAGTTAGTTAGTAAACCAATGTCGCTGAAAAAAAATGCTAATATGCTCGCAGGCTGGAAACATGCTAGCCCTGGATAGTGAGGATAGCCCTCCTAGCTTCTTTCTATTTTCTTGGTGCTCTGCCATTTTCTCCCAGCTGACACTCTGTCCTCAGGATTGTACATCAATTCATTATTGAGGAGGGGAAAAAGCTCTCTGAAGTAAGTTGCTTACAGGACAATAATTCACGCAGTGTATCCAAAAACACATCAAATCCTGTAACTGTCTGAAAGAAATGGGGCTGTCAAAGAAATTAAAATTTTACTGTGACCATAAGTATTTGAAATGAAGTGTAATTCATTCAAGAGCCTGACCATCAGTTTTGTGGCATATTTTGTGGTAACCAGAGACTGTCTTATTGCACAGCTCTTACTAAGCTCCAAGAAGTATAACTCTGTATCTCTGCCAGAGACAAATGAAAAACAGGGCAGTGGCAAACATCAAACTATACCTTCTATGGGACACAAGAGGCTTTAGCACACCAGGGTAAACCAGGGACAAACCCTTTGCAAGAGGAGTGAAATTTTTGGCTTCCTTGAGGACCCACTGAAGAAGTGTCTGAAATATTTGTGGTGTACTTTTTAGAATGGGGGCACACTCTGAAGGAGGCCTAGCATACAAGCTAATTTCTAGGCAAACTGCCCCACTGAATCAATACTGTGGGCTGAATCATTTCAAAACAAAGACTTCTTTCTTCTCTCTTTTCCACACAACTGCATGAATAAAGAAAACAAAACACATCCTTAAATCAGAAGCCATGTTTTCTAAAGACTCTTGGCAATTCACTAGAAATGTGACACCCTGCCAAATTTCCCCTTCAACCAGTAGGAAAGGCAAGACTCTGTAATGGTGTCAGTCATGTCATTTTGTCTTGCTCCTATGGTTTGAAAAGCATTTTGCATGTGTGAAACAATAGAGCAAATCAGTGTGAAATTAAAGACAAAGTTGGGAAAGTCAAAGGTTTCTTTAGGGTACATACAAACTGTTGTGTTGGTTGTCCTTAACTCCTGGCCTACAAAGCTCTGATTCAAAGTCAGTATAGAGCTACTCCAAAACACCAGAGCAAGCTGAGCTCCATGCCATCCTCAGAACAAAAACACACAAAACCCTCAAGGACAAAATCACACAGTAACACATGCAGTTGAGACCTATATGCTCCTCTGACATCACATGTTCCTTTTCCTTGAACAACATGATCAATCTGTTGCACATTAACATCACAATAGAAAACTGTGACGATTCCTGTGCTATATGCAAAAATGTCGTGATTCTTGGTTTCTTGTGCTGACTGTTATGAAAATGAGAACCATGCACCAGTGCTTATAATCTACTGATGTAAACAGCACACTGGATGACTAAGAACTACAGTGCTGAGTTATAGCATCATGAATGAGATAAACAAGCAGAGCTGAGGGCTCTGCAGAGAGGAAAACAAAGCCTTCCAATAAGGCTGACCTGACATTAACACAGCGAGCTGCCAAAATGGGTGGGAGCAGTAGCATAGCTGTCACAGCAAAGCATCTTGGTTCAAGCAGAGAACCAAATGAACAATGTCACCAAGTCAGGCAGAAAGTCCTTGGCTATCCAAGCGTAAATAAACATGACCATCACCATGGAGACTGATAGCTTCTATGGGTCCTGTCCTGTATCGTACATTGTGCACTGCTGGGTAGAGTTCACAGGAAATCTGCTGGATTCTTTAACAGTTCAAAACAGGAAGAGTGTGCTGTTCTTCAAATGGAAATCAAACTAAAGCTTTCAAATCACGGATGGTTACCAGAGCAAAAATAAACTCACTTCCAACATGTTTGTTCTCATCAGTAAAATAAGACACCGGGGAGAGGGGATACAGGAAGCAGCAGGGTTTATGGGAAAGGGTTTATGGGAAATGTCCGAATGCGGGGAAGCAGTGGCACCAACAACGCCACTTGTGTATTGTAGACTCCAACCTTGATCTGACCCAGCTACATGGCGTACTCTGCGAATTTATGTTAAACAACTGCCTAAAGACCTTTTCACACCAAACAAAGATAACTATGAGCCTATCCACACCAAATCCAAAACTTTCGATCTCACTTGAATCTGAGGAATTTGGAGGCCAGGTTAATGCCTTTAGCTCTTTCTTACATTTTTCGGGCCATTCCTGAGCAGTGTCTGCAGGGTAGCATGGTGCGTTTTCCTGCTGAGGTGGGCATTGCCATCGGGTAGTGCGGCTGCCATGAGGAGAGATACTTCATCTGCACAGGTGTTTGGGTAGGTGGAGCGCATCAAGTTAGATCTCCATGAATTTCTGGACCAAAAGCTCCCCAGAAGAACATTGCATTGTAAAAAGATCATCAATGTTACTCACTTCACCAGACAGTGGTTCTAATTTTTTGGCCGATCAGTGTATACCATTAAGTTATTCATTGCTCCACATTCTTGCAGCGTGCACCCTGGCACAGAGCAGCAGAATGCCAGGCACAGTGAAAATGAAACATAACCATTCATTGTGCTGGGTCTAAAAGTTTGCGTTTACTCCCAAACAGCTGCTCCTCTCATCCATCAATCTCATCAACACTGACTGGATCTCTTGGATGTCAATTACATAATTCTCTTAATACCGTCAAACAATACGGATTTTGATCTCATTGATCTCACAATATAGTGAACTCTTTGAAAAAAAATATATATATATACATAAAGACTACAAAAAGAACAGGAACAGCTGGGGAAGTGTAGCAGCTGGACAGGCTTGTGATGGTGAGTAGTCCACAAAAGAGGGCAAAACACACTTTAATGTAATATATGAACAGCATCCATTTCCATGTGTGTCAGCATTAGCTGACGTTAATCTGTGGACATCAGTCATTGTGAAAGGTGTAATAACACCTGACCATTTAAGACAAGTGGTAGCATTTAGGAGGTCCGCACAGACTAAAAGCGGATGTCCGCAAGCCCTGTGCGCGCAAAGCTCAGATTTTACGACCGTGCAGACTCCGCTCCGCGCACCAGTGTCACTCAAAAGACTGCTCCACATGTATTTTTCACATTGCCATGACAGTAACGTGCAAAAATTGCGGGTAATGTAGTGTTTCAAGGACATTTTTATTGGAAACTACAACGCGGAAGTGCACTCAATGCTCCGCTTATAGTGCACCCGAGTCTGTGTGCACCTTAAATTAAAACTCTCAGCGCACACTGCAAAACAATCAAACAGATGCGCAACTCAGAGGATCAGAAGTGTCTCTGACACCAGACTCAGAGCGGCTCTGAGTGCGCTTGTGGCTCGTTGACTGTGTTAGTGTTATGTTTAAGGCCTCCCCCCCAAAAAATGGAAAAAAAGCACCAAAGCTTTGATTTTTTTTTTTCACAATCGAATCCCGTGCCATCGAACGAAGCTTCGAATTTTTGGGGTCAGCCCTAGTAGCGTTACATCAAATATCATCATCGTTATTTTTATTATTATTGTTACCAACAGTGGAGGCATGTGACGTTATAGTCTTTCCTTGAGAGCTCCAGTATTATAAGCTGACTATTATTAACTGATATGATTAAGTCTCCTGTGTGTAGAGTTGAGTGTGGGTTCGTTATAGTAAAAACAATGGTGAATACATGACCATGTGATGATGCAAAAATGTAACTATCGGAAAAATGCACTGAATATATTCAGCCTTTGTGTGAAAGGTCTGAATGCTGAAAGTAGTCCAAAAAATACACCATATTTACGTTTTGTTTCGTATTTCTTCCCAAGTGGGAGAGGCCTTCAGCCAGGTGCGCTTTACATACAGGAATAAGCGAAATGAACCATTTCTTAGCAGCTAGCCTTAGAATTAATTGGGGTTTGAAACTGAACTAAAAGGAAAAAAACTTTACCAACTCATCCACCAATTATGGAGCAGCATTCCAACTATAAGCTTGAAAAAGCCCTTAGTCAACACATTTCTTTTCACTTTTGATCTTGGTACAGCACCAGTCCTGAACTGCATTAGATTGTCGAGATGTTCATGGTCCTGTGACTCACCCGGGTGTATTGTATTAGAATTCTGCAACATGACCTCATATCTGCTACACTACTGACTGCAGTACAAAATCTTCTTTGTGTAGGTGTTTTTATTGATCTATACATGATATAGGCCAATAGGTATCCTATAATTTGTAAGCCAGCAACTGCCCGGTAACTCAAAGAACGTGACAAGGATGAAACTTACAAATAAATAAACAAACAAATAATAAATTAAATATGCAAAAGTAACCTAAGAGATAGATTTAGAGGGATCATCATCAAGGGTATAAGTTTTTTGTTTTGTTTTTTAAAAAGGATGAGGTTCATTTTCCTGAATATGAACAACAAACTTTAGTAACAAACATCAAGTAACATGAACCAACATCAGAACTAATAACAGGTTATTCAAAAGCTATTATTGTGAAAGGACAAACGTCAAAATCAAATCTGCCTTGAGAGTTAAAGATAGTTCACATTTTCATGTCTAAGCTCAGAAGACTAATCCTGCATGACCTGCATGACATTTTACAGATAGATCACTCACCACAGTAGTAAGTCTGTTTCGCCACCAGTATGTTCAGTCAGGGCCTTGTACCATGGGCTCAGGACCTGCAGCAACAAGGGGTGGGACACTCAGTTAGAGGCTTTCTGAGTAGATTAGATGAAAGACAACCAAAGTATTTTGGAAAGTGCTTTGGAAATGGGCAGTAATGTTGCATAGAAAGTCAAAGGTCACATCATGTAATTACCAAAACACAACCCAAGTTTTACAGTGTTTCTATGCTAAAGAACTGTACAAGACCTGTAAACAGGGCTGCAACTAGTACCTCTCTTAATTGTTGGTTAACATCTTGATTATTTTCTCAATCGATCAATAAGTTGTTTGGTCTATAAAATTTCAGAAAATGGTGGAAAAATGTCAATCAGTGTTTTTTTAAAGATCGTAATGAGGCCAGAAAATATTTACATTTAAGGAGCTGGCCTTTGAGAAATTAATTTTTTTTTAATAAAAAAAAAAAAAAAAGACTCAAATCCATCAATCAATAATCAAACAAATCTGGCGATTAATAAGGTAGTTGACATTAATCGATTAGTTGAAAAATCGCTGCAGCTCTACCTGTAAAGAGAATATTCAACACAAACTATTTTTCCACAAAACTCCAAAGGTAACTGGAAGGTTTATTTATAGTAGTTACCACAGGGATGCATGATAATAATGGCTATAGTATTGCGACATGCTAATATTTACAGCCAATTACAATATTGGCTTTAAAACGAACTATCAGAATCGGCCAACATGCTTTTTCTTATTTTGAACAGTGAACAAATATTATACACACTGAAAAGTATTGTACTTCATGTCTCCATCTGCTGGCGGGCCATCACAATAGGAGTATGCATGTATAATATGACGTTATTCCACTATAGGAAAGACTTGTTGATAAATAAAATTAGGTGGGGAAAAAGTGGATATACCGATATTGGTATTGGTTATAGGTGAAATGAGTTGTTATATATCGGCATATCAGACATTGGCAAAAAAATCCAATAACATGCATCCCTGGTAAACACATTCTGAACTTGAATTATTTGTCATTTTACAGAGTGTATGTAACATAAATATGAATACTGTGTTTATTTTAAATTAGGAAAGAGATTGTTCTTCGTGGTAATGTGTCAATAAGCTTGAAAATACTGCAGCAAAGGGCAGAGGAGAAGCAAGCAAACAGACGTAAACAATGCTGGTTAGAAACTCAAACAACAAGCTTTGCATTAGTGTTGCACGGTATACCGGTACTAAAATAGTACCGTGGTACTAGAGTATTTCAAATGGTACTATACTGCATTTGGAAAATACCGGTACTTTGAAATTGATTCAATTCATTAATTTAGTTAATTTATTTTACTCATTTATGCACAAAAACACCTTTCAGATTGCACAAGTGGTGCGTATGACAACACCTGTATCAACATTCGCAGCAGGCACACGTGAAAAAAGACAAGAGAAAGTCTGCCTCGCAAAGGGAGACAACACGAGACAACACCAACTTGGTGAAACATTTGCGCAACCAAACCGTGACATCCGTACCAAGGTACTTTCGAACCACGATTTTTTGGTACCGTTACACCCCTAATATTTATTGTTCTAAAGGTTTGTAGCCAAAAGGACTTTTCCTCAGGAAAAGTACCGAAAAGTATTGAAATTCATATTAGTATGGGTACCGAAACAAAGATTTTGGTATCGTGACAACACTACTTTGCATTGAGGAAGGGAATGCATGTTCGTTAGGCCTCAGTGTCACACACAATGCTTTATGGTGAGACAAATTGTATATAGGGCTGCAACGATTAGTCGGCTAATCGATGACTAATCGACTATCAAAATAATCTGTGACTATTTTAGTAGCCAACTAATCGGTTTGAGTCATTTTTCATAGAAAAGTACTATAAAAGTACCCCAAAATACTGTTATTGCAGCTTCTTACGTTTAAATATTGGCAGCTTTACACAGATTCCCGTGACGTGAACTAAAACCCTTTGGTGTGAGTATGAAACAAGACATTAGATGACATAATTTTGGGGTTTGGGAGAGACAGACCAACATTTTCAATATTTCAACACTTTTGTCGTTAAAATGATTAGTCGACTAATCGAAGAAATAATCGACAGAATAGTCGACAATGAAAATAATTGTTAGTCGCAGCCCTAATTGTATATAAACATAACTGTTATTCAGTCAGGCACCTTTAAAGCAGACTTCAATGCATTTGTCACTTATTAAGGGCTGAGAGATATTTTCACCATCTGTATCTACACTGGTTAAAATCATCAAAATGTAATAATCCCTGACTAATGCCATGAAGTGTCAGCCAGCAGTACATGAGGACTGAATGGTCTAACTATGTGACTGACACTCATTGAGAAGTCCGAACAATGGTTTACCTCTTCAGTGTGAGGACAGAGGGAGACACAACACACCATGACAGCATGTTCACTGCCTGTGTTTACAGCACATGGCCTGAACACCCGTGAGATATAAGCAACGCACTGCAAAACTCTGCAATCAACACTACCATTGTGAAGCCTATAATGTTCCATTTTTGGTGAACTGTGACTCAATTCTGTGGTAATTATCATGGCTGCAGACTGAGGTGGTGTTAGAGCGTTGTTGGATTGCATAATACTAAGAAGTGCACTGGAAATCACTGAACATTTCCTGGCTCCTTCTCTTGGCTCACTGCTTCCTTCCCTTTTTTTTCCCTTGACCTTGATTCCTTCTGTGCCTCTTTCCTTTTAGTCATCCTTTCCCTTCATTCTTCTGTCTTTCCCTCCCTCCTCTCTCTGCTGCCTCTCTCTACAGTGTTGGAGAGGCTCTGGAAGAGGCTGCAGAGCACAAGCAGTGATAATATTACCACAGAGAAAGCAGAAGTTGGGTGTGGCCAGAAAAACACACAGTGTTGAAGGTTGCTGAGGGCGTGCTGGAGGACATGGCCCTGGCATGACAGGAATGTGGTTTGTAAGCAGTCTGTTATCTCTGATCGAAAATGAAACATGAAAACACCTGTGCGTTTTTAGTCCTGCCTCCATCAGTTACCATTTTAACAGGGAAAGATGAACACCAGCATACTCTCATATATAGCAGCACCAATGGGGAGTAGCTGAGGGTGGGCGCTGAGCTTCAGCACTAACCTCCATACGAGGGCAGTGCAGTAACGATTAGCTAACCTGTAAAACACAAAGGTAGGTACTAACCCGCCCCTCTAGGATGTGGCAATGTTGCGAATGAAACAATTAACGCAAATTGAACCAATACCCATGAATTAAACACAACCCTGCAATTTTGTCCAGTCACCACAATTTTTCCACAAATTTGACCAATCATTATAGTTTACTGTGAATTTCACCAATCATGGCAGTCCTCCATGCAAATTTGCATTTCCTAGGATAGCAAGTGGGTTACCCATCCTACTCTGCCTCTTATGGGCTAATACTCATTGCCTTTATTGGTTTGGTTGCTTAGTCTGTACGGCATCTACTGCACATCTGTCCGTCCTGGAAGAGGGATCCCTCCTCAGTTGCTCTTCCTGAGGTTTCTACCATTTTTTTTTTCCCCCAGTAAAGGGTTTTTTTTTGGAGAGTTTTTCCTTATCCGCTGTGAGGGTCTAAAGGACAGAGGGATGTCGTATGCTGTAAAGCCCTGTGAGGCAAATTGTATTTGTGATATTGGGCTTTATAAATAAAATTGATTGATTGATTGATTAGTCTTAGGCAAGAGGATGAGACTGGTCAGTGGTTAGGGTAAGAAAATCAGGGTAGCTGCTTTCGCTATCCTAGGAAATGCAAATTCAGGACCCCCGCATATCATCACCACGTTCACCTCGTCTCCAGTTGTGAAGATGCAGACATGTGTGACACAAACATCTCACATCCACACAAAAATTACTGCAAACGACCACGCAAGGCAATTCCCTTTATTAAAGACAAAAAAACACCTACAGAAAGGCATTTTCAACAAATCACCAAGACAGAGGCTGTTGCATCCAGATCTACTGCAAGCACTGAAAGATCATTTCATCAGATTAAAGATGCTGAAGGGACTGACTCATATTCACCAACTTGACTTCATTCTGTGCTCAGGGCAGCATTACTGAACCATATCTTTACATATCAAATAGCTGTTTGCTGCTACATAAATGTTCTGAATGTCAAACATTGCACCATTAATATAAGCTAATGTAAACAACCTATCCACTAACCCTACTGCTGATGCTGCTGCTAGATGGAAGTTCAAAGAGAAACACCGATGCTCTAAAGTTCTTTCAGAATGCACTCTATAACCAACTGGGTAGATTTGAGAGAGCTCCAAAGGTGATTTTTCCAGAAAAAAAACACTACTTCAACTAAGTGAACAGACAAGACACCCTGGCTTGGTGCAGTTTACTTTGACTTATTGATTAGGATTAGAGTAGTGGAAAACCAGCCAGAATTATTTTTATTGAGCACAGAGGCAGAACAACCACAACAATGTCACGCTGTAGCTGCTGTGACCAGGCCCTCAGGAACTGCACCATGTTGTCAAGCAGTTTTGCAAGTAAGATGCAATTTAAGATTCGGATCATCAGTGGGGACCCCTGAGTTGACTGAGATTCTTCAGGTCAAGCAGTTTTTTTTGTGTGTATTTTTGTCATTCAGTGTGTAGTGTACTTCTCGGTACGTTTTGGCCTCCTAGCTGCAAAGTGAGCGCTCCTCGCTTTCAAGCTGCTCTGCAGTGCAGGCAGTGAGAGGATGGCAGCTGCCCTGTGGAAGAGAGGCTTTGCCCGGTCAGACTCTGTGGTAACATTATTCTCTGCCTTTTGCTTAGAAGTGGTGGATTTTTAGGTCATAGCAACTGAAGTCGTTGCAGTCTCTGGCTTTCATTTGATATTTAGTGTCAGCAAAAAATGCTGTTGCAAATTTTCAATCGGTTGTTGGCTAAATTAGCATGTATTAGCTCATAGGGCTAACTGGGCTTGTTTAATATTACGTGAACGTCACTCTCACCTTCAACTATTATCTTAAAAATGGGTTTCTGTTCCTTGTTCCGTTTTTTTGTTTGTTTGTTTGTTAGTAATTCTGAGGTTTCTGCAGGTCCGTGAACGCAGCACAGGTGGGATGTTTTTTTTTTCCTTGGCAGCAGTTTGTGGAGTTTGGAGTCAAGGAGTGGATCGATGAATGACATGAGCAGCAGTTTGTGAATGAAAGCAGAAGTCAGACCCCCACAGCGAATGGTTAAGTTTCGCTTTCATTGCTCCATCTGCAGAGCAAATCATAACCCAACGGTATATCAATTTCAGAAAACCGGAAAACACAGAATTCCAAAAATAGAAAATCAAAACGTGGTGGCAGATGTTTTATTCGTGGAACCCCTAATATCAGAGAGAGGAAACTCGTCGTCTCAAGATTGTACACGTTATGTTCTTACACTGGGTTTACACTGGAAGCGGAAGCAACCTGATCTCTTCATTGTCACGCAATTGTCCATCAGCAGCTGCCTGGCTGTTCACACAAGCGCCATTTCTCTGCGCTGAGCAGCAAGCAATTCTGCTCTCTGCTCTGTTTAAATCATATGTGTGTGTGTGTGTGTGTGTGTGTGTGTAGGTGTGTGTGTGTGTGTGTGTGTGTGTGTGTGTGTGTGTCTCTGATTGCGTGTGCGTCTGAGTGTGGGTGTGTGGCTCAGGGGCTCAGCTCGTCTCTGACTCTGTTTAGACACAACTGACAAATACATGGAAACACTGGATGCATATTCTATTATTTATCATAGTCAGATCATTTATATTATATTTAAATATACACTTAATGTCATTTACAATGCACTATCAGGGTGCTTTGTTGCAAGATTTGCTCACGGCACATGAAAAAATAGACCAGACACCGACACTATTGCTGCAGGTTGCGAGCCAGCCTGGGCACTCAGCACTGCCCTGCGTCCAATGTGTACAACCCAACATGGGCTTAACATGGGCACTGAAAGCACGCGGGCAGCACTCCCTTCATGGCACTTCTGCATCCATTGTGAACCCGGCATTATGTCTTCAGGTCAGTGTCAGCTTTGCCCATGTTGATGGTTTCATTTCAGCTTTACCATGATAGTGGCTTGTTAGATCCCAATGTAACTAAGAGGCTTCCAGTCCATTAATACTAGGGCTGCTTGACTGTGGCAAAAATCATAGTAACAATTTTATTTGTCAATATTGAGATCAAGATTAGTTATGATAATTATTCCCTGACTCTGGAAACATTATGCATTTGTTAACTTAAAAAACCTTGTCTTAAACAGTGGATTTGACTCAATTTTAATGTAGTTTAACTGTAGGCGGCTTACCTGACATAATTCTTACTGTTCAGTTAAGGCACTCAAACACTGGCATATTGTAATAAAAATAAATAAGACAAATGTCAGTGATGTAATGTAATTCTCCAGCATAAGACTCTGACCTGTTGATAATTCCTGAACTGCAGCTTTGCCTGGTTTACACAGGGTAGGCAAAACAAACTGTCTAAAATGCACACAAGCAGGCACACTGTTTCAGGACTCAAGCACTTTGACAATATGCTTAATTCAGTATTCTCTACCATGTGCAATACATGCAAGCATGGTCAGATGTCCACAGCAATTCACACACAATACCATTAGTGATTACCTAGGCGCAGTGTGAATCTGTAGTGTGAGGCTGCCTGAACACTGTGTTCCACTCACAGTTCTATTCTGCTAATCGACATCTTCAGGTGATGCCTTCATAAATGAAATGTAGGCAGGCATCCTGAGAGCTCCACCTCATAGCATAATGAGAGCTCAATGGGCTATACCTGCCATGGTCGTGGTGGCAGCAGATTATATTTAGGAAATAAAATCACCAAAAGTCCAAAGCTGTGTTTACTGGGGATCAGTCGCAAATGGGTTAATGACATGACGCTACTTTTTTTGTGTCCATATGGTTTAGTCAAATTTAAAAGGGTTAAAATTTGAAAATAAATGTATGATTAACTTACAAACTTTAATTTTGTGTGGATCCAGTATAAAATTTCTGTTTTTAATACATTTTCAGAGAATATATTAGAGGATAATGGCAAAATGTTTAAGTGGTGTAACCATAAAAAATTGGACCAAATAATTAAACTTGCTTGAAAACAGTAAAACTCTCAATAAAACACCATATCAACTAGTATGGCATGATGTTTAAATTATTACTTTTTTTATATTCAATAAAGGTAATGGAATACAATTGTTCTAAATATGAAATTTAATTTGGGGAATCATGAAAGTCAAGTAAACTACATGAAGTGTCAAGTGGTGTCACTACCATTTAAGAGGCCGTTTTGTTAATATTGTAAAGAAGGCCACGTGACAGGAAATGGTGTTACAGAGAAGGATCCCTGATGAGCACAACTGTTGCATGACAAGGTTAGAATCTCTTAAAGTTACTAATAAATTGTTTTTAGACTCTGGTCAGGTTTGGTAAATTTACATGTCAAATGGTATGACCCCAGAAAAACATTAATAATTCATAAAAATCATTAAAATGAGTATTTACTTTAAACATTATGTTTGAAATATTGAGACCAAGGCCACGTGCTTACACAGGTGTCCATGGTAATGCCTATCAAATTTGATTTTAAAATGAAATATCAAATGGTGTAACCGGTTACACCATTTGACTCCTATTAAGAGCTTTTCTGTTATAGGCAATTATGTCAAATATCAGCAGTTTATGATGGTAATTTGTTAGATATCAGTAGTTTATGATGCTAATTAAAGATGTATTATAAAAAAATACTTTTGATATTGTACAGTAGCTTTAAAATACCTAAAAATCCAATAATTCATTTAAAGTAGAAATGTTACTGAAACATTAAAATTTCTGTCTGTAAAATACAATTGTTGTTTCATTACTCATATATGGTACATATATAGAAAAAGCGTTTTGGGGTTGCATTTTTGATGTATGAAAGGTGCTATATAAATAAAGTTTGATTGATTGATTGATTGAGAAAACTAAAGTAATCAAACTAAATAAATAAAATCAATTTTCCCCATTAGATGTCAGTTTCTAACAAAGAAAAAGTGGCTCGTCATAGAGTGCTAATGCAATGAATGCTAAGGCTGCAGCAAGGGCCAATTACGTCCTTATGAGTTGTTGTCGTCAGGTGACTTATTCCCTTATCAGAATTTAGAAGAAATTAGCTCACTGTTGTCAGGTGTTCTTTTTTTCTGAACTGAAATAACGTGAATAAAACAAGTTCACTTAACTTGTTGACTGTCATATTTGATTTTCAGTGTCAATTTCTTCAACAAACAATGGTGTCTGACTGTAGAAGGAACATGGTCAGGCAGTGTATCATATTTTTATGAAAAATACCAGTTACACCAATTGACACAACCCAGTGTCATTTGGTGTAACTGATATTTTTTCACAAAAATTTGTAGGGATGCACCGAATATTCGGTAACCGAATATATTCGGCCGAATATTGCAAAAAAACACACATTCGGTATTCGGTGGAATAAGTTAAAAGCAATTCCGAATAATTGCGGTGTGTTTTGATAGCGCAATCAAACAGCGGGCCGTGACAGGCGGAGTAAAATGTCGGCAGTGTGGCGATCCATCCATCAAAGAACTCGCATTTGTGACTAAAAATAGTTTTGAGCAAGCAAAATAGGCTTTTAGAAAAGTGATTTATCTTTTTATAAATGACAAAAGACACATCTGCCTCATTTTTGCTGTGGTATCCTGATACTACTCAGAACCGTGATATTTTCATTGGCAATGACACCAATCTGGAGGGTGTTCATCTGCAAAAACTAATGAAAAACTAAACAACGATATTCGGTATTCGGTACTCGGCCAAGCGTTTAATATTATTCGGCTTCGGCCCCAAATTTTCATTTCGGTGCATCCCTAAAAATATGATTATATACAGGAAAATAAATGTGGAATAAAATGTGGAATAAATGTAATCCACTTTTGCAGTGCAACACTGTGTTTCTTAACAAATTTTTCATACTTTGTCCCTTGTTATTTAGAAAAAAGGGGTGTTTTTAGGAAATGTCCTGGTCAGTATTGCCAAAATGCATTAAAATTTGAATGTAGAAATACTCCAAAAATATCTTATTTAAATTTCATGCTTTTAAGATAATAAATACACTTAAATCTACTGTAGGTGCATAAAATATTTAAAATTTATCATTCTTTTGTGGTTACACCATTTGACATTTTCAGGAGCATTCAGTCTTACTTTTCATAAAAAATGGTGCAAATGTCATTTCAAACGACATAAAACCAACAAAAATACAGAATGTACATTTTAACAAATCCGATGCATGCTTTGAAAACTATTTTTGAAGATATTTCTGAATTGCTTATCTTTCCAACCCTTATTTGTCATTGACCCCAATACCAAATGTATCCAAGTGTACATTTTCTGTTATGATGGTGGGTCTAATAACTGTCTTTCGAGTTATCCTAAGACAATGGAAGACAACAAAGGCCCTGGAACTGAGAGAACAGGTTCATGCAATGGTGGAAATAGCATCTTATGAATGTATGCTCAGTAGAATAAATGGCGATCAGGAGAAAAGAGTAACCTCGTGGGACCAGTTTTGGACTAATATCAAAACAAAATATAAGCCTACACAATTATTAACTTGCTTTGTGACTCTGTGACCCTGCAGAGAAATGTATCAGGACACATGTCCTCATTTGTATGAGGTTACTGTTTGTTGGCATACTTTCTTCTCTTCCCTTTCAGACTTATGTTATTTTTATTAATGTAATTATTATTTTTAGTGTTATTTCTTTTTTGTTTTCTTTTTCTATGTACTGTAGTCCATATAAAATAGAATCACCAGAGGGTCTGAAAAGTTGCTTAGTCCAGCAAGGAAGTCACCAAGCTGGCAAGACTGAGCACATCACTGCACACGTCAGGGGTGCACTGGATTTATAACATAAGACAAAATTAGACCATCATTGTGAAACGGAATGCAGCACAATAATCATTTCATCTAAATCTTTCATCTTAATTACGTGCCGTGCAGTAATGGAGAGACAAAGCCAGTGCAGTTAATTCCCTGTAAACTGGCCTAAACTTTTAACAACCAACCTGTTGTTATGGTCTTGTAAGTGTGTGTGTGTGTGTGTGTGTGTGTGTCTGTGCAGTAAGGCAGCGCAATTAATCGTCTGGTGATCATGATTATGGTTTTGAGGTCAAACAATTTCAAAATTAATGAAATCAAGGCTAAGCGATTTTTGGGCACGGACGCCTGGAGGTGTTATTTTGTCTTCTATGGAAGTCGGGCATGCGCAATACCGCCCCTCCCGTCATCTCCTCTCCTCTCCTCACTCCAGGAGCCAGTCAAGTAGGTGAACTACAAATAATGCGAGGGGTAGGTGATCGCGGAAGATTTCAAAAACAGCGTGCCAAAAATGGCAGAGGGAGAGCCAGAGAGGTTGGTCTGTGTATGTGCGTGCATCAGGGCCGAACTCCGCCGTGTGCGATACAGAGAGCAGAGGAGAATTGAAAACGTGCGACCATGTAGAGACAGAAATGACATGCCGTAGTGTAAACAATATAAGTCATCACATGCGCCGCATAATCACGATTTCAATTTTGACCAAAATAATCGTGACTGTGATTTTTTTCACAATTGAGCAGCCCTAGTGTGCAAAGACTCTGCAAGGGTTCCCACCCACATAGGGTTTAAAGCCTGCAAATTTGTACCAGTCATTTAGAACTGAAGAAGCTTCCTGGATGAGAAGAAACGCACGCAAGTCCGGTTGCCTACGATATAGCACTTACAATTACCATGACCTGGATGACTGAGAATTTTCACCGACAACATGGACACTGTAATATTCCATTGCTAACACAACAAAAAAAGAACAGTTCTGACTCTTCCATACCTGCCAACATTAGGCTGTAGAAAAGAGGGAGATTTTCTGTGATATTAACAAATAACCTACCATCAACGCCCGGCAACGGTAAGAAAGAGGGAAATTATGAAGCCCAGTGTTACTGTGTAATTCTCTGGTGTATCAGTAAAGAGCATAAACTACACCTCAGTGGGGTCTCTACTAACAGAGACAAACAGAGACAGCTGACTCATATGAACGGATGTGCATTGGCTGGTCCATGTTACATCTGGGATATTAAATGTTTATATCCTCACACTGAATTTTTATAAACACACCCAGGATCTATCTCACCGTCCCACGAAAGACTAGCCATCAACTACAAGGTAGAATAACAATGCGCTATTGATTCACCTCACATATTAACACTCAACTCAGACAGATAAGCAACTGTGCAATAATTGTTAACTGTAGCATCACATGGCTAGCGGTTATTAATAAGTTTAACAACAGAGTCAAGCCTTATAAAAGCTCGATGTTGGATGTAAGCCACTGCTGCCAATTAGCTCGTGCTAACACTCTGGAGTATGTCTGACAGTGGAAGTTTGCTGATATGGTGGGGTGTTGGGCGATCAGGGATCAAACCTTCGGCACCGGCCTGTTCTTTTCCTGGAACTGTGAAAGACATCTGTATTGCAACATGTTTTACCCTCTCGACCACTCTCTGTGTTTGTTGGCAGCTCGCAAACCAACTTTAAAAAGGTACAGGTACTGCCACCTACTGTGTCAGGGTATTTAGATGCTGCCCTTGTTTAGTCAATGAAAGCAGTCTGGCTTTGTACTATCGGTGCTATTTATCTGCTATAATATTAATTATCAGAATAATGCATAATTATAAAAATGTCCCATTATCGGCCGATAATTTATCGGAATGATATATAATGTGCATCTCTAAATTTTGGAATGCACAATATGGATGGTTTTAAATTTATTTATTTATTTTTAAGAAGTTCATAACCTGTAGTTTATGCACACCTGAGGGTAATAAAGCTAACATGTAAGAGCAAAAGTGGTAACCAAATCTAATTGACATCACATTTTTAACACAACAAAAACACTTCTGACTCAATAAGACCATCATCTTCTTCTCTTCAAGTATATAAAAAAACTTTGCAAACATACTTGGCTTTTATAGAGCGTTTTGCCAAAGACTTCAAATTAAATGCTTTGAACATAATCTGTCAAATTAGACATGTCAACATATCATACACAAGTAACTGAAGTAAGTGCATCCTTCAGTCAGCGTTGGAATTAAACATCAGCCACACACAGGTAAAATATGCAAGTGGCTGCTAGATTTGCTTTTTTTTACCAGCCTAAAAATCAATGGTAACCTCTTGAGTGGCAGGTGGACAAAAAGTTAATTTCCATCCCTGCCCTCACTACAAAAATAAAGGATTTTTTCCCACCCATTGACTTATTCGTGATGGCCAGCAACAACATCAACACTGAACTGCCAAATTTTGATTTTCCTTTTTTTTACTACTTAGAATGTGTAAACTCTGACTTGATTGTAGAGCTGCACGCAGTGTATTGATTTGCTCAGCTCTCTGTCCCTCTCTGTTTAATATGAGACAGTAGCTCACACCGCTGTCTGCCTGCACACACAAAAACACACACATATGGCTAACTGTTAGCATCACGGCCAACATTACCTGACAGCTATTATAGGTTTAACAACATCACTTGGCGAACATTAGGGCTGCACGATATATCGTTTGAACATCGCCATGGCTATGTGCGCACGTGCAATAGTCACATCGCAGGACGTGCAATGTTTTCTCTTTTTTTGAGAACATGTAAACTTTTGTTTTGCTTCAGAAAAGCAGCCCTGAAGCTACGCTCGCTCGCCTCTCTCTCTCTCTCCCTCTCTCTCCCCGTCTCTCCCTCTCTGAGCACTAAGCAGCCCCTGCCCCTCTCATGCACACGCTGCAGTCACACCACACACTGAAAATGAGCGACATGCAAGAGGGAGAAAGGGTAAAGGAGGACTTATGCCTGGGACACACTACACGACTTTGCTACCCATTCTGAAAGTCACTATGTCACATTACACGATTGTGGAGTCCTAATATCGTGCCATGACTTGGCCGACAGACATGACACACTACACGATGGGACTCACCAATTATCCCTGGTCGTCTTTCACATGTGTGATGTCACCAGGTTATTCTTGTCCTATTTCTATTACTTTTACTATTATTTGAGTGACTGTGTCTGTTCATGTGCCAACAGAAATGTTGTTGTAGTGACCTAAAAAGCGTCAGCAGATGGCAGAAGCTCCATTTAAACTACCGTACACAAACATACAAGTCACCAAATCCTCCACAAGTTCCTACAAATTATTCACAATAAAAGCCTATTTAGAAAATGGAGGGATTCTCTAAGCCGAGGTTATAAGGGGCTTTTAATTTGAGGGAAAATCAGGAAGTGATCTGAAATGAGTTTGAAATGATGGTGCGATGCATTAACTTTATCAAGGCAACAGGAGTGGATAAAAAATATAGAGATACAGAGGGATTAATAAATAACGGACCATCTAGAATGTAGTCTATTTCGAATGAAGCTGGTAGCCTCTGCAGCTGTGGCGAGAAAAAGCCCCGCCACTATTTTTTAATTTTCTTAGTTTAAGTCATCTGGTGAAAAATCTTGAATTTTGAAGTAAAAACAAACAAAAACGCAATGTCAGTTTTTCCAATATCGTGCAGCCATAGCGAACATTACCTTTCGGTTATTAACGAGTTTAACGTCAGATTGGAGCCATTTCAGTTGGCGTCAGTGTGGTATGTTGGGACCATTTAACAGTTCGGTGTTGAATGTTAGCCAATGCTGCTGTGTTAGCTTAAACTCAACAGCTCCAGGAATGGTCCTTAAGTGCTGCATCTAACCAGTGTAACGTCAGCAACAGAAAGACCCAGCACAATCATGAAGTCTTCCTCTAAAACAGTGATAAACGTCCACACTGGCGACATCATTTTTGGCTCTCTAATAAGCATGCTGCACTCACCCTTCTTAACCTAATGTTTTACAAGGACTAATACAGTCAACATTAATGCCATTCATAACACATCCTATCAGCTGTTTTCTAGCACTACTTCATTATATTATCTAAGTATGGGAAGGTAACCCAACAGAGAAGGGCAGTCAACAAAATAAACCCTAAGAGCAAAACGTTCACAATAATGCAGGTTCTATTTAATTCATGTTCGTCAGTTTCTTTGTACCCTTTCATTCTGCGTTGTAGACCAGCTTTTGGACTGCACCTTAAATCTCTATTCTCTTCCATAACAGACACTGTAATCCATGTCAGACACAACAAACACAATCATAAGCAAGCTTTCACTGTAACATCACACCTTCCAGAAGCGATAAAACACTGCTTCCTTGTATATATGGAGCTTATGGACCACGAACCTTTCACTCAACAACACCATATCACAAACATGGGTTATATTCCTAGGTGTATGTTAACACCACAAATGCATGATGACATCAGTCTTCTTTTCATACTGTCCAATCCAAAGCCACACGAGGCAAGCTCGACCAGAGCACTGATCCTTCAGATTTAACCCTGCATTACTGATAAACACATCAACCTGTGAAGCAGCACTGAGCCTGTCTATCCCTGATAATAATGCAATACAATACTTCAGAGCGCCGCAAGGATCCCATGACATTTAGCTGGAGTTAAATACACCACTGCTTTCTCTCTCTCTCATGAAGTACACAAGCAGCATCAGAGGGGAGAAACCCCATCTACTAAAATACTGAACTGAGAGCCTGTTAGAGGGTGAGATAGACTGTGGGACATTTTGAGCCTTAGCTATTCACAATGTTTTATTTAAATGGAAATTCATATTGCAACAATTCTGAAGTATGTTAAAACGGCATCCTCGGAAAGTGGTGCTCATAATTTGCTTATTAGTATATTAATATATAATTGACATCAACTGTGCAAATTTTACATGGTCCGCTACTTTGGATCTATTGAAACAGTGACACTTCTGTTCCCCTTATAAATGTGGTTACTTGTTTTATGTATCAAGACCATATTTAGTGCCTAACCCCTTTCATGTTCATCATTTCAAAACCCATTCAGCTAGAAACATTAAAAATTCAGATGGTGTTTTCATCTGAACCCACTCTGTTTGTTAATTAGCTAGCTACAGCTGTTAACATCTGCAAGCAACAGTCATGATTTTAGTCAGAAAAATCATAATTTTATTGGCTGGAAATGAAACACCTGCTTGTTCACTTCTGTGTGACATCAAAGATTCATTTCTTTCTACTTTGAGTGGTAAGTCTGCCATTGTTATTAATGTCAACTACCTATGCCCCATGTTAGGCTGGCAAGCTTGACGTGCTTAGCAATACGATCAACTGAAGTTACTCAGTGAAGCAGAAAAGGCACCAGATAAGGAAAAGAAACACATTGAGCAGGAAAAGAGGTAGCAGGGGTGCACAGATAACGGCAGGCCAGTTGTCATATCTTCAGGTATCAGTTGACAATCTCCCACTGCACAGGCAGAATCACTAATATAAACACAGGAGCACCTTTAGAAGCACAGACTGCCCATGGTACCAACTTTACACCATCAGTGCTTCTGATGTCAACATGGACAGAGCTTGTCTTTAAAGAACTAGTCAGTCACAACCACAAATTTATGTCTCTATAACAAAATGTGTTTAAATTTTGAACAAAATATATCATGATGCTGCCTTATGATAATGATTTTGGACAAGTTTTAATATTCCACCAACTGCTCCATACAGGGTTGTTCTTGGTGGTTTCCTGAGGTGGTAACCGTCTTCATCATGTGCACACATCTGTATCCTGCCTTTAAACACTTTTAAAAGGCATGGTAATTTAGGAGTTCTAATATTTATATGATTGAAGAAAATTAAAATTATCATATTTAAGCATATTTCATTAAAAAAAATAAAGGCACCCTGTTTCTGGCTGGTCAAATAAACAGCATCTCCACAGTAACTATAATTATTACCTTTTAAAGTTGTCTGCACTGTTTCAGTGCAAAGCTGGAAAAATAACCTGATGGGATGTTACGTTCATAAAGAAGAATTAAGAAGACGAGGTTGGACCCTGGTGTATGTCTGCAAAGTGTATGGTCAATGTGCTAAATTGAGGCCAAATTATTACATGGATAGTCCATTTTGTTTACAATGTGTGAATTCCTGAATATTAATGTTCATCTGCAATTTTCTCTGGTCCTAGTAATACTTGTTTGTGGACTGAAGAAGCGCATCATGTGACATTGTTAAACTATGTTTGAGAATTAGAATGTAACCACATATATAAAAACACTAAATATCTTTTAAAACAATAGAATTCTGCTGATAAAGTTTAAGCAGGCATTCACTGGTGCAGTGTGCTGATTATGATGGTGCCACCACACTAGCATACTAATAGAAATAACAGAAATCCATAAAATACAACCCCTGTTAGAAAAAAGTGGCCACCTTGTAATACTCTATGTAGGAAAAAAAGAGTACGTTCCAAACACTTAGACAGTATTAATGATAGAACCACTAGGTTCACAGATCACACAGGCACAGTATTAAGTTTGACATCCCATCAAATCAAGAACTCTAGCTATGCCACTTAACATCTCATTTACCAATGAATAGACCTGGTTTTTACTTCAAACCAGGTCCACTTCAACAAAAGTAGGAAAAATGTTTAGTGAGACTGGGCCTTTGGTCTTATTTTGAGTATTTTGTTGAATGTGCAACAGTGAGCCTACTAATTGGATCTTACAAACACAGGACTAGGGGTGTCAACAGTTCACCATTAATCTCTAAAATAGAGAACATTTATAACCATTTATGCTTGTCAGTCTATAGGTTAATTTTTCTGCTCACTATGTCTCACAAGTTGACATGGAATTCCCTCTAAATGGATAGTGCTTTGAAATGCAATACTGAAGCTCACTGAGTCAATGGAGCACCAGACTAAAAGTAAAGCATCTTGTACTTCATATCATTTTGTGTTTTTTTGATTTTTTTTTTTTTTTTTTTTTTTTTTAAATCGAGTGGTTAGTTACCGGTTAATGGATGTCAGGTTATCGAAAGCAAAATGAACTAAAACTGACATCCCTACACAGGACACAAATAAAAATGGGTTTTAAATAACAGTAACTTATTAAGTAGCCTTATGTTGCTGCATTCAATAAGTAGGCCTTTTTACATTGTAATAAATGAATGTAATAAATTGAAATATAAATTTTACAAATAATCTACACTCCCATTGGCTAAGACTAGTATCATTCTCAGATTTCAGTCTTACTGCACACCCACAATGACACTCCTTAGACAAAATGTATGTACATGTATGACATAAAGAGCACTGTACTGGGCCAGAGGTGGTTCAGCAGTTCACACTACAGGATCAAATCTGCACTCACAGTGCAGTTGCAGCATGGTGTTCTTGTGTTGACGGGTCAACCCTGTACTGGAAGCCGCTGAATGCCTACTGTCCTTTTGTCTTTTCTCTCTCTGTATTTGGGCATTTCCATCAGCCAAATAGTAAAGTAAGCATTCCCGTCCCAGTTTACTATCAATTGTGATGCTTGTGGGGCAATCAGAGACACTTGCACCAAGGTAACCCTTTATAGTAAATGGTCAAACATTTAAATTTGGCTGTACTCTTTGAGGGAGCATTTAAAGCACACCAGCAATGACAAAGATTCTGCTGGGAGAACTAATCCCCCATTATTAAATATATATGAGCATTTAATATTAGTTAAATTAACAATTCTAAAAATACAGCACGAGGAGGAGGTTTGGGGTGGTGGAGGGAGCTGCGGAGGCAAAAGCGATTGCATAAGCTTATCAGTGGAAGAACAGTGAAAGTGTCAGGCTATAATGAACTTTCACCTGCATTATTGTTATTGGACGTGATTAGTCAGCTGATAGCCACACAGTCGTGAATGAGGTGGTGATTGTATAGCATGAATTAAACAGCTGATGCCGTTCAGCTAATGAGGGTGCAACCTCTACCTAACTACACCCCCCCAGCTGCATCACCACACAGAAGGAAGCATACACCTACTGCCAGCTCACCTAGCAGTAGAGGACACTTCTGCTTGATGTTTAAATTTTGTGTTGTTACAAGCTTGAGCCTCTTGTCCATGAGTAGAGGCGGCTAACAGGTGTATTCTGGTAGAGAGAAAACAGCTCCTACATGAAATCACTCACAACAAGGTCTGTGGATTATCTTGAGTAATTGAGGCATGACTTCTGGAAAGAGAAATTGGTGTTGAGTTTCTTAGATTTTTTTGTCTCTTTGAGCTCCACAAACTGATTGTCATCTAGTGCCATTATACTGGAAAGAAAGCAGACAGCTCTACAGCCAATATCTCCAACACTCGTCAACTCACACCAAACCAATCTAGATTGTTAAAAAGCTCTACAGGTAAGAGGCAAAATATGTATTTTTTATTTGGGGGTGAAATGTCCCTTTAAGATTATTGGCAGTAGGGTTATAACAATACTATATGTTACATCCTACAAGGTATTCCACCAGGCATGTGTTCTTGAATATATCTGACTTGCCAACAATTTGTTGCCAGATGACGTTTGACTGCACATGGCATAACTGGCCAATCCCTAATTCTTCTTTTCAACATAGATGAGACTAGTAGTACATTGCAGAAAGGTATAACAGGAAAGGGAAAAGTTGACCGAGGTTCTGCTGGGTTCCAAGCTTGCTTATTGGAGCACAGAATAAAATGGGGTGGGATTTAGGAAGGGCTTATTGAGCTGGCAACGTCTTTTTGTGGAGGAAGCATCTGGAGCAACATCCCTTGCTGAACCAACCCGGTGGTTTCACTGAAACAAATGAGGCTGCATTATTTTGAACCAGTACTATTTTTGCCAAAATGTGAGAGTTGACATGTCTGATGTAAGTTGTAGCCTGCAAGTGAATAATGATAGTCCATATGGCACAAATATTTAAACAACTCACAAAACACAAAATGAAACCATCCCAATCTTAAGGATCTTTTAACAGGTCATCACAAAGCTGGATTAATCGCTTTTGACGGAGCGGTAAAGCAGTCCTCATACTGTATTATCATCTGTACCTGTATTAGTTGCAATGTATTCTACTTGTATATATCATTATATCACATAGGGATGCACCGAATATTCGATAACAATATATTCGGCTAAATATTGCAAAAAAGCACACATTCGGTATTCGGTGGAATAAGTTAAAAGCAAGGCCGAATAATAGCGGCGTGTTTTGATAACGCAATCAAACAGTGTGCCGTGACGGGCGGAGTAAATTGTCGGCAGTGTGGCGATCCTTCCGTCACCACACTCGCATTTGCGACTAAAAATAGTTTTGAGCGAGCAAAATAGGCTTAAATCATTCAGCACACTGTGTGAGTACAGATTTCAACTACCAGCAGAAACGATAGGCGAATCCCACCGGTTGTGGGTTGAACGGGGGTCACAGACACAGACAGTAATGTATTCCTGTCAAATACAGCGGCCATCGGCTTACCAGGCAGCAGAGAAGTCGGCTCCAATAATATCCTCTTCTTGGCATCATGACTGCCCAGTAGTACCTGAACAGCCGAGCCAGCCGAACACAGGTATGTGGCGTGTCAGAGGAGAAACGAGCAGTTCACATTTCTGTCATTGTGGCAGGTAACGGCCCACAAACCTCACCGCATTTTAGGGAATGTTCATTACTTATGAAGGGACCGTCAGGGTGGCTGGATGATTCTTATTTCATTTATTTATTTTATTTTGACCCTCCCTATGTTAATCACTTGTTGATGCTGTTTTTGAAGTATGAATAAGTTAATAAGTAATTTATTCCATTGAAATATCATTGATGTGTTATAGAAAAGTGATTTATCTTTTTATAAATGACAAAAGACACATCTGCCTAATTTTCACTGTGGTATCCTGATACTACTCAGAACCGTGATATTTACATTGGTATCGTACAGTGGGTTCCAGTTTTGGTACCGTGACAACACTAATCTGGAGGGGGTTCATCTGCAAAAACTAATGAAAAACTAAACAACGATATTCGGTACTCAGTATTCGGTCAAGCGTTAAATATTATTCGGCTTCAGCCCCAAATTTTCATTTCGGTGCGTCCCTAATATCACATTCATTTATTCAACACTTTTATCCAAAGCAATTTACAATAAGTGCATTTAACCATGTGGGATCCACCTCAAAACTGCAAGAATCACACAAGTACATCAGTTTCATCAAATATGCTGATCTATTTCATGTGCTACATTTAGAGACACTAAGATAGAGAGGTGTTTTTTAATTTTGATTTCATTCTATAATGTATCAGATATGTCAAATCAGAAGATCAAGGGGTGGCTTGTTCCACATGGGATGAATAAAATGACGCGAGCATCAGGTCAGTGTTTCTGCAACATTCATTCAGCAGCGGCATCATGCCGCTGCTTAATTATTGACGCCGCTGCTGCTCCTTCAAAACATTTATTTTATATTCGGCCAAATATTGCAAAAAAACACACATTTGGTATTCGGTGGAATAAGTGAAAAGCAAGGCCAAATAATAACGGCGTGGTTTGATAACGCAATCAAACAGCGTGCCGTGACGGAGATAAGTGTTGGCAGTGTGGCAATATTTTATTCCGTCCATCACCACACTCGCATTTGCAACTACGAATAGTTTTGTGCAAACAAGATAAATCAATCAGCACACTGTGTGTGTACAGATTTCAAGCAGCAGCAGAAACGATTGGATGTCTCATCCCCCCGCTGCTGAAAAAAATCCTAGAGGAAACACTGCAGGTGTAACTGTAAATCATTTAAGACACTGGCATGACACTTGCTTTGACATTTGGTTCTCTTGAACTCTCCTGTGGCTCTCTCCCTCTCACAGACACAAAAAAAACAAAGAAAGAAAGAACGACCCACAAACATGATTTTAGTGTTTGCTGGGCTCCAGAACCCGATCATTTAGCCCATTTTGCAACAATGGAGCACCAATGCAACTTGCAAATATCATTTTTCTGAAGTGAAGAGCTATTAGTTTGTTTCCCACTCAGTGACTATATCCATGTTCAACAACAGCGCTGTAACGGTTTAACTCTCCACTAATTTTACTGTTGACTGGAAGCTTCAAGTTTACGGCTAAAACATCAATACATCAGGCCCTACACAAGCCAGGTGCTTCAGGATAAAAGCACCAATGGCTCTGCTTGGCTTTCTGCTTTATCTACCTTTATTGTAACAGTACTTTATTTAGGCCTTACATTATCAGCCCATAGCAGTGCTTCATTTACAATTATTTTATTACAGTACTTTATTTAACTTTATTATAACAGTTCTTTATTTAAATTTATTGTAAAAGTAATTATAAACTAATTATAACTGTAATTTATTCAACTTTTATGTAACAGTGCTTTAATTACCTTTCTCACGACAAAACTTACATTTAACTTCATCAGGCCATAACAGTACTTTATTTACCTTTATTTTATTACATTACTTTTTATTCAGTATCATTTCATTTCCTTCATTATTATTATTATCATTATTATTATTATTATTATTATTATTAGGTACTTTCTGTCCTATATTTTAAGTGATTTACCAGTATTTTAACTTTATTGTAACAGTAGTTTATTTAGTAGCCTGAAGTAATTTAAAGATTTCAATCATCGAGATGTATGTACTGTGTATTGCAATAAAGCCTAAAAACATTGTTATATTATTTATAGGCCACACTGCCCTGCCCCAAGGTAATCAAGCATCTCTAATTTATATGGCCAACAAAACTGTGATTTTCCAGAGGTTGGGACGGAAGCTGGAGTACAAATAATCACCCTAGGTCTCTGTGCAGCAAAGGGAAGAGGGGCTGCAGGCCAGTAAACTTCAAAGCCTTGTGGGTAAGGAGGGGGAGGGCCACCAAGCACAGACACATTCTTCACAGTGTTGAACTTGACCCCTGGGGTTGCCACACACACACACACACACACACACACACACACACACACACACACCATGTGACTCCTGTCAACTTTGAGAGAGAGAGAGAGAGAGAGAGAGAGAGAGAGAGAGAGAGAGAGTGTTTGTGTGTGTGTGTGTGTGTGTGTGTGTGTGTGTGTGTGTGTGTGTGTGCGCGAGCAGACCTGTGGTATGGGTATGTTTGAGCGTCTACTTCTATCTTTTCCTTCAAAGCCATTTATGTACTTACTTACATTTATGTACTTTACAAATCATAGAGCAATTTCAGTTTCACACACTTGCAGGCCAAGTGTTGTACAAGTTTTATAGTATAGACAGTCAGCCATTCACACGTACAGGCAATTTACTGTCGCTAATTCACCTAACCTGTGTGTCTTTAGACAGCAGGGTATCAAACCCCCAGGTAACCCCCACAGACATGGAGAGAAAATGGAGACATCACATAGAAAGGCCCTAGCCAGCCAGTGAATTCAAACCAACAACCATCTTGCTCTAAGGTCTCTAAATTTCTCTCTTTTAGCATCTGTGTAAGCGCAAAAGCTAGCATGGCAAAAAAATCATCCTCTGCCCATGTCTACAAGGAAAATACAGGCAGAGCGCAGAGTCTCTGAAAAAAATACACCACCATACTCTTCTAGTGGGTCATAATTAATGATTCAGGGGGATTACTTCTGTATGTTTCTACACTAGGGCTGTCCCGAATGCCATTTTCTAACATTCGGACCTTCAGCAGAATTTATAACGAATATTCGAATATTTGCTCACGGCATGCGTGCGTGCAGAAGGGGCACGTGGGTGCACGTGCTGTGGCCGTGCTGCTCTCTCCGGTTTTATGCCAGGCTCGGCTCCTTTCAAAGACTCCTTGCGAAGCACTCCTCCGGGGGTTTTTCGGACCTAATTATATTGCGGAGTTTTGCACAGCGGCGACCGGATCTTTGCTCTCAAACCACAAAAAAAAATGTGATGGCACAAGCTGAGTAGTGATGCGCGGCTCGACCCGTAACCAACAGGAACCGCAAATGGACCTGTGGGTCGGGCAGCAGTTATCGCCTGTTAAATCGCTCTGTAAATGATATTTTTATTAAAATCTATAAATCTATAATCTATTACTGTCATGGCATCCGAAGGTACTGATGCATTGAGCAGGTGACAGTCCGCAGTCGTTTTCAAAACACACACACAGTGTCACGCACTCCAAAAGAAACTTGTTGAAACTTTAAACAATAATTTATTGTACAAAACGGGGGAAACAAACGTTAACAAAAACGGTTCCATAACTCATATTAAATTCAAAAGATAACAAAAGAACAGCTACAAGTTAAAGGGAATAGTGATAAAGTGGTAAAACTTGGCATTGATCCACAGCCTAAGATGGATGCGCTCAAGCCTGCCATGCGCACAAGCTCCGTTGGTAGGCGATACTATATTTTCACATTTTTAACAATGCAATTTAAAAGTTTTGATTTTTATTGATAACCTACATTTACCAACAACAAAAAGACTACATTTAGCACCCAAAAATATGTAAAAAAAAATAAAATAAATAAAATGAATGATAATAATTTAAAAAAAAGTAAATAAAAAAACAAATATCGAATACCAAATTTCATAACAAATACCTACCCATAGAAACGAATATTCGAATATCCGAATATTTGGGTACAGCCCTAGTCTACACATCATTTTTTTAGTGTATGTGGATCTGTTCGCAGCTGATCTGATCAGATCAATGGATGAGAGGAGCAACTGCTGCCATTGGATGCAAACTTTTACACCCAGCAAATGAATGACTAAGTTTGACTTTTTATGCGCCTGATGTTCCACTGCTCTGTCTTTGCCTTGGGTACTCTCTGCACTCTGACAGTCAGTACGTTTACATAACATTCGAGAAAATCTATTTATTGTGTTTGTCCGACTAACACTGGACTTTTAAAATACATGTGAACATGTTAGTCTGACTTAAACTGTACTAAATCAAATTCCTTAAAGTCGGAGTAACACACCACATGATGCCATTGGGAGTCAAATTACTCCTGCATGTATACAGTCAATCGTACCCAAACTGGCCTCGGCAGTCTAAGCATGCTCCACAGTTTCCACCCTGGTCTTTGACCTGGAAGTTGATAAAATTAAATGAGTAACAGAAGAAGAAGCTGGTGCCAACATGGCAAAATCTATATCCAGAGCAATGTATTTTTTGGTGGACGGAATGTACCGAGCTGTTAAGCTGTCCACCAAGGGTACCAGTTTGCTACTGGCCAACCGTAGCTAACTTCAGTGTTTCCCCTAGCATTATATTTGGGGGGGGGGGGGGCCTCCCCTAACCCAATGCCCCCCTGAGTGTGGTGTTATAAATAACCAAACGGTATATATATATGTTCCAAAAACAATCCTAATGGGTGGGGTGGCATGGCAGCAGAGGTTTTAATCATGGCAGGCCGCCACAAATAAATTGAAGTGTCGGAAACCTTGTATCAGTTATAATCAGTACTGCAGCTTTTGTGGTATAAAACTATCCTCATTACCCTTTTAATTGTAACACATAAACAAGACTGTCTTAAATCATTGGTGTCTTATTGAATAATGTGTATTTATGTAATGTTTGTGATTTATGTAAAGATCTCCCAGGACTAAACAATATCAGCTTGCTGAATGATTAACAGGAATGCGTCATCAGGTTGTGCCTTAACTCTGTGACCATCTCTGAGGTTGTGCTATGGTGTTATTGTTCGTTCTGCATTGCATAGTTACGTGTTAATAGTATTTTTGCCACGCCTTCCCCTCAAACACCACCATTACACAACACTGTATAGTATTTCTATCTACAACTCAATTTAATTTCGCCAACCATCATCAAATTACCAGCATCACTAAAATCATGCACACAAACTATTGGACTTTGTGTGTATGTAGGCTACGTGTGACTCATATATAATATACATTATAGCAAATCTTTCTTTGCACATGTGTAGGATCTAGGGCTGTTCCATATTTGTGTCTTCCTCCATCTCATGTCAGGGCATTACCTAACCAAGAAAGACATTTTCACTCACTGCACTTCTTTGTCCATTTTGTCTTTCCCTTTTCAATTCACAACACTGACGAGAACTGGTTACATAACTGTACTACTCCACCACTCGTCCTCTGTGATTTAATAAGGCCAACTAATCAATGTGTCCTGTGTAGATAACATGACTCAGCTGCCTGCTCTGTAACTAACCATATTCTTGTGTCCTGAATTTGCTCACAACATCGAAGACATATGAGCAAATTCAATATACTATCAGTGTTTACACTGTATTTCAAAGACCTTTCTGGTCACAGCTGAACTGCACTATAGAAGATTTAAATGTACACATCTAGCTTTCTTCTCAGTCTAAATTACCAACTGAAGCTTCACAAGAAACAAATGACTATACCCCAGTTCAAATTCTGGTGTCAGCTACAGTATGGTCATCAAAAAGCAAACACCAGTCAGATTTGCATGAATCTTTGCTTCCCCACTTTCCTGTCGTGCATTTGTTGAGGAAACTGTAAATTATAGCCATGCAAAGCTTTCCAATATTCTACAACTTATTTTAAAAACTGGAGAAAAAAAGTTGCTACATCCATTACCAAGGCAAAGAGTAAACACTTCATTCATGTCACACTTTTTACTACTTACAATACTGTGGAATCATGAAAGGTAAACCAAAAGTAGCAGAAAAGATGCATTGCCAGTTGATGACACAAGATCATCTGTTGCTTACATAACTCTACTGATGTAACAGTTTTCTTAACATTACCTGTTACTGCTACTGGAGCCAATAATATGTAGTTATTACTTTCAGGACAAGCTGTGTTCTGCATTTACAGAAAACACTTCGCTGATTTCTGACTATAAACACATATCCTGTATCTACGTTTGTTTGTTTTTTAAGATATTTTTGGGGACATTTTAGCCTTTATAGATAGGACAGTTGAGCGTGAAGGGGGAGAGAAAGAGAGAGGTAATGACATGCAGCAAAGGGCCACAGGCTGGAGTCTAACCCAGGCCGCTGTGGCAACAGCCTTGTACATGGGGTGCCTGCTCTATCCACTAAGCCACTGACGCCCCTGTATCTATGTTTACAATACTTATAGATGTTCTATGTATCACTTTAGCCAGGTGAGGCAGTCTGGTTCACTTCCATAATTCTCTGATGTACTCTAAAGGACCACAGAGCACTCAGGTACAGATTAGCTTTGTTTTCTCCTCTCAGCATCAGAGAAAAACCACTACAAAAAGGGATTTTTAGCAGCGAAAAAACTACATCTGCTGTTGAAACATGATCAACATGAGGGTAGGCAAGATATCAGAAACAACTTGTGGCATAATACAACATAAGATAGCAGAAGAGAGCCCAACACACAGTGCATATGATCAACCAATTAATTGCTCAGACCCTTTTTTTTTACCAAACAACACACATTACATGTGCAGGCATGACCCTGATCTTAACGTGGGTCATCAACAATGGACACAGGACAACCTTTTAACACGAGCTATCGACCCACATTGGATGTGAGTTAAGCAACGGGACTGCTTCAGTAACACAGCTGAGAGGTTATATTTTCGAGGTGCTCAATTCTTGAATGGTTAGTACAGCTGGATACCATTAAAAATATAACACCAGTACCAGTAATCTTAAGATAACAATAGAGTGCTTCAATCAATACATTTGTTTGCAGCAGTTCCCCCTGAAGTTTTCTCCATGCTTTATCTTGTGACTCGTATACCCTAATTTTTACTTAAAAGACTGCCAAGTCCATTGAATACGCTGCACTTCAAATTCTGTTATATATAATACTGTATCATACCATGAAAATCTGATACTGTTTCAATGCTACACCAGACTGTCTGGGTTGTAGCTGCTGCAGTAGTGGGCGAATCATAAGTCGCATTAGGCTAAATCAAATAATGCTTGCAGTGATTGGCTGCAAATAAAACCATACAAAGTCATTTTTGCTAGATCTGGGAACAAAAATGAAAATGCAGCAATCGTTCAACTGGAAAAGTTTTGATGCAACTACTACCAGGTTATTGCCATTGAAACTAGAGAGGTATCGGGTAGCAATACCCAGTTCTAATGGTAACCAACAAAGTCATCAAAAATATTAGTCAAGTAAGAAATTAGTACTTAAAATTTAACACTCCTGAGGCCTGTACTACGAAGTAGGATTTAGTGTTAGCGAGGTAACTTCAGGATTAACTCTGGGTTTTCAGTACTACGAAGCTGGTTCTCTTTAACCGGGATAAATCACTGTGGGAACTTATGCTGAACAGCTAACCTGCTAGGATGTAGATTAACTTCAGATCAGCTGATCTTCAATCAGATCACTGAAGAAAAAAGTATCCATGAATGAAAGTCCAGAGTGACAGGTAAAAAAAGAGGAGCCTAAATGCCGTTATAGGTCAGTAGAATCATTTAATTTCCAGGGCTCTATTTCCACTGCTTCTAAAACAGAGCTTTAAACAAACGCAGAGATCATTCACAACACTAAACACATGATTTTAGCACTATTTGGAATTACTAAGTTCATTTCAGTCCGCAGTGACTGCTGACAGTGGCGCTACTTTTACACTCTGATTCCATCACTGCAGCTCAAAATAATAAGAGACACCTATGTGATGAGAACTATAAAGAGAACAATAAAACAGGTATTTTATTAGTAAAATAATCCACACACTGTTAATTGACTCCTGTTATTATAGATGTAACATTTCGGTCAGATAGACCTCATTAGTCATTAACTACTTTTCCACCCTTTACTTAAGCAGCAGAAACAGTCTGATATTACTTTAAAGTGTTTAATGTGACATATTCATAGCAGTTTCATCATCATCCAACTAACGACAAAAAATACTATATACTAATGTCACACAGGCCCTTAGCTCTGTTATACCTGCACGTAATTTAAATCTCGGATGACGGTGAATTTTTGAATGGTGTTTTCAATGCTTCTGAATCTTCCATTTTAAGATTACATCTGTGGTTTACATCCCGCGCCACTGACATTTTAAAGTCTCGTAGACACATACACTTTTGCTACCATTTCATCAAATTTGTGAGCCAGCCTATTTCATTCATGGTTCTGATGACGCCCCTCACAATTAACAACCCCGCCCCTTTCACACGCACTCTTGGCTGGATAGGAAAACCCAAAGTTGACTGAACTGGTTGATAACCAGCTTTGTAGTACCGGTTATCCAGACGGCCAATGTTAGGGTTAGTAAAACCAGATAGCAAGAAGGTATCCTGGGTAAGTTGAATTGGCTTCGTAGTAGGGCTGCTCTATTAATCGCATTTAATCTAGATTATGATTTGAGCTTTCAACTATTATGAAAAATATAAATAAACTGACAAGAAGTGCATAAAACGATTATGCGCTTGTTGTCAGTTTACTCTCGTTGTCTTGTGTTGCAAATCAAACGCACCCGGAAGCCGCACATGCGCAATACCACCCCCTCCCCTCTTCTCCTCTATTCATTCCATAAGCCAGTCAAGTAGGTGAAATCAAATAATGTGAGGGGCAGGTGATCGCCCAAGATTTCAAAAACAGCGTGCGAAAAATGGCAGAGGGAGAGCAAGAGAGGTTGGTCTGTGTCTGTGTGTGTGTGTGCATCAGGGCCGAACGCTGCCTTTTGTCATTTATAAAAAGATAAATCACTTTTCTATAATACATCAATGATATTTCAATGGAATAAATTACTTATTGACTTAAGGCCCGTTTCAACTGCAGGAACTTCAGGGTAACTTTACGGGGCCAGGGTCAGGGCCGTTGGTGCGTGTCTCCACCGTAGAAACCACCCCCGAAGGACAGAGTTCCGGAACTTTTACAGGGGCTAAACAAGTCTCTGCCTTGGAGTAGGGACTCAGACCGGCCCTGAGAAACTCCTGGCTGGGGCTTGGGGTTTACTTGGTGCTGATTGGATATACTCAATGCGGGATGTGAGGTTTTGTAAATAACAACATGGTTATCGTAGATTAGCTGGACTAACCGTTAGCTGTTAGCAGTGTCTGTAATTACTCAATAAAAGGTCCGTGAAAAAAATATTTTTTTCAGCAGATATCTTTTGGGAAATCACGATGTCTAGAAAGCATCAGCTGACAGGGACAGCTAACAGCAGCAGCAAAGCTAACATCAGGACGTGATCTGTTAAAAGCCTCCCATTGTCGGATACGACATGAAACTACTCCAGTTAGCTCAATAAGACATCCGCTGGAAAAAAATATTTTTTTCACAGACCGTGACCGGAGTTATTACAGACACCGCTAACGGCTAACGGTGTCCCTACACCCCTACGTCGCCCTGGTCAAAATGGTCGCGCAACGATTACGTCGCATACAGAGCCCGGTAACTTTATGGGAACCTTCCTCCTACTCCGCTCTCTCAGTGGAGACACGGCGGTTGAGAGGGCCGAGCAAGAGGACGTTCCTGCCCTCCAAATAGTACCAGGAACTTCTTCAGTAGAAACGGGCCTGAATTCATACTTCAAAAACAGCATCAATAAGTGATTAACATTGGGGGGATTGAAATAAATAAAATAAATAAAATAAAAATCAACCAGCCACCCTCCTCCCCTGACAAGTAAAGAAAAGTGCGGTGAGGTTTGTGGACGGTTACCTGCCACAAAGAAAGAAATGTGAACAGCTTGGCTGTCCAGGTACTTTTGGGCAGTCATGACGCCAAGAAGAGGACATTATTGGAGCCAGACTTCTCCGTCGCCGGTAAGCCTTATCTTGCGCCGCAAAGCACTATGGCCGCCGTATTTGACAGGAATACATTCCTGTCTGTGTCTGTGACCCCTGTTCAACCCACAGCCGGCATTTTGTTTCTGCTGCTGGTTGAAATCTGTACTCACACAGCGTGCTGAATGATTTATTTTGCTCGCACAAAACTATTTTTAGTCAAAAATGAGAGTAAAATATCACCACACTGCCGAAATCTTACTCCGTGCCGTCACCACACGCTGTTTGATTGCGTTATCAAAACAGTTTCATTAGCTTCCATTCCACAATATATCAATGCAAAGAGCATTTCTAATAAATGACACTGACTTTTTTGTTTGTACACTAGGCTAAACGGACGCTACAATTGTTTTAACACAATTTAGACATCCAATTCACCAGAATATGGCAACGATTTCTTTTTTTTAGCATTTAACATCTACAGATTAAATACATCAGTGACCATGGAAAACATGTTTCTGTGTGTCTGGCAGGTGTCCTTGCTTGACACACTGAGCCAGCCTCAATGAAAAAGCACAAACAAAGACCGAATGTTGCCTAAGATCTTCTGTTATGAATTGCACTTCAATACATGACAAGGACTGACAGCCAGCTGACATGCACATATGTTGTTCACTTTTACGAGAGGAAATAAAGTAGTCAGTGATGGGAATCCAAAAAAAAAAAAAACCAAAAAAAAAAAAAAACAGCTAAATACTGGAAAATTAGGAGCAACTAAAGTCAATGATTCCTGACCAAATACAGTAACTAGAGGCAACCAATGACCACAGATGTTTTGCTTCATGGTATGTTTTGTATTTATGTTAAAAAAAAAAACAACATAGACATATGTGATAAATTCCAAATCTCAATAGTAGTTTTGAATTTCAAAAAGCCAGTATTATTCGAGCTCTGTGACAAACAACCAATAAACACTGTGTCTTATTTCTTTTGCTAAGTGGGTATGGTTTATTTGTGATAATGCAGGTTTTACAATATATTAAATAATGAATTAAGCACCTCTACCTCATCAGGACACTGTCTTATATACTATTATTTAGGCTACATAACCTACTTTAAGTATTAACCGCAATACTGAGTGGTGCAGGAATGAGTCCTAAAACCCAGAAATGAGTACCCTTGATGACTTTCCTTTTGTGTTTTTCTTTCCCCGTGCCTACAGTTCTGCTGCTCTCTCTGTGCCCAGAAAATGCTCTATGCTGCGAAAATCTGGTGCAATGAATAACCAAACAGCACAACAGTGTACCAAATAAACGGTCCAGCTCCAAACATAGAACATCAAAACATAGTGGCAATTGTTTGAATCATGGCGGGCCGCCACATATAACTTAATTTGCGGGAAAATCTGCACTTGCATTTGCACTTCAAAAATCGTAACAGTGGTGTTAATAATCTTGCTGAACTAAATGTGTAAATATCATAATCATTTGTGTGCCACAGAGCTTATTTTCTGCAATAATCCAAAATCTGATGGGATTTTCCCAATTGGCTTTTGACAAAGGAACAAGAGCAATGCTACTTTCTGCAACAGCCTAACACAAAAAAAAACATTGTCCTGCAACACTCTGTTGGATCAGAACAATACAACAAGGGCAATTACTCAAGTGGGCAACAGGGTAAAATAAACTATAATTTAGAAAAGAAGTTTGTTCAACAACAAAATATTTGATTTACATTTCAAGTCACACCTAAAAGTACCTTAACCCAGTTGGTCTGTGAATTCTGACTGTAGCTAAACAGAGTCTGTACCAGCCTTTTCCTTACTAGCACAGATACTGAAGGCTTATCTGGGACTGGTACATTGTGTCATTGAGTTGAGCTTCACAAGGTTGGCAAGTGGCCCTCCTGGGTGTGTGTGTGTGTGTGTGTGTGTGTGTGTGTGTGTGTGAGAGAGAGAGAGAGAGAGAGACACACACACACACACACACACACACAGAGTGTGTGTGGTGTGTGTGTGATTTCACCCCTCCCCCACATTGCCCATGGCTTTGGATCAACCAGCTGCAAAGCACTGTAGAAAGCTTTGAATAAGACTGACACAAAGGTAATAAAATAGTATCTAAAAGAATAATAATACAATGTTGTATGTTGCAGATAATCAAGGTTAAACAGCAACATCATCTTTAACTGGTACTAACTATGGGCCTGCAAAGAACAACACCTCTAACTGGTGAGTACAACTATAGGACACAGTGCTAACACTGCTAAAACTACAGTTTCCGTTTCGATTCATAACTATTCGTAACTGTTGCTGGTTTGTAACAACATTCTAACTTATTTTAACACTTAAATATGTATCAAAACAGGTACAATGTGCATTTAAACACAGTGTAGTTACAGTAATGTTAAGTAAGAAATAAAAGCATGACTACACAATGTATAAAGTATTTAAATTCACAAAAACAAAAACAAAATAGTAAAGCAAAAAGTTAGACTGAAAAGCACAACAAATTAATTTTCAGTGTGGTTCTGATAGCATGACATTTATGTTATAAAAGATATGTTCATGGCGAAGATTAAAAATGACTAAAGTGGTTTTAATTCAAAGCTAGCAGTAGTTGCAGGAAGGAAGGGCGCGCTCACAAACACAAACCGACCACGAGAACTGCCCTACGAACACATGCACAGTGCGCGCGCGCCTACTCACGCGCTGACGCTGCCCATCCCCCACCCCGAGAGAAAATATAAAAATAAAGGTTCAAAACAGCGCAATAACCCGCCCAAACCTCGTATATACAGTCCTATGTGGTCCCGCTACATGGTGGTATAATTTATAACGGCAATAATAACGTAAAATGACGATAAACACTCACCAAAAGCTCCAAATCACACAAGGGGGGTGCCTTCTCCTCTGTGCTCCTAATATGGAATCTCCTCCTCCTCCACCACCGTTGTTTTCAAGCTCTAATTAAACCTCGAAAAAGCGTTATAACGGCCTTCAGACCCGGCCAACCGGTGCTAGGAATCCCCAATGACCGATGTGTTTTGGATACACGGGCATATATAATGATAAATCCCCTTAAAAATGAGCTGGATGGACAGTTGGGTCTAGATTGTAGGTTTGCTCGCTAGTAGAGAAAAGAGCCAAACGGTTCAGTAGCAGCCAACGGCTTCAGACTGAAACACAGAGCAGCTGACCTGCCAGGCGAAAATGAGGTAGGCCTGAGCTCCTCGCTGCAGGAAGCACACTCCAGTCACATAAACATCAAAATGGGTGTCGCAGTATGGAAAAGGATGGTGTTGTCGGGCCGAGGTTGGCGGTAACTCTTCAAAAACAAAACACAATTTTTTGTGAAAATTAATTTTTGACCAATATTATTTTTAAAGCTCAATATTATGATTAATAGTCTGCATAGCCTTATTTAGATTGTAGCTTTAGGAATGCTAGTTTTGCTAAGTGAAATCCACAGATAAAATAGGTTATAGACCACATTTCTATTAAACTGTATGTTGCACCTAAATTATGCAATGTTGTTGTTTATGTTTAATATTTGAGCTACATCATTGCCTGAATAATCAGTAATGGCAGTTAAATACTTTGAAAATACGTTTCAGCATTTTTCTGACATAATTGAATTATTTAAGATATATTCATTTTGATTCAGTCATACAAATATTAAGTTGATTACTAACCATTGATACACTTGTGTCTTTGATTTGATGTAAACTCAAGATGTTGTTTACAACAATGAAAATGTATCTTTACCAATTCATAAAAGTACTGTTAAATCCAAGCATGCATGCACAGGTGAAATAGCCTTTTAGGCTTTGTCACTGCACCTTTACCAAATTACCCTAAAACTTGAATTAAAAGCCTAGTCCCTGTTTATAGCCCGGGTTTGTTTTGACAAATAAAGGGCTATCTTAAATTATGTGTCCATCCTTTGATTTCACTGTAAGTTATTCATATTCCTTTAGTCCATAAAGGTCCTCGGATCAAAAGAACCAAGTGTTTTGCGTAAAAATTAATCCAAGTTGTGAGTATTATTTAAACAGGATAAAGAGGTGTTGTGTCAATATGTCAGGTACTGTAATCCTCGAGTACCATATCTCCAAATATAATTAAAATTTTTATTTATCTATTTAGTCAAATCTGAACAAACCGACAGCATTGTTATTAGACCTGAGCATATCCACAGGCCCCTGGTAGTAATTTAGCAGCCATAGCAGTACTGCTAAACACCATATCATTACAGCGCAGCAGACATGTTACAAACAAAAAAGCCTGCCCATGACCACTTAAAGCTTTCAACTTCATCATTGACCCTAGCTAACATGTGTTCACATGACACAACTCGTAATGTAAAAAAAAAATTCTCTGGCGTCAGTGGTTAGAGTGGATAGAGCAGGTGCCCCATATACAAGGCTGTTCGACTCCAGCCTGTGGCCCTTTGCTGCATGTCACTCCCTCCCTCTCTTTCCCCCTTTCACTCTTAACTGTCCTATCGATTAAAGGCAAAATGGCCCAAAAAAAAAAGAAATCTGGAGCTGATGTATTTTCCCAGAATCTGAGGATCACCCGAGCAGCTGTGACAACCCCTACATTTATCACAACAAGGTCATACTTTGATACCTTTGGCAATTCTGTTCAGTTCCCCATAGTGATTTATGTACCATCATACCCAACACTTTCCCTAGGGTTAACCAATTTACATTCCCAGATTGCATGTAGAAATGTTCCTGTTTCTGACATTTCAAACAAAGATTATCAACCAGAAGACCCATCCTGTGGAGCTGAGAAGGTGTAAAGTAAAGCCTATGAATTAATTTATCCTGATTAAATTCCCCCCCTTGCTTCCTTTATATATTTTCCAGTATTTGACATGTACATAATTATTTTTTAATTGGAAATAATTTTAGCCTAGTTATGAACTAAAATAAAAAAAGTTGCCCAAATGGGCTGAAAAATACAAAATTGTCAGCAAAGTAGTAATTAAGTAATTGAACCATATTGCAGCTGATCTTCAGTTGGTAGTTTTGATTTATTCTAATATATTTATTTTCCATTGCAGCATAGTAGCCTATTCTGTATTTTTTTGAAAAGCTTAACTAAACCCAGTGACAAAATAAAGAATTCAATGTGAGCTGGTCCCTGGTAAACATGTCATGTTTTGACACTTGGGCAGCCTTTTATATCGTATCTTGACACAGGGGTGTAGTGGTTAGGTTTAGGCCACAAAACTACTTGATTAGGAAAAGATCATGGTTGACGTTAGGCTAGTCCCATCAGTCAACTCACATGACTAACAACTCACATGACTAAATGACTCAATGTTGACTTTTCAGAAGCTTCAACATCAGGGACCAGTTCAGATAGATTCAAGTCAGGCACCTAGGAAGTGCACCAAGCCTTGAGGACAATTTTTGTAGTGGCCAAACAGTGGTACTGTAGTCTCTGGGATCCAACACGTGATGTCCTGTAGCCCAAAAACACTTTTCTAACAGTTATGAAACAGGCTCAATTTATTACTGATGTCTCTGTATCAGGCGGCAGCGCAGCCCACTGCGGACAGACCCAGATCTGGCTTTGTTGCCACCTTTGACCTGCAGACAAAACTCTGCTGCTGACACCAGCTGCTCCTCCTCCAGCCAGTAGTTTTGTCTCACTGGCTCACTGGGACCCACTGATGATGGTCCCCAGGGCAGCGTTGTCTGTATGCGGTACCCTTTCCAACACTGTAGCACAACAATTTTAACGATACGTAGATGATGAAGCAAGTGTAGTCAGGTAGCAGCAGGTAGAGGTGGAGGTTTTTCAGTGTAAACAGCATCGTTTAAGGAGAGACTGGAGTGGGAGGCTTTGCTAGACTGATGCATAAAACACATACAGATGCACATTCTGCAGACATAAACAATAAAAAATAGATAACTACTCAGGCGTGCACGTATGCATTGACTGAAAGCATATGATCATCAACATGCACACACACACACACACACACACAAACACACTACAGCTGAGACAAACAAACACAGACAGAAAGCCTTGGGGTGGTGTGTAGTGTGAGCTTTAGCATGGCTGTAACAGGAGAGTGGAGGAAGGGAAATTACTTTCATACCGGTGGGGGGGCATCAGTGTATTTCCCCAGCCTTCACTCTCACATGCCTGAGGAGGTTTGTAGTACAAGAGGACCCCTACAATGTTGATAGTGACAATCATTTTACTTTGCTCTCATTTGAACTTTTTTTGCCTGTACTTTTGTTTTGGAAGGGAAAGCAGCAATCCTAACAGTGGTAGGTAATTCCGCTGCTTTTGTGTCCCATCCCTGCTGAATGAATAAAGAGAAAAACAGTGATGTGGAAACAGCGCCAGTGTGGCAAATTGTGAAGTGAAGCACCTCAGGGCGAAGCAGTCCACTGTCAGGGTAATGACTTTCTGGGAAACCACAACACATCATCTATATGCAGCACTCAGCCTCAGTGTTTTCCTCTTCTCTGTTCCCTCTGCAGCAAACACACCACCTCCTCTACTGCTACTAATGACTTTTACTTTGAGAAAGTATCCTGTGAAAATCTTTATTTTAATACTATAATTTACGACTACTCTCTGGCTACTGTGGGCTACATGAAGTCACAAAACTAGCATACTATTAATACATGTAAACTCTGTGTGTGTGTTTGTGTGTGTGTGTGTGTGTGTGTGTGTGTGTGTGTGTGTGTGTGTGTGTGTGTGTGTGTGTGTGTGTGTGTGTGTGTGTGTGTGCTTGAAAATACTGTACAGGAGTATTTGCACATGCAGTATAATAAAAGGTAATTTGATAAACAAACCACATTATCTTCAGCTCAATTAAGTGAAACAGAAGAGATATTACTTCTCTGCTTTCATGTACAACATAATCTGTTAATCCTTGCCTCACTATGTGAAAAAGTTCAGTTTTTATAAAGGGGGTGCACACGATATTCAGGGTATTGTTTTACCAGCAAACAACTATTTGATATGTAAAGATGGAGTGGAGTAATGGTGTCTCTCAGCAGACAGTTTAGTCACACTTTCTGTGTGTATTGTAAACAACGTTAGTTCAACTCAGTGTGTGTGTGTGTGTGTGTGTGTGTGTCACACTGGCTAGCTAATCACCACTTCTCACTGTACTTAAGGCAGATTTATACTTTTGTGTCAGCTCTATGCAGAGCCTATGCCATAGTCAATGCATGTGGCCCATGCCATGGTGAACATTTAAATACTAGTGCAGTAGCGTGTGTGTGTGTGTGTGTGTGTCACTCTGCAGTTATACCTCCAAAACACTCGTCGGCAGTGGGGTTTCTGTGTAGTGCTGTAACGTTTAGTTGATTCAAAACACACATTAGACGCGGCTTAATAGTGACAGTTTCAAACACAAGTACACAAAACGGCTTCATTATAACTCGCAGGATTCACAGACGAAGCACTTGTCTTTTGCTGGGCACATTTGCCCCACAAATACAACATGCTAATGTTATTAGCATGAGCCAGTGGCATTTTACACTGCATAAATTAGCTTAATGGCTAGTGGATATTTATTCTGCTTGTATGAAGCCAAGGACAGCAGCAACATTTAACAAAGGTAACGTTATAAAATTTGGCTTCATTTCAACTCAGAAGGTTCACAGGCAAAGCACTTGTCTTATACTAAACACATTTCCCAAACAAATACACCATGCTAACATTATTAGCACAAGTCTATGGCATTTTACATTGTAAAAAATAGCCAAGCAACTAGCTGAGATTTCTTCTCCTCATATGAAGCCAGGATAAATCACACACAAAACACAACATGCTATTTTGTGGGATTTTATTGTCTTCACAATTTATTGTGAATTGTGATTTATTTATTTTTTATTTAGTTTCGAGCAGTGCAACCCAAGGCACGCTCAGTTTGGTAGTTTGGCAGACCGAGGTGCGCTGAGATGGGTGGGGCGGCACAGCAGGGGGAGGTGTCGACAGATCCAGCTTGGCGCAGCGACAGTTTCGTGCCAAAAGGCTTCGCCGAAGGTGCGCTAAAAGCTCGCCAGCTGAAACCAGGTCTACTGTCAGCGCAGGTAGAGCGCAGCCGGTGTAAGCCGAAGTGTGGCTGACCGGCGGACAGTGTGCACACGTCACCAAAACCTCACAGGTTTCCAGAATGTCAGGCACATTAACAAAGAAGTAAATACCCACAAACACCACTATTCAATGCAACTATCTGCAATCAGCACATAAATGTATCTCTATATCGACTGTCCCGTCACATCTGATGTCAGATCAAAGGGGATTGGCACCATTTGGCATGTTTGGCATGCGTAATGGAAACCCAACCTGATTTGATTAACACAGCTGCAAACTACTTCTTTTTCAAATAAAAATAAATAAAACCTTTGTTTCTACTGAGGGTAATGGTTTTTAGCTTACAATAATAGCCAGGAGATCTGCGCCGCTACAACGAGTAGTTACATTTCTGGGGAGGTGCACGGCAGGTTACAGCGTAGGGTACAGCGTTGATTCAATGCAGTAGTATAAATCCCACTTCATATGGTGGGTACCACTGATAATGGCAACAGCATTGAAAGCGAAGGGCATACCGTCTGGTTCCCCCCAAGGCTGACAATGCCAGCTCTGTCAGCACTGTTGCCACTATAAGCACTGCTCAAGCTGTTTGCGCAGCTAGCACCATTAGCTGCTAGCCGATGGCTCAGCCACCTCCAGGCTGAGAGCCATGTGCAGACAACCTGAATCAGGCTCACAATCATAGATATGCTCTGAATGTTACAGAAAGTGCCTTAAACATGTGTCCTTAGCTTGATTTTGTGACACATTGTCACTTTAAACTAATCAAATACTGAAGCTAGATCAGTGGCCCTACACTTGAAAATATTACTCTTAAAGTACCCCTTCAGTGTCAGTTTTGAATGCTCAGGGATGACGTATCAATTAACCAAGTTACAGGCATTGTGTTTTCTTAAAATTAACTTCCTTTTTCCAGAAAATGTACAGTTTCCACTTGTTACATGCATACAGTCTTTTTCAAAATGAACCTAAAACATAGATAAAAAATCTTGTGTTTGGTGGCTTAGTGGTAGAGCAGGGGCCCCATACACAAGGCTGTTGCCACAGCGGCCCGGGTTCAACTCCAGCCTGTGGCCCTTTGCTGCATGTCTCTCCCTCTCTCTCTCCCCCTTTCACGCTTTGCTGTCCTATCAGTTAAATGGCCATAAAAATATAAAAAAAAATAAAAATAAAAAATCTTGTCTTTGGTTTTCCTCCTTTAGGTTTAGGCTGCACATGTAACTGCTTAGGTTTACAAAATAATTGTAACAAACAATTAGTATGTTTATTAAGGTGTGTTCACACCAGACCTGTTTTTTTTCTTTCGCTAGCGATGAGTTTACATACAAAGTCAATGCAAACGGGTGATTGAGCGTATATTCGCCTGAGAGAAAAATTACTTGGGCTCCGAGCAACAGCAACAGAGCGGTTTTTCACTCGTCACTTGAGATGAGAAATCTCATCTGGAGCGGTATTTCACTGGGTCCTGTCACTTGCAGCTCAATGCTGATTGGCTGCCGTAATCCCGGAATCCCGGGGGGTGCTTGCCTGTCATGACATGTCAGCTTCATTAAAAGTATAGCTGTAAATTAAAAGCAACAATAGATGTAAAAACACACAGAGACAATACATCTGTGATCAGTCCCCTAATTTAATTTTAACAATTTTTTCAATCTTCTCCAATTTCTCGTTTTATTTTATGGAAGTGATCAATGTAAGTGCCCTTGTCCTAGAGCCGCGACGACGGTTTTTATAATGCAAATAACTCTGTTTAGATAAAACCTACAAGCTTCTCTTCCTATGACTTTTCCTAAAAATGTGTCTTGTGTGTTTTCTGAAGCCTTTAAGTTACAAAAATGAAACACACTAGACTTCTGAGCATTTATACCTTAATGCCCATTTTGATACATACAGGTAGGCTATATACATATTGCAAAACTCTGTCAAAGTACACCAAGGCATACAATTTTGTTTACAAATATTTATTTGGAAACAAAACCATTCATACGGTCAATAAAAAAAACATTTTGTTAATACTAAAAAACGAATGTAATCTCAACAGTGACCGCGCCAGCCGGCGGGACTGCAGCGCTTGGAGGAGCGCTGTAATCCTGGCGATCCTAGTGTAAAGCACCACGGACAGCGCCAATGCATCTATCACTGTAGCTCAGACGCACTGATGCCTGAGTTTTGCAATATGTATAGCTACCTGTTTGTATCAAAATGTATAATATAAATGTCTAATTTATAAATGCTCAGCCAGATGTATTGTATCTGTGTGTTTTTATATCTATTGTTGCTTTTAATTTGCAGCTATACTTTTAACCCCCCCCCCCAAAAAATACAATAAATGATTGCTTCAATGACGTCATCACAGTGACAAAGAAAGTCTGTTGATTTCTGCCACATTGACGAGCGATTGCAACTGAGCGATGAAGCGATATCAAAGGGGCGAACCGAGTGACAGTGAAAAAAATAAAAAGTCCGGTGTAACACACCTTTACTAACGTAATAGACTCACAAGTCAGTCTTTAGACGCTTTGCTTAACTAAAGACTGATGTCTTTCTCCCTGATTTTGTGTTTAGATGGGCAGATACAATTTCAGAACAAAACTCCCTATGTTGCAGAACCAATAGTAAATCCGCAGTGCGGTCCTTCAAGAGGAAGGACTTTTGCCTTTTGCCGGGCCGCCATTGTAAATAAGAATTTGTTTTTAATGACTTGTCTGGTTAAATAAAGGTTAAATAAAAATAAATAAAATAAATTCGGTGGCTTGCTGAACTCTTGTGTTTGTAAACATAGTCCGACTGCATTAAAAGTTTTAAACAACGTCGCTGTAAATCCTTCATTTCCACAATCTTGTGGACTGAGCACACGTTTGATAGAACAGAGTTAAATCTCTCAGCATCCATTTTCAAGCTCAGACGAGAAAAGGGGGAGCACACATTTCCAGGAGGGCGTGTCTTTTTAAAAAAATGCAAGACGCGTTGCTTTGTTGCCAGCCGTTTTCTCCGGTGTGTTAAACACACTTTAGAAAGGAGTGTCCTCAGACTATCAAAAGGCGAAGATCTCTGATTGTCTGGTGGCGAGACTACTAACCTAATGTAACATCTTGTGACATATGTCACTAACCTAGCATGCTGCACATACTAGCTCACTACAGTGTTATTAAAATAACTCAACTGACTTGTGGTTTCTGTTGTCTCTTGGGTAAGTTTGTTCGACCCATCCACCTCCCCTTACATCCCCTAGGACCTTCTTGCTCTTCATACTACAGCAGTTGCTTTGAGCATCGGCCAAGCATTGGTACTTGATGAGCTGAAAGTGAGACTGATTTGAATTTTAGTTTGCAGAGGTGAGCATTTTTTTCCCTATGTAATGGTAGACTAAATAAGTTGGCAGAGTTTACGTGTATACTCACAACAGTGGTTTTGGCATGAAGCTATGGCATTTAAAAGTATTTAAAGGAACAGTTAAACATTTTGGGAAAAATGCTTATTTGCTTTCTTGTCAAGAGTTAGATTAGGAGATCGACAGCACTCTGTGTGCCAAATAAGAAGCTAGAGCAAAAAGGTGATTAGCTTAGCTTAAGATCAGAAAGCATAGGAAACAGCTAGCCTGGCTCTGCCCCAAGGTAAAAAAAAATGTGACTCCATCACTGGTAAAACTCACTGAGTAACTGGTTGATACACTCTGCTTAATCAGTACAGAAACAGAAATGCAAAAACAAGTTGCGATTTTACAAGTAGAGTACAAAGTAGTATATAATGAAAATATTCAACCATTAATTAGTAATATTCAGTTTCAGGGTCACACATATCTCAATATATGATCTGGATGAGGAAATCTTATATTGCAGATTTAAATGCACGCAGAAAATATCTTGATGTGAATGCAATCAGATCGGCTAGACAACATCTGGAGGTGGTCAGGCATGCATTGTGGTCAGACCTCAGCCAGGTGTAATTACAATCTGTAGTGTGAACACAAAAAAAACGTTGATTAAAAGGTTGATTAAAAAAAGATGTAATTGACAACATGACCAGCAGGATTATGTTGACACTAGTATTATATTATACTTTATTAGGAGCACTCAACTTGTGTGTCTGCCATAATGACTGAAAGGAATGCAACAGTACTAGTTACAAAGGAATGACATTGTGCCGTTTAAGCTTTGTGTCGTCTGTCCTAACCAACAAGCCCTTGTCATTTGATTTAGCCAGGAGGTATGAGTTGACAGCTTAGCAGAGTTTCTTTCACCCATGTTTACCTGGAGTGGAAAAGTAGGAGTTACAACCTGTGACACTGGAATTCTCCTTTGGAATAATATTGATGAAATTCTCTTCCGTCATGTGAAGCTTTATTTGAACAGCATTATGTGAGCCAGGGAAAGTAGTGAAACCTGCCATGAAAAAAACAGTAGCATAGGAATATCTTACTTGTAACAGTCAGATTGAATCATAGTTGTGTATGAATGGTCAGGCAGGATTGAAAGCACATTTGCTACTCTGCACACGCAAATATATATATATATATATATACATATATATGTATGTTTGGGCGTGACAGTTCACAAAATTCATGCTTCTGTTTGGTACCATACAGTGGTATCACACAAAGGAGTAGAAATGCCAGAAAATTTTCTTTGATTTTTAAATTTTTCTTTTTTTTTTTTTAAATGTTGTTATTTTTTATTCATTTATTTATTAAAACACACAGCATGAAGTATGATTTTTATTTTTATTTCATTTTTTTAGTAATGACATGTCATCTCCGAGCGTCCAAAAGTGACTCCAAAGGGGTACCTAGAGTGTCATTGTATGATGTGAAGGGCCACTGACCATGCTTCAGTGTTTGATGAGTTAGGAGTGAGAACCCAACACACACATACATATATAGCACATAACAAACACATAATAGGCCTTCCTTAGACAAGATATGCTGTGCTCTCAATTCCTATTCCCTGTACTCCTACTTTCCTTCTAGCTAACTGGAGAAGCCATACATATACAGTACACACAAACACATACCTTTTTTCAGTCATTGCACATGCAACAATAACAGCCTCAGCCTTACCAGCATCATACTATATCTACTTCAAAGGACATGTAATACTTTACCCCACCTCTGGCATATTTAGTGCTTTGACAATGACAAGGTCTCAACAAAGCATGGCTCCATAATATGTCTTCATAAGGCCTTACAGTAATGGCTGTTCTCTACCTACGGAGCTATAATTTACCCTCCATGGCGGAGATTGGAGGAGCATGGTTCGCTGTTGCTGTTAAGTGATTAAATTATTTAGCATGGCAGAGATGGAGACAGAGACAAACAGATATTGCGTGAATGTGTGTGGGGGCTTTTATGTTTGTGCGCAGGGGAGAGAAGAAAAAATAAAAGAAATTACTTGTATCTTTTGTGTGTGTGTGTGTTTGTGGGTGAACGAATGAGAAAGAGGTTTGGCGTGTTCTGCCTCATCAGGCTGATAAGACAAAGAGAGGAGAGTCGGTTTAATATCCTCATCGATCCCAGCTCACCTCGTTACACATTAACATTTACAACAAGGAAATCCAAGTCAGACAGTTAAAGACTCTCCTGAGTGAAAAGGAGATGAAAAGACAGAGGAGTGATCTCAGAGGGAGGAGGGGGAAACACCAATAATAAATCCCAGAGTGTGCAAACAAACCCGAGTTATAAAACCTACCTAGTGTCAGTACTGGTTATTTTGGCTGCTTAAAATGAGTCGTCTTCAACTAAAACTCCAAACAGCAATAATTCCTGATAACAGAGAAGAGATACTAAAATCTTGCAGATATGCTAACTGGAGGCTGTGGTATATGAATATTATTTGACACTGTCCTTAAATCAGATAACCAGATATTTACAGTTGCTCATCTTTTGTACAGATTATGTTACTGGAAGTCTGATGCTGATCCATGCTGTAGAGATGCTCCAACTGTAGGAGAGACTGGAGTGGGAGGCTTTGCCTGAATGAAACAAAAGATACATATTTATAGTGAATTTAAGTCATCAAGTTAGGAGTGGTATAAACAAACAAAAAAATAAGTGGGAAAAAAAATGACAAAAAATCAAGAAGGGGATGGTGGTAGTAAGTAGAATAGTACATTTATAAATGGCTGTACGTCTACAGTATGTCCCGGTGGTTGTCTCTTTTGTTGTGGCAAGAAGTGACATATTTAGCAGCCAACACTGCACATTCTTCCTTTTCCACAGAATCTCTCTTTCTGCCGGACCTTAGAACCCAGGGCAATTTTTTTCAAATTTTGGATGGAATTCCTGTTATATTTTGATATTATGTTAGGAAGGGTAATTCTGTCTCTATAGCTTCCTCATTATGTTGTATTCGAACTGAGCGTGAATAAAACAATTTGCACAAGTGAATTATGTGTAAAGTCATTGTGAATGATGCGAGTAGTGTAATTTCATGTCATACACTTATTCGCAAGAGTTGAAAAATCTGAATTTCAGCGACTGATTTGTGCCAGGATAGCCAGTCAGCATTGAGATCCTTGGGGACATATGACACCAAGGACAAAATAGAAGAGAAGCTGATTGTGTCTATCTGTGGCTACCCCGAGCTCTACGACACTATGTCGTACTTTTATAAAAACAGGAATAAAAAAAGAGCTCAGACTGACAGACTCTGCTGGGTACTTGCGTACATGCATTTTCATGTGCGTATGATGCACGTTATTTGAGCATGTGAAGCGAGTCAATACAAAATATTCTAGCGTTCAAACTTGCGCTATTGTGACATGAAAATTCACATTGCATTTGGTGTGAACAAAATATTACAGTAGTCCTTCTTATACTGCCTCTTCAAGGCAGGAATTCCATGCTGCTATGGCGCCTCGCCGTACTGTATAAAAGCAACAATTACAGAGTGGGTTCACTGAGTGGTCTCGCCTTTAAGCCGGCATCAAAGGTAGTAATGGCACAGAAACCAAATCTGTGTGAAAGAGACAGCAGGCAGGACGGGACCATGGACATGTACATGACGTTTTGATGATATATTATGCATGTGACCCACCCAGATTTAAAAAGCAGCTGATAGCAGTTAGCAGCTAACTCAAAGAAGAGGAAGAGCAGATAAAAATGTCTGCAAATTAGGAAAACAATGAGGTCTAGGAACTTCTTAACCTCCAGGCAGAGGACAAGATCAGCCGTCATATAACAGAGATGTTAAAATGATTGTTATTGCCATGTTAATGTATGATCACTGTGTACAAAGAGCTACTGACAACACACCCTGTCCCCTCTGGGCAGCCAGGTCTGCCTGTGTCTGTCCTTCTTTATTGCCAGACTAAAGCCCTGTTTCCACCGAGCAGTAGCCTACAGTACGTTTTCATTTCCACTTCCACTGCAAAAAGTTGTGGATATTACCAATGGAACCGTTCCATACCCTTACCATTTTTGGTATCCCCTCTGTTGGGATACCTAGCAGACAGACGTGGTACTAAAAGGTGGAGCTGTGAACACTGCAGTCTGTTGATTGGTCAGTAGGGGATGGTCACTCTGCTCAGGGCTGAGTTGTGGCTGGTTTTGAGGCAGAAGCCACAGAGTTTAATTAGTAGACTGTAACTATAAAGTATAAGGATGTTTTGCTGCCTCTTGCAGCAGCTGGAGTCTGAGAAAAATTCACAGGGCCAACTGCCAGGATTGTTATGGTAGAACATTAACTTGTAATGTTACTCAATGCACGAGCTGACCACGTGACTCATTAACACACCTTAAATCATTTTAATTTATATAATGTATTAATCCCCCTGAGGGGAAATTAAATTTTTTTCACTCCGTTATCAATTACACACAGATCCGAAATACACACATGCACAAACAGGACCTATACATGCACTAAGTGGAGAGATGTCGACAGCTTTGACCATTACTTAAGTTTTTATATGACATACATTTTTAGTAATGAGTGGAAAAAAGGGTCGTGTAGTGTCGAGCTATGACAACACTGAACCTCAGAGCTTGCCTGAGCAGGAGAGGAGGAGAGATTTGGCCCAGCTGCAGAAAATATTCACATTATTTGACTAAAAAAATATATATGCATTTTAACATGTGTGTGTGTGTGTGTGTCTGTGTGTTTTTGTGTGTCTGTCTCTACTCTCTGTGTGGTTTTCCTCTTGGTTCTCCCCCGTGTTCTCTCTGTTCTCCTTTCTGTCCTCCCTGTCCACTTGGTTCTCCACTCTGCCCTATCCCCTCTCCTCTCCGTTCTCCACTCTGATGTCTCTGCTCTCCTGTCTTTCCACACAGTTCTCTGCTCTGTCCTCTCCATTCTCCACTCTGTGCAGTTCCACACTTCTTTCTATCCTCCTCTCTCCTCTGTCCATTCTCATCCTCTCTGCCCTCATTATCACATGGCTTAGGATTTTTTTAACAAATGAATCTAATGTATACTGGAGAAAATGTTTTCTTTTTGACATCTTTCTTCTCCTCTTCTGTCACTTTCTGACTAGTTTTTTTCTGTGGGGAGGGGGGTTGGGGGGGTCAAGGAGGTTGATTAGACCGTATTGATTACATCACACTATAATGCTTGAAGATAATTTGGAATGAAGAGTTTGAATTATTGCATGTGATTATTATCAAATTCTAGGCTAGCAAGAGTAATGCAACAACAACAAATAAATAGCAGATGACACAAACATGTGAGGTCATGTACTCTTCAAATAAGTGAATAAAGCACTACATAATGTAACAACATTATTTGATGTGGTTTAAGGCTTCAAGCAACTGGATAGTGTTCAGATAGATAGAGGGATGCTCTTATTGCCCAGTGCATTATACTATATCAAATACCCACCTCAATCAAATCTAGTGTACAACATACAGGTGCAATAAGGTGTAATAAGTTCAATATTTGTTTGTCATATAAATATGTTAATATATGTTATATATATATATATATATATATATATATAGTTTCTACGCCACCTGAAACAGCCACCTGTATAACGTTAAATAACATTACCTTCGGCAGCATGGCGATGACTTAATTTGCTCACATCATGCATGATTAGCCAGCAGCTTTCAACCCAATGTGTCACAGCTAAAAGCTTCTAACATTAACGTTACTTAGCAAGAACTTAACTTTTTCTTAAACTTTAATTTACAGTGGGCTACTTAGTCGTCGCTAAAATAATAATAAAAAAAACTGTCATTCACTCACCTCGTCTGTCAACTACATCAGATAACTTCCTGCGCTGTGTTTCAAAATAAAAGCTGTCCGGTGTGTTAATATGTTCACCATGCGGTTTGGGGCTTCTTCTATTGTTTTTCTCTTTGAAATTTTTACCGAGGTCCAGACCTCAGTGACCTCGTAGCTGGCTATGGCCATGGGTGTGCAGCCTCATTCTGTGGACGATAAACCAGGTGCAGACGTCCCTCTGTGTCACCGATGATGAGGAAATACAGTGAGCGCTGGATGCAGCAGTGAGTGACAATAACAGTGTCTATGCTTTTCTCATGTTCTTTAGCTATGGTGGTTAGATAGTGTGCCAGAGCCTACTGTCTATTTAGGGCCAGATATGTCTTAGTTTGGGTTGTGAGCATGCAGTATCATTCCAATAACTGATGGAGTTTTCTTTTTCTTTAGTTATAATTTTTTTTGGTCTAATCTTCTGATTTAAAGTGTAACTGCTCTGAGGCTGGCAGGCGTTTGTAATGTCAGCAGGTGAAAGGGTCAGCTAGCCTCCCGACCAGTTGGCTAAGGAGGCTCTTTTCTCTTGGCAGGCAAGGGCTTTGTAATGAAAACAGACAGGCTTGCTCTTTTTTAATGTGGCTCCGGAATCTGATAGATCTCTTTGAATAAAAGTAAAGGATACTAGCCTAATTCAGCCCTGCATGCAGAGTTTCATTTGTACCCAGGAATTACTTTTGCAGAGCTCTGCATTCAGGATTTTGACAGGATTTCTGTCCCATTTTGTCCATTCATTTTGTAGTCAAAGTAATGCACCAAAATTCGTACATATCCCACATAATCATGAGACAGTAATTTATGCATATTCCATGTATTTTGGAAGGCTGCAATCATGTGACCATTCCTCTGATGGAAGTAAAGAAGTAGGCGATCCTCACAAGGATGCAGGTTTGGGCAGTGGATTGGTCACAAAACACAGGACTTTCTCTCAGAACTTTCTCTCGGTAGACCTTTGTTCAGGCATTTTACAATATGTCATCACCATGTCTTTTACTAAACCTAACCACAGTCATTCAAATTGCCTTAACCTAACCTAAATAACTTTATATTAAGTACTTAACTTTATGCAAAGGAAGACCTCATTAGGGGAGTGCTAATTCAAAGCATATCATATAAACCATTGTAAGATAATATGTTGTTGTAGTAGGGATTCCCATACCTGACTGCCATACAATGCATTGATTCTGTAACAGATTTAAATGTTTTGAGCCACGTCCTCATTGGAGTTTGGATTGATGGCATAGAAAGCCCCTTTTGCCTTCTGTCTGATTTCCTTCACAGCACAGCAGAAGTTTCCTGTGAAACCAATTTGTAAACCTAGGTAAGTAAATGGAAAAGAAAAAAAAACAGGACTTATATTTGCAGAGTCCGGGGCGACTAAAATAACTCCTCCCACTTCACAACCATGGCCATAAAGTTAGGGTAACTAATGTTTATTCTCATTATTGGTTAATCTGTCGATTATATGCTTACTGAACATAATAATTACCCATCACTTCCCAGAATTCATGGTGACATCATCAAATTGCTTGTTTGGTTGATCAACAGTCCAAAATTCAGCTCAAACAAGGAGCAAAATCAAATAGTCACATCTGATAAATGACTGAAACAATAAATCGATTATACAAATTGCTGTCTGCTAATGATCTTCAGCACCAGCACTGGGTGCCGTCTAACACGTCCAAGTCATGTCATATGACAAATTATGATTGACTTTCATAAATAGGGCTGCTCTGTGGGGAACACTTTGACAAAATGGAGTGAGAGGCTGTATGTGATGGCTCATACCACATAGTGTATCTCCTCTTGAAAGGTCTGCAAGGAGCAGCATGCTGACTGTGTAAGTGCATTAATCTGAGACAGTCCACAGTGCAGCAATAATATTACACTGACCAAACATTGTGCAATGGGGGTTTAGTTTGTTTTTAAGCTCACTCTGCTGTTTCTAGCCTCGAGGTAAAATATGGATTTATATTTGATTCCAGCAGTAATAAGGGTCCAGGCCAGATGTAAGTTTGAGATAATACAGTAAATATATTAATTAGGGTATACCTTCATATGTTGGGACACCTCTCTTAGTCTGACTTAGAGGTACTCTGTGGAATTTTCTTGTTTACAAACACATCATTTTTACAGTCACTGTATTTCACCGAAAAGAACTGCGCTGAGTATGAAGCTACAGCCAGCGGGTTAGCTTAGCATAAAGACTGGAAGCGGGGGCAAACAGTTAAGCAGGATTTATACTTCTGCATTGGATCAACACTGTACCTATGTACAATAATCAGCCTTTAGACCTATGATCTCTAGCATGTTAATGAGCGAGCTTGGGAATGTGCTGGTAGTGCACAATGAAGCTAAAAACAATACATTTTTGTAACCGCTTATCCTCTTGAGGGTCACGGGGTGGCTGGAGCCTATCCCAGCTGACATTGGGCGAGAGGTCCAGAGTCTGGATAGGTCGCCAGACTATCGCAGGGCTGACACATAGAGAGTGATAACCGTTCACACCTACGACCAATTTAGAGTCAACAGTCACCTTTCCCCAACCTGCATGTCTTTGGACTGTGGGAGGAAGCCGGAGTGCCCGGAAAAAACCCTTGCTGACACGGGGAGAACATGCAAACTCCGCACAGAGGGGCTTCCTCCTGGGATTGAACCAGGAACCTCTTGCTGTGAGGTGACAGCACTAACCACTACACCACCGTGCTGCCCTGCTAATAGCAAAAGTAGTGTCTATAGGTATTCCTCTAAGGCTGTTTACAGCATCTACACGATAGATTGTATAGAAGTAATGAATGGAGCCACCATGATGTCACCCACTGGTTTGCGGACTCCCATTTGAAGGCTGGGCTTGGCATTTTGGCTGTTCCTGTCTTGGATTTTTGGAGCAACTGTGGTGGCTGGGTAATCAGAGAGAACAGAAAGCCTTTATTGTCAGAATATACGGTAAGATCAGGAATGCTACATCTAAACAGGTGCCAACTAGTCGTTAAAACAAGCAAGTAAAAAACAGACAACATAATCATTCATAAAATCTGAAATAAATGTCAAATAATCTGCTGTATCAAGCTGTTGTATGAGTAAAATAAATAGTGGATTGCCTGTAATAAATGGATTACTGAACTCAGAAGTAGTGGATGGCACTATTTACTAAATAGTGGATTGCACCTGAGCAAGATCACAGTATAATAAATCCGTAACTGACACCTTTTGATGTAGACATCTGGATAAACTTTACTATTCATTAGAATTCCTCATGTGCTTTCAGAATTTTCTCAAAGAGCTACGTATCTTTTTTTTTAAAAAAAAAATTAAGACAGCACTATAAAGATAGTGCCTGCCTTCTGTGAAGCCACTGACGTTGTACTGAAAGGTCAGTAATTTGGGGTTTCAGAGTTCAGTTTATTTTAACTTTGGCTCACGAAACAACTCCTCCTCAAAGAACTCAGAAGCCAAGGTTCCCACAAACTTCCTTATATAATGTGAAATGCTATTTAAAACAGTGTTACAACTTTTCTAAACAACACATAGCGATGTGGGCTTCCCGTTATGTGATTTCGTTTTTAAGAGATCTTCAAAGCACACAATACTACTGAGATAGTGAGATGCCTGAAGATGATTTAAATGTATTCAGTTTAACAGACGGCCGATGCATCAAGTGTGTAAACAAGACCTCTATCACTGAGCTGTAAAATTCTATTGTTGCTCTATCAATCACACAGTCAACAGTCTCCCCCTTGTTATCATAGCTGGCACTCACAAGTTCACAATTATCCTTCACATCTTGGACACTGATGTACATGTCATGTAAATATATACCAAGGCATATGAATGTATGTCAGTATTCTTAAAGCAATTCTGTGTAACTCTTCAAGTTGGAAATGCATTTCTCCTCTTAGTAATGTTATGCTACATTTATGAGCAATAAAACCATTATATTTCATCATGGTGAGCTCTGGGGAAAACGCTCTATGGGCTGCAGAGGAAGTAACAAACAGGACATGAGAGCATGAACACTGAACATTATTGAGTGACAATATAATTTGGTAGAGGGTACCTACAGAAATACATCCCATTAAAAATCCAATGCTATACTGTACTTTGCATTTCTTAAGAAATCTTGTTTAGTGATAAATTATTTGATGTATATCTGATCACATCATCATGTTATGTCGATATTTATAATGGAATTTGTCAGCAGCCTGTAAAACAACGTAAGAGAACCAAGTTGGTTCAGCAGAATTTGAAACAATTATTAAAATAAGTTCAACCTCGACATTCAGACGTGTTTTGACCTGCAAATTATGAACTCATTGCTAACTGGGACATTAAAAACAGGAAAGAATGTTTCTGCCCTAAAGTACTCTCAGTAAATTAGAATGTAATGCTGCCACAAGAGTTTTGTTTAACTGAAGGGTGGCATCCAGCACGTTCTCATTTCCTGGGCGTTAAATACAGATGCTTTGTCATACCCCTCGGTGTGTGATATTGATGCCAAAGGCACCCTTTAAAGTCTTTATGAGACACCCCAGACTTTCTGCTAATTCCAGTGTGAATCATTTCACAGCAATAGTGGAGGCTGAGAGCAACTGACTGAATGGAAAGCAAAAGAGTCTGTGTAGGGCCACAGGGAGGGGGGGTTGATGGGTCAAACGAAACAGGACTTTCACCCAGGAGACCGCAGTTCATGTCCTGTGTGAAACCAAAAGTCACCATTGCTCTAACCTAATGTCATGCGCTGCGCATGTTTTGTAACAAATGTACTTATTTTAACCCAAAACATCTTTTATCTAAACCTGAGTTGCTTTGTTTCCTAAACCTACCTGCGATTGTCTCAACATTAACCACGTATTTAAGCTGTGCATCACACAGTAACACTAACAGATGCCCTATGTGTGGCTATCAGATGCCAAGGGACATGACAAAGAGTCAATAGTTGACGATCTGGGCAGGCTCCTCCCATAAACTGTCCATAGGTTTTCCTATGAAAAGTAATGTACCCAAATTTGTACAAGTCCCACGTAATCACGAGCAGGTAATTCTGGCATGACCCATGTATTTTGGAAGGCTGTGATCACGTGACCAATGCGCTGATAAGAGTAAACAAGGAAGCAGTCCTAAGTGGTCTTGTAAGGAGGCAGGTTGGGAGAGTCGATGGATCACAAAACACAGGGCATTCCCCCGTGACTTCCCCTGGGAGTGTGTGTTTGGAACCTTCACAATAACTTAACTTGCCTAAACCTAAGCTCAGTGACACACACACATTAATTACGTAACTGTACGTTAAGGATATAACATTATTCGTGCTGTGCTAATTTGTAAGATATTTTATGAACTGTTGTGTGAACCCTTCTATGAGGATATGTTGAAGAGAAATGGAATTCAATATGAAGGATGTGGTGGAAATACTAAAAAGATTCACTGAAACTCTACAGAGCAACAGAATTTTAACATCACAGACTTGTTATATCTACTCAAACATCAGTGGGTGAATTCTTCATATCTCTATTAAGGAACGGTTTTCAATACAAGGTCTTTCATTGATTTTCAACTGTGTAAAATGGCCCCCATCTTGTTCATTAGATTTTGTCAATTTTGTTTGTTTTCACTTCCCAAGGGCAGTATGTGCTCAGGGACAACCTAAACAAAGCAGAGCTGAAGGTGCTCTTTCTGTAAAAGCAGTGCCTCCGATGAAAGACAGAAAAGGTGAGAGGCCCTGAGAATGGAGAGCACACAGAAAGGTTTCCGAGGCAGGGCAGACATGACCAAGAAACCTTGTGGTGAATATCAAATAGTGTGTGGGGGCAGTTCAAATGTGTTAATCTCAATCCACCTAACTAAAGCCACCTCATACTAGGAATATGTAACATTGCTTGCTTCATCTGTCTGGAAAAAAAATTGCTTTTGGGCCTATAATTACAGGCTTCTATTATGTACATGTTTTTCAGTGGCTCTATTCAAACCCAATAGGACTGTTCAGAAAGAGCCACAGTGCTCACATGATATTTGGAAACCCGAACATGAGAGTCAGTCAGCATATTTCCATGACATAACCACAATGTAAGTTATCTGTCCATTTACAACATCCAATGTCTGGGCCTATCAGTCTGTTAAACTTGTATTCCACTTGGAAAGTGGAAGCTAGTTAGCCATCTTGCTATTGTTACTACTAAAACCAAGGGATTATATCTGAGTCTGAAATGTGAAGCCAATGTGGTAGTGCCTTAAACATGCATTCTTTCTAATGGCCAGCAAGAGGCGACTCCATCAGTTGCACAATGAAGTCCTATTGTATAGAAATCTATCACAAAATAACTCACTTGATTGATTACCTCGGCAGCAGTGGTACCCCCAGAAATTTTTGGAGAGTGGCCATATGGGGCTACTAAAAATCTTGGGGTGGCACACCAAAACCAAAAGTCATAATAAATGTCAGGAATTTGCTTGTGCTTAGAAGTAGGCTAGTTGAAAACAATATCAGTATTAGAGTTAACCCTCTAAGCGCCAAAGTCGCAATATTGCGACAAGCAGCATTGCTGAATAAAACAGACCATGGCTCCAAATATACTGCCAAATCTTGGTACTACTTTGTACCCCAAGGTGGCGAACATGTGCAGCTTCAATCCTGACATCATTTGTGGGTGTGTTTCTATTCAAAAAGTTTGAGAAAAAAGAACATGGAGGAGGGGCAGAGCGCAGCAAGCGGAGTGAACCCAGCAGGTGAACGGAGAGAGCGGTGCGAGGGCCAGCAGATAGAAAGCAAAATACAGCAAAAACACACAAAATGCCTATGGAAATTTTCACTGTTGATGAAGTTCTTAGTCAGTTACTTGCCAATTCTGATTCTGACAGGAAGTAATTGCCCTCTGATGATGATTGGTCGCCGAGTGACGAAAGTGACGGTGCATCTGCACGTCTGTGCATCGCATGCACTATGACGGTCTACACAAAGCAGCACATGACATTGATAATAACCAGACTTTACCTCACCTTGGTCGGGGTGGCAGCAGGGGTGGTAAAAGCAGGGCTGTAAACAGTGATGATGATGGCTGGGTTTACTTGAGAAATGAGGAAGGTGATCACAGGTGGATTAGGGCATGTTGGCTATCGTGGAGACACGGATCTCACAAATACTAAACCCACTGATTTATTTAAACATTATTTGACCCTTATCACAAATGAAACCAACATAAATGCTAATCAGTTCTTACCCAGAGTACAGATAAAACCAAAATCCAGATTCAATGACTGGTATGATGTTACTGTCCCTGAGATGAAAGCTTCATCGTCACTTCATTTTTGAAAAAGTAGAAAAGTGTAAAAATCTACTGTGTAAATATGTTCAAAATTCAGTTTTACTGAGATTTTCTGAACTCCAATATGCCCGCGCCTAGTGACGCCACAATATGCAAATTAGATGAGTTAATTTACTCCCATCACAATGGGTCATAATGAATAATTTTCTCATTTACAGTATGCCTTTCTCTCTCACCACTTTCAAGCTACAGCATTGTGAAATGTTGAAATGAAATGGAATATTTTCCTAAATAAACTCTAAACTCTCTAAAATTTAACCCCACATACAGTTGTCATAAACACGGAAATAAGATAATAGAGGCCAAAACTGTTTGGGTACCAGGCTGTAAACATGCTTATTTCTGTAAAGTTGGGCATTTTAACACGGGGGTCTATGGGGATTGACTGGCTCCTGGAACAAGCCTCAAGTGGCCATTGGAGGAACTGCAGTTTTTGGCACATAACATGTTGGCTTCCTTTTTTTAGCCTCGGGGGTTGCTGCTTGCTACCATGGCAGTGTCCTTGGGCTCTCTCACTCCTCTATTGCTCCACCCTCTTATCCAAATATGGTCACTTCTCGCTCCAAACAAGATGCCAATGGCCAATAGTACTCCACAAACCATTGGGTGACTTCACAGTGGCTATGTCCACAAGAGGATACAAACTCTCGTTTTCCTAACTACTTTACTTTGCTGACCATTATTCAAACACATGGCTCACAGTTGTATATTTCTTTGTATTCTCCCTACCATTCTAAGAACCCATTGTCTTCCATTCATTTTCTTAGAAGTATCGCCTCTCAAAACTAGCTCAGGGTGCATAATCAATCATGATGACGTAAGTAATACAATTTAAGTGCTGACTGATTAATAGAAAAGTTGCATTACTATACAACAACAGTGAAACTTGAAAAAAAATACTGGAAGTATGAAGTCAGTCAGTTTAAGGAATGTAAATACATTATTTTTTTGTCCATATAATCAAGCAAATAATTATGTATAGCTAAGTATGTATGTATGTATGTATGTACATATATTCATGTGCACATGTATATGTGTAGGCCTATATGTAATGTATAACATACATTTTGTCCTGTGTTGCACTCTTATTATAAATTATGTTGTTTTCCTCTCCTCTCATTTGTTTGGAGCTGATGGTGTTATTATGTTCCACTGTGTATGTGTGTGTGTGTGTGTGTGTGTGTAAATAAGCTAAGCATGCATAACTACTGAAATGGCTCTTAAAATTCAGTTAAATCAGGCCTTATTTGTAGTGAGGTGTGCTGTGTCCTGTACTACTTCTTACTGCTTATTAACAAAGAAACAGATACAGATACAGTATGCTAGAAATGTCCAACAAGGGCTGCTATCGTGGAGGCAAGGTCATTTTGCCAAAAGTGGTATTGAAGCTTTATTATTGTCAGTCCTCTCAGTGTTTCTTCTCTTGTCTCACTGCCCATGATGTCCATCTCTCTGCCTCGCTACTCAGATGGAATCATCCATCTCTACACAAGAGGAGAGAGAGAGAACAAGAGAGCGAGAGAGGAGTGGGGGAAGGGTGGAGAGAGAGGGAGAGAGAGAGCTTATTGTAAACTGTAAGAGGTGTGCAGCAACTGGGACAGATTATGTCTGCGGAAACGAGGACTGCAGGATCCCACCCATCCCCCACACCACACACGCACACACAGAGACACACAGAGTCACACAGACACACAGACACACACACACACACACACACACACATACTGGAGCTCATTTGTGCCTGGCTGGTCACCTCACTGCAATAGATAGATTCCACCCCACCCCCTATCCTCTGCTCAGTCATTCAGACCTGGGAGAGTCAATAACAAGCTGACATCATCATTGGTTTTGTAGGATACAGTGCTGCCTTTATTGTAGCAGCCATATGAGGGAGAGAGTAGCATCCTCTGTGCCACTGATGAGGCTGGGGGCCGAGCGACTGAATGCAGGTCAGGGAGCAGAGGTAGAGATAGGTGGACACAAGCAGAGAGAGAGAGAGAGAGAGAGAGAGAGAGAGAGAGAGATGGCGGGATGGGGGAGGGTAAGAACAACATGGTTGGCTTTTCTTGTCTGGCTGTTTCAGTGACACACAGACCAAGATGCCTATCACACATCTACCTACACATACACAGGGACACCCTAGTATGCACATGTACACACAATCACACGTTCTTACATGCACACACATGCTGCTATACACACAGTCATGTTATTACACAAAAAAATCTGAAACTAGTTCACCATTTTAGGAACTATGGTTATTTGCTTCATTTCCAAGAGTAAGATGAGAAGGTTGATATCAATCTAATGTCTCAGTGTGATGTACGAAGTTGGAGTCGGGACTTGGTTAACTAGCTTAGCAAAGCCTGGACACCTGGCTAGCTTACTAACGTTGTGCCTGGACAGAGACCTGAACTAAAATCTCTACTTACCTACAGTCACTCCCTAAAAACTCCAAATCATATTTTTTGGTCATTGGTCATTTCTGGTCAAGTACAGGCTAAACAAACAACAACAGCACTGTTTCCACCGAGCAGTCAGGTACAGTTCAGTTCATTACACATTTTTTTCCGTTTCCACTGTGAAAAGTTGTGTATGGTACCAATGGAACTGTTCCTTACCGCTGGTCCATTGTCTGGTCAACAGCAGACAGTCCCTCTGTTCGGGGCTGAGATGTGGCTGGTTTTGAGGCTTATGTAACCACTGTTCATACCTTGGCAAGTCTTATATATATTAGTAAACTATAACTATAAAATGAAAGGTTGTTTTGCTGCCTCTCACAGCAGCTGCAGACTGAGAAAAAAAATTTTTTTATTCACTGGGCCAACTGCCGGCAACTTTTAAAACGGAACGTTTACTTGTAATGTTACTCAGTGTATGAGTTGATGACGTGAATCCATCAGCACACCTTAAATTTCAAAATGACAACTTTGACCTTTCCATTAGTTTTCATTGTCTCTCTTGGATGACCTGCACTTTCGTAATGACTGAATCTTCCAAAGTTAAAAGATATAGATTAATTTTGAATGTGTTGAGCATCGTTCCTGTGGGCTCCACCAACTCTAAACCCCTGCTCTTGCCTGAGAAGGACTAAATGCACAAACCTTATGTTTTTAAATATCCCATGGAGGGAGACTCTCATTGCAGCCTGTTTCATTTTGCTCTGAAAATGTTGATGTGCAACTTGGTTCTGTGGACGATAAATGAGGTGCAGACTTCCATCTCTGTCACCAATAATGAGGAAATACAGTTAGTGTTGGATGAAGCAGTGAGTGACAACAACCCTGCCCACATTTAAGAGTACTGTTTGCAGTGGAAACACCAGGGTACCATGTATGAAGGGTTTCTTTTGGTTCCAAAACCAAAAGTGTTTGATGGAGACAGGGCTATATATAGTTTACATTAGTTAGCTTTGGGAGCTGATAGACTTATCTCAAGATAGATAATGCGTCTCCACTTACATCCACTGTACAAAAATGAAGCCAAAATATCCTGGATACAGCAGCTGCCATCTTGCGCTGGTTACCCCATTTGGAGCTAGGGGTTGTACATCAGTGATCTCTGCGCTATAGTCCTCACCCAATCACCCATCTGACCAGCCATAAACAGCACCATCTGAGCACACCCATCAGCATACATGGCTGTTAAGCTGTTGATCTCAATTATGAGATCAAACCGTCTTTTTAGGGTACAGTCAAACATGTGTTATATAGCATTGGTGAATATTAGCGTCCTGTTTACGTCCATTCAATGCAAGCAAAGGCAGGGTCTCCCACACATTGATTGATTTGTGGTGGCCCACCATGATTGAAACATCCACAAGTATATATATATGTATCCTCTCATCCATCAATCTGATCAGACAGATTAATTATCCACCCTGCAATGACAAACTGCTACATGGAACATAAGAAAATAGAAAATGTACAAATAACATCATATTTTGCCGTATTTATTAGCAAACTAGCTAATATTTGCTAACAAGCTAGCTTTCTGTTTGCGTCACAATCAGTGTTGCCCACATTATTGTCTCGCTTGCATTCACTCATATGTGACCGTGCCCTTATAGTATCAAGTAACTAATTAAAACCAAACTCAGAAAAACAAAGTCTTGAAAATATATCAGCGTGATGCGATCTGCCTAAAATGACAGAGAGCATCTCTCTCAAAAAAGTATTTGACTCCTACTTTCATTTTCTTAGTTTGGCCCATGTCCCAACCTCTAACATAGAGGGTGCAGAGTTTATGAGCTATACTGACCTGTACCACAAGGGGGGTGATCGTGATGTTTCAGTTTCACTTTTAAGGAGTCTGGTGCTAGTAGGCAGAGAACTAGACTGCTGATTCCCTCTGACTCTGGTCTTAATGCTTAGCTAGGCTAAACACTTTTTATTCCAGCTCTATAGGCCAGGTTGAATTCAGTTTCAATTCACTACCACTCAGATTTTTTTTCTTTTCTAACTACCACAGTGATTTGTGGCATTGACAGCAGGCCCGGCTCCCAAACAAAATGACTCACGGTGCATCTGTAAATTGTTGGGGTGCACTACAGTACACAAACAAACAGCAATGAAAAATTGTGTAGGAATTGCAGTAAAACAAGCAATCCTCCTCTGAATATTTTTGCTTTTCTCTTTTTTTAAAAAACATGGGTATTTATTTAGACCCACCTGCACAGGCTCTTCATTACTGAGGTTGTCTGGCACTTGTTGAGATTATGGGCCAAAGGATGGAGTGAGTGGGGTAGTGGGAGTGAGCTGATGGTAGACACTGAGTTTGAGACACCTATGCTAACTTTGGCTGTAGTGTTTATAACCACTTTGCTGCTGGTAATGTTATGTCTCCACAATCTGCCTTGGTATGCTGTGAAAGCAGTGCTGGTGTTCTCCAACCATTTTTAATAACCATTTTTACAATATTTGGACAATAGGAAAATACAAAATTAGGGCTGTAACGGTTAATGTGTTTGTAGCACACTGTAATGGTATATGGTTCACGGCTTGGTGCACGCGAAATACACAGTATTCAGATTGATGCATGTTATGCAGGACCAAAACTTCAATTTAATGCTGAGTCCCAAATAAAAAGGTCCAGTCCCTTTTACTAGCCTGGTGTGGCTACATATTTTGACAAATAAAGGCCTGTCTCAATTAAACGCATGGTCTGGTTGCCAAGCAGTTGGTCTTTTTCATAGACGTTCTTTGGATGTATAAATGCAGGTTGTTGGCTACCTCAAATTATGTGTTCATTCCTTACCCTGTGAGTTATTCATATTCCTTTCACTCCTTCATTCCTTCATGAAACAAAAGGGTTTTCATGAAACCAAGTTGTGAGTATTGTTTCAACAGGATAAAGTGATGTTGTGTCAGTTTGCCGGATGTCATACTCCTATCTCTCTCTCTGGTGCACTGTCTGTCGGAGCAAGATAAAATGAATGATTCATTATTGATATGTTATCTGAAGCTTAATTTTTAAACAAGTAATATCCATAACGGTTCAAATAAAAAATGTAATTATATTTCCCAACCTTTGCTGTGCAACATTTTCGTATGAAAGTAATTAAAGGCCTGTTCCATGTAAATGCCTGTCTGAAATACTATAAACCTAGTGATTTCAGTGATTTTTAGCAAATAATAGCCTTGGCTATTAAAGCGACATTTTCTTTCTTCTTTCTTTCTGAAAATTTTATGCTTTTCTTTGTTTAGGGTTAAATGCTATTAATAAGCTGATGGCACACTAAAACGTAAGTGAATTCCACCAGAAATAAAAAAAAACTAATAATAAAAAATAATTATACCATTCCCATATGGTTCTAAGAAAACTCAGACCAATTGGCCGAACATCCTGTCTGTCTTCCCCACATGGAGGCCTCCGACTGACGTAACTGCTCATATAACGTAATGTTACCTTGCCAATGTCTACGTCTGTCATAGACATAATGAGGACGTAATGGAGGAGGGGAGAGTAGGCCTTTGGAGGGAGGCAGGAGTTGTGGATGTTCAAATTTTTGTGCTGTGTGAAATGCAAGAAAGGTAAGAGTAGCTTTAATTGAAGTTTTGCAGTATATATCGACCCTTGGGCAACAATCAGATATGATTTTGATTCGATGTTACTCAGGGGCTTGCAATTAATGAAATGATATAATCTGCCTATTTAACACAGTCTGATTCAGAGGAAGCTGGCACCCATTTCTTTTTTGCTTTTGGCCCTAACAGATTAAAACTAACACACAAATAATGTAAATAATTGTAACCAAGTGCAGTAAAATTTACTTTAAACTGACTCCACTAACACATACTATAAAGCAGCACATGGGAAAAGTTCACCTTCTAAAATCCCTGTCTGGAAGAAATGTTTTCATGTTGTACAAACCATAATTTTTTTTTTCAAAACTTCAAGGCTTTCTGGCTTAAAGCCTTCTCACAACAGCCGTACAACATGATTTAACAGCAACATCATTGAACTAAATTATAAAATTCCTCTTAATAATAGCTGTTGAGGTTCATAAACAGTTGCTAGTCAGTCATAATTAGTTTAAGCTTGTTTACATAGCAAATATTAGCCTAGCCACGAGCGGACTTCTCATCTACTCATAGCTTAACAATTTACATGTATTTATGTATACTTTCTCTTACTCACTATTTGTTTAAGTCACTGCTGCTCCTGACAGAACTGCTCGGTTGAATTTCAGCCTTCATGCATGTTTTTTCAGCCTGACATGGCTGAAACAGAGCAGCTAATGTTGTTGCAGAAGTTAGCAGGGTGAGATGCCCGATGAGGCAGGTGATGTGTTCTGTTTTATCTCGTTAATAGCATTGTTTATGTACAGCATGTCTTTTGTCTGTTGACCCGTATTTTCTCTGACATCGAAAATATTTTCATACCGCTGATTTATTCCTGAGTAACATTTTCCTTATCATCTCTCTCTTGACCGCTTGCCATCTGCCTAGTACTGTTTGACAGTGACACTGTATTTCAAAATAAAGGCATAACCTAAAGATGATGATATGGGTCAATGTTTTCACCTTGCATCGATGATACTGGATCGTTGATCACTGAATTCATATACAGGTCCAGATCAGTGGATCGTTACACCGCTATAGTCATCAGCACTTTCTAAACGATTAAAATGGTGCATGAGAATAAAAATAATTTACCATCCCTGTTATACGCCAGTGGATCTTGTCCTCTGCTTAGAGAGTAAGGAGCTCCTGGACCTCATTGTTTTTCCAATTTGAGGACATTTATGGCCGCTGTTCTTCTTCGAGTTAGCTGCCCACTGCTTCTTTTTATCTCTTGGGTCGCACACGTAACATGTTGTCAAAACGTCACACACTTCCCGTCCATGGTCCTGTCCTGCCGGCTATCCTTTTAACACAGATGTGGTTTCAGCACTATTACTACCTCCAATGCTGGCTTAAAGGTGAGACAACTTTGTCCCGCCATTCAACAACTGTACGTTTTATAAAGAACTGCGCTGCGGCGTAACAGCGTGTAATTCCCACCTTGAGCAGGCAGTGTAAAAAGGCTATTGAGGAAAAAGACTAGCAAACGTGGATGTAAAAAAGCAGAATGACACAATGCATTTTGGTGAGAAATACTTGAAAACAGCTTTTTTTTTTTTTTTTTTTTGCAACAAACCTTAGGTATGGAGCTGGTGATGGTGTTTGATTAGCCTAGCTTATCATAAAAACTGCAAACAGCCCTGTCATTTCATGGCAAAAACAAAGAAACATTTTACAAATCAGGCAGCCTTACATGTATTGGTGGGTGTATTTCTGAATTTCGGACACGGGAAGGCTACTGTTTCCTTTTGCTTTCCTCTTCATGCTAAAACAGTCTAACCACATCCTCATACTATGTTCATTGTTATTTCAGACATGAGGCTTACATCCATCATCTCATCTCACTCAAATAAACAAAGCAAATAAGTCTACTTCCAAATATGTTGTATGTATGATTCCTTTAAGGGCAGACAGGCAGACACACATACACAATATCAGTGTCTCAGCCATAACTCCCTTGCCCTTCCCCCATTTCACAGAGAGAGAGAGAGAGACACACACACACACACACACACACACACACACACACACACGAACACCCTCGCCTCTGTGAACACACAGACACACACACAGCCTACACAACATTCCAATCAATTTTCCACACTCGGGCTCAGCATTCCAGCCTGGTGTTGCTTTCGTCCCACTGCACAGGAAGCTCTGTGTGTGTGTGTGTGTGTGTGTGCGCGCGCGTGTGTAAAAAGCTTTAGATGTTGCTGTAGCAGGGGGCCCCAGTGAAAGGCTTTCTCTGTCAGATCAGCTGCCCTGAGCTCAGCTGCTAATCCGTGGCTGCAACACTCTGCTCTGCCTTCACCAAACTGCAATCAAAAGTCTGTTTGCTACAACTTGACCAGCAGGGGGCAGTAGCCAAAGGTTTGTAGTAAATACAGCTTGATTCAATTTTCAATCATTTTCACAAACACAAAAAAAATCTTTTTCTTTCCTTTGTTGTGTTTCCTGAAAGAAGACATGAGTCTACAGCAAACAAGGTCCACAGCTCTAAAACTCAATATAATGTGAAAGGAAAAGTAAAAAAACAGCAGATTACACCACATTATAACTGAGCAACAACATCAAGAAATAGTAAAACTACTAAGGACGCATTTACACTAGCGCTATTTGGTCCGTTTTAAATTAACCCTGGTCTGCTTCCATAATTAGTTCGGAGTTCTGGAGTTGTGTGAACACTCATTTGAACTCTGGTGCAAACCAAATGAGCAAAACCTTGGTCCACTTGAAAACTGTGGGTCTCGGTTCACTTGCAAGTGAACCTGGTGCAGTTCGCTTACAGCGGGAAATGCAACGGACTATCCAGTAAGTCAAAGAGAGGAAGTGAACCAAAGACAGGAAGTAACAGAGCGCAGTGCATTTTGGGTAGAAAAAACCCCAAAGCCGACAGCGTGAGCCGGGGGAAGCAGAGGTAAAAAGAGAAAAAACTGGAAAATGTCAGTCAATCAATCGATCAATCGATTAATCAATCAATCAATCAATCAATTTTATTTATGAAGCCCAATATCACAAATCACAGTTTGCCTCACAGGGCTTTATAGCATACACCATCCTTCTGTCCTTTGGACCCTCACAGTCACACTATCCAGGCACCACTGCGATACAAGTTAACCTGAGAGACAGTGGAGCACAAAGGCTCCTGAGGTGCAGGTGCTTATTGATATATGATCAGAGGACTATATATCGCAGATGCTGGCTGCTGCATGAAGGGGATGGATTTCCGTTTTCGGTCAAGCCAATCGATGAGCTCGATCGAGCAGCTTTTGTAACTGTGTGATGTGGTCCAAGCGGTTTGGTCTGCTTGAAAAAGTGCAGTGTGAAAGTGAACCAAACCAAATGTCGGTGTGAAATTTTTTGGCACCACTACCTTCTGATCAGTGGACAACCCACTGAGCCACAGCTACCCTGCTGCTTTCGTGACCTTAGACTGAGCCATTTATATCTACATATGGAGCAGGTCCTCTTCTACAGAGTCTGCCACATTGTTTCTACAGTAGCCCAGAAGGGACAAACCAAATACTGGCTATAGATAGGTTCATCTGCATTTTCATGTTGGTCACCGTAGTTCTCATAAGGCCAAAACACACCAGTGGCAAACACTGCATCTAAAAAAATACATTCCTTTTATTTTCAATGTACAACCCCACACTGGCAGTGGCTGAATGTGCGGCGGCGCTCCCTGACACACAGCCTTCACACCACTGTCCTAGTCACAGCCTCGCCGCCCCCAGAATTAAATGCAGCCGTCAGGCTGTTACAAACTCCGTTTTGTGCCACAATATACAAAAGGGACTGCCCATTGTTCTGACAGATCATGGTCCTGGAGCCCCAGTGGCATGAAAAAACTATCATTAGACTGAAAGCCCTTTTGTTGAAAAACTCAGTATCCCTTAAACAAACATGCATTGCTACGAAAAATAGGCTACATGCTCTCCTAAGCACATGGCTATGTTATGCAGAATGATCAATCATCAGTACCTTCTACTATAGCAAAGACATGGCCTGCCTTACTCTGCTTCTGACTGACCAGTTCTCATTGCTTCACTGGTTGAATTAGTTAGGTTTAGGCATAAGAAGTGCGACCGGTGATATTCTGTAATTGATAGGGTAAGAACATCAGGAGAAGCCAATCAAGCAAGGTCCAATTACATATTCTTCATAATAATGAGCCATGTGCTTCTGTTTGGGAGCGGGCTTGGAGGAACGGCCCTTTGGAGCAATTCGCGTTTGTTTGCGGGATAGAGGGTTGTCAGACAAATGGCCTTTTAGTCCAATGGGAATTTTTGAAACCACTGGGGCTTCAGAATTATGATCCATGGTAACGGTGTCAGAATTCACACCATCTGATAGTCCTTAACAGACAGAGTCAAGGGTAAATGTTGGAAGTGCTCCAATCATTTACATTTAATCCCAGTTTGAGTTTTGACTGTTACTTTATGACTTTTGTGAATTTAGATGCTTCATAAAGCACCCAAGTTTCCTACAGTGACATAGTAGGTGCATGGCTACCTTTGCCTGTACACTACATTGATCACACTGGGAATACTGCACTTTGAGTGGTTGAGTAAAATACTGCATACATCAAAAACTAAATGTGAAGAGGAATGCATGCCAGGTTTTCAAAAAGTCAAAAGACTCGGACAATCCCAAACACACTCCCACACACCTCTGGCATGACTGAAAACCCACATTTGAAGTGATGTAAGCTACATAAAGACTAAAACGCACACACAAACTCCACCAACCTCCCTCACTCCATCGCTGTGGGCTGCACAGTGGACAAAATTAAGGTAATTTCATGGCCAAGTGAAGTTGACTTGTAGCTGTTTGCTTTCCTGTCGCAGTACAGCCAGTGAAATGTACAAGTTGGTGTGAATGGCAGTGACAACTGCAAAAGCTACAACATGTAAACTAGTCAACAGTGTGTGATATGACGGTCGAATACTAATTTTAAGCTACTCACAGATGTTACTGGAAAATACTTTTAGATTTATTCAAACTGGCCTGTTTTAATGTCGCCCAGCTGGATAGCAAATAAAAAGACTCAAGTTTTCTTGTCAGCAAGGCGACAACAGAACCCCAACCTGGGTGGTGCATACTGACTCAGTAGAGAGAAAGGCAAGGTAGAGTCTGTTTAACCCTTAGACGCTGTAGAAAATTCAAGGTATCCCCTGAAGTACTGAGGAATTTCTACTCCCCACCATCGAGAGAGTCCTGATGGGGAACATCACAGCCCGGTACAGAAACAGCAGCCCACAGGACCACAAGCCCCTGCAAAGAGTGGTTCATTCAGCTCTATTGTAGTTACAGCTCTACCCTGCCTAAAGGATATTTACACCCAGCTGCCACCTGGATAATGGCCTTTTCTCCCTGTTGAGTTCAGAAAGACGGTTATGGACACACCAGGCCAGCAATGAGAGGTTCAGGGGGAGCTTCTACTATCAGACCACTAGGATCCACAGCTGTCTATTCCTATTTAAAGTTTACCAGTGCGCATTAAGCCAAAAAAAATCGGTGGTATGGAATCATCCAGATCCTCTCCAAGTTTCTGTGAATCAAAGAATATTACAGTTCCGGACATCCTGTTGGAAGATGATGCGGCATGGAAGCTTGTCAGTTTATTTCCAACACCTGTACAATGACTAGCAGGATGCTAGTTCAGCTGGTGCCCATTCTTCTCCATCTTTTCCTTGATGTTTATTGATTGGTGAGTTGATTTCCTCATCCTTATGATGACCTGCAGCCCCACTCCTTCACTGTCCAAAACCAACCACAAAAACCACTACCAAGACTTTCAAAATAGACACAAGAGCCTAAATTTAGCATAACTTTAGTGCAGCTGGAAGCCTCGGTGCCCGACAGACCTGTAAGTTGGAAGGAGAGGGGCTTGCTAGGATCCTATATCCCCCCATTGCATTGCTGGAATTGTACCATATATGGTGAAATGACAAAACCGATTGAATTGATTAACTGATTGGCCTCTGCTGACAACCACTGTAAAGCTTTTACAGATTCTGATTTGAAGTCACATTGGAATGTTTTTATTGTGGTTTTTTTTTTGCAGACATTTAGTGCTGATCACTTATGCAATGAGTAGACCATCAGTCTACCTGCACAATATCTTGCCAAAGAGGACACTGAATAGACAGATGATCTCATCTTTAAAAAGGGGCTAGTATCAGTCGCTTTAATCAGTATAACCCAGCAAAAACACCTTGTGAGAGCGCACATTCCAACTGTGGTGATATTCACCTCCTCGACCTGTCAGGTCTCATGTTTCACACATGAGTTTCTTGTTTTAGATTTTATCTCATAGCTGTGAAATGAAAATGTATCTGACTGTCACACAGTCAAAGAGCATAGAAACCCTTTCTGGCTTCTGTAGCTCCTTACATAGTGTGTGTGGGGATCACGCTGGCCGGCAGTAGATAATGTCTAAATAAACTGATCAATCTTGATAGAGACATTTCCATTGTCTGCTGGTCCAGGAGTGGTATTGCTGTTTTAACTACTGCTGGGAAACCTCATCAAACTGTGTGTGTGATCAATCTCTTTGTTTTTAGGCCAGGTACCACACCTTGCCATACACAAATCCCTCGTTATATATACTAGTTTAGCAATCCTGACAAGGCATCAGGCTTGTAAAGTTTTGAATTTCTTTATGCTGAAGTAGTGTGCATGGAGCACTAGAGCAAATATTGGTATACTAAGAGTTTTGGGATGGTGTCTTTTTTTTTGGCCTGGATTAAACTGTGTGTTTGTCTGTACTGGCGTGAGGTGCAACATTAGCATCACTAGATCAAACAGCAGTAACATAGAGTTACATCCCAAGCCAATGAGCATATCATTAGCTAAAAATGTTATCATGTGGATTTACAGGTCAAATTACAAAAAGCCCCATTCACTGTATGGGAGCAAGATGATAAATGTATTCGCATCCCAGGTCATCAAATTTGGATGCTTTTTAATGCCCCTTGCGTTTGATAATGACTCCAAAGGCAGCCTTTCATATCTCTATATGATGCATCCCTCACGCCTGAATGTGACCACAGACTGTAACAATAATCGTCATAGTTACTGTCATGTCAACCATTGGTTTCTGCACTCCCATTTTGAGGCCTTGAGTTTGGCATTACAGCTGTTGCCATCTCAATTTTTTGGAGCCAGAAGTGACCATATTTGGACACACGCCTGGCAATGTGTAGGAGTGAAGAATAGATTTGACTGAGAAGCCGAGGACACTATCGGCAGACAGCCTGTCACGGAAAGTGGTCTGCCCTTAATTATGCATAACTTAAATCCCTACTAAAATGTAAATGGGTGAATTATATAAAAATGTACCCCCATACATTTGTTATAAATGGGGAGATCAGCTGTAAACATGTTTATTTCTGCTGTAAAGTTGGACATTTTAACATCGGGGTCTATAAGAATTGACAGGCTTCTGGAGCCGGCCTACTCACCTGACCTGGCTCCAGGTGATTTTTGTGGCAGTAGGGAGGCGTTTTGGGATTGTTTCCTTTTCCCCAAGCTCAAAGGTTTCATCCAGGGGACACGTCTGGATGTGGAAGCATCAACAGGGCCGTGACGATGGAGCTGTGGAAATGTATGTTGTCACAAAAACGACCCCTTAATATTTGTTGTGATTTCCCAAAACTTCGTTAACATTTCTCACCTGTGTGCTGGATGTATGAGCTCCAGCAGTTTGACCCAACGACCGGACGCCATCATCGCAAGCAAAACGGACACTACGCTGCGTTCACAGTGCTATGTGGAAATCGGACATAACAGCACTTAAAATGTGGCTGTTGAACTGCAAATCTGGCATAATTTATCGCTCTTATACCGCAATTGGTGCTCAGTACTGTTTAAATGGAAGTTTGTCACTGGCATCAATTTTTACACTGCCAATCACATGAATATGCTGTATATAAGTGTTGAGTCAGAATTTTTTTAGTTCCTACGTTCCCTGAAGGCACTGTCACTCATGATTCCACACCCCTCTCAGTTGATGCCAAACTGTAAAAAATAAAATCTGCATCTGAAAAGATAAAATTTGCAGCTGAAAAAAATAAGGCCTCAAATGTCAAAATATATATGGAAGTGAAAAGTGAAAACAAATTATTTATTCAAAAGAATTACCAAAGTGAATCAAAATTATATTTAACCTATAAAAACGTTTCATATGCTTATTTTTATATTGAATACATTGTTGTATTTTTCAAAATTCAAGATCAACACATGAATTTTCAGTTTCAAATTTTATTTTTTCAAGTCCAAAACTTTTGACCCTAATGTAGCTCCATACTATGGTAACCTTGGCCACCAGTGTATGAATGTGTGCGTGAATTGATTAATGTGACATGACATGTATGAGTGATTGATAGATTAGAAAGGCACTGTACAAAAGCAAGTTCATTTACCATTTACCATACATGCAAAGGGCCGTGACAAAGCATCAGTATTTGATGACCTGAGAGCAAGAAGGGGTGAGATGCTGCTATTTGCGACTTTAGGCTAAATTTAGATGCTCAGGCCCATTTTTATTTGGTCTAGGGAACTCTACATGCCAACAACCACTGTCTCATGTAATTCTTTATCATCTTACATAGTTACAAAAAATCAGCTGGCAATATTTGAAGTTAGCTTGAGACAGAGCCAGCCAACTCACGAAATTAACTAGCTAGCTACAGTTCGTAAAATTTGTCAGCAACATAATTTTTAGCCATCATCTGCTAGAAATGAGAAGCCAGCGCTCCTTTTCTTCTGAACAGTGATCGCAGTGACACTGTAAACTACCTGTGTGCTGTGCCAGAATGGAGGGGTGGGTCTTAGCAAAGGATTTCACTGTTAAGAGGCAGAGAAATAACTTAATAAAAGCCTGAATTCTTTCTTAAACTGCAACATGTTAGTCTGGAGGTTTCAACTCATGCACTCACAGAGTTGGTGGTTAAATCTAAACTTTAATCTCTGTGAGAGAACTGATCTGATCTGAGTTTAGACTGTTTACTTACAGCACAACTACACTCACAGATGACTGAACCTCCTACCCACCTGTCAAACAGCATCCCATAAACCTTCTTGAGTTTGGATGGAGCCAAGTCTTAGAGGGATCAGCTGTGAAGTGTGGCAGCCAGTGGTTGCTTGCTTCACTGCTGTTCAGTGGCTAACAAGCTAAAAAGATTTCTCCCCAGTTTTTATTATCAATATCTATTTTTAGCTTGTCATCGTCTTGTTTTTGTCATTGAAAAAAGGTTGTTGACGAAAAACTGTTGTCATAGTTTTCATAAACAAAATCGACAACAAAATATAGTTCGTTTTTCACAGGAAATGTACAGTTTCTGCTCATTAGAAGCATGCAGTCTTTTCCAAAATACACTTACAATGTAGGTAAAACATGTTGTTTTTATGTTTACTTCCTGGTTAGGTTTCTATGATTAAGTTTAGGCAAAAAAAGCATGTGGTTAGGTTGAGGCACCTAAAGCACATTGACAGGTTTAGAAAAAAACCCCATCATGGTTTGGCTTAAAACTCACATGGGAAGCAGACTCCTAGATGAAAGTCTGAGGTTTGTTGTACCCTTCCACCTCCCCTCCTGCCCACCGTATAGGTACCTTCCAGCTCTTTGTATCACGTAGTTGCTGGCGGCGTATCATATCACCACATAAGGTGTCTTTGTGCATTGGTATGTGATGCCAATATCACTGACAAAGCATCAGTATCTGACATGTTAGGGCAACAATCCCGCATTTTTGTCTGAGCCTTCTGTGTCAGGCTGTTGTCACATAGTGCTAATGTCTAAACACTGCCTTAATGAGAAAATAATAATGTAGCCTTAATGAGAAAATAATTATCTGTGACACTGTACTCGACAGTATTCTTTAAGAGACTGAGCAGCAGGAGATCCCCAGAAACAACAGCGTCAAGTCTTATACTGTTACAGATATACACCTAGTTCTAAGCATAGCATCTTACACACACACACACACACACACACACACACACACACACACACACACACACACACACACACACACACACACACACACACGTATACAGAGTGCCAAGTAACAGACAGATACCTCAGCCGGGGCAGTGATAGCCCAGATGGCCTGCTTACAGCAGTGACCTACATAAACCCAGAAAGACCAACTGGAAGAACTGAGCAACACTCAGGATGTGTGTGCATGTTTTCCTGCAGGACAGAGGGAAAAGGGAGCAATTACACAACATTATGAGTGAATTTAAATGGAGACTTTCAAAGGGTCAAGTTTTGTTTCAGTGGACTATTTAACATTAATCTGAATCTTTAACAGTCTTAAAAAGGTAAGTTAGAATGTCGCACTGCAACAAATCATCAGTCTACTCTACTGAAGGATGACGTATTCTTGTCACACTCTTATCAAAGAGTAATGTTCCTCATTTTCATTTTATTTCATGATAAGATGAGTTTTTAAAAAAAAAAAAAAAAAGCTGCTCTGATAAATATTTGATATTACTCGTAAATTGGCCCTTTGCTATGTGACAGCCAAACATCAATATGTCCCTTTTCAAAAACAGATCTACAAGCCAGCTTGTTGTTGGTATTGCCAGGTTTGAGCTGTCTGGCTTTATTTGCCAGACTGATGATGAGCTCTGCCTCAGCTCTCATCACTTACCCTTTTACCCCTTGGTTGTCTGATCAGCCCCCCTCTCTATGAAACAAACCGCCTCAGATCCTTCCTCCCGGATGGGCCGATTTTCTACTGATTTTATTTCACGCCAAATATTATCAGTGCTAGAATTCTGAAACCAGTACTATTAATAGTCTCCCTGCAAACATGATATTGGGAAGCATGCTCTTCTGTTATGAATTCAAACACTGGCTGGATTTCAACTCCTTCCATTCTAAATTGTTTGCATATGTCAGCAGAATAAATTTGTGGTGAGAGTCATGTTTTTATTCTATTGTATCTTCTTATTATCATGGCTTTATATGAGCTTCACAACACAACTGTCTCCCATTTTCACTTCTCACATATGTTCTGGTAAAATCCAGAAAGCAGATAACGTGTAGTTCCCTCTTTGGATGAGCACACCACTCTCTAGGCTGTAAAAAATGAAAAAAATGAAAATCCTAGCTGTTTCACTGGAAATGACTAATATGTCAAACTATGCACCAACCTCCGTTTCAGAGTAAATATGAGCCATAATATTTACTCAGTTGTCATGATCTAAGTAGGTCTCTGTGTGTAACTGTAATCTTTCCGGTTTGGATGTTACCATGTGACTTAAGTTCCATATAATGTCAACTAAGCCATGTCTGTGACAACTAAAAAACTCCATTTGCTGAAACACCAAGATGTGACTGAAAGCTCTGGAAGACACTAGTAAGTAGACCTTGAGTTCCAATTTTTCAGTCAAATGGAAAATGCAGAATATTTGCTCAATTTGAATTGCTTACAGAGATGTTTCATGCTTCAATAGACACACTTGATAAAACCTCAGAACAACCTCAGAACAACAGATGTATAGGCCTGCAGACAGTATGGCATTCCTGTTTTTACAAACACCAATGCAAAAAAGTTAACTTACTTTAATGACAGCTTTTGATACAAACCTTACAAATCTTAATTTTTATATTCAAATGACTATTTTTAATGTGGAAGGTGTTACTTTAAGTGAGGAACACAAGGCACTTTAACAAGGCACAGTTCAGTGTCACTGTCTCATGGGATGTCTGCGGCTATAAGCCATGGCTGGCTATTAAGGTTGGCATTCTCCCCCCTTTTGGCTATCAGCGTTCTTCCAGAGCTGAAGTATATGCAGGCTTCTCCTCTGAGATGCTGATTATCAAATTATGTTTGTCTTTTTTATGAGTAAAAGATGCCCTGCTGCTTTTTGTAGTGTAGACAATTAGCCATTTTAATGTGCTTGCCACCCCACATGTGAATGTTCCATCAAAACTGCCCCGACACTATTTTTCAAGAGCACCGTTGCTGCATCCTGGGATTAGCGCTGCCCAAGATGAAAGTGATTGGTTTATGGAAATACATACAATTTGGAGCATTTTTCCCTTATGACAGTATGATAATCTATCCTTTCAGACCATTTTCTAGTGCTGACACAGCGCCGTGGTCTGGCTACACAAGACTAATGTCATTGTAGTAAAAGACAAAAACACATTATTTTCAGTAATTAATTCTTACTAAAAAGCATCCATTGTTATATTTGAAAAATCAAAACAAAACAAAAAAACACTTATAAGACATCCTCAACCCACTGCCAGTGTGGTCTATATGATAACACTAATGATGGCTCACACAGTCAAGTGGTCTGCTAGCTGGCAGTAAACATTATAGAGAAATACAAAACTTATTTTACTGACAAGTGCACGCCACACACTGAGCGAGCCGTCTGTTAATTACGCTGTCAGCAAAGCAGTAATGATTATGCTAAGTGGCTATGGACATGTGGCTACCTACATGATTCAGATGTTACGTCATGTACGTCATGTTCCCACACCCAATTTCCTGCCCGACATGTTATTAACTAGCCTGTGTAATAACTGCAGGTACCAGCCCTGTAAATTAGGGGCTGTGCACATGCCATGTCTTTAACCACCTGGAAAATGCTTGGTCGGGGGCTGCGTGCTACTCTTGTGCCTTTTCTGTGCCAGCTTTCAACAGCATGGCGGCAGGTTGTGTCTGAGGTTGCTAAACTACCTTAAGAAAAGAAAGGTCTGGCTGGGCCGACTCTCACTTTGGAGAAAAAAAAACGCCCCGGCTGCTTGTATTTCTTTCAACCAATCACAATTGTTCTGGGTGGTGCCACAGCAATGGTGCGCTTGCAAAAATATTGCCGGGGGGAAACAGGTTTTGGTGTAACACGCCCACAAAAATATCACCTACAGGACACGGACCATGGCAGAAAAATGGCTACATCCCCGCAAGATCAAACACCGCAAAAGTTAGTAAAGGATATGTTGAAAACGGTCGCTACACAACTGGAGGTGGTAGGGCGGGACTTCAGCGGGTGGCCCATTCCGCCCAGTGAGAGGCTGATCTATGCAGCAAACTTCCGCCCACTCAGACTACCCCTACGAGAGCTACTGACCTCTCAGTTCTGGGTCTGGGTCTGGGTCTCATTCATGAAAAGTGAGTAAATCTGTGTGTAGATTTGCACATAAAAGCCTACTCTACTAAAAACCTACTCCGGATTCAGGAACGCCACGGGAAACTCAGATTTGATCGTAAACACGTGTGTATGATCATGAATGCCAATCCATCGTAAAGTGACAGCGCGCTCCCGGTAATCAGCAATTAGCATAAATCCCTGCCCATGAATAGCCAATGACCACCATATAAGGAGGTGTAGGTGCATCCTGTCGACCTGTCAGTCATGGCGCAGAGAAAGAAAGAGATTTTTTCCGAAGCGGAGATCGAAATAATTTTGGGTGAAGTGGACTTAAGAAAAAACATTTTATTTTCTTCAGTTAGTAGTGGTGTGACAGGGACAGGCAAAGCGAAGGCCTTGAGGGAGGTAACATGCTGTTAATGTTGTGTCCGTAGTACAAAGAACCATGTCAGAGGTGAAGCGTAAATGGTTTGAAATGAAACTGGAGGCAAAGAAATGCATAATCACACACACACAAAAAATACAGCGGTCACCAAACAAACAGAAGATTAATTTGTGGGGTTTTGAATGAAGTGTGAACAGGAAACCGGAGATGTTTTGTGCGTAATGGATAAACTCTAAATCAGTGATGGCTGTCGGAATGTAGAGCTATTTAACATTTATTTTAACAAATAATACGGATAACATAGCCTACAGCAGTTTTGTATGTATCGTCTTCAAATTATTTGAATCTTAAGAAAGGTCAGCAATATACTGGGGTGCCAGTAACCTCTGTTAGGTTATCGTTCAACTGATGACAATTTGTTGCCATCCAGGATTTCACATCCTGGAGGAAGTTCAGGAGGGATGTGACGGAGCTGGAATCCCCTCGGGTTTAACGGAAGATAAATCTGTGTGTGGCTACTCCATATTTCATTTAAGAGGTCACCATTAGGCTATGTGCAGCCTTCAGTGCAGCTATGTTGAGAATAGCCAACGTGCTTCATAGTGTACAAACCATAGACTGTACATAAACATGGACACCGCGTCTCCACAGTCCACCAAACGTTAGTCGACCAGAAAGGTCATTAGTCACCCAATATAACTGAACCATGCGGGAATTTAATTTGAAAGGACAGACACAGGAAGAGGCCACGCTCAGCAGTCAGACAGGAATGACTTTACAAACCAGTCACAGCCGAAAGATATCCTTCCCGTCTTCCATAAAAATTCAGTCAGTGATAAATATGGAAAAGTATTTTGGTGCAGGGCTACTCAGAGCTTTATATCTCTCCAACGGGTGATAGGCCCACACACTTACAAACAGCGCCTGGAAGAAGATCAGCTCTGCACTCATACAGTGCTTGTTAATAGCCTAAAGCTCTTTTTTATACAACATAAATTAAACATTTTCAGATCAGATTTATTCATTCAAATGATGAAATGAAAAAGCCACAAAAAACAAACAAAAAAACCTGTGTTGTCTCAAATAATTCTTTCAGCTGGCGCATGCTCCTTCGTGGCTCCACCACCTGCTGCCACTGCTGAACCCAGGCACCGAGGCCGAAGAGGCTGTGATCCGGCTGTCCTTACGGATATTTTTACTATCATCATTCAACATGTAGAAAGAACGTGTAATCTGTTGATTTACATAGATAATTCACAATCATGACCCTAATCTGGATCTTACCTACTAATTGCCAACTACTTTAACTAAATGTGTTATATTTTTAATATTTTGTCATGTTTAGATTACGTGTTTCAAAGACATCTGTGTATTGTGTACATACCAGAGCGCAATACGAATTAAAATTGTAATTTCCATTAGTTTCCATTTATTACACACAAATTCCTTCTGCTCAAGTTTCATGAATGAGACCCAATGTCTTTTAACCATTCCGCAATTGAGGCTGGGGTGCTAAGGGAGATTGTGCCTTTGCAGTCGCTGCTCCAAAGCTTTGGAATAGCCTTCCACTCTTAATCAAATGCTCCCCCTAAATTGACACTTTTAAGACAACTCTTAAAATGTACATGTTTTCAATGGCCTTTGGTTGTTTGCAGTGGTTTTAATATTTTAGTATTTTATAATCTTTTCATGTTTGTAATTGTTTTCATGGGTTTTTATTCTGTTTAATATTTGTGTGCATTTTAATTTGCTATATATTTGTGTGTCATTCTTTTATTCTCTACAGCACTTTGGTCAACTGTGGTTGTTTTTAAATGTGCTATATAAATAAACTTTGATTTGATATGATTTATCCATGGTGCTCCAGTAAAGCTTGACCTGCTAGCTCCCTGTTTTACACTGGGTTTAAATTGAATTTGGGGAGAAAGGGAGGGTGTGGTGGGTCATCACTGACCTATGAGTTGATTTACAGGTTTGTAATGCAATGTATTGGACTGACATTAGACATATTCAAGATTTTTTAAAGAAAAAAGCTAAACCAGACAGAAACACATAGAGACAGAGGTGACTTTAGATGTGTCTTAGAGGCTGAGGAAATGCTTTTGCTGGAAATCATGCAGGCAGGAATGTTTGGCAGAACACAAACCACCATAAAACCCTCTCAAGGAAAAAGAAAAAAAAAAAACTCACCCTGTTATCCAAGCCTCACATTCTTTTGTCACAGATGGTTCTCTTTAGCGAGCACCTTGTACTGAATCTGGATTGGATGGAATTTCAAGAGAACCCATGCTTTAAAAAGAAGTGGCTCATTTGGGGGAAACAAACGTCAGCTGCTTCTTTTCAGGCATTATGATTTGTGGTTCTTGTGGGCTGCTGCACATGGAATTTTTTCTTTTCAACTTGCTTGCCTACTTCCAGCAGACAACGTGAATGCTGTTTTCGATTGGTCGGAACTGAGAGGAGAGTAGGGGCTCATTTATACAGTACACATGGTATGGTTTCAAAACCAAGGCCATCATCAGAATTGAACTGTTATTTGGGTCCACCTCAACAAGGCACTGTCCCAGTTCTAGCTAACAGGGACAAACTAAGGGGAACAACAAACCACACCTACTGTTTGTCTTCTTTGCTAGGGTGGAAAAATCTAATTTAATTCAATTGGCTTCACACTTTCCAATTACATCTAAACCAAACACCCTGGTAAAAATAAATTACAGGGACTAACAAGCATGGTTTTATTTGGAGAGTGTTTTATTCTGTTATCCTGCCAGGTTTCTTTAGTTAAAACAGATCTGAGTCCAGTCACTGGAAGTTGGAATTATGTACTCATCTACAGTCTTGCTGTGATTTCCCCTCCCTTGTATTCTTAAAAGGTAAGAAGATACGCAGATATAACTGATAATTATTAGTCCAGACTGTGGTCAGCCCTCAGTTCGTTTTGTTATGCCAGGCGTTCCAAGCATGACAAACCCCTGACTATCAGATGTCAACATCTGTCTCCTTATACCCCTAAACCCTTGTATGTTGGTACAATTTCACCCAAATTCCTCCTAACACTTTCAACACTACACTGCAGTTGTCCTGGAAGTGACAATCATTCTCAGCCGTACAATACTTGGTGCCACCCAAGTTCACTGGCATTGTTCCCATTTGGCCAAGCAAACCAAAGTTATGAAACACCGTCACCGGTCATATAATCTGCTCCAACACGCTTGGTGTGAACACACCCTCAGTCAAAAGGCTCTGTCTGAAAATTAGTCCTGGAGAAGAATGTGAGATTCAGAATGCAAAAGCATGCTTGATAAAGAGCATGTGTGTTGAGTCTGTTTTGTTTCATCATGTTAGCTGATTGTCCTAATAAGTAAGTGCATGACTCCAAATCCAGTTCATTAAAAGCAAACAAAAAGAAAAAGAAAAAGAAAAAATCCCTGCTTCTTTCAGTGGATACAGTACATATATCACTGTATGCTCACTGTACAACAGATAATGTAAGTTATAAGATCAGGGTCGGAGTTCCATTAAACATTTACATGGCTCAAAATAGTGCATTGTTATACCTTCTTACCTATATTTATAGACATAAATTTACCACCCATTTCAATATTAGACATCGAAAGACAATGGCATTCTTTGTTTAAGAAGACTTTGTTGAAATTGGTAACTGTGTCTCAGACCATATGGCTTTGACCTGTGGGGTGCCCCAAGGGTCAATCCTGGGACCCCTTCTGTTCAATCTCTACATGCTGCCTTTAGGCCAGTTAATACAAAGTAATAATGTGTCCTACCACAATTATGCAGACGACACTCAGATCTATGTGTCACTGACAGCAGGTGAATATGGACCAGTGGATTCACTCTATCACTGCATCCAACAGGTCAGTGTGTGGATGCAAAACAACTTTCTCCAGCTAAATTCAGACAAGACTGAAGTCATCGTATTTGGTCCACAGAAACAAAGAGAACGTGTCAGCAGTCACCTCCAGTCTCTCTCTCTAAAACCTACAAATCAGGTTAGAAATCTCGGGGTAATAATGGACTCAGACTTGAACTTTAACAGCCACATCAAATCAATAACATCAGCAGCTTTTTACCATCCAAAAAACATTGCCAAAATCAAAGGTATAGTGTCTAAACCTGACTTGGAGAGACTTATCCATGCATTTGTCTCTAGGTTAGACCACTGTAACGGCCTGCTCACTGGCCTCTCCAAACGGGCCGTAAGACAGCTACAGTACATCCAGAATGCTGCTGCTCGGGCCCTGACCAGAACCAGGAAGTACGAGCACATTAGTCCTGTGCTCAGGTCTCTACACTGGCTTCCTGTGGCTCAGAGAATAGACTTTAAAGCAGCTCTGCTTGTGTACAAGTCTCTCCACGGCCTAGCACCAAAGTACATCTCTGACATGTTAGTGCCATATGAACCATCTCGGACTCTGAGGACCTCAGGGACCGGCCTCCTGCTGGTGCCCAGAGTCAGGACTAAACATGGGGAATCAGGGTTCCAGTTTTATGCAGCTAAAATCTGGAACAGTCTTTCTGAAGATGTGAGACAGGCCTCTGCTCTGACAATGTTCAAATCTAGGCTCAAAACAGCTCTATTTCACTGTGCATATGACTGAAAGGATCTTATCTGCACTCTTCTCTTTTAAAGTTCATTTTATAATGATTATTTATGTTTTTATTTTGTATTGTGATTTTAATGCATTTTCTTGTTCTGTAAAGCACTTTGAATTACTTTGTGTACGAATTGTGCTCTACAAATAAACTTGCCTTGCCTTGCCTGCAAACAATCACAGCATTAAATCACATTCAACAAGTTAAACAGTCTTGCTTAGCCAGTACAACTGTGATAAAGCTATCGATCCTTGAATGGATGGAAGAAAGAGTCGCTTTGTGGTGTGCTGCTTTTGTTAGCTGGCAGAAGAAGGCTCGAAAGAGCTGCGGTTCCAAAAGCAGTCTTTGTTGTGTCCTTGTTCTGAAGGTGCAGATCTGAGGAAGCTGGTCTCTCAGGGTCCTTGCAGAGTTAGATGCTCGGGTGCTAACACAACTTGGTTCTCCTTGTTGCTGGAAAGTTAGTCGCAAACCTTGTGCTTGCACCTCTAACTTTCTGGTTCAGGTAAGGTTAGAGTCTGTGAGCAATTGCCCTCCCTTTAGTGGTTTGGGGCAATGGTCTCTGAGTTGGTCAGAGTCCAGGAGAAAAAGGAGGCCTGTCTGGGCACATCTGGGCTGGTCCCAGACCAGCAGAAAAGACAGTGAACTCTGAGAGAATGTAGGACTTAACTTAGAGTTTGTCTGGTGACATCACAGAGGGGCATGTCACTGTAACAGTACTGTCCAATCAAGCTGGTCTCACTGGGAGATGTGAGATGACCTCCTGTGGAGATGAGTGTCTCTCACTTGAGTGTGTGTGGAAATAGCTGTCATCTGTGGTCCTGTGAACCCAACTCATGTAAGACTTCTGAGTAAGAGACCCTGAGTAAGACTGACTGTCCACTATTAATCAATCAATGGACTGCAGTGTTTCTAGCTCCACCTTTTAGTACCAGATCTGTGTGCTAGGTACCCCAACTGAGGGGTTACCGAAAGTGGGGATGATTATGAACAGTTTCATTGAACTTTTCACGGTGGAAACGGAAAAGATGCGTACCCAACTGAACTGTATCACACTGCTTGGTGGAAATGGGGCTTAAATAATTTTTCTAACATTATAAGAATATTTTGTGACAATAATTTGCCACATGTTATCATGTACCGCCTGCATAAGTTGAGAAGTTGAGTCAGCACAAATGGAACCTTATAACCATACACCACTTCAGTGCAAAAGTAGCCATAGTACAATCCTTTAATTTGCATGTAAATGTCCTACATGACTTAATTGGGGAAATGCTGGTACCAGCAGCCATAGCAATGACTGTAGGCCAGAGACAGGTGGACTTACATGTCTCAGGTGAGGTCCAAACACTGAATTGTCAGCAGCTGTGGGAGCTGTGTGTGTGATCCTGACCTCTGACCCTCCTGTTAGTTTTGCATTTTGAAAAAGTGACCTTTAGTGACCTGCCATCCTTCATTTGCCTTCATCAGTTTTATCTTCACTTCAACTGTCATTATGAGTGTCAGATTTACTTTGGCAGGACACGCCGAATTCTTCCCCACTACCCTCTCTCTCTGTGCCATGTCTCCATTACACCGCCCGTTCCTTCCTCTCTCTCTCTCTCTCTCTCTCTCTCTCTCTTGCAGCTCTAAGAAAAGAGGATGCCATGACTGGCTGCCTGTTTTCAGGCAGAGGAGAGCTTAACTCTAGGGAGCTCAGGAGATCAAAGTATTTACAGACACACACACACATGTACACACACACAAATGTTCCTGCTCTCGGTATCCACAAATACATCCAAATGCATCCTCACATACACATACACAGATGGAGGGATGTGAAATATCAGCATCAAACTGGAAGCGACAAGGTCTTTCCCATGGCACTTTCTGCTGCCTCCTCACGAACACACACACACACACATAAAATATTTGAAATCTGTAAGGGCAGATTAGGAGAAATCTCTATGGGTGTTTCAACAACCCCTTCTCTTTGACAAGAGAATCCCTTTGTGTATGCACTGCACTGACAGCTTTTTAGTACTCTCTCTCTCTGTGTGTGTGTGTGTGTGTGTGTGTGTGTGTGTGTGTGTGTGTGTGTGTGTGTGTGTGTGTGTGTGTGTGTGTGTGTGTGTGTTGAGGTTGAATAGGTGTGACTGATAAAGATTCCCTGTGTGCAAGATTTTAGCTTTGACCAAATTAACATTTCCCTCCATTCCATCCACCCTTCATTTTCTCTCCTTCTTTCCTCTTTGTCTTTCATACTGTAAGCCCCTCACCCCTCTGCAGCATCCTAACATTAATACGAGGGGTGAGATTATCCGGGCAAAGCTACCGTGGTTTCGACACAAACCCCAGGATCTCCAGAGAGCTCCGGATTCTTTTACATAACAGCTCATCATTTACCAAGTAGCCTACTGGAGAGATTAGGACACAGTTTTAGATCTGTCTCTGAAGGCGAATGATAAAGAGAGCCTTGGGTTTTCATTTGGCACTTGAATGGGATTGTCTGTGATGCTTCAAGCCCAGGATGGGAAATTAAGGATTCCTCTGTATGCAAACAATTCTGCTCCCTTCTTCCACTTAATCAAGTGTTCACAGACACACCAATGTTATAACGACAGTTTTCTTGGAGGCTTGGCATGGAGGGACATTTTCTGTTGTATTCAGATTCTGAAAAGGATTTAAATTTTTGTTGTTATTATTACTGAGTGAAATATCTTAATACATACTTTGAAGAAGATTGCTCTAATATTGTACACATCTTCATGGTCCCCAGAGGAAAATCCCTAATGACTTTGTTAATCTTGCGCCACCATGAGGTTCACATTTGTTTTTTTGAGTGAAACTATTGGCTATTGGCAGGGGTGTGGACTCGAGTCACTTGAGATGGACTCAAGTCAGACCTGTGTCATAAATTTGAGGACTTGCTGAAAAAATGATAAAGTTATTTTTGATCTGTGAACAAAAACTTAAACGAATTGCAGTATGCAAAATGTGTTGATCTAAAATTGGCAAAGGAGATGCAACTGTGTACAAACGTATTTGACAAATAAATACACATTCATATTTTTGTAAATGTAATATATGATTTATCTGTTGTTTAAATGACACTACATTTGGTGCATTCTAACTTGTTTAGGAATCAAAATTAAATGTTAAGTTTGTGGGACTTGAATTAAGACAGTCTTGACTTGTGATTTGAGTCTAAAGACTTGAGACTTACTTGTGATTTGCAAAACAAAGACTATTGAATGGACTGCCATGAAATTTCGTACAAATATTAATGTTCCCCTCAGGATGAAGTGTGATAACTTCGTTGCACATTACAGCTTCTTTGAACCAGTGGCGTAGTGTGAAACCATCTTCAGGACCGTGCAAAGCATCACCTGTGCTTGTGTTCCTGTGTGTCAGATGACAGATGAAGGCTGAGAAATCTAAATAAAAGCTGTACACTCTGTGGCAGGAAATAGCACAACAGGCAGAAATAAGGAGAGGTAATTTTCTTCATCAGGCAGATTATCTGTAATAGATTCAGGTGGGCTGTTCAGCATGAGAAGCAGCAGCAGTATTGTGCAGTTTTGCTTTCATTTTAAGAACTGGTTTGCTCTTACAGAGTGAACTTTCAACAAAGCAAAGGACAAGTACTGTAATGTGCCAATAAGAAGGTCATTTAGTACATTACATGGTTAGAGAATAATCATTTTTTATCAGGACTTTCAGTAACAATATGTCTTGGTAGAGATGTCAGCACACTGATGAACAACAAATGAATATACACAAGGCTACAATAGAGCGAAGTAAAGAAAAGCTGATATCCTATGAAAGGCAGGAAATGTTTTTTTCATCAGTTTTCACTCAGTTTGTTTGGCCTTTGCTCTAGACAGAAAGACAAATGTCATCTCTCCCAGGATCCACTGGTGGATTTTGAACATCCCCCTTCCGCCTTTGCTCTAAAGGTAAAGCAAAGAGTGTCCTCCAGTTATCCAGAGTTTTGTTTTGTGCCGTAGGGTGCTTCATGATGATGGCATCCACAGCAGTATGCATATTTTGTAAAAGTAAATAAAACACAAAACAAATGTTACATGTTACACAAGTTGACATTTGTGGCTCTGAGTGAAATTTCTCAATAAATAATTGAGTACAGACATCCATGTTCCCCACAGGATGAATTACTTAATAACTTTGATATTTTTTACTGCAGCACCATCAGCAGGTCATCATGTAATACTTTAGTTTATGACCAAATATGCAGATTAGCAAGTGTTAGCATGCTAACACCCTAAACTAAGATGGGGAACATTATATTATCCCTGATTAACAATAGCATGTTAGCAATAGCATTGTGAGCATATTAGCAAGCTAGCATGTTAGCATGTAGCTCAAAGCACCACTATGTCTAAGTATAGCCTAATGTGGTGTTCACACCAGGCGTGAGTACAACAATTTGTGCAAGTGAATTACATGTAAAAGCAATGTAGAGACACAATTAGAAGCAAATTCCAGCTGGGCAGCACGAAGGACGAGGCGTAAATGATGATGATGAAACGAGTAGAAAAATATGGTGGAAAAATATGATTTCAAGCAACCACTTCCTGCCATGATAGCCAATCAGCACTGAGATCATCCAGGGACATAGGACGCAGAGGACGTATTGGCAGAAGTTCATTCATTGATTCAGTGTGTATGGCACGAGTCGTGTGCGTGTGGTGTGAGTCAACACAAAATATTCTAGCGCTGAAACTTGTGCGTGTAACGCAACGTGTAATTTCGAATTGCATTTGGCGTGAACACAATAGAGCCCTTAGCGTGGCTCGTATGTAGATTCTTAAGGCCCAGACACACCAAACCAACATCAAAGAACTAGGGGCAATGAAAGCTGACTGTTGCGTCACCTCATGCTGCCTGTCTTGACCAACAAGCTGCACATGAACACACTACAAAGACTACAGCCAATGGCCAACTGGCACATACGAGAGGATAGAATTCTCCATGTCAGCAAACAATGGTAGCCTGTATTCGTCATACAGAAAGGTACACTGGAAGACCAACATGATGCTAGTTAGCCAGTTAGCACATTAACAGCACTATCTGATGAAAGAACAAAGCATAATCACTAAGTGCTGGTGAACAGTAACACAAATAAATACAAACCATTCCTGCTAAAGAGATCAATTGCTAAAAAAATCTTATCTTATACAAGTTTGTTTTTGTTTCACTGCCTCTTGAATTTAGCTGCTTGTTTGCTTTCCTCACTTCTCTTTCTCTTGTTGTGTGTTGAGCTGAACTGCCAATCAAAGTATAGTATAACACTGCTACCTCTCCAACATAAAAACAGATTTTAATGTGCCATTTGTGGCTAATGTAGCCTAATGGCTTTATAATGAAAACAGTTCATTTAGAAGAGACTTACAGCAGCCTCAATTCAAAAATAATGGTATAGCTGAAACCCTTTCTTTGACAATATACAAGATGAATTTCTAACTCATTCACGGAGCAATGATTTGGCTGTTGTTTGGAGCAGGAGAGCTGGTCAGATATTTCAGGTGCTTGGATCATAAATAATTTGCTGTTTCCTTATTGAATAATAACTGGCAGTAGCTCAGCCCATAGGGACTTGGGTTGGGAACCGGAGGGTCACCTGTTCGAGTCCCCATCCGGATCAAATATGGAGCGTGGACTGATGGCTGGAGAGGTGCCTGTTTATCTCCTGGGCACTGCTGAGGTGCCCTTGAGCAAGGCACCGAACCCCCCCAACTGCTTGGGGCGGCTGACCAAGGGCAGCCCCACTCTCACATCTCTCCACTTTGTGCATATATAGGTCCTGTTTGTGCATGTGTGTGCCTTTCAGACCTGTCTGTTAATGACAAGCAAGAGTGAAAACATTGAATTTCCCCTCAGGGGGAGTAATAAAGTAAATAAACTTAAACCTAAACCTACATGGCATGGCAGCCATCTGATTTGGAAATTTCTGGCACATGTTGGCCTCCATCTGTTGAATAAATATTTTGTCCGTAGGCATTATTCTTAAACCAAGTTTTATGTACAACCATTTTTGTTTATGCTCTTGGACATTGATTAATATGGATTAAATATGTAGTGCCAATAATCTGATAAGAAAAAAACTCTACACCAAACCACTGCAGCTGTGAACTGATCATCAGGGTAGTGACACCCATGCTGTTTTATTTAAGCATTACCACAGAGCACATATTTATGCATATGAGGCCTTTAAAATGACTCTTTATCACCTGTTTTTGTCATCACATTTGGTTTTATTTCAGCTGCATGTAAATCACTGCTTTTATTTTGCACCCGTAAAACCACGTTTTCAGTTCTGAAAACCTACATGTTATACCCTGATAACACTGTAAACTGAAAATGGAAATGCAAGGCGTGTGTATTAATAGTTACTTCTTATTATGCCCATAAGACGTAACATGCACAATGTATTCAATATGTGATAACAGCAGAACAAATTGAACTGACCTGTGAATTCTGTCGGTTTTGCTACACCCCCCGAGCATAATGCAAAGTGTTTGTGTAAGAGGGAGGGCATTATAATGTTTCTGTATGTGTGTGTCTGTGATAATGTAGGCTGCCTGGATACAGCTGAGCCAATAACAGACATATCCTGAGTTTCCTTGGCAACACTATAGCAACCTTTGCTGTGAATGAGGCTGCTATTTCTGGGAGAATCAAAAGGATGAAAAACATGTATACAGTATATGTACAGTTCAGATTGTTTGGTCTTTTTACAACATCTGCTGTAGGGCAGTTTTAAAAGCAGTTGCACGAACAGCATTACCATTAAAGCCTTGAGATGCATATGAATATGAAATCACTTTATCTGCTTGATGTTAAAACTATTGTGCATGGAGAATCATCAGAGACAGCCAATGCAGAATCACCACTAGAATATCCTTCAGTGGGCATGTAAAGCATCCATAACTATAGGTTTTCCAGCTTAAAAATTCATCTTCAAAAACTGAAAGGCGCATTAAGTGGACCGCTGATCCATGCAGCAGTTTGCATTGGGATGTTTCTGGATTGTTTGAATTTCCCAAACGAATCTGAACATAACATTTAGCAAACAGTATTTGACAATTTTTTGCCAAAGCTTTCCATCATGAGCTTTTGGCTCGTTAGCTTGACCTCCTTCTGCTGTTGTTTCTTATTTATCAGACAGGAAGGGAGAGAGGAAGGAGGCAGGATACAACGGTCAACCAATGAGAGGCTTATCACAGCACTCTACATCTGTCTCCACTCTCACTTTATTTTTCATTTGAGCTCATGATACAGTATTAAACATGACTTCTTTCATTAGCAATGCTCATAGCCACAATGATGTCCACACAATACCCTCAGCTGCTGCGTTACATTGTTCAGCTCAGTCCTCTGCAGCTTCAGTTCTTTAAGCTCAGCTGCTCATGCTTGCTCTGTTTTTTTAGGTGAAAATACTTATTAGTTTTAGTCATATTTTAGTCATTTACTTTTTTTTTTTTTTAGTAATTACTTTTAGTCAAAAAAATGTTTTTTTTTTCATTCAAATTAATTCAAATAGACTCATTCAGGTATTAGAAATTGGAATCAAGGGGAGAGGTTATATTAAAATTTCATTTAGATATAATTTCCTGGGGCATGGTGGTTCAGTGGTTGGAGTCGGGGAGCCCTTCTGTGCTCTTTCCTTATCAGCCTGGGTTTTCTCCGGGTTCTCCAGCTTCCTCCTGAAAACACGCAGGCTAGGTTAATTGGTGATTCTAAATTGGCTGTAGGTGTAAATGTGAGCGTGAGTGGTTGTCTGTCTCTATGTGTCAGCCATGTGATAGTCTGGCGACATGTCCAGGGTGTACCCCGCCTCTTGCTCAGTGTCAGCTGGGATAGGCTCCCGCGACCCCTAAAAGGATAAGCGGTTACAGAGAAAATGAATGAATGAATGAATAATTTTTTTCTACAACTACAAATAATTTCCACACAAACCTGCATTTCTCCATCAGAGTTTTGACAGGTTTACGGGATGATTTACAAGCACACACTTTCTGATCATCATTTGAAAAGTTAAAAATCTCTCTCAACAGATGTGAAGACCGGCCTCTGGTGGCTGCTCACTTTGCTGCCGTTCAGCAGCTAACAAGCGGAGCTAATTGCCAACAGCTACCACTGCAACTTACTCCAACTTATTTACCGCTGAATTATAGCTCACAACTCATGCTAATGGCTGACGCTGCTCCGGTGTGAGTGTTTTGCAGGCTAATGGAACATCCTGGTGCTGATTAGTTTTCAGCCCGATCTCATACCGCTCATACAGCATTAGAAGATAATTGGAAGTACTGCCATTCTCGGCTTCCTAATTTAAAACATTTAATTCATTTCATATAACAATCGATTATTCAGTTTTCCTCTCATCTCATTTTGAATGTCTGACAGTCCAATACTAACATTTTGTCTCGTGTCTTAAATGAAAATGAAACATTTATTTCGCCAAAGTTTTTATTACCAATATCTATTTTTTGCTTGTTGACATCTCATCTTCATTTTGAAAAAAGGTTGTTGACCAATATTTTTTGGCATAGTTTTTGTCAGCGAAATGAACACTACCCAAAATGACATATATTACCATTTTAACAGTCACAGTCTTTAACACGTCCCTAACATTAAGAAATGGTAGCAGTTACGCTATAAAACTTCATGGTTAGGTTTTGGCAACAAAACTAGGTGACTGATTATGAAAAAAACATGGATTGGCTTTTTTTGTAGTTTGTAGTTTTTATCTAGTCTTATTTATAAATGTATGGTTGTCACATTGGCAATGTGTGACAACCATACATAAATTGTATAACAATGTGATAAAACAGGACTGACTTTTGGTTTCACACAGGGCACAAATTGTGGTCTCCTGGATGAAGGTCTGGTTTTGTTTGACCCATCCCCCTGACCTCCCTGCCACCTACATGGACATTACTTTTGCACATTCTATACTATGTCACTTGCTCTCAGCATCATGTATTGCTGCAGATGAGTTTATGTTGGAGTTAGCTGAAAGCCTGGTGCATTCAAAAGGTGCCTTTGACGTCAATATCGCATGTCAAGGGACGTGACAAAGTGATGGTATTTGATGCCCTGGTAATGAGAACGGACTGAGAAACTACACTTATATAAGTAATGAAGAGTGTTTGTCTCTCTTTGCGTGCTCAATTTAAATATATTGGCCCTGCTGGCAAGCAAAAAAATGTTGGTGCTATTTGTAAAACATTAACATTGCTGTCAACGGTTCATATCATCCTGGATGACACTCACTACCGATCCAATGGCCTAGTGTAGTGAAGTGAAGTTTCAAAGTTTAATATGATCTGTACAGGAGCCAACACTCTGTAGTCAGGCTTCACCAACACCACAGCCACTGATCACTGTTTACTGACTGTCACCGGTGCACTCTGGTGTCTTACTGTTAGATAAATCAATTCATAGGGTTGGATTTACAAATTAATTGTACTGATTAAATCTACCAGCTCTACTACTGCTGTGACAATTACTTCCCACTATTTCAGCTACTACTGCTATTATTACTATTTTTATTAATGCTTCTACAACTAACATTAATTTGCATGCATGAAGAATTGGGTGCTTGACTTGGTAATGGGATCTTTCTATCTATAGTCTTCAATTTGTGCAGTATGCTCTCATCAGTATATTGATAAGATGCTTGTTTGCATGTTTGCATCACAATGCAGAAAATTTAAGAGCAAATGAGAGTGATAACATATGAGCTGGAAGTTACTATATGCAGTCACACTATATTCTGAGTTGCTGACAGGAAGCTTTAGCAGGATGAAATAACTGTGTGTGAGTGTGCGTGCGTGCATGTGTGTGTTAGCGAGCCAGAGAGATGTGGAGGATGGCCAAATCAGCACGGTCTAATTTCAGTCCCAGCCGACCCTGAGGCACCCTAATGAAGACAGAGCTAACAATCAGCTGCCCTGCTGGAAGACAGGAGGGAGAAAAGGTGATATTTATTCCAAATTGCACCATCCTACTTGGTTATTATGTGCAGGGCATGAAACCCGACAAGCTGTTCAACCACAGGTAACATCTCCCAGCATTTAGATGATTGCTTACATTAATTTTTCAACCTGTTCATGCATATTGCCGCCTCGAGGCCATACTCGATAAATGTTTGCAGAGGCTGCTGCTTTGGTAACGTGCACGTATGTCCCACAGAAGATAGGTTAGGGATTTTAACTCACTACACAAATTGTAAAGCAGCAGGCCCGGACAACATCCCGGGACAGGGTCTGAGAAACTGTGCTCAGGAGCTTACAGGGGTGTTAACAGACATCTTACTCTCCCAAGCTGTGGTGCCTGTCTAAAGATGCCCACTTAGTTCCGATACCCAAAAACTCAGCTGTGAAAAGCATGAATGACTATTGTCCGGTGGCCCTCATCTTGATAGTCATTAAATGCTTTGAACGGCTGGTTTTGGCCCACATAAAGGATACTATCAACATTAATGTGGACCTCCACCAGTATTCTTTAGGATGAACTGGTCTGTGTCTGATGCAGTGGCAGCTGTACGCTGCACTCTGCTCTCATCCACCTGGAGAGCAGGGATTCCTTTGTCAGACTACTCTTCCTGGACTTAAGTTCTGCTTTCAACACTATCATTCTGCAGACTTTAGTCAATAAACAGCTGCTGTTGGGACTAAATCCATCTCTCTCTGTAACTGGTACCTGGACGTCTTGATAAACAGGCCACAGTCTGTTAAGATCCATGACGTCTTATCTTACACCATCACACTCAACACCTGCTCCCACAGGGATGTGTCCTGCTCACATATGATTGCTCTGCAAGGTACCTGAGCAATATAGTAAAGTTTGCAGATGACACGGCTGTGGTTGGACTGACAACGATGAGTCTATGTCTCTATTCGTTGGAAAAGCAGTTGTGGAAATGGTGTCCACCTTCAAATACCTGGGTCTCCAGTGACCTCACGTGGGCCACCAACACAGCCATATTCATAAAGAAGGCTCACCAATGCCTCCCCCTTTTGAGGAGGCTGAAGCAGGCCTGCCTCAGCCTGGGTGTCCTGGCCACCTTTTACTGGTGTGTAGTGGAGAGCATACTGACATCCTCTGTCACTGTTTGGTATGGGAACTGCTCTGCGGCTGGCAGGAAGACGCTGCAATGAGTGCTTAAATCTGCTCAAAAAATAACCAACAGCAGCCTCCCTTCCTCGGAGGACATTTATGTTAGAAGGTGCACAGGCAGAGCATCATGTATTGTGAAGGACCCCACCCCTATGATGACAGGTAATGGGTCAGCTCTGGAACTGAGCTTTATGGGCATGGGCAAGTGTGGGTTTTCAAAATGGACCCCTGCAGGACTCTGCTGCCATGAGAAGCAGTTGTTTTTTTACTGAGACAGAGCTACGTTTCCAGCTGGAATTGTGCCGCCAAAACATGATCTTTTCCAAACCACAGTCAAGTGTTTTTTGTGCCTAAGCCTAACCACACATTAACCGAAGTGTTGTTGAAACATAAAGGACCTGAAAATTTTATCAAATCTGCTTATAACGCACAAATGTAAAGTGTCCAAGGTGTGCAGAAACATACAATGCCTACCTTATTTCTGGCAATTGTTTGGAAGTTTAAACCCTAACTATTTCCACACCGCCACATACCTGGCCAATTACATCGTCGGATTGTCTTTTTCAGAAAATTAAACCTTTAGCGGATGCAGCCCCAGCACATGTTAACTCAGATTTTTATATTGTTGACGAGCCAGATATGCTACAAGAGATAAGAGATAACAACATCTTTTAAACAGATTGACACTAAATTCACTAAATTTGGTCATGCTCTCCAGAGGATGAACGTTTCCACTAGAACTAGTCTGAGGTCAAAATGTCCACATTTCACACAAAATATTTCCTAATTTAAATGAATTAATCATGATTTTTTTGTTCAGCATATACATGTTCTGTTTCATGTTGAAATTAATAACTAACTAATTAATAATTTCAGGAGTGTCACTCTCAGGATCAGTATTGATTTCCTCTGCTGGTAAGATTCTGGTAATAACAAAACATCAGTATGTTGTTTGTTGTGACACTTGTATTGTCAGATGTGATGAAAGGTTTTAGTTGTTGAATTTGTTTTCATGTTTTTTATTATTTTCTCTTTAAGGTTTGAAGATGATTCTTCTTCTCTGGTCAAGTGTATTTCAACCAATAAAATAAGCTGATGTAATAGTTTTGTGCTACGGGCTCCTTGTAAGAACCAGTGCTATATAGTGCACTGTATCTAGTTTACTGTAGTTATATGTACTCCAAATACTCAGAGAACGACTGAGAAACTTCAGAGGCTTGTGGAGACTCTGATCTGCGCAACAGCACACAAGAGACGAGGCTCTCTGTGGTAGAAATTACACACTGACTTTCATCATTCCAAAAAAAGAAAGAAGCGCACAAAGAACGTGCACAGAATCCAATTAGCAGAAACCAAGTGGCACTGCAGTAAAACCTTCAAATCCTCTGAAAATTAAACAGTGTTTTATACTCACCAAGTAAAAATGAACATTGAAAAGCAAAATGACACATAATGTTATTGTTCATCAAGGCAGCTTTATTCTTGATCCTTTCATCTAAAGACAAAAACCATGAGCTGCACTTGACCTTTATTCTAGTGCTCAGGGCTGCAACAAACCAAGGAGTGCCAGATACTGTATAACATGTGTGACTAGTCAGTGTTTTAGAAATACTGAAGTCACGAAGTCCAAAATTAACAAGCACAAACAAGCCCCTATAAAAAATTGATGACTACCCACCAAGAAACATGACTCCAAATGAATGCCAGTGTTTCTCATTGCCTGCAAGTAACATATGCCATATCAACTTATACTTGTGTGTACTAATGCAAGGTCAACACAATATCTTAATATCTTATAACATTATCTCCACTATCTCTGCAGTAGGTCTCTCCAATCTTTGAAATCTTGGAACAGCATTTATTTTATTTTTTTTTTCCAGATACAAGTGCTTCTCTTTGGCTGGCAGTAGTCCTCCTGTTCAAAATGGTCACTGCAAACCTGTTGGTCTGCAAGGCATAGTGTGTAGATGGGAGTGTTAGGACCAATTTGTAGCACACCTGGCCCCAACTTCAGTGTGTCCCTGTCCCACCAAGTATTCTTTCAGGCTGTTCTCACAAATTCTTCATATGTTTTCCTGTGAAAAGCAATGCACCTAAAGTCATACAAATCCCATGAATTTTGAAAGGCTGCGATTACTTGATCAATGCGCTGACGGCAGTAAACAAGGAAGCAGTCCTGAGCGCTTGTAAGGAAGTAGGTTGGGGTGGTGGCTGGATCACAGAAAACCAGAATTCCACCCGAGACTTTCCCCTGGAATCACGTGTTCAGATCTGTGTAAACTTTGAGTATTTTAAGGTGCGTCCACACCACGTTTCTATACCTTAACCCTCAGTAACTTTGGATTAACTGCTTAACTGTACATTAAAGATGCAATGTCATTAATGGGGTGCAAATTCGTAGAATATCATACAAACTGTTGTGCATGCATTTTTTTCGTAGGATATCATATGAACCGTTCCATGAGAAAATGCTGATTCTGTGAAAGCTGTGCAAAGTGTAGCTTTACATTTTGATGGCACAATTCAAACATGTGCAAAACTAAGCATTGCCACTTTTAATGGACCTAAATTGAGGGTGTGCACCTGCTCAAGCGCTTACGTCGTAGCCTGTTTCACCACTGCTGCCTGCGGCCCTTTCTCTCAATACAGAACCAGTTTTAACAATTGTTGTTCCCACAAGTCACTTAGACACAAAAATATGGGAAAGGTGCCAAGTTGAAAAATACTAAAGTTACCCTTTAAGATTTTCCACCATAAACTTAATTTTCAAATTAATTCTTGAAAAGGGATATTTAGAAATTGGATGTCACCCATGACTGCTGCAAGATCTATTTATATCTTCTAGAGAAATGTAGATCTATTATATACAGCTTGGTTGTAAAATTGGCAACAGCATTTGTCTTATTCGGATTTAACATAGAGAAATGATCCCACTGCTCACATCCAAGGAGGCTCTCGGGGATAACTTGTTTAGTGTGTTAAGTTAAAAGTATATATAATAGTGTTACTGTATAGATAGTCAGGATTTACATTAGACTGTTTCACTGTGATGAAACCAATTACATTTTTGTATAGTTTAAAAGTGTTCAGTGTTCCCCTAGCTTTCATTTTTGGCAGAGCAAATATTAGCTCAGTTCATGAGTGTAATCCTAGACAGCGCATCAGTCACAGAATACAGTAATATTAAGGTAAATAATCACCACTTACGCTTATGCAACAGCCAACTGTGGTGCACAGCTCTTCTCCTTTTACTTCATCTGATCTGCTCATACAGCATTTTCTCCAACTCTCCCTGCACCTCTGCCTTATTTTACTCCTCCTGTATCTATTTTAGAGAGAGGGAAGCTGAAGGAGAGAAAGGAAGACAAGGGTAAAGGAGAAAGGAAAGAGAGTAGGTATGTAAATGTAGACAGATGGTAAATACTTCCCTCCTGTAGGGAGCCATGTCAGACTGCAGAGCACTGCTGCACTCTGCATGACAAGATCAGGCAGGCAGACTGTGTGTGTGTGTGTGTGTGTGTGTGTGTGTGTGTGTGTGGGGCTCGGCAGGCTGGCAGACTCTCAGTGAATGTAGGTGAAAGGGCTTTGCTGTCAGAACGAGGCAGTGCAGAGTCGAGCAGAGCAGGGATAAGCTATAATCTACACTCCCCCGCCATCTTTCCCAAGGGGGTGGGGTGGAGAGGCGGATCGATGTGGGAGGAGGAGGGGAGGGCAGAAAGAGAGAAAGATACTGAAGTCACTTGATTAACTTTTTCGAGTAAACGCAGTGGTTTCTGTTGGACTCTCAAGTAGTGATCTTTCCAGTATCACATCTACAGCCTTGAAAGGCGGCTGTAAAGAGAATAGCAGATGGATTCATGTTGGTAAAAATGGATTCTTGTGTTAATGCTTGAACTCATTCATGTCCATAGAGAAAGAAAGAGCAAGACAGAAGTGAGGTGCATGCTCAACATGTTCCAAACACAACACCATATGCCACAGTGCAACATTACTAATGTACCAGCTCAGCACTTTCAATCGGTTGGTATTTGGAGTGAGGAGTTTGGGTGGAGTTTCATTTTTACATGTCACTACTATTCAACAGGTTTGGGAGGTATCATAGTATTATGGTATACCAGGGTCTCGCGGCAGTGCAATTTTCAATCGTTTTCATCGAAAATACAGGCGCTGCTCTTTCTCTTAAACTCATACGGAGATGGTGTATTTAGGATATATTGTATGTAGTACTCAACAAGTGCCACCAGAGGTCAGTCACTACAAGTGGAACAGGCAGCTGAGTTGAGAAACAAGGCAACTGCGACTGGGGGGGGGATAAACTTACAGGACTGTAAACAGCTAGCCAGCAACAGCAGACAGAGACTGTGGGAAAAAACCAAGTGGAAGTCTCCAAACCAACACAGAAGTGCCAAAAACGTGAGACTGGCTCTAAAAGCTAGTCAATCCCCATGGACTGGACTTCCATTTTAAAATGCCCAACTTAACATGCGTACAGACTGGTCAAAAAACAGTTCTAGCTAATTTTTTTCTTTTTTCTTTTCATTATTATTTTTTATTGTTTATTTTTACAGGGACAGCGCACAATTAAAAGTAATTGCTCCAGAGTTAGCTGGCAGCTAATTTACATCTGTTGTCCCTGGGCAGGCAGACAAAAAGCAACAACCTCAAAACAACAAATACATAAATACATAAAAACAAAACAATACATAAAAATCCATCAGTGTGAGATAAAATCAGTAAGATAAATACAATGAATGCATACAAGGCAATCATTGGTGGTGACATATTTGTGCTGACTTTAGCCAGAGCTTGAGGCTGGTCTTAAACACTGCAAGGCTTCCTAAGTCTTTAATGTTTGTGGGTATGGAATTCCACTTCCTTATAACTTTAACCGAGAAAGCTGATTGACCAAAAGCTGTCCTTCTGAACTGCAGCACCCAGTCACCCCAAGTAGATGCTCTAGTCCTGCTGGCACTGCCACTGCTGGGGTAGGACAGGCATCCTCTAAGGGCAGGGGGTGCGAGATTATGAATAATTTCAAACATCAGGCATGTGTCAGAATAAAATAAGAAGTTATCAAAGCCAAGAAATTTTTTTGTATATATTTTTTCAGGATATTACAGATATAAGTTTTGCAGTGGATGGAGACAATTGGTGCCTGATGCTCTTAAAATGATTCAGATTAAATTTAACATTTCTGATGACCCTAACTTGTTTTTTGAAGGACAAGTTAGTGTCATTTACAATGCCTAGATATTTAACATGTGTCACACATTTGATGACCTCACCATTAATTAAAATATCAGGGTTAACTGAATTATTGATCCTCGCTGTGAAATACATACAAACTGTTTTGCTTACATTGAGGGTTAAGCATGAATTTGCTAGTCAATCTGACACCTTGCTCATTGCAGCATCCTCTTTAGATCCTGCATAGGTAAAAATCACAGTATCATCAACATACATTTGGGTGCTAACATCTGGACATACTTGAGGAAGATCATTAATATATATACTAAATGGGATTGGTCCTAAAATAGACCCTTGAGGGACCCCTACTGTACAATTAGCAAATGAGGAACACTTATCACACACTCTTGTACATTGTTTCCTCTGATTTAAGTAGGACTCAAGCCAGGTCAAGGCATTGACAGACAAATTAAATTTAGAAAGTTTTGAAAGTAAAATGTTATGGTTAACTGTATCAAATGCCTTCTTAAAATCTAAAAACACGGCTCCAACAACACCACCTTTATCAAGATAACTTTTGATTTGTTCCACAAAAAAAAACTATTTGCTGTTTCTGTCCAGTGCTTTCGCAAACCAAATTGCATTGGGTGTAGAGTAAGATCACCTTCATTTAAATGACGGACTAACTGATCACAAAGATACTAATGGGTCTATAATTTGGTGGGATAGTCCTTTCACCTGATTTAAAAACTGGAGTCACTACTGCAGTCTTCCAGGAGGAAGGAAAATATAAATTTGTTATTGATACATTTATGAGATGAGTCAAAGGCTTACGCAATATTGATTTATAATTTTTTAAGAACCTTGCATCAATATCAAAGACATCCTTAGACTTAGATTCTTTAACACAATCAAGCACTTTTATTACTGTACTGTACTGTCTGAGACGTTTTCAATTGTGAAAACAGGAAATTCATTATTTGCAGGTTCAAGAACTCTTAATCTTAAAACAAAATTCTTGGCCAAACACTTTACTGAATCCACAAAGAATGAATTAAAGATTGTTGCTATTTGTTCTTTATCTTCAATCACTGTTGATTGTTCATTTATTGCCCAATTTTGAATTGATTTTCCCTCCTTTGTGATTTTATTGATATTTTCCCAAATTAATTTACTGTTTCCTTTAGACTCATTGATTAGTTTAATAAAATAATCAGCTTTGGCCTGTCTCAGTTCGTTTACTACTTTGTTTCGCAATTCCTGAAATTTATCCTGAATTTTCCTGAAACATTAACTTCCAAAGATGCTCATTTAACCATGGTAAATTATATAACCCTTTCGCAAAGTTCATTTTTAGTCTCACGGACTCAGGCCATCATGATATTAGATGCCTTTTCTATGTCATCAGACAGCAGGACATCATTTCAGTCCAGCTGCTTTAATTTATCCTCAAATGAGCTAATAAGTTTTTGGGTATAACCTTGTAAAACCTTTTACCCTCTTGTCTGTATAAGAATCGTTGTTTTGTCAGTTTTCTTACAATTAAAGATTTTGTGATTCTTTCAGGTTTGTTACTAAAAACTAAGACCTATCTGTGTTTGTGATAATTGAGTAACCCTGGTTGGGCCTTGAATTTTTTGAGTGAGATTATACTGATCTGATATACTTTTGAGTTTTTTCCTGTTTTCTTTCTCAGCCCAATTTATATTAATCATCACCTAATACAATTAACTCAGTTTTGGTACCAGTTTCCTTTAATAAGGATTTCAGTTTGTCATAGAAAGTGTTATTAGAGTTAGGGGGTCAGTACAGGGCAGCAACAGTAAAAGACATTTGAGGGGACAATATAGACGCAGCAATGCTTTCCATGTCTTGTAAAGAATTGAGATGTACTTCTTCACATTTAAAATGATCTCGAACATACATGAGAACTCCTTCTCTTCTGCCTAATTTCCTATCTTTCCTAAAAACATGATACCCAGGTATAGGTAGGTATACAAGTATATGTTCAGTGGCTTTTACAAGCTCAGATGTATCTGTCAACAGAGTCTTTTGTTCAACATTGTAAATTGGTCCTGGGTTAGAATGAACATCACCTACCAGTAGAATCGTAATCATCAGATAGCCAGTCAGCCTGTAGTATGGACGGGAAGATTTCACTGTAGATCCTGGTTGGCTGAGAGGTGGTATATTGGCTTTTCCATTACTCAGGATTACAAAATATCCAGCTTGATGACTCCATTGAGTGAAGATGACACAGTCAGCTTGCAGAGTGCCGTCATTTTGTCTGGCCCAGCAACAGCACAGCGAGAGTAGTAAGAGAATAAAGATGTAGATGACCATACTGCCTTTGTATGCCATAATCTCCAATAAACTGCTAAACGGGATTGGTCTTGGATTTGACATTCCCCATTCATGACGTACAGGGGTGATTTTTTTATATAACTCATCCGTTTACACTTCATAAAGGTTTGGAGTTATGCATAATTAAGGTCAGGCTGCTTTGAGTGACTGATATTGTCTTCAGCTTCTCAGTCAGCCCTCGCTTGTCCATAACGGTAGCCTCTTGCCCAGATATGGTCACTTCTTGGTCACTTCATCTAATAGCAGAAGCTTCTTCATACAGCAACAGTGGTAATTTGGTGCAGGGCCGAGGCAGCTATGTTAGAGCTGTGTAGATGTCATTAAGATTAAGACACCCATTAACAAACACCCATGGTCCATATGATACAAACAGAGGAAAGAAATTTAGTGATGTTGTTAATCTGGATGTTAAAGAGGCATTTGAAGGAACAAAGTAGCCACTGTCTCTTTCATAATTTAAAAAGCAGCTTCAACCAAAACGAGGAACAAGCAAAGAACGTCATTTATTCCCACTTTGCGGTGATTTTGTCTTGAAACCATTTGTATTCTCTATCCAACAAAGTAACACTTCTGTCTTCAATGCTGCTGTAAATGAGCACAAAGTAATTCTATACGCTGATGTCATAATTTTATATTTAACAGACGAAAAAGCCCATTAGTCTAAGGATATATATGCTCCAAATATGGGCCTCTCAGGCCTCTTTGTATACAGATTAAAAACTCAAATCTTTTAATTTGACATAGTATATGAGCTAACTTTGTTAAGTGGAGGTGGAAGGTATGGTTGATGGCTTTACACCTAAGCGAGACCCCTGCCAAGCTGTGGACCAATGATTTCAACCAAGAAACCTGTGTATATGAGCTAACTTTGTTAACTGGAGGTGGAAGGTATGGTTGATGGCTTTACATCTAAGCGAGACCCCTGCCAAGCTGCAGAACAATGATTACGACCAAGAAAACCGTTGCCATGAAAAGCGTTGTTTTTCCCCAAGACATCTCTGCATTTCCTGAGGGGATAGTGGCTCCAAAAAGAGGTTGTTTTCTACAGAGAAATTACTGTGTTTCCAGTGGGGATTGTGCCACCAAAACCTGCTATTTAAGCCAAAGCATGATTTTTTTCCTTACCAAAAACAATTTTGTGCCTAAACTAACCACACCTCACCACAGTGTTGTTTAAAGGTAAAGTTTCAGTGCATGCACTACATGATGATGTGCAAACGTAATATATCCATTGTTTGCAGAAACATACAATGCCAACATTTTTCTAGTGATTGCATTGCCCTGATCCTGTATTCCTCTGAGCAAGCTTGTCACACAGGCTTGACTGTGAGCTCACAAACCATCCTGGTAGAATAGTAAATGGTGAATGGACCTGCATTTGTATAGAGCCTCTCTAGTCATCGACCACTCGTGCTTTTTACACCTATTCACACACACTGGTGGCTGAGGCTGCTGGGTGTGTAACCACACCCAGCAGTGATGTCACAGGATCTTGGAGTACATCGGTACATCACTGCAGCAAGGTCAGAAGCTATACCAAAAAAAGGTCAGCAAAAACAAGCTTTTCAAGGGATGTGAAGTTACCATGAATTTAGAGTAGCTGTTATTGATCTTTAGGATTTTTCCACTGTTTATACCAAATTTGACTGTTTACTGATAGTACCAGATACAGGTCAGTATGTGTACTCTCTCTCATTCTCTTAGAAGCACCACAACATACAGACACCAGTACTTATGTGCACTCTGCACTTGTGTTGGCAGAACTTTTTATGCAAGCTGTACACGAGAATACATGTTGTACTTTTGGGCTTGTGATGTTATAAATGAACACTGTGAGACCAAAACCACAGCTTACTCTTGGTGGTTTCATAACTGTCTCACAAAGAAATCTGTTTGAGCTTCTTACCCTATCTCTAAGACCCAATGGAGGAAATTCATTTCAGCCACTTGTATCCGCAGTCTCATTCTTTTGGTCACTACCCACAGCTCATGACGAAAGGTGAGGGTTGGGATGTAGATGGACCAGTAAATCAAAAGCTTCACTTTCCGGCTCAGCTCCCTCTTCATCAAGATGGACCGGCGCAGCGCTTGCATCACTGCAGAAGCTGCACCAAACCGCTGATCCATCTCACGCTCCATTCTACCTTCACTCATGGACAAGATGCCAAGCTACTTGAACTCCCTTGCTTGAGGCAGTACTCTCCCCCAACCCGCAGGGGGCAATCCACGGGTTTCTGGCAGAGAACCATGGCCTCAGATTTGGAGTTGCTGACTCTCATCCTGACCGCTTCACACTCAGCTGCAAACCGACCCAGTGCATGCTGGGGGTCACGGAGTGATGAAGCCAACAGAACCACATCATCTGCAAAAAGCAGAGATGCATTTCTGACAACACCACCCCATGCTGGATAAAAAGCAATATGAGGAATAAATACCAAAAATTATAAATATCAGAACTCCTGTTCCTTACCCAGTCAATTAAAAATAACACAACTTTTTCAAAAACCCATTCATAGCAAAGGCAACAGACTCATGCTAGGAGGTTCTTGAATTCCCTCCCACCATCACAGAAGTGCTGTGAGAAAACTAACATGCTGAAAAAGTAATGTTTGTCATTTCCACAACACCAGTAGCAACCCTGCAGCCACCTAGACACTTAGAGCTGACTCATTTTGCACCTGTAACTGACAAAACTGTCCAAGAGATCATCACCAGTCTGAGATCATCTACATGCTGCCTTGATGTGTTACCCACTAGATTTCTAAAGTCTGTGCTGAGCAGTTTGTTACCACCACTCGCTCACATAGTTAACATGTCACTACAGTCTGGAACATTCCCAAAGGCCTTAAAAACTGCGGTCATTAAGCCTCTCCTAAAGAAGAGCAGTCTTGATGCCACAGTACTGAACAACTACCGGCCCATTTCAAATCTGCCGTTTTTAGGCAAGGTCCTTGAGAAAGTTGTTTACCAACAGCTGACTGACTTTCTCCTAATGAACAACTCCTTTGATGTTTTCCAGTCAGGTTTTAGACCCCATCACAGCACTGAGACCGCTCTTATTAAAGTGACAAATGACATCCGCCTGAACACTGACGTAGGCAAAGTCTCAGTTTTAGTCCTGCTAGATCTGAGTGCTGCTTTTGACACTGTCGATCATGAGATCCTGTTACAGAGATTAGAGGACTGGGTGGGCATCTCTGGCACTGCCCTAAATTGGTTGAAGTCCTATCTAGAAGACAGGAAGTACTTTGTTGAAATTGGTAACTGTGTCTCAGACCACATGGCCTTGACCTGTGGGGTGCCCCAAGGGTCAATCCTGGGACCCCTTCTGTTCAATCTCTACATGCTGCCTTTAGGCCAGTTAATACAAAGTAATAATGTGTCCTACCACAATTATGCAGACGACACTCAGATCTATGTGTCACTGACAGCAGGTGAATATGGACCAGTAGATTCACTCTGTCACTGCATCCAACAGGTCAGTGTGTGGATGCAAAACAACTTTCTCCAGCTAAATTCAGACAAGACTGAAGTCATCGTATTTGGTCCACAGAAACAAAGAGAAAGTGTCAGCAGTCACCTCCAGTCTCTCTCTCTAAAACCTACAAATCAGGTTAGAAATCTCGGGGTAATAATGGACTCAGATTTGAACTCTAACAGCCACATCAAATCAATCACATCAGCAGCCTTCTACCATCTAAAACACATTGCCAAAATCAAAGGTATAGTGTCTAAACCTGACTTGGAGAGACTTATCCATGCATTTGTCTCTAGTAGGTTAGACCACTGTAACGGCCTGCTCACTGGCCTCTCCAAACGGGCCGTAAGACAGCTACAGTACATCCAGAATGCTGCTGCTCGGGTCCTGACCAGAACCAGGAAGTATGAGCACATTAGTCCTGTGCTCAGGTCTCTACACTGGCTTCCTGTGGCTCAGAGAATAGACTTTAAAGCAGCTCTGCTTGTGTACAAGTCTCTCCACAGCCTAGCACCAAAGTACATCTCTGACATGTTAGTGCCATATGAACCATCTCAGACTCTGAGGACCTCAGGGACCGGCCTCCTGCTGGTGCCCAGAGTCAGGACTAAACATGGGGAATCAGGGTTCCAGTTTTATGCAGCTAAAATCCGGAACAGTCTTTCTGAAGATGTGAGACAGGCCTCTACTCTGACAATGTTCAAATCTAGGCTCAAAACAGCTCTATTTCACTGTGCATATGACTGAAAGGATCTTATCTGCACTCTTCTCTTTTAAAGTTCATTTTATAATGATTATTTATGTTTTTATTTTGTATTGTGATTTTAATGCATTTTCTTCTTCTGTAAAGCACTTTGAATTACGTTGTGTACGAATTGTGCTCTACAAATAAACTTGCCTTGCCTTGCCTTGCCTTGTAGTTAATGGTGTATACCTACGCCCTGCACAAAACTACCAAAAATGGCCCCCAGGTGGTGTTGGTGGGGAGCACCATACTCCTCTTTGCCCGGAAGCCTTTGCTCTTGTACAACAGGGAGCTGACATGTTATGCAGCGATTGGTGAGACCAGTGAAGTGGCTTTGAGAGCATACTCCTCCAGCACATTGATGGATACAGTGCCAAAGCTCAGTAAGCAGCTTGCCCAGGTGCTGAAGCTTGAGAGGTTCCACAAAGCCTGGGGTCTAGGTTAGTCTACAGGTGGTAACACAGACTGGGCAGGGTTAGGAAAAGCCTGTCTGTTCCACATGGAGGTTGAACTAGCCATCCAGGCCTACTGCACAAGTGGCACTTGGTCTTGTCACTGCAGGGCATCCTGGGTATGGAGGACATTCATTTAAAGGCAGGACATTTGGCCATGTTTTTAGGTGACCTTGCCCAGGACCTGTATCTGTCTTCCAGCTGCCCAGTCACTGTCCTGGAGATGAGGAGAGACCTGTTGCATTGGAACAGTGCTCTCGTGTTAGCAAAGAGGTTAGCAGAAGACCGAATTCCATTTATAAACAAAGATTTCATCGTTCAAGTAGAGTTTATTGAAGACTGTGTGAACACCCGAGCACACTATGAAAAGGGTATGACCCACAATAATGAATTCTAGCAGCATGTATAGCAGGTGTAACCAGGATGTCCTGCAGAGTACATATGGTTGCTAGGTTCTTCCTGGGGCTGAACAACTACGGCTCCACCATCCAATTCTTGGTGCTGTCTCAGTGCAATAATTAAGCTTTTCACCTGGCATGACGGCACGGATAAATGGAAGTCTATGCAGACTTTGTCGGTCTTGAGGCGATGCTGGAGGACTATAGCAGCAATGCTGTCGACTTTGAGGGACAGAGGAATCACCTGCAGGTTGGCAAGCTCTTTAGAAGTGTGGGCAGTACAGCAGAGCCCTGAAGAACTTCGGGTGTTTCAACACTGATGACATTCTGGCTATACAGACTGCAGTTCAGGCCAAGGACACTGACCTATCAGCCGATAGATTACCTGATGAGAGAGTGACAGTATGCCAAGGGATGCAAAGCCTGTTATTACACCGCGCCAGCAATGGCTAAAATAAGTGTGTCCACCCAGGTGTCATATTTCTATCACTGGTTGAGCTGAGGCTGATAAATACCTGGGACTATTGCAGAGTCATTTCTTGTGGGAGTGAATGCTGATTATAAAGTTACCCATTGACTACAAAAGCTTGGTGTTAGCAGGTGTTATAGTGGGTCTTTTATCCAGTGGGAAAGGGGCTCAAGTTTAAAACAGGTAAAGAAGATTTCCGATTATTCCAAATACCTTCAGAATGACGAACCAGATGAAAAAGAAAAAAACCCAAAAACAAACAAAAAAATCAATACATGGTTGTCCATTATAAATGTCCAAAAAGTGTTCATATGTGTCTAATGCACATTTAAAAAGTTGATATAAAGAAAAAAACATTCATATATCTCATCTTGAGAGACCATCAATGATAAAACAGGAGTTGGAAACAGTGTAAATGAACTGTTCATACTTTTGTGACATACTTTTAAGTCCCTTGTTATATAACACAGAGGAGTTTGGCTGCAGGATGCTTACTGTTCATTGGGGAGAAAGCTGCTTTCACTGCCTAACAAGACAGAGCTATAAAAAGATAAAGATTCAGTGTGTGTGTGTGTGTGTGTGTGTGTGTGTGTGTGTGTGTGTGTGTGTGTGTGTGTGTGTGTTTGCGGATTTGTGTGGGCACCTACGTGAGCTCGCTGCAGGCATAAACTGGAAAGGACAATCAACAATTACAGGCAGGCAGGCGTGGGGATGGAGGAGGTGGTGGGGGAGGTTTAGCAGAGAGAGAGAGGAAAGGAGAAAAATGAATCAGGGCTTGTGTGCTTGGTTAGGTCAGATAATTAATTGCTGACTGGAGAGGGAGAAAAGGAGGTACAGGAGGAAGGCTGAGGTCACTTAAGGCCAACTTGTCTCACAGGAATAGGCAGATGGAAATGGCAATACTACACATGGGGCAACACACACAAACTGAAATACCATACCACCTTTATTTATGGAAGAAATGCTGAAGAGAAATGTTCACAGTATTTTGTCCTGCTTAATCTGTCACATTATATTTACCATTGTAGCTGCCCAATGCATTGCTAGTTTTCTTCAGCTCATGCCTTTAAACACATTGTCTCATGACACGGTGGGAAACTGCACCCATTCAGCCCCAACACGCCAAAATATGTTAAGTGTATTATGATAGTATTGTGTATTGGCCTTAAAATAATTAGGCAAATTCGGTTTTATGAAAATTTGTCAAATTAACTCAAAATTCAAAAATTATTGACTAAACATAAAAAAAAATATGTCAGGCTCACAAGGGATGTGTTTTTGTTTCAAGTAAACATAAAGGTTTTATGTCACTTTGACAATCCGGGGACTTTTGTGTAAACTTTACATTAAGATTTTGTGTCATGAATGGATTGGGGTTTACGGTGTATCTGTAATAGCGATAATTTGTGAAAGGAAGTGGGCACAGTGGAAAAAAAAGAGGCTGAAAAATCCGAGATGAAACTAACCAGAGCTTATCAAATATAAACCAAAATTTTGCTACTGGGTTGCCTATTCATCACCTAAAACTTGTTTAGTGAGCACTGCAGACCCGATGGTCTGCAAGGCGCAGTGTCTGGACAGGAGTGTTAGCATCCATTTGTCACACAACTAGCCACAACTTCAGCATCTCGCCGTCCGACAAACGCAGCCTATGAAAGCTGTACGGGGTGTTGCGCGACATCCTGTTATTGCGATTCGGATAAGCACAAACACAAACCATTGTTTCAATCGATGCAGTAAAACTCTCAGCTGTACTCCGGGACAACCAGCGCCACTCTGAGCAGCGCTCGGCATGGCTCCTGTGTTTTCTTCCAGCAACAAGCAAAGCTCTCGCAAGATGACGTCACAGCTCAGAGCAAGTGAAGGGTCAGGGAAATGCTTAGTTTGCTATTTACAGAGATAACACTGGCGATCTGAACCGGTCAGTGGCGGAAAAAAAGCACTTTTAATGCGCAAACTTATACGGGACGCATTTGCCCCCTGCATCCGCCTCCCTCAATACTGAACCAATTTTAGAACGAGTTGTACCTATTAATCATACGCACACATACACATCGGGAAATACGGCCCAGGTTGAAAAATACTGAAGTTGTCCTTTAATTTTAACTGGATACATTCGAACTTTTCCAAATACTCCAATGAGTCAGCAGCTGTTTAAATTCACTCTTAATAATTAGTGCTGCTGGTTGTGTAAAGATTAGTCTATTTCTAAGCCTAAAAAGTAGCCAGTGTACTCGCCCCAGGCTAGTATTTTTTCATGATAACAATGACAATGATGCTGCTGTTGGCTTCACAGCTAAGCCTTGTGCAGAGCTCTACAGTGTGTACAGGCACAGCTGGAGCTACAGTTGAGGCCCTGAGGTCTGGACCTTCAGAGCTTTTACCACAGCTTCTTTTTTAGTTTGCAAGTGAAAAAAGCATGAGGTTGCCTAAATATGACAAAAACTAACATGGACTTTTGGTCTCTGGAGGAGGACTGAATCTAGAAATAGTCTACAAAAGCAACAATAGTAATGTGACAGTAAAACTCTCCTCTGAAAACTATGGGAATTCAGCAAAACAGCATTTCCACCTTCAAACATCACAACTCCTGATGTCCTCAACTGTTGCTGTCCTCTAGGAGTGTTTCCTATAGAGCATGTGTGTCTGTGGTGGTGGGGGTGGTAGTGTTCAGGGAGTGGGGTGGGAGGCAGAAATGGTCTGAGAAAGTGATTCCCTTAAGTGCATGTCCTAATAAAACAGGAGGTGTGTGAGAGAGAGGGAGGGAAGGGATACGGGTAAAATGCAGAGGATAATAAGGAGAGATGGAACAGTGGCACGGAGGGGAAAGGGGGAAAGAGGCAAACAAATCACAGGAGTATGAGAGAAGGAAGAGAGGGACGGATGGAAACAAAAAAAGAGGTCAAAGACAGAAACAGAAGAGGAGGGGTGACAGAGAGCGATGCTAGCATGGATAGATAGAGAAATGGATTGGACTAGACTGGATGAATGTTTAATGATTCCCTTTGGGGCGAGAGCTGGTTTTTGCAGGACTAAAATGGCAACTGGATGTGGAGAGGAAAAAGGCTACAAATAAAAACAAATGAGGATCATGGGGACATATAATATAACTGATGATATAAACACTCAGAACTATTGAATTGAAATGCTGCTTATGAATAAATCACATCCAGCATTTACAGGATGTGAAACTGCAGCTGCAGTCTCAGCAGAAGAATTAGAATCAGACTTCATTGCCAAGTAGGTTTTCACATACAAGGAATTTGCTTTGGTGTAACTGATGCATACCATAAACATAGTATGAGGAAATACAATTCAAAAGCAAACATTTCAAGACATATGAAAAATAAAAATAACATAAAATTACAACAAAACTATATAAATACTATAAAAATATGTAAAATATATCTCAGTTAAAATGAATGAGCTGTGCAGATTTTAGAAGTGGTGGTTTTTGCAGAGAGGTGCAAAATATTCTAGGTTCACAGTGTGGAAGTTTAAAAAAATATGCAATCTACGCAATGGTAAAAAAAAGAAACAAAAGTATCTTTTACATCACCATGAAGTAACTATGCCAGTGTGGAAAAGTGTACTACGGCAGAAAAGATAGCATATATGCAATTATAAGGCTGTTCAAGATTACATTCATTTCATTCATTCATTTTCCGTAACTCGCTGCCATTGGGCGAGAGGTGGGGTACACCCTGGACAACCACCCACACTCACACCTGTAGACAATTTAGGCTGAATCCAAATGTCCTGACTTCACTGCACTTGCAGACTTGCAGATTTGTGGATGTGTCCCCGGAAAGACTTCAGCAGACTTGATTTCATCAGCCACAATTCATTGCAATACAGACGTGACATGTTTTTTTCAATTGCTTTCAAAATAGTTGCTAGTTAGGCCTATTTAAATGCTACTTGGATTGTGTAGGCCAGAAATTATGTTCAACCACATCATGATACAGAAATATGTGTAAGTACAGGTGAAAATGCATTTTATTATTCCAGCCTAATAGGCAAAAGAAATTGACTGGAAAACATGATGAGAAGGTCTTTTATTGTAAGTAATATCCAATTTAGTGAACAAGCCTATAGTCCCACGCGTACAAACCTGTTTTTAAAGGCATGTAGCCTGTTAAAGAGATATATGAATACATTTGTTCAGTCACAAAAGCCTATACATGGGATTTATCTCTTTTTCTGCAGGAACAGATGACTATGATTCATCAGTTTATGACATAATATATATGTATATATGTCTATATATATATGTATGTATGTATATATATATATATATATATATATATATGAATATGAATGAATATGACAGTAGCAATACTGCTGGTTCCACAGCAATGAGTAAAATGGTCTCAAGGGCCATCTATTAGCCACTTGCAGTGTCTGTCCTCGCAGACTTTAAGTGATGACTTAATACGTCACACTATGTCCAGCTGAAGTCCGCAAGGACTCAGTCCACATGTCCAGAGGATGGACGCTTGGATGCAATTGACCTAACCTGCGTGTCATTGGACTGTGGGAGGAAGCCGAGTACCCTGGAGAAAACCCAGGCTGACACTGGAAGAACATGCAAACTCTGCACAGAAGGGCTCCCCCACCCCGGAATCCGAGCTAGAAATCCTCTTGCTGTCGGGTGACGATGCTAACCACTGCACCACCGTGTTACAAAAGTACAAAATTTACGGATGTGTCAAAGTAAATGAAGATGTCTGTATGCTTGAAACAAACTAGTTTGTATTAAAGTCATCTGACACAAAGCAAAAGTGTGTATAGCTTGAAGGCATTTGAGTTGCACGTTTGTTCAAACAAATAGCAATGGAAGTAGTTGTGTGAAACAATTTTAAAAGGAGGAGAAAAAGTGGGAAGAGGACACCAGCTGGGGGGGATTACACCCAACACTTTTTCAATAAATAAAATTACTATTAAATTAAATCAAGTTGAAAATTGGGAATAGACCACACAGACATGAAGTCAAAATAAACTAGATGTTTTTTGAATTTAGCAAATGAGCAAATAAGAAGGGACTAGAGCTGCTAGAAGAGAAAGAAAACAAAGTCAAATCAACACAAATACCAATTAGCGGGAATTAAAATAGTGTTTATTACAATTAGCTAAAAGAGTCTTGACACATCTAAAACCACTAATAAGATATAATATTCAGTCCAACACAAGACTGAACAAAACTAGGGGAAGTGAGCAGAGGCCACGCATGGAGAGGCAGGCTACACTGAGACTGCCCAGGGGTGCCACCACCTACTCACCTCAAGTGTAACACAGCAATACTGACAGCAAAATGGTGCAATCTACACTTGTGTTCTGGTGCTCTTGCTTGCATGCATAAAGTGTAGGGACCTCACCATATGTGCCTAGCCTCCAAACAAGATGGCACTCTGCTTCACTGAAAGAAAAGAGCTTATACAAAAAGAATTACCAACAAATAATACTAGAACTAATAATAATACTAACAGCAAAAAAAAAAAAACAGCACAATTGCAGCAAATCAACCATAAGGCTAAACAAAAAACCCCAAAGCAAAACAAAACAGCAGCAGGTTAACATACAAAAGGGAAATTAAAATCAACAGGGCTCACCATGCTGCATACTAAAATGTTGGTGTTGGAACCCTACTCACCACCTCTGATATGTAGCATCAACACAGGATCACTCATAGACAGGGCAATAGGGTTTCCACATGCATTGTGCTCAGATAATGGATCAGATCATAGCTGTCACAAACAAAAAGCAGGGTTAAAAGAGCTGACTTGTCCACGGGAAGTGTAACTCCATACCTGTTACAAACAACCAGCCACAACAGGGATGAGGACAGGAGCAGAAAAAAATGAGCCCAGCCACCAGGAGCCATATACGATGTGGTGCTTATTAGGGGTGTGGTTGGGGGAGGTGCAACAGTGCAACTAGACCACCAACAGTTCAGTCTATTGCTGCATTCCATTTACCTTGGAAGTCAGAGGAATGACGTTACACCTGAGTTAATCATGTTCCAGTACAACAGGTAGGAAAACCAAGCAATACCAATTCAATCCAGGTTAGCAATAACAGTTGATAACGAGGCATCTCACTGTATTTTGTGAATATAAACACTGCTGCAACACACACAGAGATAGACACTGGACAGGACTGTGTGTATGACTGTTTTGGCAAGGCACAAATAAGACAGTAGTGCTCATAAATGAAATTTCCGACAGGGAGCAGGTAAAATTTGTGGATTTCCACCATACAGCATAGAAATCAACAGGCAAAACACACAGTGTTAACACTGCCTCACAAGTAGTCTAACTATCATCCAGACTGCAGCAGTGACTCTTGCCAAACTCGTCAGGTAGCCAGGAATAGCATCCACAGGCTAATGAGCACTGAGCCAGCTGTCTAACTCTGATACATGAACGAATTTAGCAAAGCCCAAACACCCCCAGGCCTTATCTTTGGTATTCTTCAGCAGACGTTCAGTATGTACAGGAAGTCTCGAGGGAGACAAGTATGTACGGGTCAGGCTGAGTTAAACATACGGGTACTTAACAATTTCTGTATTGAGTGCACACGGCTATGGTAGGCCTGAGGGGACAATATGTCAGTCCCTACCTATTTAAAGTAATGTTCTCATTTCAATCACTAGCAGTCACTAGGTGGGGGAAGGTGAGAGCTTTCGACTAGGGTGAGGCTGTGGGTATTTTATGGAAGCAGTGCATATCAGTGCAGAAATAGATTAGTTATAATAACATAAATAGATTTGTTAGTTTGTTTTTTGCCATCACTTATGGGGGGAAGGGAGGATGTGAGAGTAGGAATGAAGGGCAGAGTAGACTGCCAGACAGTGAGTGCTGGGTCAGGGTTAATGGATAACATCCCCCTGGACCACAGACTACTTCTACCTAGACATGCCTGGTATTCTTCTGGAGTGCACTCATCATTCAACTCACATGAGCTCACAAGTACTCTTGAACTCTTACAGCTTTGTGTAGAAAAAAGAAAGCAGTGACCTTAAGGAGACTTTGGTTTTCTTTAAAACATTCATTTTGAAACACTTGAACAGTTAATGGAAATAAACTCAATCTTTCCCAAAACTAAGCATCTCACAGGATTAAATCTGAATCAACACACAGTTGACTCAAAGAGGTGAAAATAGAAATTGTTTGATTTAAATTCAGAAATCAGAAAACATCTGGCAGCTGTCTGGTGTAGTTCTGAGGCCACAGATACCCCTTTACACCAACGTGGAACAGTTTCTGTTCTGGTTCCCGTACATAATTATGAATCATGTGGAGCATTTCGACCTAAAGTAAACAGGCTCAGAACCTGAAAAGAAAACTAATTAGCAGATTTTCCTTGACCCGATGTGTGAACCATGATGACATCAGTGGACATGTCATATTCTACATGTTGGAAGGAGAGGATGGTGAGGGCAACACTAAAAACATTAGGTAAGAGATCATTAGAAAAAAAGAGCATGCAGGCTTTTTTGGATAAAAACAAATAACGAGACCAAAGATAAGATAAAGTTAATCAATGCGATCTGCCATCTTCCCACCGCTGTTTACTTCTGTTGTGCATTATGCAACAACATCCAGGACTAGTCCTTGATTACAATGGATCTGATTGAAACTGGATGGAAACCAAGGCTGGTTTACTAGATAGTACCAAGGTTCCAAGAGTCCTGAGAGGAACCAGTTCAAGAACCAGAGCCAATATGGTGCAAAAGAGGTAAGAGACAGGGTTTCCAGACTGAGATGAATGAATGTTGCGGATTCAAAATGTAGAGTAGCTGCACTCTCATGCAATCTGACTTGTAGCTGCACAGAGGGGTGCCAACATTGGACAATACTCCACATGTTGTGACTTAGGGCTCTAGTTTCCCAGCGCAGCAATCTGCAATCAGCACATAAATGTATCTCTATATCGACTGTCCCGTCATATCTGATGTCAGATCAAAGGGGATTGGCACCGTTTGGCACGTTTAGCACGCGTAATGGAAACCCAGCCTGATTTGATTAACACAGCTGCAAACTAATGAGTTCACATCCCTCTCAGCCAACCACAAACAGCCACAGCATCAGATAGGGAGTTTATATTCAGCATCTGTCATCTTAGAAAAGTCAAAAGAAAAGAAACAGAGTGAGACTGCGAGAGAGAAAAAGAGAGAGTGCGCGCAGGAGAAAAACGCAACATTGATTTACAATTGTGGTGACCTCCTCCCAGGCTACCTTTGCATCATCAGCCCGTGGAGGTCTGCTTGCAGTTCTGTATATTCAGACACTGTGAGCTTGGACCTCCCGGACCAAAACATCAGTTTCCTCCTGGGAGGAGTTTGGCCGTCTGACGCTGCTGCTCTCTTCTGCCATGGCGAATTGAGTAAACTCTCATTACGCCTTCGCGCGGCGCATTTAAGGGCGAGGAGAGGGGCTCATTTGATTGGTGTGATGTGTGTAAAACCCACTCCACGCCTTCTCTTCTCCCTCTTTCCGACTTGCGCCGGTAGGAGGGACGGAGGTGAGATAGAGGAGTAGTTGCGCCAGCACGCGCCGTGTGCCAAACTTACAAAATCTGCCTGGCCGCACCCAGTTGGCGAAGCTACTTTGGGAATCCATCCTGGTCCATTCTGAGGATATGTCCGAGCCATTGATATTTAATTTCCAGCACCACATATTGTGTTTTTGTACAGGTCCTCACTGGAGATATTTTCTGGCTGAAAGATGCGGCATATCTTGTGGAGACATCCATTGTGAAGAGCATTAATCTTTTTCTATCTCTTGCAGGAGTGTGATTTGTGAAGAGGATAGCAAGGCCATTGACATAATAAAGATCTTCTAGCTGGGTGAGGAGAGTCCACTGGATGCCTCTGGGCTTGTCTAAGGTGGTTTTTAGCATTTTCCCGTTGAAGGCAGTCAGGAAGAGAATGGGGAAGATGATACATCTCTGGCATACGCTATCTATCTAGGCTATCCATAGCCTACATATATATATATATATATATATATATATATGCACATTAGGGATGAAATTTACTATCTTTTTGTTTGGTTTTTGACCAAATACCTGCAAAACTAGCTATTCCCATCAGACTCAGCTATACTGTTCAGTTCAGCTCAGTTCAGTTCGTTTATTGGTCTCCTTCGAGAAATTTGACTTGGAGCTAGGGGTCAGCATACACTTACATACACTCAACATATAGTTACCACTGGGCATACAGCATGCAAATAGGCTAAATTAAAATGGTAACCATGATAAATTTTACATGCTAAATGTTAGCAAGGTAGCATCACCATTGCAAGCATGGTCACAGCCTGACCTTAGCATTAGCCCAAAGCATTACTGTGTCTAAGTACAGCCTCACAAAGCTGCTAGCATGGCTGTAGACTGTTGGAGTGTGTCTCAAATCACGTTTTTCTGTTAGTACACTTCAATGTTGTTCACTATGCACTTATTGCGTGCTGCACTAATTTCAACAGAGTAGTGTTGTCTCAAATCGTGCACTGCAGTTTTGCACTTACCAGAGTGACGACTGCTTTTTTTTTAACCACCACTTCTTCTTCATCTTCTTCTTTTTAAACGGCAAACTGCAAACTAACAGTGGAGCATTATCACCAATATTTGACCGGTGTCTCCAGCCTCACATAAACCAAACTTACACCATAACGTCAATGCTGATTAAAATGTGCAGGAGCAAGTTAGCTAGCTAGTTAATGCTAACATTAGCTAGCAAGCTAACATTAGTACTGTCATTATTGTTTGCGGTACCAAATCATTATAGACCCAACAAACATTACTGATGGCTTCTGTTTGGCAGCAGTATTGGTACTTAGTGCAAAAAAAAAAACGCTTCACTGTAGACAGATCAGGCTCCTTGGTGTCCCTAGGTGCCATGTCAAAGGTTGACAAGCTTGACGGCGACCGCTGAGGATGAGAAGTGTCCATCATTCCACACTCAACTGGACCATTTTGAGTGCATTTTCCCATTCTATGCAGTGTGAACGCACGTAGCACACTTGTGCAGTCAAAATATTAAATGTTTCGTACATAAGTATGTGATTTGAGACACGCTCTCTTGTTTCCTAAAATCTCACAATGAACAAAAATGGAAACAATTCAAATGTGTTCAATCCTCTATTTAGCATCATTGGACAATGTTACTGTCCTCCCTAATATGGTCCCCTCCACATGTTGCTCACATGGATGCTTGTGAGCTAGGGGACCCATGGGTGACTGTGAACATCTATGACACCTACGTACCATAGACTATAGAAATAATGGACATAGCCACCATGACGTCACCCATTGTTTTGTGAACTCCCATTTTGAAGCCTTCAGTTTTGCATTTGGCGGTCACCATCTTGGTTTTTTGGAGCCATGACCATATTTGGATGAGAGGCTGGAGGAGCGACGGTGGAACTGACTGAGAAGCCAGGGATGCTTTCAGCAAATCCTGTCACTCATAGCGGACCACACTTAAGTATGCATAACTTTACACCTTAATAAAACCATTGAGCCATGAAAAAATGTAGCCCCCATACAGTTATAATGAAGGGGTTAATTAGCTACAGAGACCAAAATTGTTTTTTTTGTACCAGGCTGTAAACATGTTTCTATATAAATATATTTCTGCCGTAGAGTTAAGCATTTTAGCATGGGGGTCTATGGGGATTGACTGGCTTCTGGAGCCAGCGTCAAGTGGCCATTCAAAGAACTGCAGTTTTCGACACTTGGATGTTGGCTTTACTTTTCAGTCCCAGAGGTTGCTGCTTGCTATGTACCTGTGCACATCATGTCACAATGAATCATTGGATGTTTCATACTGAGAGAAACTGATTCCTGCAAAATTCTACTGTGGAATCTACACCTGCAGTACAGTCACACTGTCATTAAATCAGTCAGTATTGGCACTTCTTCTTTCCCTCCACCCATCAATCTGTGTGTGTGAAGATGAAAGACGAGACTTGCTGGGTTAACAGCTAATGAGAAAGGGAGAGGGGAACATGAGGTAGGGTGGAGAGGAGACTAAGTGAATAGAGGAGGTGGATGGAAAGTATCACGGGGGGTAGTAAGAGAGAGAGAGAGAGAGAGAGAGAGAGAGAGTGGAGTCTGACATGGAGAGAAATTAGAGAGTTAGCGAGGGAAATGAGGGGCAGCATAATGAGGGAATTGAGATAAAATGAGAGGAGGAGGAGAGAGGAAGAGTGGGGGAAGGGGGAGTGAGGAATCAGAGAAAATGAGTGTGAAATTGCAGATAGGAGAGAAAAGGAGTGGAAACATGGGAAGAAGTGTGTAGGTGTGTGTGAGCTGCAGAGAACACGCAGGGTGATGGCAGGCTGTGCTGCATGATCAGCACTGCTATTTATAGATCTGTGGAAACAGGCAAAGGAAGACAAGTCTAGCAGCACTGCGGACCTGCGCTATTATCAGCCTTAATATAGTCTCATGTTATACTCGATTCAGTAGAGATGGGCATCTGTGTGTGTGTGTGTGTGTGTGTGTGTGTGTGTGTGTGTGTGTGTGTGTGTGTGGGTGTGTGTTGAGACGGGAGCGGGCAGCAGGTCCGAGGCTTCCAGCGAGGGGAGAGGGAGAAATATAACAAAATAAGATAAAATAAAACCTGTCTCCCTCTTTTATTTTATTTTCAGCATTTAATCAAGGCAGAGGCGGGTGGTGGAAGGTCCGAAGCTTCCAGCAAGGGGAGAGGTAGAAACAAATAGCCAATGTGTGTGTGTGTTGTGTTCAGGCGTTGTCACGTAAATAACAGTCCCCAAGCAATAAACAGGACAGACAATAGGATTTTATTTATTTTTACACTACATGTTCACTGAAAGCTGACTGAATCCGACCCGAGCCCGAATACAATTTATACATTTTTGACCAAACCCGGCCCGACCCGTCGGGTAGGCCTACCGTCGGGACCTGTCGGGAACCATCGGGCTCGGATCAGGTAGCCACACTCTAGTGTGTGTATGTGTCCCCTATCTATAGGGGCCTATCTGAATTTCTGTCTTTGAGAGATATTATTTTGTAATATAACTGAATTTTCTATCCATACATATACATTTTAAATATATTAAAATTATAAGGTATCTTTGAGTAAACTGCGAGTATCATTCAAGTATAGGCTATGTCGTGGCCGGGCCGAGTGTCCTCTTTTTTGGAAATCAAAATATGGTCAACCTACCATATCAACATGGGGAACTGCTAGTTCAGTGTTAGGGTAGGGAGCTAGGCTCTTTCAGTTTCTGCTTTTTTCTCTCACTCATACAGAGATCCACATATACAATGCAGTAAATAATGTTAAGGCGTCAGTATACTTCAAACAAAGTGCAGATAGTCTGACAACTAGGCAGATAATCCACGGGTCCAGACAACCTGAGCATGATGTGTCCAACGGGCCAGACTGGGTTTGGACAAAATTTTTTTTAAAATTGTTTGGGTTCAGCCCTCTTGACATGGTGCTTGGATTTCTTTTAAGAGAAAATGTAGTGTAAAAATATATTAAAATAGTGGACCCACTATCCTTGTTAGGCTACTCCTTGTTGAGCTCTGGGGTTTGTTGTTTACATGGCAACACGTGAACGCAAGACAAAGGCTGTTACAGGCAAAGTATTCATGTGGCCTCGCATTGGGCTCAGATTCATTCAGACATAAAAAAAACAGAATGCCTGTTGGGTTAGGGTCAGGCTTGGTTACCACTCTCTCAGACTCAGGTAGAGTTCAGACAGAAATATGCGGCTCGAGCTGCACGCTTACCCACATTACACATGGAGCTATTCCTAAAAGGACCCACACTGCTCTGTATGTCAACACAATAAAGTATCGAAACACCACATTTAAACACATATCAGAAAAATAAAACATTTAAAAAATATAGAATTACAATTTCACAGTTGTATGCCTCCACGAACCTGTGAAGTTGGAGTTTACATACTTTACATCCATGTCTGTAAAAACATGGATGCTTCATACACATCTTCCTTGCGGCAGCACAGAAGATCTATGCAATCAGCACAGTTTCAAGGTGGACACCCGAGATTAGAGTCACCAATTAAGTATGACCATATATTTCTCCTGTTTTTCCTGAGATATGATGTTGAGTTTTGGCCAAAAACATGTTTTGTGAGGTCACAGTGACCTTTGACCTTGGCCATTCTAATGACCTCATTCGTAAGTAAAATGCATCTTTTTAACAGAATTGAGGAAACTCCCTTAAGGCCTTCTTGAGACATTGCATTTACAAAAATGAGATGGATGCAAGGTCACAGTGACATTGACCTCTGATCAACAAAATCCAATCAGTTCATTATTGAGTCCAAGTGAATGAACACTGAATGAACATTGAGTGAATGAACATTTTTTAACTTAAGATTCACTTACTTATTTATTTACTCAAGATTCACTCACTAGTGTTTTTCAGAGTTTGAACCATATTCAACACCCTTATTTAGCATCAGCAGCCTTGAGATTTGTTTCCAAGATGAACCACCACACTTATGTAGAATGTTTATAAAATAAAAGACCAGAGCAACCTCTTAACACAGAGGATTAGCTGCAGAAAGGACAGTACTAATAGAGAAAAATGTTAATTCATGCAGGTGAGGAAGTCCATGCAAATTTATTGTACACCTACTTTGTTACTTACTGTAGTCTATTTTTATGGTTACAGTGTGGAAGAATAATTGTATTAATCTTGTAAATTATTTGTACTAATAATGTATGATTGTTATTCAGTGGGCCCAGCAGTGGTTATAATGGACTTTGAGTACAAAGGCTTCTTCCAGAAATCTCTTTCCTAACACATAACAGTAAATGAAATCCATCTCAAGGACACTTGAGTCTTTCACTTCCCTCTTAGCAGATAATGAAAGGGAAAACAGCAGGAAGAGATGGAATGAAATTGGCAGGAATTGCTTTGCTTTGGGAATGAATAGTGACGGCTAAAGTGCCATTTTAGTCTCTACTTTGACTTTATTATTCCATTTGTTATTTCAGCATGGCGTATTGATTTTGTCTCACAGTATTAGTATTCTCTTCTCTTTGTATCTTCTTGCTGTAAACTTTCCTTAAAGGTTCTGTATGCGACATTCAGCGCATTAACAAAGAAGCAAACCAATATTTACTATGTAAAGATAATGTCTCTATATATTCTCTCTGTAGATAAGCCAGTGTGGTTGCATGTGCACGTTAGTGTGTATTCCACTGGTTCATCACTGTCTCTTTGCTCTGTGCTTATACAACTTTTTATTGCTGATATTGGGATGGCGTCATTGCGGAAGCGTCGCGCCCAGTCAGGTTCTCCTCTGGTTAACAGTGTTAGCTTTTGACAGCATTGTTGTTGTTGTGAGGTTTTGTTTATGGAGTTAGCACCATTAGCTGCTAGCTGCCAGCCCAGCCACCTCTATGTTGAGAGCCCTGCCCAGACAACTCTTACTCTCTAAATTTTGCACAAAGCCCTTTCTCTCCTGTCCCTCATTTCCTCCAACACCTCCCATATTTTCACTTCCTCTACTTTCCCTCTGTCTACCTTACTACTTTACCCACCCACATTAGGTAGCCACTACACGTTTTTCTTTTCTGTTAACTCCTGTAAGTCTCAGCTACATCCAGATTGAAAAACTACTGCTTTCAAATTACTACCTTCAAGACTGAATTGTCATAGTGGGTTAAGACACAATTATCCTTCGATGTAACTGAGAAACATGGGCTTACTCCATACTGAGAAATAAAGAGAAATTCTATTCATCCTTTCCAGTCCTCAATATGGTGGGTCTTCTGTAGACTGTGGGTTTCTGAATTGGGACACAGCAATCCTTCCATATAACATCTCTGCACAATTTCAACACAAGTTTTCAACTGTTTTTTTTTTTTGGGAGAGACACTAACAAAGTACACATTAGCACAAACACCTGCAATATCAAGGACAAACCAAAGTAGCCACCTAGTGGTAAAAGATACTTTTAACACAGTGCAAGACACTGAACCAGACTGGATAGGACACATTCTGTACAGTAGACTGTACAAGACACTCATTACACAATACAAGACATTCAGTTACATAGAACAAGTTCTGTAATTAAACAGGGAGGGATACTGTGTTTGAAGAGAAAATGATCTATCTCTTCTGTGTTGCGTCCTTCTGTTGATTTCTCTTCTCATTGTCTCTAGGCAGATCATCAGTGCCAAGGTCAGCTGAATGGTGTGAAAACAAAGTCTCACATTACATTCTCACCCTTCGTCCCATCTGAACAGCTCATGCTGAAATGCTCTGACTCACTAATAAATACTCCAGGGCTTTAAGCATTGTGCTCATTATTATACTGATTAAATGTTTTGCGGCGACACCTACAAATACAGCTCATTTTATCCACAACTACAACACTAACAATGAGTAACATCATTTCTGCTACCCACAAAGTCAACATCCACCTAACCTTACACATAGTTACAGGCCACAGTGTTGGCATGTGGCTTTATCTCAATATAGTACTTCCATGACTGATGTAAAACCAGTGTTCAGATCCTTTCTCTTTGCCTTTCTTTTCTCCTCCAAATAAATTGGAATAATCCAACTGCTTATGTTTGTTGCCCTTTGGACCTTGTTTTTAGCCATACCACCACGTTTTGAGATCTCAGTAAATACAAAGGTTTGAACAATGTTATCATAACCAAATCACTGGTCAGATCTGCCTAAATAAAACCCCAGCTCCTTTATTGCAACGTTTACATGTTGCTATGCATAATTTAGGGCACCGGGCTTGTTAAAATTCAGTAATTTTTGGGTTCATATATTCTCAATCACACATGAAAGTCTTGGTGGAATTTAAAAAAAAAAGATGCATTACAGCTTTGAGGGGTTTCCAGCCCTCAGCATGCTGCCTGGATTCTTTGTAAAGCATTTATAAAGCTGATACCAAAAAGAGTATTCGAGGATTCAGCTTCTCTATGACCGCAGAAGTCTGTTCAGAGCTTTTAAGATATGCAAAGCAAATATAAAGCAGACATTCCAAAAGTGCACAAAAGTAATATATACAGTATTAATATTAATTCCTATAGCCTTAATTAAGAAAGCGTAAAATTAATTAAACAAAGGGATATGTTACTGATTTAAGATTATGCATATTTTTTAAAAAAAATCCATAATTTTTCAAAACTGAAGCCATTATAATGAAATGTTATTTTATTTACCTAATTTTTATAGTTTCATCTGAATTTATTTCTATTTAATTTAAGTTTTATTGTTATTTATTTATTGTTATATTTTTTTATTGAATATTTTATTATATTTTATTTTCAGATGCTCTGTCTTTTTATTACTTTGTGTCATTTTTCCCAATGGTATTTTTATTTTGTCACTTTTCAAGGCAGTGGCAATTCCCACTAGTTACCACATCCTAACCTCTCAGCTCTAACCCACTGTCTGTGAATTGACTATTGTCTTCATAGAACATTTACTTCTGGAGACATGCAATGAACATGTGCCCCTATATTAACCATCACCATGATCTTTCCCTAACCTTAACCAAGTATTGTAGTTGTCTAACCCCAACCATATCTTAATCATTTCCTTATTTAACCCTATTTTGTTGCCATAACCATGATATTTACCTAACCTTAGGAAGAAGATAGACAAATTTCCGGTGACTAGATGAGAGTGGGTAAAATTCAGGACAGGGGAGTTGGGGGTGGGCATGGTCACATTGCAACAATGGACGTGGTCTCCAGTACATCAGAATCAACAACAGCACTGATTTCTAAGAAATAATGACACATTAGAATTACATGCCCAAATTGTCACATTTAAACACATGGTTAACGTTGTGAAACAAAACTACTTGGTTAGGTTTAGAAAAAGATTGGTTTCAGTTGAAATAAGTATGCTTGTCACATATAGGATGTTAGCGTGCAACATTATGTGACAAACGGTGCGTCAACACAAGTTAAATTTAGTCAGTATTGACTTTAAGTTTCACACAGGACACAAACAGTGGCCTCCTGGGTGAAAGTACTGTGGTTGTTTGACCCATCGACCACACGGACGTCCTCTGTCTGTAGACTCTTGGCGTCCATGTCATTGGTCCGACATCCCATTAGTCCGACGTCCCGTTGTTCCAATATGTGATTATACTAGGCTATACTGTATTTGTGTACCATAGGGGATCAACAAACACAACAAAAGTAGGCTACTGGTCGAGATACAAGTGTCATAGAGAGGAGAGAATGAAACATCATAACCTCCTTTTATTAACTCTGGGGTCAGGGTTGTGTGTGGGAGCTCTCCGCGGTGCTGAACAGCTCCCGGCGGGCGTATTTCTGCCTTGATGGTGCGCTGCGACCGGCTCTGAGTCAGCTGGGAAAGGCTTGAGGCGAAGCAGGCTCACGGCTTATGTGTTTATTACTTTCTTTTTCATTTTAACCCACACCATGATCTTTTCTTGACCCTAACCAAGTGGTTTTTGTGCCTAAACCTAACCAGACCTTAACCACAGGGCATCATGATGATTTCGGAACAACAAGACTTCGGAACAATGGGATGTCGGACCAATGGGCTGTCGGACCAATGGGCAGTTCCCGACTCTTGTCGGTCTTTCTACTACCTATGGAGTTGTAGCATTAACCACTGCATGGTATTGTTGAACTAGTGGATTTGTGTGTCTACCACGACAAAAGATCCCTGTTGACTCTCCATGGGTGTAGTTTCCATGGTGCTGGCACGTAATTTTAACACATTATATGCCACCACCATGTAATGCAGTGTTAATAGGTTGTGGTCATTTCACATATTTCTGTGAGTGCAGGCTGTTGCATCCTCCTACTGATTTCTCTTTGTGATGTCTCTAGGCAGATCATCAGTGCCAAGGTCAGCTGAATGGTGTCTCACATTACATTCTCACCCTTCATCCCATCTGAACAGCTCATGCTGAAATGCTCTGACTCACTAATAAATACTCCAGGGCTTTAAGCATTGTGTTGTTCGTAATGTTATACTGATTAAATGTTATGCGGTGACACCTACAAATACAGCTCATTTTATCCACAACTACAACACCAACACTGAGTAACATCAATTCTGCTACCCACAAAGTCAACATCCACCTAACCTTACACATAGTTACAGGCCACAGTGTTGGCATGTGGCTTTATCTCAATATAGTACTTCCATGACTGATGTAAAACCAGTGTTCAGTGTACAATCTCCTTAGGATTGGAGTTTGTCACGAGCGGAGTGTTACAACTGAATTTCTTCGCTCACACGACATTCATGGTGGATATAGCGAGGAGCCCCGGCTCTCCGTGGATTACCATCCCTGCGGGAGGAGCAGAGGGGGCGAGGCAAGAAGCTGTGGCGAGGCTGTAGGGCTGGCGCGCTAGCCAGGCTACGGAGGCAGCAACACAGACCACTGCTCCCCAGCCTTTTTCTCACCAACACCAGATCGCTCGCCAACAAGACAGATGAACTGAGGCTGCAGATTACATCCAACAACATTGTAAAGGGCAGCTCCATTCTGCTGATCACAGGGACCTGGCTCCATTCATCCATCCCTGATTCTGCTATCGAGCTAGCAGGCTACACCGCACAGCATCATGACAGGACATTGGACATTGGAGGGGGGCTCTGTATGTATGTCAACAACACCTGGTGTACTAACACAGTGACGGTTGACAGTCACTGCTCCCTGTCATATGACTGTTTAACAGTCATATGACTGTTAAATGCAGGCGCATTTATCTCCTGAGAGAGTTCACTGTAGTCATTATTCCAGTTGTGTACATTCCACCAGGCGCTAATGCTAAGTCAGCTATTGGACTTTTACATGACAACATTAGCAGTCAGCAGAGCACATATATCCTGACTCTGTGCACATCATAGCAGGGGACTTTAATCATGTGGATTTGATGGCAGTGTTCCCCAAATTCCACCAGCATGTTTAATGTGCTACTAGAGGAGCTAACACACCATACAAGGTCTATTCTAACATCAAGCAGGGCTACAGGGCTAGACAACTACCTCACCTGCGCCAGTCTGACCACATGTCCCTACTTTTAATCCCTGCATACGCCCCCTCAGGAAAACTAACATTACAAAGACTGTCAAGAGTTGGTGATTGGTGCCTCTCAGCAGCTGCAGGAGTGCTTTGACAGGACTAACTGGGATGTTTTTGAACACCCAGACCTGGAGGTGTTTACTGACAGTTTTTTATGTTACATTAAGAACTGCATAGACACTGTCACAGTGGACAAATGCATCTGGGTCTACCCCAACCAGAAGCCCTGGATGACCTGGGAAGTCCAGCAGCTGTTCGAGGAGAAGACCACTGTCTTCAGGTCTGGCAGCAGGGCTCTCTACAGCATGGCCCGAGCTAACCTGAAGAGAGGCATCAGAGAGGCCATGTCAGACTACAGGAGGAGAATTGAGGACCACCTGGACAGCAACACCAGCAAGCAGGTGTGGAAAGGTGTCCAGCATCTCACCAACTACAGGACCAACCTCGGAGCTGCTGAAGGTGACGCCACACTCTTTGCCCGCTGTTTGTCTGTTTGTTCCCATTCTTGTGATCTCAAGAATGCTTTGAGGGATTTTTTTTAGATTTGGCACAAACGTCCTCTTGAACTCAACAATGAACTGATTAGATTTTGGTGGACAAAAGTCACTGTGACTATCTCTTTCTTGTGGACGAGATTCTTCAAGAACACCTTAAAGGAATTTCCTCAAATTTGGCACAAACGTCCACTTGGACTGAATGATAAACTGATATGAATTTGGTGGTCAAAGGTCACTGTGAGCTCACACAATATGTCTTTGGCCAAAACTCAAAAGAATTAATTTTCACAGAAATTCACAGAAATGTCTAATAGGATTAATTGAATACATAATGACAGTCTATATCCAAAAAGTCAAAGGTCAACTTCACTGTGACATCATAATGTTCTGCAAAAACACTTTTCTGGTCATTATTGTACACCATATCTCAGGAGCAGAGGGGGAGACATTTGGTCAATTACTAAATTGGTGGCACTTATCTTGGATGTCCACCTTGAAACTGTGTTGACTGTGTAGATCTTCTGTGCTGCTGGGGGGAATATGCATGTGAAGCCTTCATGTTTTCACAGACATGGATGTAAACTATAAGTGTAACTTGACCGTTTCAGGAGGCATACAACCACCATTCTAATTTTTTACTCATTTGTTGGGTTCCTATACTCGCAAGTACGTGCAAGTCTCTCTGGAATGTGAAAAAAGATGCATTACAGCTTTGAAGCATGCTGCTTGGATTCTTTATAAAGCATTTTAAGGCTGATTCTGATAACGATATTTGAGTTCAGCTCCATGATGATCAACAGAAGTCGATTCAGAGCTCTGAGGAGATGCCAAGTATAAAGTGAACACAAAAGTGCACAGTCTTAATTATGGAATTGCAACTGACCAAGTCTTTGTTGTTTAAAAAGGTTGTGTGTACTGTATATGCGTATTGTTTATTGTTTATTGTTTATTGTAGATCCCCATTAGTCACTGCCTCAGTAGTGACTATTCTTCCTGGGGTCAATATTTAAAAATATTTCAAACTTATTTAAATGGTTTTTGATTTTACAAACATGAAGGGGGGAAGCATATTAGTAATTGTAAAACAATAAAAACATTGCTTCTAGACTGAATCCATTATTATAAAATTTAGTTTTACCATTCTTATTTTTATAGTTTTATTTAAGTATAATTTTATTTCATTCTCAACATTTTTTAAATTTTATTTTCAAATGTGCTGACTGTTGTCCCCAATGGCACATTTATTTTATAATGTCACTTCAAAACAGTGGATTTGTCACCACATCAAACTCTACAGTCTTCACAGAACCTTTACATCAGTGGAAAATTGACAGCACACTGTAATAGCTGGGATTCATGTTAGTTCTTTTATGTCTTGTTGCGAGCTTGCTGACAGCGTTTGAACCAAGAATAATCTGAAAATATGAAGACACTTATATCTAGTCTGACTGTGAGTGATGAAACAGAACATGGCAGTGTCTTCTGATGGGAGAATATTGCTCTTGTACCTTTGATCAGAAATTTTATCCCATGGATATATTTTGTCAGAATCACAGACATCAACATATGTTTCATGAAAATATTAAACAGAGACAGTGTGTGACTTCTATTCTATAGATTCGCCAATAAATAGCAGTGCATTCATTGCATAATATACAGTAGAAGCTGTAAACAGCAAAGCATTTGGTGCAGAAATGGTAAAATCCAAACATCGTTTTCCCATTTCCCCAAAAGGCACAAGAGTCTCGGTCATCCGTTTTTATGGAGGGACTCAATGACACACAAGGCAATAAAGCAGAGAGAAGCTCTTCAGTCTAAAAGTAGTGCAGATGGAGAGGAGCCAGTGGGTGGTTGAGGAGGTAGGGACACTGAGGCCATGTGAAGGCAAGGAAGAGGAGGAACATTAAGAAATTGGATGAATTAATGATGAATCTGCAGGAAGGCAGCCAAGAGCTGAGAGAGAGAGAGAGAGAGAGAGAGAGAGAGAGAGAGAGAGAGAGAGAGAGAGAGAGAGAGAGAGAGAGAGAAACACACACTGGCGCACGCACACACACACACACACACACACACACACACACACACACAGATAAACACGGTGGAAGAGCGGGAGAAGCATACAGAATGAGAGAACCAGAAATAGCTGGTGTGAAGCAGATTGTGTATGTGAAAGAGGTTGAGATGGGCTCAGTGCCAGTAATTTCAAAGGAACAGAGGAAAGTCTGTATCAGTACTAGGTTGGATGACAAAAACTAGGAGGTTTGTGAGTATTTATCATGATAGACAAGCTTTACTCTAAGGATGGAGCCCCACCAAAATGGCCAAACTAACGTAAACTGTCACCAAATCAATTTTATATCTAAATTTTGTGTTTTGGCAGTGACCTTGTATTGTGTTTGGGAGTCTGAAATGCTTGACACTGAAGGCTTATGCGAGCTGTTGACTTTTGTTCACCAAAGTGCCACTTTGAGCTCAGGGCTAGAGCTCCATTTTTGTTCCCCTTTGACAAAAATCATCATACAGAAACAGCCACTGAGAGAGGAAGCTGGGGAGAATGAAAAAGAGAAGTGCTGCTGCAGCTGTTTGGCAGTTCTTCAGCTTGGATGACATCAGAAGAACATCTGAATTGGACGGAGTCGTGTGAAAAACCTCTAGAAAACCTTTAAATGATGAAAATACAAAACACACTCCTGTCATCAGTTTCCTAATGAAACTATACGGACCTTCAGCTAATTCAATGGTATGGCATGTTGCTTTTCAGTATATGTGTTTAATAACAGTCACTGACTCTATGTATCATTCAGGAAGAACTGAAATGGAAAACTACAAATTTAAAGGCATATTTTTGACATTTTGGAAAATATTCTCAGCAGCTTTTGAGAATTAGATGAGAAGAATGATACTAAACTCATTTGTGCATTAAATACAGTGTGTTAGGTACCCCAACAGATGGATGACCAAAAATGGGGGTGGTTAGGAACAGTTCCATTGGTATCATTCATTACCTTTCACAGTGTAAATGTGGTAGTTCCCATCACAATTGGTCTCACAAGGACCATATTTTGCCATCATGACACACACACACACACACACACACACACACACACACACACACACACACACACACACACACACACACACACATCCTCATGAAGTGAAAACAATATCAGCCATAGCAGTGTTGTTGCGGCTGGTAAAAATATGTACAATATGTCTTTTTTCGTAATGAAGAGCTGTGCAGATGTGGAGAGAGATAATTTAACAATTTACCAAAATGTTGAATTGTTCCTTTAATTATTTTCAAATGACAAATGCATTGTTTGTTTATAGCCTAATGATGTCTTTACTAATCTTCCTTCATCTTTGTTCATCTAATTTTTTTATATTATTCAGGAAATTAATAAAAGTGCAGTGCTTGCCACATGGCTTTTCTCTCCCAACTCTGTGCAAGTGACCAGAATGAAAAGACTTTTATGTGTTCGAGAACTTGCAAGTTGCAACAGTGCCAGCACAAATTTCCAGCCTGCCAGAGAAAGTGTGTGCATGGGAAATGAATGAGTAACCGTGTCTCTCCAATATTACGGTCAAGGTGCCTTTAAAGACGCTGCAGCATACTGTGGGAATAGTAGAAGATGTGGCTGTACTGGAACCAGCATGAAAGTGAGGGTTGGTGTAAGGCTGACAAAGACTGTGGTCAGTCCACCTGTAAATAAGAAACAAACACATTGTGGATCAAGTCTCTGTGATATTTGAAAGAAAAACTCAGGATAAATAAAGCTGAGTGTGTTCTAGAAATGTGTGTTTGAATGTCTTTGCGTGTGTCTGTGTGTGTAAGCAGGCACTGACATGATGTTGTGTGACAGATCGAGGCCACTGTGAAGCGATCATGAAAGAGTGGCTCCAGTTATTGATCCTGGGATTAACAGTGGAGCTGCACAGATAAAGCAAACACACAGGATGGCGTGTACATGTGCTTGCCTTCACACTAAAAACCACCACACACACACACACACACACACACACACACACACACACACACACACACACACACACACACACACACACACAGGCATCCTCTCCCACGCTGTATGTTCATGTATGGCATGCTACGATAATCTATAAGGTATTTATTTGGTGGTCTTATTTCCAAAAGCCTGTGCTGCATCCAGGTCACAGAGCCTGGAAGATTTTACAGAGGACATGAAATATCCTCGGGCAGCTTCACTGCACTATTGTTGTTGTAAGCGTTAGAAGATCGAGAGAGTCACAGCAGCTGACAGACCTTATTCAACACCTCTAACCTGCTCAGCATGCCAAAAACAAGGAGATAGATAAAAACGTAGTTGCTGCAAGGTCTGACTTTCATTATCAGTATGCTACAAACATGTGTACTGGCATACTTGTATAAAATTGTATAAAACCTTCTGCTAGTCAAATCAATCGGCATCCAATCTATCTGCTATTGCTCTGAGTAGGCTTGGTATCATCTTCATCAAGCTGTTGAATACAGCTTACTTTATCTCACATTGTATTAATAGATCTGCAGTTGATGTTGAAGCTCTAAGGGCTTGAAGTGTCTTAAGTTTGATTAAGTGTAAGAGCCTAAAGTGTACTTACTGAAGGCATTTTTAATGTATTTCTAAGTAAAAAAAAGTGTAGACAGTTCAATTGTCACTTGGTATTTAAGCATGAGAGGAGTCAGCTATGAGTTAAAGAGCTAACACGGATACAGTGTGATACGTCTGCCGCAGCATTTCTCTGAGTGCAGCTCTGCGACCCTCCACCAAAACTACACATTCATTCATTTTCCATAACCACCTATCCTGTTAGGGGTCACAGGTGTGCTGGAGCCTATCCCAGCTGTCACTGGGTGAGAGGCGGGGTAAGCCCTGGACAGGTTGTCAGACTAACACAGGGCTGACACATATAGAGAGACAACCATTCACACCTACAGCCAATATAGAGTCACCAAATAACCTAACCTGCACGTCTTTAGACTGTGGGAATTGCTAAAGTAAAGAAGGAAAAAAAATGATCCGCACACCGATAGAGCTCCCATTAATCCATTTAATTTTCTGTCAAGTGACGTTTCGAGAATTTTAATTTTTTAATTTAAAATTTTCTGAGAATTGCTGAAGTAAAAAAAAAATCTAAATGTTTATCTTTTACTTATTGTTACTAATATTATCATTACTATTTACTGAAAGCAAATAAGTAAATATTTTTGTCCTATTTTGCCTCTTCGAGGGCACCAAAATGTGCTACAACACGAGACACGTGGCAATATTTGAGGACTCACACAATGGCTCAAACCTAAACAACAGCGCCCACATGAATAGGTCAGGGGTCCGTTTCACAAAGCAGGTTCAAGAAACTCTGAGTCTAATCCTGAACTCTGAGTTGATCTACTCTGAGATAGGAGACTCTGAGTTTTCACTAAACCTGCTTTGTGAAATGGACCCCAGGTCTGGTTCTGTTCTTGGATTATGTTTTCTTTGCTTTATAGCTCATGTTGTTTTCCTTTGTAATTTCAATGCATATTTTATTGTCTGTACTTTTTAAAAAGCGTCCTGTGGACAAGTGTTGAGAATTAGCATGTACTGTATGCTAAAACACTCAAGCAGTGAATCTGGTTTGTCCAATGTAATTATGATGTCCATACCAAATAAAATCTAATAATAATAATAGCCTAATATTTTTGATACTTGAATTTACACATGGATCTTGCATAGACCAGCCCAGTTGCCGGAAGAAAATGTTTGCATTGTACGATTCTGCAAACTACAATTACATTACATTTGCACGTTTTATATGTAGCATTTCAATGTTTCTAAAACAATGAAATATATGACACCCATTCTTGAGAGTTGAGAAATTATAACTTAGCTACAGACTAATTTTGTGTCTTTGGTGAAACAATGTGTGAAAAAAATATGATTTATAAAGCATTCAATTTTTTATGGTAGACCAACAAACATCAAAACAGGTTGTGATCTAGCAACTTCCTGCTGTGCTTTGAGCAGCTTTTTAGGCTCCAAACATTGTTGCTTTGTAGCGACCAGTCGCTGTATTTCCAGCAGGGATTGTGCCCTCAAAAGCCAAAAGAAGTTCTTTTCCCAAACCATAACCAAGTCTTTTTTTTTTTTTGCAAAACCTAACAACACATTAACCACAGCAATGTTGAAATGTTAAATTTCAACATATCCGCCAAAGTTCACTTTTGTATTTAGTTATGTGCAAATATAAAATACTGCAGGAATGTAAAATCCCCCCCCCCCAAAAAAAAGATTCTGGCAGTTGGGTTGACATCTATCAAAATATCTCACATTTGACAGTATTATGCAATTATTTAAATAACATTTAATTAACATTTTCACATAGCACTTAAACAAAAATGATAATTACAATACAGCACAAAGAAAAACATAGAATGAAATGGTGTTCTAAATGAAGCAGAAAATGTATGACATGAATACTTAAATATCAAGTGAAAACAAATTTATGTTGATTAAATGTTTATTACCAAATAAGTCCAAGACTGAGCGTCAGACAAAACTTCACTTGATTATGCAACCTCTAATCTTTCCCTCTTGTTGTCCTGCCAGTATGCCTTAAGTCTCTCATACCAATTTGACTTCCTCCTCTTGTTCCCCCATTGGGACCTTAATTAGAAACACACTAGCTGAGGTGTTGATAGAACAATACCCAGTATAGCTCACTTCATTTCATCTTTGTCCCAATGGAGACCAGGAGGAAGGCTGATAGTTATTACCAAACATTAGCTTTCCACTACTGGCCAGAGTACCTTTGTTCGCACTGACATACAACCCCTAAGCCACGACAGGACACAGAGAGAACAGATCCATATCTTTCACCTTATGCCTTCTCTGGCTCAGACTAAAACAAAGTTTCCTACTTTTCTCACCCAGATAAGTTTGGTGTCATTTGGAGTCCTTCGGAAGATATTTAGATCCGTGAGAGCTGCGTACATCCATATAGTGGGAATGATCGGGGCACCAACAATGAGGCTCTAAATGACACATTATCTGCCGCGAAACTCATTTCACCAATATGTTTTTATGAATCGCTAGAGTTGCTTGTCATCATCATCCAGGTCATTTATACTGACCTAACCTCTGAAAAAAAACAAAAAAAACAGAGGCAATTCGCAAAGACAATCCTCTTTACCACCGAAACGTTCACCTTTCTGTTAATCACTTTTTGTCACTCAGCACTATGTAATAATAAATTCATGTTTTGCATAAGAAGTGCCTTTGTTTTTTGTGCAGTGTGCGGGCCATTCTACACAAGCGATGAGAAGAAACTAAAGAACTGTAAATTTTCATAGTTATTTACTTATCAAGCAAACAAATTCAAGGAAAATAAACAATTTATGCATGTGTGTAGGCTACTGGATGACATCATTCAGGTCAGAGGTTAGTAGGTCAGTATAAATGACCTGGATGATGATGACAAGCAACTCTAGCGATTCATAAAAACATATTGGTGAAATGAACGAGTTTCGCGGCAGATAATGTGTTATTTAGAGCCTCATTGTCGGGGCCCTGATCATTTCCACTATATGGATGTACGCGGCTCTCGCGGATCTAAATATCTTCCGAAGGACTCCAAATGACACCAAACTTATCTGGGTGAGTAAACAACCGTATTTAATGCCAGAAATATGGTCCAGGTTGTAAAAAAACGGAACTTCCCCTTTAAAATATCTCCAGTCAGTAGCATTACATTTTGATACCTACACTCTCAGGATTGCTAATTGCTTACATTATTGACATTAAATGATACGTGTGATTATTCAAGTGTTTTGTGCATTTACATAAGTGTTTGAATTGTGGAAACATGTCAGCTGAAATCCTTTCTGTTAATCTGCAATTATTGCAAATGATAAATTGTTAACAGTAAAAATTTAAAGCTGCATTTTTCATACTTTGGCAACTAGGGGGTAGAAAAATGTCAAAACAGGCTGACAGCCATATCCCTGACACACATACACGCACACATTTTTACACGATACATATAGTACGTTGCATAACAGTGGTCAATGCTGCAGCTTTGCTGTCACCTGGAATGCAGAAGTTGTTAGCATCAAGCTTTTGGACGAATTAATCTATGATCTTCATGTGAACACTTGCTCTGCCTCTGGAAAACATGCGCTGAAATAAAACTCTATCATGATGGATACAATCAGTACAAGATGGCAGGTGCAAACTCTGTGCACTACCTGGACATTTAAATACAGAGCCAAAGTAGAATCAGGGCTTTTACAATTCATTGTCTGCTGCCAACATGTTCTCTTTCTTCATCTCTCTCACTGTCTTCCACAGTCTGCTGCTGTGTCCTTATGCAACTCTGCCAATGTCGGTTATAAATAGAACGTAGCCTAGAGTGCTCATAGCTCACACCTCAAACACACACACACACACACACACACACACACACACACACACACACACACACACACACTGCTTCAGAATACATTGTGCATGATAATGTTTTCATATTCAGCTGTTGTTTATTAGTTTGACTGAATCCTTCTCATGGTGTTGTTAATATCAGATAATTAATGCTTAAAAAGCTGTATCGAGGTGGTAGGCTGTACCCTGTGTACTGAATGACAGAACACATTTCTCATTTGCTGTACAATGACAAAGTGGCGATCAAAATGTAGCTTGTGAAGCTGCAGTGTATGACGCAGTACAAAAAGGAAAAAAATAAAAAATCGGGGCATCTCAGTTCACCAAGCTCCACTGAACTTTGCTTTGACTCTTAACTTAGCTTGAACTTGAATGTAGCCAGACTTCTCTTTTAATCATCTCTATTTTTTATACTCTGGAAATCTGTCTGTTGCAGACTTGCCATCCTTTCTTCTTTTGCCTGCCTTTATCTCCGCTCACTGGCAATCCTCTATGTGTCTGTCTGTCTCTTCAACTCGTCTCTCCGTTGGATACTGAGCACTTCTGAAGACTCTTACCCTCTCTCTCAAGGGAGGGAGAAACAGAGAGAAGCTCAGGGTTAGGAGGAGGGAGTGGAACCGAGAAACAGGATTGAAGTTTGTTCCATACACTGGCAGGATTTAAGATGAGCACCAACTTATGCAGGGTACACTGTTTCACTGTTGTTTGAATTTGTTGAAAACCAGGATGATGCTGGTGATTTTAAATGTTATTTGGGCTTATACATATTAACATAAACATCTGTCAGACTGAAGATATCCACTGGGCCACTTGTGACTTGTTGTCAGTGCTGGTGTTCTCTCTTTGTTTCGGTCTGTTCAGGTTGACCATTTTGGATCAGGTCCAATTGTCCTCAGGCCAGTTTCAGACCAGGCTTATATTTAAAAAAAATATTTTATGCACAAGTTCGGGTAGGTGTTCCAGTGAGGAACTTGATGCAGAACCTCATCAAAATGTTTAAAATAAAGCAGTTCACACAATACAGAGTTGTGTTTGTGCAGTGGCTGAACTTCATTCTAAATTGCGCCTATGAGAAGCATTTAATCCTAATCAGACCACAAGTAGGACCAGCACAATGCACAGTCCACAATCCATCCGCCTCACTCTGTGGAGCTAGGAGACTACTCACTTGGAGAAGAACAGGCTGAAGCTCTGGTGACTGACCATCAGTAGAGGCTGTAGCAGCTTGAATTTAGCCAGCACAAACCCCATTGTCAGGACCCAGCCTGTATTTTAAACCAGTTAGATTAATTAAAGTTTGGTTTATTTTAAATGTGCTGCTTAGTGTAATAAAGATTGTAATCTTGGGGGAAGCCCTTTGTCCTTGACCATTATTTGACCGTCACCTGTATCATTTTAAAGGAACTGTAGCCTTTTAGATGGTTTAAGTGAGTGTTATAATTGAAGTAACTCCAAAGTAACTAATCAAACTTAATTCTGAGCCCTGACACGGCTCTGGCCACACGTAGTTTAGGCCCTTTTGGTTACTTCTCAATGACATCTAATTGTTATGTCCCCAAAAATCATCAATTGCCTCCTGCGAAATGTCGTGTACTGTGACACCTGCCATAGCGCCGCTTGCTTAATGTTGATAGTTTGTCTGAGTGAGTGGAGGGGGGCGTGGCTTAGCCATAGGTCAACTGTACCAAAACACTCAAGTGGACTGCTATTTCAAACCGCTGTAAGGAGTTTTTACATGGTATGAAACTGTTAGTTTAATACTGATGCCTCTACAGTATCTGATGGCAGGGCCTCCTCCAGCCAGGAGCAGAGCTTCACCTGATAATATCAATGATGATGCAGTGTACTCAGGTACAAAACAACACCACTGATGTGAAAGCTGAGTGGTGGGGGAGTGAAGAGGGGGCCAATCACAGGGGTACACATGGTACGAATCAACTGTACCTAAACAAGATTCCATTTTCACAAGTAGGTATGCACGATACAACAACTATGTACGATACAGGGATAATGCCGTTTTTATTGATGAAGGGGCAAGTTGTGTTACATAACACTGTTCTTCCGAAAAGCCATGCCTGTGTGCACCTTTCCTCTCTCACACAGCTCCACCCTGCTCACTCACTCACTCACTCACTCACAAGTTCTCCAGCAACACCAAGAGAGACACAGTGCTGCTACTGTTTAAAATCTGCCTGTTAATAGTCTACAGTGTAACATCGGTTTATATGTTTCACGAGCCTGACAATACTGAGATATGACTTCTTGTCCAATGTTGCCCAGCCCTAGTCACAACTAGGGGTGTAACAGTCTGCACTGATTGATCTGGATGGCTATATCGATTCAGTGATCAATCATGAAATGTCATTGATGCAAAGTTAAAAACATTGATCCTTTTCATCATCTTTAGAATATACTTTTATTTTGAAATTCTTTGTCACTGTCAAACAGTGGCAGGCAGTCGTCAAGCAACCAAGAGAAAGACAATGAGGATGTTAGAAATCAGCAGTGTGGAAATATTTCAGATTTCAGAGAAAGTGTGGGACAACAGACAAAGCACAAACAATGCTGTTATGAGATAAAACACAACATAATGTTATCTGCTTGGTGGGGCATCTCATTCTGCTAACTTCACACTACAGCAGTGGTTCTCAAATGATGTGCCGTGAAGCAAATCCACTTTAATACTGGTGTCTCATATCGATTACAGGCCCCTGAATCACATCAAATTGAAATCGTATTGTGGCAGACTTTGTAATATCAGCAAATATCGTATCGTTGTCCAAAGAATATAGTATCGTATCTTGATGAAACTGATGACTTTCACCCCTCGTCACAAGTTCTTCTAATATTTACATTTTTGTATAAACCCACGTACAGACATTAAGGGTGACCAATAGCATTGCTTTAGGAAAAAAAGGGGAGATATGAGGTTTTGTCCCAACAGCAATGATATGTGATAAAGCAAACTTGCGTAGTAGACCACACTGACTCAACATTGTTCTATTGAAATAAAAATGTTCAAAATAAATTTGTGTAATTATCTGTACAGTAGCACAGGGGTACAACAAAGCCAGACTATGTGATGAAACATATTAATCTGTGTGGGGATTTTATCTGAGCTCTGATGATTTGAATATGAGCTTGATTTATCAGGAGCCATCTCCTGTTCATTTAACTGCAGCAGAGCTTCAGAGTCATTTCTCCTTTGGTTCCCATCCTTGTTATAATCTCGTAGGAAATATCATCAGAGTGCAGGGCAATTTTAACAAAACAGTGAAATCTATTTTGCTACATGCTCAATGATTCTATTCATTGATCTGTTTTACAATCTCACACACACACACACACACACACACTCACACACACACACACACACACACACACACACACACACACACACACACACACACACACACACACACACACACACACACACACACACACACAGAGCTCTGGGATTGTTAGCAGTGAACTGATGTTCCAGTTCTATTTAAAGCTCCTGCCGCAGTGAGAGACAGATAACTTCCTTCATTAGTGATAACCTGAAATATTCAACAGGAGGCAGGCAGAGAGCCAGAAGGAGGTCGACGGAGATAGGGGAGGAGGTGAGTGAGTGTTAGAAAGCTTTTTTGGTACATCTCTGGTTGAACTGTTTAGGCATCTTTAGCGGTTTCCAACTGTCAGATCATGTTGTAAAACCCCCGCTCACTGTTCCAGTCTCAGAGGGTCAAGTGTATAAGACTTTAAAGGTATACTGCACAGGACGGTTGGTTACTGTTTGTTGACACTCCCACCAGCAAAAGAGAAAGTGAAAGCCAACCCCAGATTCACTCTTGTTTGGCATTTTGCCTCTTTATATTAGCATTTTTTTGTGCTATGTCACTTGGATGGGAGCTGTACAGTCTGGCACCTGGTTGCTACTTTTTATAAAGCCCCTGACCACACTTGAACATCCTGAACACAGACGTTAAGAAAATAAGAAAATACAGGCCAAGGGCAGAACCTCTGCAGATACAGACACTGCCACACACTGAGAGTAAGTCATTATGATGATTGAAAGGGATTACGTCTGTATAATCTGAACATTGTTTGTTTGTTTTTGTTTTTTAAAGAAAATCCTGCAAAGTATATCTTTAAAGGGATGGTGCACCCAAAAATGAAAATTCAGCCATTATCTACTCACCCATATGCAGATGGAGGCTCAGGTGAAGTTTTAGAGTCCTCACATCCCTTGCGGAGATCCAAGGGGAGACAGGGTAGCAACACAACTCCACCTAATGGAGGCTTACAACGCCCCAGATTCAAACGTCCAAAAACACACAATTGAAACCACAAAATATCTCCATACTGCTCGTCCATAGTGATCCAAGTGTCCTGAAGCCCCAACATAAAAAGTTGTTTGGAAAAACGTCATTTGAACTGTTTTTAGCCTCATTGTAGCCTGCAGCTCTAACTGCCACACTCACATGTGCGTGCTTGCACGCGAGACCGGCAAAATCACGTGAACACACATGAATGCGGTGCCATGTCTCACGGTCTTGCGCAAGCGAGTACACGTGAGCTGCAGTGCACGTGTCCGGTGTGTGCTCGGGGCGATACTTTACTCACACCACATGAGGGCGCAGCAGCCCCAGTATGTTTTCAGCTTTATGGACAGCTACCTGACATCGACAGCAAAATAGCTTGATGACATGGCCAAACGTAAGAAAGACGCCAAATGTAATGGAGTGTGGACCTTGAGCTAATGACTAAGGAGAAATCTGGACCCTGTGGCTGGACCAGTTGGGAACCACTGCTCTTGTGCATATGCTCTGTGCACCCAAAAAATGCAGAAGCATGAGGTACTTCTCAAAGATTTTTTTTTTTTTGGAGAATGAATCCAGTCAACCTGTAATTACAAAGAATGGGCCACCACCTTTGTACATGATATCCAGTTCTCTCTACTACAGGCATAAACATGTTTACAGCCTGGTCCAAAAGATGGTTTTTGTCTCTCTAGCTATTTTCCCCCTACATGACAACTGTACAGAGGATGAATTTTTTAAACAACCCACCCATGTACATTGTATTAAGGTTTAAAGTTATGCATGATTAAGGGCAGGCCACTATGAGTGACAGACTGTCTGCCACTTGATTGTGTCCTCAACAGTTCGGTCCACCCCTCTCTCCTCCACAGCGCCACCCTCTTGCCCAAATATGGTCACTTCTGGCTCAAAAAACAAAAACAAAAAACAAGACAGTGACGTCCTGGTAGCTACGATCATCATTTTCACAGTCTATATACTTGCTAGGTGGTCTGAAACACAACTCCAGATGAATGATAATTTTGTCCGGATGTGTAAATGACAAATTTGCCATGGCAACTTAGAAGGTGATAATATGGCAATCTAATTGTGTTCTTAACTTGTTTTTACTGCCCCCAAATGGCCCAAAAAATCAATTATAGCAGGTTTTATTTTTATTTTTTTAATTTATGACAGTAAAAGAAATGTGCAGATTTTAACAACCCTTAAATCTTTTTGCAAGTCAACTTACAACAACCTCCACAGCTAGCTAGATAGGTTGGCACCTATGTAGGAAGATGATATCTCCATTTAAATTCACGCTTCAAAGTTTTGACTCTCTTGACTGGAGAAAATGAATTAGTCCAAAATGGAAAATGCTATCATATGAGCTGTGTCACACCATCCAAATGTGTGTAAAATTCTGACCTGCAGAGTGAGAAACAATGTCAGGAGGCCTTTCCTTGTAGCCTCTTAATAACCCAAATTCACCAAGTCTTGCAGTTTGTCCTATTTAAACGTAACACAAAAATGAATGTGGCCGTGCATTTTTAAGTATGAATGGGCACTACTGCAAACTAGTCAGATTATGTTATGAAAGCCTGCCTGTCACAGGGTAATGATGGCTTCATGAACAGATAGGTTTACTTCACACGCATTCACAGAGAAACACATGTGGTGGTGTTTCCTTACGCAGAGAAAAAACACCTCAGACATTCAAAATTTCCATCTGATCACAGAAGCTCTTAAATAGATGGTTTATTGGTTTTATTCTCACGTACTGGTCTGGGATCCAGCCTAACCAGAACCTTTCCTTTCCTGTTGTTCCCTTTACTCTGTCTCTGTGAGTCTGTGTCAGTGCAGAGAAAATTCTCAGGGGAGTAGAGTGACCTCTTTCTCTTGTAAAGATAAAATCAGAAGCACTCCACAAGCACCACATACCAAAATCTGTCTTGACATATGTATTGCACGGCATAGGGGCATGGACTTTTCATGGCCACTGCCAATTCTTTTTTATTTTCTTTTAAAGTGGCACAAACAGTCCTCTTTGTGCTTTACAGAATATAATGGAAAAACACAATGCCTAATATTCAGGCAGAATTGTCAACTCCTCACACTCTGTTACCATCTTCAGAGTGATGCTGTGTCTATTCTTACCTGTTTCCATGGGGGAAGGGGATGGAACTGTCCCCAAACAATCACTAGAAAGTGATTGAAATACTGGTTTTGCCTGTGTTTTAGGAGTGGAGCAGAGTTACATAAAAACAAACCTCAGTGTCGGATGATATTCAAGAAGTGTGGGCCCATGGCAAAGGCAGTGTAGGTGAATGCCAAGGGTGCCATCATCCACAAGGGGCGCCACAAATGGGGGATATAAAAAAAATCAAAATGTTTATTATATTTTGCTTTTTTTTACTGATACTATTACTACTACTGTTTTGAAATATTACATAAGGCTAGTTACATAGCAAAGCCTACTCAATAATAGTGAGGCCTTTTTTTTCTGGGTTTCTGCCACCCCTCGGCCCCCCTCCCCAGCTGGTGACACTTTACCTGCTCTCTGGGGAGATGGGTAAAATATATGACATCATGTGAACCCCGAAACACACTGACAATGCTCTGGTGGCTACTCAACTATCACTACACTACTGAAAGGAGTGGATGTGGAGAGAAAGAACATGAAAAAAACCCAACAAATCTGTGTTAAAATCAACAGGAGGAGAGCTAGTTATTGTTACCTCTAAGCAGCCGGTGGCCACAATAAACAGCTCATGGAGGTACATTTGATTTACACAAGGTTCTGTGCTCAGACCAATTCTATTCACTTTCTATATGCTTCCCTTAGGTTACATCATTAGATATTACTCTGTAAACTTGCATTGTTATGCAGATGATGCACAATTGTATCTATCGATCAAGCCAAAAGAAACTGCTCAATTAACTAAATTTCAAACATGCCTTAAAGACATAATTACCTGAATGAGCTCCAATTTCCTTATGTTAAATTCAGACAAAACTGAAGTTATTGTTCTTGGCCCCAAACACCTCAGAAACTCTCTGTCTGAAGTTTCTCTGGAATGCATTACTGTGGCCTCTAGCACAACTGTAAGAAATCTCTGAGTAATATTTGATCAAGATTTGTCTTTGATTTGTCTCTGGGAATAATTTCCTTACCAATTAAAATTTCTTCACCTATGTGTTTGTAAAGGTGTCTAATAACGCATATTAAAAGATTTAAAATCAACTCCTATAGGAAAATACCATGACAGCTGCTGAAATTTGGGGTACCCAGGAAATTGTTGACCTCTGCCTTAAGCAGATTGTGAGTGGTCAAAATAGGTTTTTTCAGTATTCTGAATTGATTGCAAGCATTCTCTCTCTGCTTGTCTCCAAACCCAGGACTGGATTCTTCTGCAGAGCATGTCTTTGGACTCTGGTGACAATGGATAGATGGTAGTAGTTCATGGTTATTAGCCAGTTCCAACACTCAATCTCGGGAGCCACTCCGGCTCACAAGCTGTAATTGTTGTGGAGATTGCAACAACTGGAAGAGCTGCTGCAAGGAGAATGGTGTCAAGTGCGTTACATGCAAGAACTGTATCCATGATGATGTAGTCTTTAGGAGACTCAGACTGAGAGTGAGACAGTACTGTTTTCTAAGTAGTATTCGAGATATGGAAATAAACCAATGTAAAAGTGGCCGTGGCTGTTTTTCCACCAAGGAGTGGTTTTGGTGCAAAACAGATGATTGCGATCAATTCAAAATCCTGAAAAAACAACAACCCTACTTTGACCCCTCACAAGCTACATAAGGCAGAAGTCAACATTTCCAATTTTTCACCAATAAGGTTCTGCATACCCCCACTTTCAGCAGCTGTCACGTATTTTCCTATGGGAGCTGAATTTAAATCTGAATTTAATTTTGTGTTATTAGACACCTTTACGGACACACTGGTGAAGAAATTTCTTGGCAAGGATTTTATTCTCAGATTTTCACAGTATTCCCTGACTTTGAGAGCATGTTGCGGTAACAGTTGCCATTGCTGTTATTACCCTGTATTGGATCAGGTGCAGGGCTTGACAACACTTAACCACAACAGCAACAGTGTTCGTCCCTCTGTGGCACTCATTGGTTGTTGTTTTTTTTATTTGTTTTAACTGACGAATCAGTCAACCCTGTGGAGCGTGTGGATTTAAATCTCTGAGCCCAGGCAACAAAACACTGGCAATTCAAAATCAAGTGTTTTATTAACCTTGTGTATCAATAAAGTGACTAAATCTTGTGTAACATTTTGTTTTTTTAGTTCCATATTCAGGCACTGCACAGTTATTGCAGATAATCCGAGAAAACCCTATAAAAAATTAAGTAAGCTTTGTAACTGTTGACCTTAATCAAAACACTCCAGCTCTGCAGAAAGTGTTTTGTGTCATGTGAAGTTTCAGCAGTGACAGTAAAAGGTTGGGGTGAACTGAGTATTCACAGCACAGTGGTGGTGTTGTGTTTGTTTCTGCTAAACTGTTATTATAGGGTCATATGCACAAATGTGTATAACATGACCTAACAGCTAAAGAGTTATTTGAGGCCAATTATAGCCTGCTGTGACTGTGGCTGCAACAGCGAATGAACATGGTTATACTGAGAAATTATTTTAAAAAATGCCGAATCTACAAAATGCTTTTTTTTTTATTCTGATTTCCTCTATTATTTTTAACATTTCCACTTTTTTTAAAATAAATAAAATGTTCATGTCCTGCAGTTCCACTTCTGTTTCAGTGCTGTTGTCTTTCTATTTTGTTGCCTTTTTAAAATTAATTCTTTATATTGAAATTTAAAAAAGCTCAAATATTAAAAAAAGGATTCTGCAAATAGAAGTACTGATAAAGAAAAAGGACAGCCACTCTAGATTTTGGTAAAATGTTAAACAAAACCAAAAAGGCTTGAATCTCATGTCAAAGGATGTTGTCAGTTTATATGCTCTTTCTTACAATAAACACAGTCCTTGGACATATGCATGGCATGTTATGCATTGTATCTGTTGTTATGTTTTCCTCTGCATTGCAGTGCTGTTGTGCGCTCAGGTGATGTCCTTGGTGAATTAGTAGGAGGTTGTTTGCATATCCAGATGGCACACTTCTCAATAATTCATCATGTTTTGAATACTTTCTTATGTGTTTCAGACTTTGCACTGAAATGTCAAAATTTTTCATAAAATCCTCCCCAGGAAGCTTTGTCAACTAAATCTTTGAAAAACAAAGTTGTATTTTTTTTTCCTAACTTGACTTTTTCTTTTTAAATTATGAATTTACAGTAAGGCATATTTTCAGGACATTTTATTATCAGTCAAAACTAGCTCACCATCTCTTACGACCAAAACTGACATGCAGTAACTTGTAGTTTAGTATAATACAGTAAAATCAAAGTTTTGAGTACACCAGACAAAACATAAATGTGTCACATGTGACTTGTCTGAGAGGAATTTTATGTCAGTTTAACATAATGTTTTATTTTGTTATTTGAGCATTAAATTCTATGTCATATAAAAACATTGAGTGCATATTTTACACCATTTTTTAAAATTTCATTAAACTTTAAAAATATATAGTGGTTAGGTTTTTTTCATTCCAAGGATAAGGCACCTCAGTACAACTTTGTTAGACACTCTAATATCCACACAGGCAGAAGGTCACTAACTGTGTATACGACTTACCTCATGGTGCAAAATGTCTTTTACCACAACATGAACTGTAACCCCACCCATTGTGAAATACATAAACATTAATCAGAGTGTAATGGGTAACAAGTGAGATTTAGAACACAACACAACAGTTTTCTTTGGCTTACTGTTAAAAACACATCAGTGAGCCACACACACACAGACACACAGACACACCACTGACATGTTAAATCTGTACATTTCATATATCAACGTTTCTGAAGTGACATAGTAAATGAGATGTCTTTGTCACTAGGAGGCGGAGGGGATTGTGGATGGCACGTCACCCAGATGAGACACCTGCCTAGCTGCAGATCACTGTTTAAGAATGACAAGCAACAAAACCAGTTGTTTTTTTATTGAGTCATCGCTGCATCTCCCAGCTGCTTTTCAGCCACCAAACATTTTCTATTGACCCTGGGATGGTTATTTACCAAGACGCTGCTGAATTCCGTGCCAAGTTGTGCCACCAAAAGAGTCTAAAACTAACCACACATTAACCACTGGGTTTCAACGTATCTGCTTCACATTTTTAACATTTATTCTGGCCATTGTGTTACCTGCTGCCCTAAATACTCACTTGAGTGCCAAATGTGGATGAGACGTCTTCTGAAAACAGTCCACCCCAAATGTATTATTTCCTTCTGTTAAAGTAACCGTGCTAAAAACTTCACCTGTTTTTGGATATTAAAGAGCCTTTTAAAAGTTTTAACTATATACTGCACTGTAAAATATTTGACTATACATTTACAGTAAATTACTGGCTAATAGTTGCATTACTTCCAGAGTAAATTACTGTGTCATTTTTACAGTAAATTGTTGGGAAATGACAGCTATATTCTGTGATTTCACAGTACTTAGTACATTTAACTGTAACCTCACAGTCAAAGCCCATTACATTACTGTGGTATAACAGTACACAGTTCACAGTTTATGTAAATTTGATAACTGATTCAGCAATATGCTCCTGTAGAATTACTGTATTTCACAGTTACCTTATACTTAAACTCCATTTATTACTGTGATTTTGCAGTGTACCTTTGTAAAATGACTGTATTTACCTGCATGAATTTCACAGTAAAATTCTGGTAAATAACAATAATAATAATTTAATTTATTGTGAAATATTATAGTTAAATTTTGTAACTTCCTGGAAATAATTTGTAGTGTGTATGTGTGAGCCATTGTCAGGGTTGACATGTTTGGAAAGTAAGCACTAACTAATTTTTGGTTTTAAACGCTTCATGGGATTTGTTGACAACAAGAAACAAATTACATAAATCCAGCCTGATGAACAGTGAGGACAAATCTGCACAGCAAAGTTCATCTGCACATCCTCTGGAAACAGGTGGTGTTAGAAGCTTGGTGGACTAGTGAAGACTACTACTCTAAACTACTCTAGCTGATGCGCTAACTGCTAGCATGCTAGCCAGCTGGGAACATTCTCAAGCAAGTCAGTCACAATAACAGCTTGGGGGCTGAAGGGAACATATGTTCACATAGTTTAGCTGTAATATTGTATTTGTGTGTATTTGTACCATTTACTCAGCTTTCTACAAACCATGTTTGCTTTGTGGACGGCACAACACAGCTAATAAGCTTCAATCGCTTTCCTCCATGTAAGATTCAAAGGTCAGTACTGTCGGGATTGTTCAGCACAGATTTGTGTGACAGTGCACTGATCACTGAATCCACTGAAATCAGTTGGTTTTGCAACAGATTTTCTGTAAATGCTGATGTGACTGATCCCTTTAATCTCTGACAGCCGGTATTAGGAGAAGCAGCTACAGGTTTATTAATCCAGCAATTTATTCCCTGTTTATTGATCCGTTGTATCAACCAGTGTTGGGCAGTGTGTCGACCCCTCCCACTCTGGCCGCTTTATTCTGCTGTTTGTATCTGCAGATACTGGGAGTTGGCTGGTAGGTGGAGCTGGGAGGGTTGTCGGGGTTTACTGTCTATGCTTGGGGCATAAAGAAGGCATAAAGGAACTGCCTTTCTTGTCAGTCAGTCTTTCTCAGTGGACTTGCTGCATGCAAGCCTTCATCTTTTGTTTGGTCTGCTTCTCCAGCCAGCATGCACTATACCATATTTTCACTCATCCACACACGTGACTACATGACTGACTCCTTTCCCACTCAGACACTCCACCAGCTGTTTAATATATTTATTGATTCAAGTTAAATAAATAATTTTTTGACTGATACATCTGTGTTTGGCCTCCCTCTTTGTAACCAGCCTTGAGTCAGGCAGTAACAGGCAGGAACGATATGATTGTTTTTTCCAATAATGAGTAGTGCAACTAATTACTAATACAATTTCAATATTGTAATACTGTACTGTAACTGTAACCAAATAACAACATTACTTTTGTTCACACATCACACATAACATCACTACTGACTTGAAATACAACAATCAAGTCAGTGGATTCATTTTCGTTGGAGGTGAAGATTGGAACACTTGCCTTAAGCAGCTGGAAATATTCCCATTAATAATAATAATAATAATAATAATAATAAACTTTATTTATAAAGCACCTTTCATCTTTATGTGTGGTTTGACCAGTCTTTGTAGGTTTAAGATCGTCTTCAGGTTTGTCCCAAGCCTTACTCCAAACGAGTCCTGGGGCTGGACTGCATTCTTGTCTATTGAGAACAATGATACCTAAATGGAATGCTTCCTATTTTTACCTTAAAATCTGGATGAACTGGTATGCTATTGACTGCATTGTATATATTTAGCCATGAGTATGTATGAGTTCTCCCTTTAATATATAATTATATAAAGACAGTACACAGTAGTGTTGACAAATTGCACTATAAAACAGAATAAATATGGCTGCAATATATCATTCATACAGAGAACGCCCCCTAGCAGATATCCAGTTTTCAATTAACCGATCAATATTGCCCACATACACCAGCAGACTCATATGTGTGTGTAAACCTGATTTTTCACCACTGAGTGTTTCATCTTTAGTAACAGCCCAGCAGAAACAACTCTCCATTTGAGCTGGAGCACACAGCCTCTGGTCTCCTAGGCAACAAGCCAGGTTTCCAGCGGGTAACAAATCACTGAAGCCCATTGGTGGGAGGGTGAGGAGCTCCCTGCAGCATTCCCATGGCAACCAGCTCTGTGGTTTCTGAGAAATGATGGCATACATGCACTGAAAATACACACTTCTTTTCTCTCACATAAACACAATAGCAGCTCAGTTGTCCCTGCTGACAAAAGCGACAAACCTGTATGTCCCGTTCCTCCTCATCAAGCTGTAGCTTCACTTATTCAAATGGTGCAGTTTATTCCACATTTACTGGCTTCTGGTTTCCTATCTGACTGAGGAAAATCCTTCTAATAAACACTTGGTCTAAAGGATTTCTCTGGTGTTATGTCATTAACCTAGAGTGTCTGCAGAGAGAGTAAGATATGACAAAAGCCATGAGCTGCCAATATGTTAGGATGCTGATATGATCCTGTGGACACAATGATCCAACACTATGATTCTCATGAAATGAAATACCAGTGTACTGTAGTACCTTATATAACAAGGTAGAACAGAATATGTCAGTGATAACATCTGATATGGCTCTCACTTCGAACAGATCCACGTTTTAACTGAGCAGAAGCGTACTGCATCTTAATCTTACACATTTTTCTATTAGCCAGTCATGATTTTGGTGCAGATTGTCTATAGATGTCGCTGCATACACTTTTCAAAGGCAGAGGTGAGCACTAAATAACCACTGAGTTATTTTAAGCGTGAAACCTTTAAGCCTTCTGCATTCTGCATCCGAGTCTATGGGCTAGATGTGCAGATGCTCACCAATATTTGATACTGATATATATCTTCATTGGTTTGCTGAAGAGGGATCCTTCAAATGTATTGACAAGCTCCCATCTTTAAGTTTCTCCTCAGATGGCTTCATTGGTTTGGGTCTTGTCACAATGATCTTAAATATTCTGTTCCATGCTCACTCACAGGACAGCCCATAAACATGACGCGAAGCTGAGCATTCACAGTTGTGGACTCAGGCTCCTCCAATAACTGCGGCCGCCAAAAAAGACTTCTGTACATGCTAACAGAAAACAAGTTACATTGCATCATCACAAAATCATGTTTCAGCTTTAAGTCTGATTGGACGAAATGACATACGAACCAGTTTGATTCATGCATGTCCCAGCTTTTAGTATGCTAAGTGTTACTAGTGGAACTCAACATTAAGGTTAAAACTGCCCTCACCAGAAAACCGACATTATAAGTTGTTTGTGAAAATGGTAAAAAAAAAAAAATGCCGTACCTTGTCCTGGCAAGTGACACCTCATGGCTGTGCAAATAATTACTGTCTTTATGCAACCATTGCAAAAGGATAGTGATTTCATTATTACCCAACCCAATCACCACGATAAATGTTGGTATTGTAGCTACACTTCTGCAAACCATGGATACGTACTGTACATTATTATAAAGTGGATATGTTGAAAATTTCAACAACCAAATGGTTAACATGTGGTTAGGTTTAGGCACAAAAACCATTTGGTTATGATTAGGAATGTGTTTTTGTGTGTTTTGACATAAAATACCTGACTTTGGTGGTACAATCACAGGAGGAAATGCAGCACTGGCTCCAGTTACATGCACACCATTAGTCCCCTATTATTATGAATACACCAATATTCTGAATTTAATGTGAGTCATGTAAATGGCATATTTAATTTAAGTATTTCAAATGAGCCATATTTTGGAATTTTGCATATTCCGATAAACACGTGTGCTATGCCGATACTATTCAGGTTCTAATAGCATTATTTGGACACTGATACAGCCAATTTGGAATTATGCATCTCAGTTGGAGTTTTTACCATAGTTTGTGACATACAGTTTGTCTAGTGAAGCCATTTTGTTGTTTAGGGAAATGGAAATTGTATGTTTCTGCAAATCAGACTTACATCACATTTCTCAACAACGCTGTGGTGAAGGCATGGTTTGGTTTAGGCACAAAAACCACTTGGTTACGGTTTGGAAAAGATCATGTTTTAGCATGTTACAACAGTGTTTGGTGGAACAATAGCTGCTGTGATATGCTGACAAATCATCCACATGGACCTCCTCCTTTTTTATGGTGGCTTTACAGCCTAGTCGGCAGAAACGCTGCTGGGAAACACCACAGTGTGTCTGTTTGGTGCCACAAACAGTGGTGGAAAGGCTGCAAAGGGTCACCAAAAAACAACCAGAGATGTTGTCTGTTGGTCTTGAACTGCAGCTTGGCAATCATCCGCCTTCCCTCTACTAGCTGCTGACAAAGTCAGTGCATATACTCAACACTTTAGAAATACTGACATGTATGTATGAAATGTACACATGTAACATATGCTGGGTGTGTACAAACACACAACAT